>CABFOC020000082.1:0-1200000 GCA_902141235.2 Clonostachys solani
AGGGGTGGGGGTCGGAGGTCATCTCGATGAGGCCTGATCCAGCCAGGCTTTGAGTGAGGCCTCATCGAGATGCGCATAATTTCCACTGTGATCATGCCGGATAGGCTATAGTAAAATATAAACTTACCTCTTCGTTGTATGGATCTGCCTGTACCATCCTGAGAAATGCAGCCCATTCATGCTTATCGAAAACTCGCGCACCCTGAATGGGGAAGTCTGCCTTTGTTGAGAAGTAGATCCGCACCGTGAGTAACTTGTTGAACAATCTGATGTCCCTGTAGAGCGATGGGCAAGTACTCATTGGTACTTGGAAAATCGAGGGCTTGAGCTTGATGAAGTTAAGCTCCTTCTTCTGCTCGATGCTCAGGATTGGGGGGTTCCCATCTGCATCCTTGGGGCACAGGTCGCGGATCTTGTCATTGACTTCGCAGATCTGTCTCTGGCTCATTCCGCTTAGTCGCATGTCAAAGTCTTTGGTCTTTTCAGCTTCTTCCACTGATAAGAGACTCATAAGGTATTCCCGTTCCAGCTTGGCGTTATGTCGAACAGAACGGTGATAGTGGGCTTCCACAGCACCACTCAAGATCGCACTCTTCCCTAGTCCCATCTCACTACCAAGAATGGTGAGGCGTGTTTCGTCCTCTCGGTCATTGACAAGTCGTGCAATATCTAAATATACGAGTTAGCAAACCTGTAGATGGCGTTGGGGTGCAGGGTGCATCTCGATGAGGCCTCGCCCATCTTTTCTAGAGTGAGGCCTCATCGAGATCTGACTTACCGATAACCTGATGGGGTCTGAGCCGGATGTCGGTATTTCCACCCCATGTCAAGGTTTCTTCGTTAACGCCTATGTATCTGCAGGCTTCGATCAGGGGTTCACCTGGCCTGGTGTTCAGCCCGTTGAAGAATTTGTCGAGGACAAACTGGCGCCTGGTCTGTAGAATCATATCACTAAACTCCTCGGGAGACATGGTCTCCTTTGCATTCTTGTAGCAGTCGGTCGTCATTGACTGCTTGATATATTCATCGACATCCTCCGCGTAGATGTTGCCAAAGTCCGTCGGGAATGCCGGGCACTGGATGCCGCTCTGTGGATTGATGATACCAGCATGCTGCTTCACGCGTGCAAACTCACTTGGGTGCAGCGGGTCCCAAGGATCTGCGCCCCTCTGGTTGAAAAATTCGTTGCGGGACCGGGTTGGGAATCGAGAGCTTGATGTCTCTAGAAATGCTGTGTGAAAATCAATCTGGTCATCCTCGGAATACCCGGCCGTGTTGTCGGACAGGGCTTCCCTGCCGCGCACCATATCTGCCCGGGCAGCCGAGTATTCCTGTCCAGATTGAAATATCAGGCTGGATCCTGATTGCTTTTCTACCGCCTTTTCTACTGCCCTCTTTGATACAATGGGCGGGACGAATTGCAGGTTAGTAAATGGTGTATCCTGCCCTGGGCGATCAGTCATCTTGTTTGATGTGCCTTTTCGGTGGTGCACAACATATAGGAACGACACGATAGCTCCGTAGAGGTCGTCCCAAGAGTAATCGCCGAATGTTGCATCATTAGCACCCTTTGGATGCTTCAATGGCCATCTTGGATTTGAGGGCCTGGCTAGGGTGGCTTGTCCGTATTGTGCAACACTGGGTCCAAATACCAAGAGCTGGGCTGCATTGACGGCAATGGTCATCATCGAGTTGATCTTGTTCTCTTCTGGCGCATCGGCCAGCTTGAGCTGTGAATTCATTATAACAATGAATGTGGGAGTGTTGATGTTCTTCACTACAGTCTGAATCATGTCGACCCATTCTGGATTCTTGGTAATCGCCTTGATGATTTTGCCAGGTTCAACTCTCTCGAACCTAGACACTTCTTCGTCTTCGAGAGGGCATCATACCCGTCTTCAATCAGATCTTTCAGTGCTCGCGAACCAGTGGCAACCGGGGCGTCCATATCCTATATGTAGCGCCCCCCTTGTCTCATCATTGCAAGCATATCCTTATTGTCGTGGTTCTGGACCAAAGACTTAAAGGCGGGATGAAAGATGCTGACTCCTAACAAGATATATTAGTATGCATTGTTCAATTGTTTCAAGGTTCATATTATGAGGTGAGGGGGGGGCACGGGAGGCATCTCGATGAGGCCTGATCCAGCCAGGCTTTGAGTGAGGCCTCATCGAGATGCAGTCTCGTCGCCGCATCCGGCTCTGCTGTGGAATGTGAAATGGAAAGTGTACGTACCAACACACTGCATATAACACTGAAAGTTCAGTGTAGACTTGAATTGAGTATAGGCGGCGATTATATTCGGGTGAGTCGCCTCTGCCTTCCATGCGTATGCAACTTTGAGTTGGGGCGGGTGGCCTAGCTTTGTCCATTTCTGGAAAACGTCCGCAGAGTCCTCTGGAGAGACATCCATGGTGCATTGCAAAGCCTCAAAGGTTCGATAAGTGCGAATCCACGATGGCGCGGTATGTCCAGGGACTTGGTCAATAGGCAGGCATTCCAAATCTCCCTCGACATATTTTTTGCCCTTTGCCTTTCCAGTGGTGGGGGCTTTGGGCTTGGGAGCTTTCATCGTCTTTGCGGGCTTGGTAGCCTTTGCCTTTTGAGCCGATGCTCTTGGTGCCTTCCCGCTAGGGAGAAGGACTTTGGGTTTGGCGGGGGTCAATGGGAGATGGTCATCATCTTGGATGCTGAGCCTGTCAAGGGCAGTGCTTGCAACCTCGTCGTCAGGGTCGAATCCACCTTCAGTCTGTGGAGTGCGAATACCACTGTCGTCTGGGGGAGGGTTTGCCGAGTTGTCTTGGCTGGATTCTGGGACGGGTTGAGGTGGTTCAATCGGTTGTTCCGGCTCAGGTGGAGCATTGCCGTCGACATCTGGTGGGTTCGTGGGTAGTGGTGCGTCGGTCATTGACTCATCCTGTTGATCCTCCTCGTTGTTCTTGCGGCGCTTTGGGTCATTTTTGTTTGAGTCGACAGACTCCAGAGACTCGCGTGCGCGTTTGCGCGTCATCCGCGGTTCCGCAGGTGCGGCCATCGCCTTGCCCTTGCCCTTCTTGGGCGGCATGGTGTGATCGTACAGTCGAGTCTTCAGCGGCTATTTAGAATAAGCGTCAGTAGTGCTACCAGGAAGTGTGTGAGTGGAGCGCGGCTGCATCTCGATGAGGCCTGATCCGCCTTGTTGCAGGCTTGGCGCGCAGGGCTGAAAACCGGGGAAAACCACGAAATCGGCGTTTTCTCGCCCGCAACACCAGAAAACCCCGGGAAAAGCGCGCGCGTGCTTGGAATGATTGATTTGCAACTTACTATCGTAGGCGCAATGTTCGAGAGGTATGTGGTGGTTTGGAAGCTGTGCGATGATGGTTTTGGGGCGCGCCAAATGAGGTTGTTGTGGATGGGTTGCACGGTTGGGGTTTTTGGTGCGAGATGCCGATAAAGTGGAATGCCCGCCGGCAGAATCGCCCACCGCCTTCGGCTGCCTGATTTGCAAGGCATGAGTGGCCGAGGCCTCATCGAGATGCTGTTCACGCACTCAATTTTGTTGTTTATTCACTTGGTGTTTGGTGGTGGGAATTGCGTGTGGTTACTGAATCGATTGTTTTCTGGGTGCGTGTGGTTGCTGTGCTTTGTTGTGGAGAAGTGTTCACTCTGTGTAGTACCCCGCAGTAATTTTCCGATGGTATGTGCAACCAGTACTGAACTATGTAAATCCATGTGTTTTCCTTCTCTGGGTTGATGCTCTAGTACATGGTTAAGTGCACTGGATGCCGTTGAATTTACTCATGATTTCTACATGTAAATCTCCTCCAACCTGGTAAGTAAGATGGAAATATATCGACACATGTTACTGGTCTCAATGCCACCCCACTTGGTCCTACTCCCAAGCCATTGCCATACTGCTTCATCATCGTCTAGATCAATCTCCTGCCCATCTGCCTCTAGAAGCTCTCCCATGATAGCAGTTGCCTGCCCTGGTATGAACTGGAGCCCGGCGGCATATGCTTCTGCAACCAGCTCTGGGCATAAGCAGTCTTGTGCCTTTACCTCTTGGAACTGCTCCCCTTCACCTCCGATAAACCTCCATCGCCCACATATCTCCTGCGGCAGTCCACCTCGGAAGCAACCGCTGAACCTTTCCATCTTCTTCCCCTGGAAGTACTCCTTCTTCACCGATCTGATCCATTCTCGGAGACTGGCCCCTTGCTCGCTCTCTAGTAAACCGCACACCCTGACACTGTGATCATTCCCCCCGCATAGGAAGCATCGGTCCATCCACTCTACTAGCTGCCGCCGGAAATACTCTGCCTCCTCTGCATCCTTCCTGACGTGCTCGGCCCTGAGCCGCATAGCTGATGCACTCTGCTGCTGCTGCTGCCTGAACATCCCTCGTGTGCTTGGGGTCCCCTCTTCCTCTCCATCACCTGACCCTGGCCCTTTTGATTGCTTGGCACTGGCACATGCATCGCATGCTGCCTCGCCTGCCTCGCATGGCCCCGGCCCTGACCCGTCCATCACCTCATCTAGCAGAAGACGTCGGCAGCTGGATCCTTGCGTAAACGCCAGCATGCCCGTGTCCACACCCTTCTGTGCTGCTCCTCCTGACCCTCCGCCCTCCATTACATCTCTTGGGCTAAGGAGAATGGCCTGGCTTGGCTGCCCATCCCGCCCCGCTCGCCCGCTCTCCTGCACATAGTCCCGGAGCTGTCGCGGGGGCCCCATGTGCAGCACTACCCGCACATCCGGCACGTCGATCCCCAATCCTAGCGCATTTGTTGCTGCAATCAGCCCGCCCTGCTTCTTCCACTGCTGCATCTTCTCCATCTTTGCCTCCTGCGTCCCTATCTTACTGTGGAAGATCTCACATCCAAGCGCTGCCCCGACCCTCTCCACGGCTGCAATCGTCTGCGCGTAGATGATCATACGACCTGGGTTCGCCTGTGCCTCCCACTGTGCTACCATGCTCCTGGCCTGGTCGAGCCCGGGCATGTCGCCATCACCTTCTTCCTTGCCGCTCCTGCCGCCCTGGTGCGTTTCTAGCCCTACTACCGAGTATGCAATGTTCTTCCGCCGCGTTGGGCCGCGGTATATGTACGCCTGGCGCCTCGTGATCTGCGCTCTGTGGAGGAACATATTCTCATCCCTCGGCGGGAGTGTCGCCGTCAGAAACACCAGCTGCACCCCCCATGACTGCAGGATCCCCCCTAGTGCTGCCAACGCTGGCCGGAACCGCCCGACTCCGTCCAGGACCACGTGGCACTCGTCCAAGACCACCCGGTCCAGCAGCTGCCGTACCTGTAGCCGCCGGATGAAGTCCTGGAACCCCTTCGTGATCGCCGACTCGGGCGTCACGAACACCAGACTGGCGATCCGGCTCGGCCCCTGGCTCTGCCATATGTGCGTCGAGATCCCGGCTTCTTCGCACCGCTCGTACATGTCTGTACGCAGTGTAACAAGCGGTATAACCACCACCGTTACCCCATCCGGCGAGCAGTGTGCCGGCAGCATAAACGTCAGGCTCTTGCCCCCGCCCGTGCCTGTAATATACACCACCGGGCTGGCCCCTGCCATGATCGTTCGGATTACCTTCTCCTGCTGGCCCCGGAACGCCGCATCTGGCCCTAGCATCGCCCGGAGCTGCCCGTGTACAGATACCTGCTGTAGCCGGTGGAAGCGCTGGTACCGACCGCTCTCCTGCTGTAGCTCCGCTGCCTCCAGCGTCCGCTTCATCTCTCCGGCCACTGCCCGTCCTCTCTCGTGCGTGTCGAACCCCAGTAACCGATGCCACCGCTGGCTGATCCGCTGGAACCTGATCTGCTGCTGCGCTGTCCCGAATGTCGGCTGCTGGAGCTCTCGCGCATATATCATACCGGCGATGTGGCTCCCGTGCCCTGCCTGGATGTCTAGTATATGGTCTGATGTGGTACCGTTAACATCGTCCTCCTCCTCATCCTCTACACTTCCAGTATCCTCTTCTATACGGAAAGCCTCGTTTAGATAGCGGTTGGCGATAGCAATGGCGATATGCCGCCAGCTGATGATGGTGAGCGTGGTCCCCATGCACCGTTCGCTCTGCCGCTGGAGAATCCGCCGCATATGATCCGGTGACCATACTGACTCGGGCTCTGGTGCCGCCTGTGCGGATCCGTCCGTGTTGGCCGCCCTCTTTATCACCTCGTCCGCCCAGAGAAATACACTGGGTCCACCACTGCGCTGCCAGATGATACCCTGTACCTTCCGCCAGAACGGTAGAACCAACCACATATACCATACCAGCAGAGAACCAACTGCGCGTGGTAGATAGCGGTAGATCACCTTGTTGCGACCGCTGATCCTGATGTTCTTATGGTATGCCGTTACGAAGAATACCATGCCCTGGTTGCAGAAGATGTTGCGTAGCCCGCCATTGGCTGTGTTCCACATCCGCACCCCAGCAATCTCCGTTGCACGCGCCGGCATCGACAGCATGTGCATCAGCAAGAATATCCGCTCCCGGAACTGTAATAATGTATCGGTATACTGGTGAATGGCGCTTTGTTTGAGTGGGTGCTCTTTGTTACTAGCGCTTGTGCTGATCCATGTCTTCTGGAGTGATGTGGACTGCACGAGCTGTTTGAACACCCAGCCATCCCCCGCCTGCAGCCATGTGTTACGCTGGTCATCCTCGAACTGCTCCCATCTGATCTCTGGGAGTCCGTCTACCGTACCTGGGGGGTTTAGCGTTAGTGCCCCGAGCAGCTTCTCCGCCTCTTGCACGAGCGTGTGTAGCATCTCCGCCAGCTGCGGCACCCGGAACCGGATTGTCTGGTAGCTCACGCGATCATCTAACCACTCGATGCTGCCGCTGCCCGGTGTGTTATATCGGATGTTCATCCCGTATGCTCGTGCCTCGAAGATCCAGTCTAGTGGTGTCGGCTCGGCCGTGGGCCCCCCGTGCACCCGTACCATGAACCGTGCCATCTTGCCGCGCAGTATGCGGAACACGCTCTCCGCTTCCTCATAGGCATCATGTGCCTCCATCGCCTGCGAGTGCTGGATCACCTGCGCCTCCCGCTCACAGTATGACTGATATAGCACGAGCATCCGTGCTACCTTGATCACGGCTGAGTAGATCGATGTGTAGTTAAGCACGGACTCCCACCCTCCATCTTGCCGGATGCCCATGACGGCCAAGCAGCTCACCAGCACGTTTCGGTATGCATCCCCCTTCAGTGCATGATCAAACCAGCTGATTAGTAGGGTTAGGCATAGATCCTGTTCATCCTGGCTGGGTTGATCACCCTGCTGCCTATCCTCGCTAGACATAGCCTCGATGAATGTATCCCAATGATCGCCTTGTGCTGTTGTGAAGATGAATGGCGGTCGCTCATCATCAGCCATCTCATCTACACGATAGATGATGCATAGTATCTGTCGGAACACATCCCTATACCGCTTCCAAGTATCCTCCTCCATTCTACTGTTAAATGGCCGATTAGGCTTCCCTTCTAGAGCGGTTCGGGCCACCTCGAATAATGCAGCCTTGCCCACCTTGGCGGCTATCGCAGTTGCCCATGCCTAGTTGAGCACATACTCCATCACTTTCCATGCTGACTACAGTGCTGTCTCCTCCTCCCGGATATCCTGCCTTGTACTGTAGAGCTTAGTAACAGATAGCCCCTGGAGATGCGTTGCCCAGCCAACAAACTCGAGCCATCCGTTGGATTCAAGCCGGTCATCACCAACCTAGATGATCATTCGTGTCTCCTGCGCCTCCTTCGCTGCCTCCTCCCTAAATAGCTCCTGAACTCTTTCAATCGCTGCTTCTGTTTGGCCGGTATGGTCAGGGCTAGCAGTCTCTCCACCTGAGCCAACACGGAACCAGCTGCTCGCAGCCCTTCGGATAAAGAACCGCTGGCAATGCACACCGCTTATCCATGGCTGATCGCGAGCCTCTGCTGCTTTTTTCCTGATGTTACCACCCTTCTTCCAATTACTGATCCATTGGTGTGCTTTCCTGCAATGGTCTCGTATCCTAACCTCTGTACAAGCAATATATGGGCACTGCTTGCATTGCTTCCCATCTGTTCTTGGCGGGGAGATATATGGTACTGGCTCTGCGATATATATTGGTAATGGATATCTACGTAGTTCTTCTTAATCCTGTAGAAGCCCATCTATAGCTTAGATAGCTGCCTTAATTTCTCTTCTCTGGGATATTGTGAATAATGGGTGTTGAGCTTGGAGATGTGTTTCCACTTCCTTGGTAACGCATGCATAACTGCACTGCTTGCAGATAATAAATGGATATTGTATAAGATGGATAAATGGCTCCATTATGTTCAGTATAATACTATAGATTATAAGGTATTAAGGTTGAATATGTTAATAAAGCAGGTTTCGAAGGTAGTAGATAGTGCGGGTGAGGATCTCGATGAGGCCTGGTTTAACTAGGCGTTTGGTTGAGGCCTCACCGACATACCGGGTGAATGATATTCCTGGCGGGAATATCGGAAATATCGGTTAAATACTAGGTAAATAGCTATCTTTTGTGGGTCCCTGAAAATTATTGACCAATTAATCAACACATCCTACTCAACACATCCTACCCCCTACTTTTTAGTAGCGCGAAAATTCACCCACCAAATTTCAACACATCCTAGTAGGATGTGTCGTGGAATTACTGTTAGATTTCTAATAACTTAAATAATTATTAAATAAATAAAGAAATAAAATAACTTTAATAAAAGGCCCCCCCTTTATATATTCTAATTATTAGTAATATATTTAAAATCCTATATTATATTATATTATTATATAAGTCTTTTCTTTCTTTTATTTATAAGGTTATACCTTACTTTTATAATCTCTTTATATTACTTTATATTTTAACCTTTAGTTTATTTAACTTAATAAGCTTTAAAAGTATAAAATTAAGCTTAACCTTTATTAAAGTATTTATTAAATTATTATTATTATAAATCTATCTTATTTTAGTAATTTCTTAATACTTATATAATTAATATAAAGCTATAATATTAATTATAAGCCTTTTTTCTACTATAATATTAAGTTTAATAAAGTATTTATATAATAATAGTAAATCTATATAAATTATAAGAGATACTTTAAGGAGTATTAACTTTAATATAATTATCTTAAGTATATTTATAATTATAATATTTATATTAAAGCTTATAATTATACTATATACTTTTAAAGTAAAACTATTTCTTATAATATATTTATACTTTATAGAGGATTAATATAAGATATTCCTAGGTTCTAAACCTTTAAGTTTAATCTTTATCCTTAATATAATTAAAAAGTTAATTTAAAAGCTTATATCTTTATTATTAGCTAAGGATTTATTTATAAATATATATAACTTTAATTTTTATAGATTAAGTAATATATAATTTAAGCTATAATTATAATACTCTATTTACTATATAAGTCTTTTATTTAACTTATTAATATTCTCTTCTAAAGAGCTTTATTAATATTAAGCTATAATAAAGAGGTTATAAATAGTCTTAAGCTATAAGATACTAATAATTTAAGTACCTCTTACCCTTTAAGACTTATAGCTCTTAGTATTAAGATTATAAGTAACTTCCTTTAATACTTTAATCTAGCTCTTTTATATAAACTTTATAATTTTACTATTTAAAGATATCTTTTTATTATTAAACTTAAGCTTAAATCTCTTAATAAGCTAAGTCTTAGGCTTAATTTTAAACTTAGCCTTTACTAATTAGTATTCCTTTTTTATAATAAGTAATTTATTAAATAAGCTTAATATATTATTAATTTATATTCTAAAAATACTAAAATTAATAATATTATTTCTTATAATTAGTAAGTATAAATTATATAAAGAGATTATTATTTTTAAATATATTATAAAATACTTATAGTATATTATATATTAATATATATTTAACTTTATTATTCTATATAGTAACTTAATAACCTTTATAATTATACCTTTAATATACTTTTACTTTAGTTCCTTAAATAACTTTATATATATTATTCTTTAAAGTATTAACTTTAACTATAAGTAAGCTTATATAATATCTTAATTTATTAATATATATATTTTAAGCTAAAATAATAAAGAAGTAAATATTAAAATAATATATTAATAATAATATTAAATTATTAATAATTATATTAATATTATTTTCTTTTTTATATTACTATAGCTTTATATTATTAATTAGCTCTTTTTATATAGTTAAAAATTTTACCTTTTTACTTTATTAATAATATATACCTTAAATAATTAGCTATTTTAAATTCTAATATTAAAATAAATAAACTTAAATATACTTACTTTTATTAATTATTTAATTTCTATTATTATAAATAACTTAAATAAAGTACTTAGGGTTTTAATAACTCTTTTTATCTTTAGCTTTATAGTTAGTTTAAAGATAATATACTTCTTTTAAGCTATATAAGTAATATATAGCTTAATTAATTATACTATATACTAAATATATATTTTTAGCTTATTCTTTAATCCTTTTAGGTACCTTCTTTATTATAGTAATTTAATACTTATAAATAGTAAGGGGTTTAATAAATATTTAATTACCTTTATACTTTTACTAAGTAGGTTCTTAATAAATTCCTCCTTATAATATAATTTTATATATATAGACTAAAAAGTCTTTAGTTTATTAAATATTTCTATTTAAATATTATAGAAGTTATTAATTAATAATTTATATAGTTTAAATTAGCTTTTATTCTCTCTTTATATTATAACTTTATTTAATAATAGAAGTTTAAATAAGTTTATTAAATTTAAGTTATTTTATATAGCTAAAATAAGTATTATTCTCTCTTTAATATATAATTCTCTTAGTACTTTTATTATAATTATAATACTATATACTCTCTTAAGAGTAAATAGTAATAAAAGAGAGAATATAATTATCCTTAAATATACTTTAAATATAAGTAATATTAAGATAAAACTACTTAAGCTTATAATATTATTAATAGCTTTAATTACTATTTATAAGATTAAATCCTTTAAGGTAATATCCTTAAGTTCTTTATATATAATATTAAATATATATTATAGTAATATATAATATTTTTTAATCTTATTAATTACTTAATAAACCTTAATTAAAACTTACTTATATTTATAATTAATAATTCTAGTATTTATAGAAAATTAATTAATTATAAATTATATTTTTATATTATATATAATATAATTTAATAATTTAAGATATATATTTAGTTAAATTCTCTTAAGTACTTCTTAAATTATCTTTATTAAAATATTAGCTAAAAATATTATATTTTAGAATATAATTATTATATATATTATATATAGAACTAGTTTATAATTTAGTAAATAGAGGGGGTATAAGGATAGATATATATTTATATATATTTATATATTTAAGAGAGATAAGTAAGCTTATATTTAACTAGCTTAATTATCTATCTCCCTTCCTTCCTTCCTCCTCTCCTTTTTAATTATATATAAATATTCTATTAACTTAAGTAACCTTAATAGCTATCTTTATAATAATAATTAAAGGTTATAGTAATTATAATTACTATTTTATATTAATATATACTTTAAGATTAAAAAGGTTAACTAAATAATATACTATTAAGTAATATTACTCTTATTAACTAAGTCCTCCTCTTTAAAGGAGTTAGTTTTATTAAGAATATAATTACTAAAGTTAAATAAGCTAGCTATTTACTTTAGATTAAGTAAAAGAGGATTATTAATCTTTAATAACCTTATAGCTTTAGTTATACTTATAAGCTTATAGTTATTTATATTTATAGTAAGAAGCTTAAGGATTAACTAATTATATAGCTATTTATCCTTAATAATAAGTACTAATACCTTTAGTAGCTTATACTTTAGTATCTTAATATATATATCCTTTAATTTAAATATTTACTAATATTAAGGATTAATATACTTATAGTTATAAGGTTAAAGTAGATTAAATAAGATTAATAATAAGTATAAGCTTAGTAGGATATTTAATTTTAGTAAGGACTTAAGTATATATAGTAATATATAAAGTATTAATAAGGACTTAATAGAGTTAACTAATAATAAAGGTAGTAATATATTATAGTTAAATTATCTATAATAATAAAGGTAGTGCTTATAGATAGATTATTAATATAGACTTAAGCTATATAGTTCTATTAAGTATATTTATAGTAGTATATACTTTATCTTCCTATTAAGGACTAGGCTAAGGATAATAGCCTTTAAATAGATAGAAAGTAGTATTTTAAGGTTTATAAAAAGAGTTATATTAATAAAAGATTTATATTTAAGGTATAAGCTATTATTAGTATTAAACTTTATATATAGCTAAGTATAAGCCTTATAGTTAGGTAAAAAGGCTAAAGGTTAATATATTATAATATTAGGTATAATATTAAGTTATTTAATTCTTAATATTTAGGAATTTCCCCCTTTTTTTTTAATAGCTACTATATAACTATATAGCTCTCTCACTTACTATTATAATTTAGTAAATATATAATATTAATAATAATTTTATAATTAAAATTAATATTATTTTAAAGCTTAAATTTAAAATATCTTAAGCTTAAGCTATAAGTTTAATATTAATAATAAAAGTATTTAATCTTTTATATAATCTCTTTATTAATCTCTTTATAATTAGCTCTCTTTAATAGCTTATAGAGCTATTTTATAAATAAGTAATTAAATTAATAATAAAGTTATTATAGCTTTAATTCTATTAAGTAAGCTACTTTAACTATTAGTATATAGTCTAGAAATAACTATATATAGCTTTATTTCCTTATAATTAAAACTAAAAGGCTATTTATTATATATATTATCTTATTAATTATATTCTTAAACTTAATATTTAAATAATCTATATTTTTAAGATATAGTAAAAATAGTATTTCTAAGTTTATTATATAGAATATAATAAATCTAAATACTATTTTTAAGTTAATTATACTTAGTAATTCTATATACCTTTTATTAAACTTAATATTTCTTATAATAAAATTAATATTTAATTCTAAAGAGGGGTTAAGGTATTAAAGTATTTTAAACTATATTTTACTTATAATTAAGATTAAGGATATACCTATATTTAATATAATACTTTAGAATTATATTATATATTAATCCTTAATAATAAATTATAAAAGATCTTATAAATTAAGTTATTCTTTTTCTTTAAAGAGTAAATAAAGAAATACTTTATTTATAAAGTATTATATAAAGTATTATTAATTATAACTTATATTTTAATTATACTCTTTTAAGTTATTATTATAATTATAATCTCTTTAATTATAGTCCTTAAACTAATTATTAATTCCCTCTAAGTCTTAAATCTATTATTTAAACTCTTTAACTATAGCTTCCTCTTTATTATCTTCTTCTATATTAATAAATTTAATTATAAATTAATAATAAGCTTTATAATATTACTTTAAGTAATTTATAAACTAATAATTAACCTTCTTATAAATAAAGTAGTATTTCTTAAAGCTATTTTTTTATAATTTATAATATTTACTTATATTACCTTTATTAAATAGCTTATTCTATATATTAGGATTAAATTAAGTTTATTATTATATTTTACTAATTAATTCTTTAATATATTTATATTACTTATTAATAAAGTATATATCTCTTATTAAATCTAAGTTTATTAAGGTTATTAAGCTTTATTCTAATTATTATAATAAACTTATATTTAATATTATTATAAGTTCTTATATAAAAGATTCTAAATTAATATATTCTCTTTAAAGAGCTATTTCTAACTTCTTTAACCCTTTATATACTTTTACTATTATAGCTTAAAGGTTATTATTACTTTTATATATATTATTAAGTACTTTTTAAGCTTTTATTAAAGTAGTAAATACTTTCTAAAATACTTAATATATTATTAAATCCTTATTCTCTTTATTTATATAAATAAAGGATATATTAATCTAAGTTTAATTATAATAATATTACTATTTATTTATAATAGTATTAAAGTAGGGGGGGTGTAAGGATAGGTATATGTTCGTGTATATTTATATGTTTAAGAGAGATAAGTAGGCTTATATTTAACTAGCCTAGCTATCTATCTCCCTTCCTTCCTTCCTTCCTCCTCTCCTCCCTAGTTATATACAACCTCAGTAGCTATCTTTGTAATAATAGCTAGAGGTTATAGTAGTTATAATCACTATTTTATATTAATATATACTTTAGGATTAGAAAGGTTAGCTAGTAGAAATATATTTTAATAATTATAATCTAATTATCTAAATCCTCCTCTTTAAAGGAGTTAGTTCTATTAAGAATATAACTACTAAAGTTAAATAGGCTAGCTAGCTACTTAAGATTAAGGTCTTAAAGCACCTTAATCTCTAATGACCCTATAGCCTTAGTAGCACCTATAAGCTTATAGTTACTTATATCTATACTAGGAAACCTAGAGATTAGTGAGTTATATAGCTACCTATCCCTAATAATAGGTACTAACACCTCTAGCAGCTTACGCTTTAGTATCTTAATATATCCTTTAAGTGAGATATTTATATTTAGTGTACTTATAGTTATAAGTTTAGAGTAGATTAGGCGAGAGCTTAGTAGGATGTTTAAGACTTAAGTATGTGTGAGTTCTTAACCACCTTAAAGATAGAGCTTAATATACTTAATTATTAGTAGAGTGATAAAGGCAGCGATATATGAAGTAGCGAAGGTAGCGATATATTATAGTTAAATTATCTATAAGTAGTAATTATAGATAGATTATTGATATAGACTTAAGCTATATAGTTCTATTAGGCTGGGGATAGTAGCCTTTAAATAGATAGAAAGTAGTATTTTAAGGTTTATAAAAGGAGTTATACTAATAAAAGATTTATATTTAAGATATAAGCTATTATTAGTATTAAACCTTATATATAGCTAGGTGTAAGCCTTATAGTTAGGTAAAAAGGCTAAAGTTTAATATATTATAATACTAGGTATAATATTAAGTTATTTAATTCTTAGTATTTAGGAATTTCCCTTTTTTTTTTAGTAGCTACTATATAACTATATAGCTCTCTTACTTACTAATAGTATTAAAGTATTATTTTAGCTTTAAATAAGTATTTTAAAAGGTATCCTCTTCTTTAATATATTAAAACTAAAAGTTCTAAGTATTCTCTTTTAAGATATAAAATAAAATACTCTTAAATTTACTTAATTATATATAATAAGATTTATAAGTAATTAATATAATCTAGATTTTTATATTAAGTATATTATATAATTCTCTTTTAAATAAATATTCCTTTATATTAAATAGCTTTTAAAATAAAACTAATTCCTATATAAATATAATTCTTATTTTAAAATTACTTTAGAGAAGGAGATTATAATATAAGTTATATATTTTATATATATATTTATTTAAATTACCTTTTAAAATTAATTCTATAAATAATTTTAGTTTTAAAGGGGTAAGTAGTACTTAAAGGGTATTAAGGATATTTATAATCTTTAATTTAAATATTATAATTATATTAAGTTTAATAACCTTAATAAGGTTTTATATAGAGGCTATTTATATTAAAGTTATTTAATAAAGCTATTTTTAAATTTAGAATACTTATAACTTTAAGTAAAAAGTAAATATTAAAAATTAATTAATTTATAGCTAGTTTAATAACTCCTCTATTTTTTATATTTAGTTTATTAAAATAATAGTATTTTTAATTAATAAACTTATATAAATACTATTATATTAAAATATATATTTTAATTCCTTAATTAAAATAATATTAATTTAGCTTATTTATTTATTAATTTAGTTTTTAAAGTTATTTATAAAGTTATAAAATAGCTTATTATTATATAGCTTTACTTATTTATATTAATATAAGTAATATACTATATATATATTTATAATAACTATATTAATAATATTTAATACTATAGTTAATATAAGTATTTAATTTAAGGTATATATAAATTTCTATATTAATTTTATTTTCTTATAGTACTTTTTAACTTTATTATTTATTAAGAGAGAGTCTCTTTATTAAATATAAATTAATTATAATATTATATAAAATTATAGCTTTATATATAATATATATAAGGTATTCTTAAAATAGATATATATAGAGGCTTTATTATAACTTTATATATAGTATATATAAGATATTCCTAAAGAGGTTATAGTAAGTAAGAGAGCTATATAGTTATATAGTAGCTACTAAAAAAAAAAGGGAAATTCCTAAATACTAAGAATTAAATAACTTAATACTATACCTAGTATTATAATATATTAACCTTTAGCCTTTTTACCTAACTATAAGGCTTATACCTAGCTATATATAAGGTTTAATACTAATAATAGCTTATACCTTAAATATAAGTCTTTTATTAATATAACTCCTTTTATAAACCCCTAAAGAGGTTATATAAGGGTTTTACCTTTTATTAATTAATATAAGCTCTTATATAAATAAGCCTTTTATATATTAATAAAAATTCTACTATATAGTAATAATAATTAAGAAAGTAAAAGAAAGAAAGAAAAAAGATATAAAAGAGATAAAGAGAGTATATATATATAATATAAGGGGAAAAAGTATAAATTAAGAGGTAATCTCTTAAGATTAAGTATAAAGATAGTAAGAAGATAAATAAATCTCTTACTTTTATATAATTAAGAAGAAAGATATAATAAAATACTCCTTATAAAATATTTTTTAATTAATTAAATATTAAAGGAACTTATACTTTTATAAAGTAACTTTTTATAAATAATAATATTAAAATATCTTATATTTAAAGAGGTCTTTTAATATAGAAATTAATACTTATAATAAGCTTTTAACTTTCTTAAGTATTTTAAAGATTTTATCTCTTCTTTATAGTTAATTTATAATTATATATTCTTATAATTATTAATTAGTATTAAAAAGTATATATATTTTTAAATAAATAATAAATAGTTATTAAAGTTAGATTATTTATTTTAAGCTAGATAAGAATTAAAAGCTAATTATATATTTAGTTCCTAAGTAGTTATATAAAGTATAATTACTTAGTTTCTAAGTATTTAATTAAGGATTATCTATATAGATATTATAATATATTTATACTTTAATAAATAATTTAAAGAGGGTTAATTATATTATTTCCCCTTAATCCTTTAATTATTTCTTCTTAAACCCTTTAATATATAATAAAAGTTACTTAATTATTTATTAAGTAATTAATACCTTTATAGTATTATTTTATTAAGCTAAAGTTCTTAAAATAATTATATTATCTTCTTTATTATTATATAGTAATTAAGATAAAGTAATTAGTTAAATAAAAGTTATTAATATATAATAATTAAGTAATTTATACTAAATAAAGATCTAAAATAAATTAAGGTTAAATTAATTAAAGTATTATTTTAAATAATATAATTAGATTATTTAATTATTATATAAATTATTATTAATATATAAGTACTAAAAAGTTAGTTTTAATAAAAGTAATAATAATAATATTAATAATTATTTAAAAAAGTATTTCTACTTAAGAAATAAATATATATATATATTAAAGTATTACTATATAATATATAACTATATAAATTACTAGGTATTAAGAATTAATTAAGCTATATATTAATAATAAAGATTTTATTATAATAAATACTATACTATACTTATAAATATAATTAATTAATCTACCTTATAAATTTAACTTTTTTAATAAATATTATAAACCTTAAATATAATAACTTTTCCTAAAAGCTTTTTTATTATATTATACTAAGTAAGCTTAAATCTAAATTAATCTATTATACTAAAACTTAAATAAAAGCTACTTTTACCTAGATTAATTTAATATAGTATATAATATACTAGAACTAATAGTTAAATACTAAATTATAATAAATATATATAATAAAGTAGTTATTACTAAGGCTAAGCTTATTAAGGTCTTCTATATCCTTAAAGAGTACTTTATTTAGTACCTTTACTTTATCTACTTAATTAGTATAATATAGAGTTAAACTTAATAAATATAGCTATTAGATTTACTTTATTATTAATAGCTTTATTATTATAAGAAGCCCTTTAATTAAATATAAGCTTAAGGATTTTATATATATTAAGTATAACTCTCTTAGGTTATTTATAATTAAAAGTAGTATATCTTCTAAGAGCTTATTATTTACTTTAATAATTAAGCTTTTACTAATAGGGATATAAGTATTAAATAATAATATCTTATTATTATTATTATTACTATTATTACTATTATATAGGAAAGTAGTTATAGTTAGTAATAATAAGTATCCCCTTTTAAGGCTATAGCTAATTTATATATTAACTAGCTCTTATTAGAGTTTTTAATAAGATATTAATACTTATACTTAAGCTAAATATATAAATATTTAAGTTTTTATAGTATTAAAGGTTTAGATATAAGCTATAAATTATATTTTAAAAACTATATATAATAATTATATATATAGCTTAATCTTAGGACTAAATAACCCTTATTTATAGTAAGAGAAAATAAATAATATATTAAAGTACTTAATATTTTTATATAGTAATTAATACTAAGTATAATATACTTAGTTATAATTATTTAGTACTTAGTCTTAAGTATTATTCCTTAATATCTAAGTATATTATATAATATAAGTATAAAGTAGCTTATAACTAAGGTATAATAAGTAAGAGAAAATAAATAAATAAAAATAATTATATTTAAGATTTAAAATATTTATTAAAAAAGTTAGATTTATAAAGTAGATTAATTAATTATATCTATAAGTATAATATAATATTTATTATAATAAAATCTTTATTATTAATATATAGCTTAATTAATTCCTAATACTTTATAATTTATATAGTTATATATTATATAGTAAAGGTTAAGTAATTAAACTCTTATTATAATATTTTAGTATTATTATATAATAGATATAGAGATAGAGACTAATATAGGGTCGGCCTATAGTGCTTAGGTGAGATATAAGGTAACTGCTAAGAGCAAGTATTTAGGTTAATAGAGATTAAGCACCTATACTGCTATAGCGTGTACCGAGAACCTCGACTCCTCAAGCAAATTAACCTCAATCCTTGAATCGTACCGATAGACGGCTAGATAGTAACACTACAGCCGAGGTGAACGCAGTGATACGGAGGCTAACACCGCTCTTCTCTAACCATTCCTGGCGACTGCGACATCATCTGAACATGAATGGCATCAGCCTGGCCAACCCCGACCAGCACAATCACAGCCCTCCGGCCCAATGTCAACCCGATGAGCCTAAACAATAGTGTTGACGAGGGGGATCCAGATAAATAATCCACCGCTATGTACATACCGTGTGTGCAACTAGACTGAGGTCGAGGCCTGCCTGCAACTTAGACCGCCCTCGAGCGGCACCCATTCATGCCATGCCCGCTCTATGTACCCTGTCCACCTGCGCTGGACTTGCTCAGAAAACCACCTCGTAATCCTCCCTATTCCTGTTCTCATGTGAACAAGACTGCTTTTAAATCCACTTCCGCGTATCACGCAATATTATTTAAAGTTAGAAAAGTAGAACAGGGTGTTACAGATTAAGAAAAGGGGGAAGGCCGCAGCCAGGCCCTGCGTCGAGATCCTCATCAAGACATACGTCCGCTGTTCGATTAACCTGCCTGTCTCTCATGAAGGCGTGTGATCGTTGCGTGGTTATCCCGGCTGTCCCTCGTCACGACAACCGATTTAGACTCATGCCCTAAGCCAGATTCCAAACTATCTGACTTTGAATAAGAAATCAGTCTTAAGTGAAGAGAAAAACTTGTCGAATTGCAAGATGTATTTAATGATAGACACTGCTACGCTCAACAGTGGTCAGACCTAGTGATCGTAATGCGTGAATGTTTAATATTTCCTCCTCTCCTGAAGACCAATTGACCACCTTTCCAGTTCTAAGACAGTTCGGATTTGTAAAGCTGTTAAACAAGAGAGCGATAGCGTCATAAATAGTGAGGTTACGATGGACACTCCAGTTATCAACATCAAAATGTTTGGTTATAGCAGCAAAAGATATTTCTTCTGCCTTCTGTAGCTCTGAATGAGCTGTTTCAAGTTCCCGCCTGAGATTCTCAATGACTTTGCTCCCGCCTCTTAACTTACTAGCTTGTTGAAGAATCAGGATAGACAGCTCAAGAACGGAGGTGAGCCTTCCTCCAGCAACCGAAATGCTGAGATCTGATAATTCCGGGGGGGTTGGAGGAGACAAACGATGGACGATAGGCACCAACTCATCGCGAGTAAGGGTAGTCGTCCAGTCGCTCAGCCATGGCTGAGCGACGCTTAGAACATCCAGTATATCGCGTTCGGATGCCGATTTGGCATCATATCCAAATTCCAATTTGGAGGTTTCCTCTAGGAGAGCCGGGGTGGATTCATGCCTAACCGGTCTGGTAGTAGCTAAAGCTCGGAAGATGTATTCTAGAATCACCTGGTCGGATTCTCGATTGAATACTTTGTCCTCATCATGCCAGGACCGAAACATTTTGTAGTGCCTCCCACAGAGAAAGGCGACAGCGCGGGTTAAGGCGGGGAGGGTCAAACTTTCCGTAGTTTCGGATGCTGTATTAAATGGCCATTGCGCAAAATAAATAGTTAGCGCCCAAAGTGAGGACATGGATTTTATCAAGAGCGCCTCATGGTCTCCTTCGTCTGGGATCTGAGTAAGAAGGTATGACTTGAGTGATGACTGGTCCCAGCCTATAACGAACGAAGAATCAGTAACGATAGTCTTGCTAATCAAGGAGGAATGGAGGATCCTGAAGAAAAGTTGGGAGGTGCTCACAATTATCCGAGTTGGCATGCGCAGCGAAGATCTCTTGGAGGCCTTCAATCTCTTTCGGCGTATATATCGAAGAAAAGTAGGGACCGCCGTGCTTGAGCCAAGTGGTAAAATCAGAAAGAAGAATATCTAGAATGGTCGCCTAGTCAGATTCTCATCGGAGAAATTTATTAAGATAAGCCATTTCATTTCGAAGGTACTAACCTCGGGTGCAGGTTTCGAACCATTTTTCTCGCCTTGCGTCGAATTCTGGAGTATGACCCTCGTATTTAGGGGTGCCAACAAGGTGGCGTTTGAAGAATTTAACGATAAAAGACATTTTGCCAACAGGTATCCGCGTTGAGCTTTGACTATCTTGTCTGGCGCGTAGGAGACGCGAGTATGTACTGGGCTGGTAGAGTCATGGGCGATGGCAGGGTTTCTCTCCTCCGCTAGAGCAAGTCACAACATGTAGCGGTACAACTCTGGCACGATGGAGCATCGGCCCACTATCATCCATGTCTTGTTACTAATTATCGCCTGCACCATCGTCCTTAAAACAAGCCCGTTGGTCTCGCCCTTTGACTCTTTCGTGGCACACACTCCTCGGCATACCCATCTGCCGCCTTCTTCAAGCTCTTCGCTGCACACATCCAACATGGCCGCTGCTGGTGATAAGCCAGACCCTGGCCCCTTCCCAGAAGAATTACTCCGCCCGCAAGGGCCGCCGTACCGCACTGACTATGATTCCCCCCTCGCTTTCGAAATCGCGAAAGCAGAATATTCCATGCGCGAAGACTGTGATCGAGTCGTCACTTGGGGCCAAGACACCCGCTTCAGCCCTCACACATGGGGCTTCACTCTCTATCGCGCCTGTTTCGGTCCTGGGACGGATGAGCGTTTCCCCGACGCTGTTCGGCGCCTCGACGCATGGGTTCGTCACCTCGTGCTGAGCGACCGGTACCGCGGGCTGGATGCAGACACACGTGAAGAATGCAGGTTGCTTGACTCACGGCTCGACCCCCAGCGGCCTCTCCCGTCGCGAGAACTGGCAAAGAGGTTCCACCTGGAGGTCATCGAGGACTATCCTGGCAAGGAACATGTCGTAGCCGGCCACGCCACTGAAGACGGCGAGGAGGACTTCTCTCCAGTGGGAGAGGCCTTCACGAAATGGGTGAGCGAGCATGCCGTCACTCAAGATGACCTCTACGTGCGCAACGACCACTGCCTCATTGTAGATGACAAAGCGCTGGAAGCTCTCGAACGACTCCCTCGGAGCACCCCAGAGCCAGGGCCAGAACCGGCAAACGCACCCCAGGCAAAGCTTCTCTATGGGCACAACTCGGGGGCCTGGGTCTGGATGCTGGATCGTGAGTATTTCCACACGTTTACACATTCTGGCCCGGAGCACATTTGGATAAGCGACACATTCGGAGGCGGCCCACGTTACACTAATGGGCTCCCTGCTAGTCCGTGGATTCGCATAATGCCAAGTTCTATCCCAGAGGTGTGGTTCCATCGCCCCAGAAACTTTACTCCATCAAATTGGACCGCCGTGATACAGAGAGATAAACACAAGTTTGATAAAATTAGTTGGTGGAACCCCGTTCCATCGGCCGTCAACGAAGTCTACAGTCGGAAACGTAGGGAGCAGCTAGTATAGCAACAATCGGAACCAAAGGAGGAAAAGGGGGGATGATAGTGTACATCCATATTCTATTACGCCTAATTGTAGGTTAGAGCCGCAAGGCTCACTGTAAAGGACACAGAGCAGGTCATTGATCATACATAATAGATCCCTACCATCTACCACCGTTCCCGTCCGTAGCCTTCTTAATTTCCAGACCACGTCTGCCTCCTTGAAGTTCAGTGGTATACATCCAAACTGCCTCGAGGCGATTGGGAATCGATTCAGTGGCAAAATCCCTAGCCGGTTGATAGTCTCGGCCAGAAATTATTGAGCAAAGCGTCATAGGCCTATAGCCTAGGTATTATTTATAGAGAATCCGATTTGAAAACCACCTATCCCCTAGTCCATCAGGAACTTAGCCCTTAGTTCTAGATATTTATATAGGATAGGTTCTTTACTCTTTCTAATAAACTAACGTAAGTTCTAGTAGAACTCACCATCTTACATTTTTGTACTTTCTTGCCCCTTTTATCTAACTACAAGCGGCGGCAGTAAAGAGGCAACGTGGAAGCATCAGCGTGCCCAGCTTCCCTGGACACCTTTCAATGCTACATCCTCAGAATAATTTCCAGGTAATTAAGTGGTTCACACAAATCATAGCTATACATTTATGAGTTATTTCTATTATTATTCTAGTCTCTAGACTATCTGAGAGACGATTTTCAATAAATCGCCGGACACACCCATCGCAGTAACATGTCCTCCAGCTCCAGCACCCCTGATTATAAGTGGCTTCAACCCATACCTTTCAGTATAAAAACTAATGATATTGTCGCTGCCCTGCAAATTAGCGATGGGATGTGAGCGGTTGTACCACTTTAAGCCCACACTCGCAGTCCCAGTGGCAACTTCAACACTGCCGACAAATCGGACGACTTTGTTGGCCGCCTCGGCCTCTGTTTTGAGAAGCTCCATTTTGTCGTCATGATCGGCTAGTTTTTGTAGAAATTCCTCAGTGTCCATGGTCCCTCTAAGTTCTTCAGGTATCAAGTTCTGCACGCTAAATGATGTGGCTGAAGCAATAGGAAGCCCGGCCAACCGTCCGAGAATGGTCAGCTTTCTAGCGATATCAAGGCCGTTCAAATCATCACGGGGATCCGGCTCAGTGAAGCCAAGAGACCTCGCCCTCCTCACCTCCTCCGACCACCGGCCGCCCGTTCCGGCGATTGGCGCAAAGGAGTTGAAGAGATAGGACATTGTACCACTAAAGACGCCCTCGATCCTTAGCACCTTGTCCCCTGTTTCCACCATCTCTTTCAGTGTGGAAATGATGGGCATGCCTGCTCCCACAGATGATTCGTGGTACACCAGAGCTCCTGTTGACAGACTTGCATCAAAAATCTGTTGCCACAGCTCATACGTGCCTGAAAATGCCTTCTTGTTTGGCGTAACGATGCTGATTCCTCGTCTTAAGATTTCTGGATAAGCCTCTGCAATTCCTTGAGAGCTAGTGTTATCGACGAAGACGACTTTGCGTGGAATGGAGGCAAGGTAATCAACAGCAACATCGAGTGTAGGTAGCGGCCTTCCAGACGCTTCTAGTGTGGATAAAGCAGTATCTATATCAATGTCGCTGAAGTCTTTGTGATAGAGTGCTTTGTCGATGATGGCGACATAGGTGAGGTGAAAGCGCACTTTTGGGTGATTCTTCGAGATATATGCCAACTGCTGTAAAAAGCAAGAGCCGACACCACCGGCACCTAGAACAGAGCGGGTTATCAGCAGCTTGAAAGTATGTACAGCAGATCATACGACTTGTAACTTACCAACTACAGCGATTGAAACTTCCTTATCAATTGACATCGCGGGATTAGGCAATTTGCGGTGATGTGAACAGAGGCTCTTAAGATTGTGGTCATTGTAAAGAATAAACAATCCAGTCCTGTAACTAAGTATATATGCACCTATTCATGTCCCTACGAAATATATTTGCCTCAACACCTTCTAAGTCATGAGCTTGTGATAGGAAATTGGTGTCTTTGTTGCGTGATCGATGACAAACATTCTGGTTACGTGATGTGCAGTAGTCTGCGCGATGTCGGCGATGTCGGCGATGTCTGCACCCACCGCACAATTTCACTTATGTCAGTACTCTACTCTACGTGTTCTCACATAGACAACCATGCTGGGGATAGATCCACTATTCAATACATGTGAACAATATCTGGCGCTGGCGGACCTTGATTGGCCGTCTTGTACATTCACTTACATACGCGTTTACTTATGCAATTGCGTCCTTGCGTCCTAATGCAACCACCGTCTCACACGATGCTGTATGCGCTGTCTGGCTGCGTCATGTTCAAGTCATGGGCTTTCGAGTTACTTAATTAAAATGAAATCTTCACGCATATAAACAACTCGTCTGAGCCTGTTTCACTCATACACCAAGTTTTACAGCACGTACAAACGTCGAAAGTCGTCACCATGCCCCCTTTCCAAGTGAGCACCGATTCTTCACTCTAGAGCTACATTATATAAAAGCTAACGAGTAGTAAAGTTGAACGACCCGTCTCTGCTTCATGAAGCATCGTTGCGTAATGGGGAGTGGGTTCAATCCCAGACCGGGAAGACATTCCCAGTAGAAGGTGAAGATCATTCAATGATACTCTTGAACTATAAATATTAATTGAACGATCAGATCCTGGAACCGGTCAAACATGGGCTTCTGCCCCGGCTAATGACCGATCCGATGTTGATCAATATGTTGAGACGTCCCACTTGGCCTTTAAAAATTGGCGCCACACAAACCCCCGCGAACGAGCAAAGCTTCTGCTGAAATGGCATGAACTGGTCTCCCAAAATAAGGAGGACATAGCCAATATTGTAGTCTACGAGACTGGCAAACCGAAAGTTGAGGCTATAGGCGAGGTGGATTATGCTCTCGGCTTCCTCTGGTGGTTCGCAGGAGAAGCTGAACGGATTCGAGGCTCAGTAGCCATTCCGTCAGTCTCGGATCGACGCACCTTTGTCATCAAGCAACCTATCGGTGTTTGCGTGGCATTAGTCCCATGGAACTTCCCGGTCGCGATGATTCTCCGAAAGGTGGCTGCAGCACTTGCGGCTGGCTGCACAATGATCATTAAACCGTCCCCAGAGACTCCCTTGAGTGTGATGACACTTGCAGATCTGGCTCAACGAGCTGGTATTCCCTCAGGTGTCATCAACGTGATCTCCACTGATAACACCAATACACCAGCGGTCAGTGAAAGACTTTGCAAGCACCCTCTCGTACGGAAGGTTACCTTTACGGGAAGCACAGCCATTGGAAGTCTTATTGCAAAACAATGTGCCGAGGGACTGAAAAAGGCCACAATGGAGTTAGGAGGGAACTGCCCTTTCATCGTCTTTGACGACGGGAACCTAGACGACGCGGTGGCTGCCCTGATGATCCTCAAATGGCGGACTGCCGGACAAGCCTGTACACATGCGAATCGCGTGTATGTGCAAAAAGGCGTTTACGAAAAGTTTGCAGGTCTCCTAGTCGAAGCAACGAAAAAACGCATCAAGGTGGGACATGGATCTGCAGACGGCGTGACAATGGGCCCTCTGACAACGGCCCGCGGGGTACAAAAGCTTGAGCGACATGTGTCTGATGCGATCAGCAAAGGAGGAAAACTACTCCACGGTGGAAAAGTGCCAGATGACCTTGATTCCGCTTGTGGCAAGGGTTATTTCTTTGAGCCAACTATTATTTCAGGGATGACATCTGACATGCTAACATCTACCGAGGAGGTTTTCGGCCCTCTCCTTGGCCTGTATCCATTCGAAACCGAGGAGGAAGCTGTGGAGATGGCCAATAATACATCTATGGGCCTAGCATCATACTTTTTCACAAGGGATGTTGACCGCACCTGGCGGATGCTAGAAAGTCTTGAGGCGGGGATGATCGGCATGAATACAGGTAAGAAAAACTTGTCCATGACAGAAGGGCACAATTAGCTGACTGTGGTTTAGGCAACGCATCTGGCGCCGAGTCTCCCTTTGGAGGCATTAAAGAGTCGGGCTATGGTAAAGAAGCTGGTAAGGATGTGGCAATTGAGGAGTACTTGATTTCCAAGACGGGCACCCTCACGGTTCATCCATCTTAATCCGGTTTATAAAATTTGATTCCGGAAATCGTTTCCTCGCTGCTTCCATGACACTGTGTATATACTCCAAGTTCTACCCGCATTGAGCGTCAACTTAGTGATGGAAACTCAAGTTACTGTAGTAATGGTCCCTACCGTGTCGTCTCGTTGTACTCATTCGCAGATAACGTAAAGGGTTCCACCCATGTCCGGGATCTCCCCGTGCCCTCCGAGGCCGGCCATAGGAGCCAACGACATTCAAGATTGCGCCTCCACCCATTCTCCCCTCCAGATGCACACGTATGCTGCAACTATGACCTGTGGGTAGCAAGACCATGGCATCTATACAGCCGAGTTCAGATAGCCTGGAGACGAAGTGCGCATTCTTTCGTGCTCTGGTCAAACTATTGTACTAATATTCAGGTCCTTAGGAAAGCCCGGAACCGTCTGTCGCAGCAAGCTTTCCGTCGCAGGCAGGCTCTCAAGCTGAAGGTGCTCAAAGACCGCGCCGAATCAATTGACAGACCTAACGATGCGACGTACGAGAAGCTGCAACAAGAGAATCATTCGCTGCGAAGTCAGCTATTAGATGTCCAGGCCAAGTTGAGCAGGCTCATGGAAATTTCACAACGCCTATCAACGTCAATTGAAGCAACAACGAAGTGCTCAGAGCCCTCTTTAGTCTTACACAGCCCAAGACTGAATGAAGTCCCTAGTGTTAGACACGAACAGGTAACAAATAGGGAAGACGGAACGTGTGAAAGCCCTGAACCTCATGAGCTTGTGGCACAGACAACTTTCGCTTCGACCTTGTGTCCCGGCAACAGTACCGATGTCTCTCAAGGTCAGTTTGATTTTTCTTTTACAGCTCATGAAAATGCTGATACTAATCTATCTCAAGACTTAGATCTCGATCTACTTTGTAGTCAGGATGTACTCCACGACAACTTGAATCTCAATAGCGTGCCAAAAAGCCAGTCGTACGAGTATCACATGGGTGCAGCTCAATACGAGCATAGCCTTAGCATGAGCCAAATGAACAGCTCAATTGCTCATAAACCATGGGCTACGACGAACTCTGCGTTCTCTGATCATATTCAAATCCTCCAACAATTTCTCTTGGACAAGCTGGGGGGGAATATATCGCCTACACCTTTCACACTGCAGAGGTTGGTCTTATACTATATTCAATGGACAGCCTATTAATGCCGTCACAGAATTTACAACGGCGTTTTGACGGTCCTTTCTCTATTCAACAGCGTCACCCGGCCCGATGCAATGTCGTGGTATGCCAAGACGAGATTCTACCACATCGCTGACTTGACCACCTGGCAGCTGTGCCCTTGCCCCAAGACCTATGAAAAGGTCCATCCTTTGTACAGACCGACTGCCAAACAGCTTTCTGTACTATATCCAAGCGTCATAGATTGGATACCGTTTCCTTCAATACGGGAGAAATTGATTCGTCTTCATGCGGGGAACCCCCAAATCGACCGAATCTTCTGTGACGCCGTGAGCGCCTACGTGGTAGAGGCCTGCATGTCCGACATAGTATCTGGTGCTGCCCCATCTAGGGTGTATCTAAGAGTGAACGATTTGTTGACTGCTGGTGGTTGGGATCAAGTCGATGAGTGTGGCAGTTGGGCTGCTGCACTGCCAGTGCCCAAGGTCAATGATCTCTTTACCTCGCCCGGGTGTGCTCGAGCGGCGTTCCAATACCTCAGTATGGATGGCGGTGCATCAAGATACAAGATGGATCCCGCATTTTTTGGGAAATACCCAGAGCTCTATGATGCATCCACACCTGATATTCTAGCTCAAGGTATACCTCTCAAGCCCGACATACAGCCTACTTTGACCTACCCACAGCCGCTGGATATATCAGTATATCAGATCTACCGCAGCTTCATTGGATTCACAGTGTCGTCAATCAGTGACAGACAAAACCGGTACGATGCATTATCAACCGCTAACTCAACTTATTCAGAACAATTGTTGTATTAATTAGGGTCTATGTTTCAACACACTCGTACCCACCAGCTATGTAATAATGTTTTTCATAAGAAGTCATAGCTGTTCCTTTGATTTTTTCAATCTCGTGGACGTGGAAAAGTTGGGAATCGCAATTGACGCGTTACCTTTACTTAGAACGTTCCACTCTCCTGCTTTATCCTTCGCAAATTTCTCGAACAATCTTTCAAGACAGCAAGTTAGGCTGTTCCGCTCCATAAACCTTAATTGAGTCTCTTTCACTATGGCATTCTTATCTAAGTCCAGGCACTTGATCACGTTAGTATCTTGAGACTCCGTGCAGCCCATCGCGGTGGCCAGCAGCCCCTGTCAGTCCGATAAGGTCTCGTGCGAACCCTTGGAGAGCAGAGATATACTATTGCTTGCAATATTGCGAGATCCACAGCTCGAGATAAAACTAGTTCCCACTCAATCCCCAAACAAGGTTGTGTCACGATGAAGATAAGCAGGGGCCTTCGTGGGTGAAATCGACACGGGGAGCAGCGCCGGTCACATGACCGGAAGCTCCGCGCACAAGGGTTGATCAATCCGCACATCGGAGATTAGGCATACCTACATGGATGGACCCAACGTCGGGGAGAAAACAACAACCCCGGATTACATGTAGTCTAAGTAGTCTAGGTGTGCTATGGGCAATATCCCTTTTCGAGCCTCCTACTAAAGCTGGCCAATAGATAGCATTTGGGACTTCTGGGAAAGGAGTCATTTCACTGGAGCATTTCGTTTTTGAACTTTTGATGTGTAAGAGTTGCCATCATGGATAGACAAAACACGATGATGAGCGACGCAGACAAGCGTTTCCGAACAAGGATGGCTGAGGCCTTGCCTGGCCTGTCAACCTCGACACAATCCATTCACGGTGATGATGTCCTCAACTATGTCGACGATGTGGCGCCGCCCATCCACGTTGCCGCGACATTCCGTTATCCACGAGATCCAGAATACTTGCGAGAACACCATGAGAGGCCTTCGTATCCTGTACTGGACGTCGGGGAGCATTGCTACTCGAGGCAATCTACGCCGGGATCGTCACGCCTCGAAGCGGTGTTGTCGTCGATTCTTGGGCAGCCGTGCATTACATATTCTGCCGGCCTCGCTGCTTTTCATGCCCTGCTGACCATGTTGCAACCGAAAAATGTCTCTATTGGCGCTGGTTATCATGGATGCCACGGCACCCTCGAGCTCTACGCCCGAGCGTCTGGCACCGTCATTCTACCGCTCGACTGTGCTGTCGACCAGCTCGGTCCAGGTGACCTGATTCATCTCGAGACACCAGTGAATCCGGACGGACAGGCCTTTGATATCCAGTATTATGCAGACAAAGCCCATTCTCAAGGTGCATATCTCAGTGTGGATTCTACGTTTGCACCTCCCCCACTGCAAGACCCGTTTCTCCACGGCGCGGATATGGTGATGCACTCTGGGACGAAATATATCGGTGGTCATTCGGATTTTCTATGTGGCATCTTGGCTGTCAAGAGTAGTAACATCGGGGCGGAATGGCTGCAACAGCTCCATAAGGATAGGCTCTTTCTTGGTTCGATCATGGCGGGTTTCGACAGCTGGCTTGCTACTAGGAGCATCCGCACCCTCGAAATGAGGGTTCTCAAGCAAAGCCAGTCGGCGGAGAACATTGTTCGCGCATTACATGCTGGGTTGGCGGGAAGTCCCCAGCCATCAGCACTAAGAACTCTCAGTGATGAAGAAGTTCAAGTCATCCAAAAGGTGGTTAAGCAAATCCACCATGCTAGCCTCCAGGACGAGGCCAATACGGAAGGAAGCTGGCTACGAAAGCAAATGCCTCGAGGATACGGACCGGTATTTGCCCTAACTTTGAATGAGGTACGCTTTGCTAGGAACCTTCCGTCCAAGTTGCTGCTATTCCATCATGCTACCAGCCTCGGAGGCGTGGAGAGTTTGATCGAGTGGAGGACAATGACCGACTCGACTGTGACAAAGAATTTTATGAGGATTAGCATTGGTGTAGAAAGCCCGGAAGATCTCTTTGCAGATTTGCTCCAAGGATTGAAAGCTGTTGCGGCTGAAACTAGCTAGGATTACTTCATTTTCCCTGAATAAACTCCTGACAGACGACCGCACGTTAACTACATTGCAATCCTATGTTCGGTGTGTGTAATGTGAGTTACAACAAAGGGGTCAACCCAACACAGTAAAAGATTCAAGTCCATACGCGACCCTTCAACAGCGTCATCATAGTCCAGAACTTCGTTTTATGAAGCAAGCCTGTGACAGCATATGTAGACGATGACGCTAAGAATGCCAACTATCGATAGATGTAGATACAACTGTAGAGCATGACTAAAATATGTGACACTTGAAATCAACTATTGACAAGATTAAACTGTTCGCTTGATCTCTTCTAGCTACAATATAGTATATAGATTACAGGTTTCCTACTTCCCATGTCCCAAAAAAGGGGCTGCCAGGGTGCTGAAACTGAAAAAACGGATCGTACGCCATATCCAAGGACATCGGCCAAGGCGCAGTGGGCGCAGTCTCGGTAACATGCGCATCAAGCTCCGGCCTGGGCGAAGTGGGAGCTGATGACTGCATAGGTTCAGGGCCCTGGTCGTCTTGTCCTGCTCTACCTCTTCGCTGGCCCGACTGTGGCGGCAACGCCTGTCCGTTGGAAAGATTCACTTCGATAGTGGGGTCGTGTAAATTCTCTATTTCGATAATGTCTTCCGCTTCGTCCATACTGTCTTCTCGAAAAAAGGAACTCTCATCGAAAAGACCACCCTGTTGAGGTAAGGTCGTCTTGCCCTTGTAAGCGGCAAAGTTGTAAAGAAGAATGTCCCACATCAAACGTGTGTTGATTGAAATGGTCCTTGGGGATGGACCCTCTTCCTCTCCCTTTTCATTTGGATTGTTCATTCCGATTGCCGACCGAACCAATGCTTGGAGCCTTTCTTGCTATTCAGAGATTAGTGTCTTGGACAAGGACTGATATGTGTGCTTCTAATACCCACCAACCATCGACATGAAGGCCAAAGCAATGCCAGGTCGCCTAAAAATGCGACGCACGTCGCGAGTCTGTCCAGCGCCGCCTCTCTGGTAGTCTTATCAGCAGCTCGGCAAAAGTAAATGTGAATGGTCGCTGCGATTGCCACGCAGTGGCCGATGAAAGGATCCGAGACACCGTACGCCTTGCTCGCGACCATATCTACGAGCCGTGCAACCCAAGTGCTGTGAATAAAAGCAAGTTCTGAGGACGTTTTCCAGAACGTGTTGGGGACGCCTAGTTGGGCCGACTGATGTGGCCGTGCCGAATATAAAAATGGATGGTTCAGCATGTTGTGTATGGTGTGATATGTGAATTGCAGATACAACCAGGGACTCCAGTATCCCCGGTTATTCCGGAGGTGCTGATTCTCCTGATCGGGGAAGCGTGCGAGGTCGAACCGATGGCAGGCCGGCAATATAGTCTCCAAATCCATAAGATGGGCGCCGATGACAGCGTACCCGGATTCAATGGACCATGGTGGTGGCACGCTGTTGGTCTGCTGAGCCCATTGCTTCACGTACGTCCGGACCTCTCCCCACAAGGTGGACAGCTGGATCATGTAAACCCATATTCCGCTTCTCTTCTGAGGACTAGGTGTTCCGCCGCGTTGAGTTGATATCTCTTCGCGAGGTATAGCTGGGGGGCCCTCGCTCAACTCCTTCCGCAGGTCTATGTGTGTCGCGACGTATTGCGGCTTGGAGATATCTTTCAAGATGTTGGTCGCGGAGGCCTGGTGCCCATACATCTGCTGTAGCAAGTGCAAGCTCCAAAACACTCTTCTCCGCGACTCTGCACGCAAGCCAAGGTCGGTAAGGGAACAAGTTTCGACGTCTAGATTGGCACATTTCGCAAGCGTCGTTGCCAAGCCCACGTGCAGACATGCCAAGTTTGAGTTGCTAGCTATACAGCTCGTTTAGCACCTAACTAGTCAGATTCAATGAAATTGGGACGACACTCACCCTGTATATTAGCAAGTGCTAGCATGCAGAGGTTCTGAATCGTCGATAGTGAAACCTTGCCCGCTCCAACGCGATGCATAGCTCTCTCTCTTGCAGCCTGTGCATAGGCCTGACTTAGTTCGACTAAGCGGCCTTCGAAGAAAGGGTGCTTCGAGTGACATGAAGAAACAGCTAGGAGGGAGAGAAGGGTCTCCTCACGACTTTCTTGGAGGGAAGAAAACTCTTCCCGGTCGAATAGCCAAAGAGGCTGCTTGTGACAATATTGAAAATAAGAATCCACGACATCCTCTAGGATATCCTTCGGGGGCAAAAGACTGTTAAAGGTCAATTAAGGACATACCCTAGCGAAACAAGAGTCTTGGACTTTCCTGATTGTTGAAGTACTGCCAATCTCAGTGCGAGGCGATGGTGGCAATTGCCAGTCTTGGGATTCGCGTGAATTTGCCGACCTCCTAGTTGCAGGAGTTTCCATATCGCTGCTTGGGCTACGAAAAAGCAACATCCAGGATTGTCAGTGGGATCTGGAGAAATATCTAAAATGACGAGAAGTTCTGGATCCTACTCTCGCCTTTCCATCATGCGTATCCTTGCTTCAAGTTGGGCCAGACGTCTCTCCTGTACAGCGCCATCTCGTGAGTTGCATACTTTTATGTGTCGTCTACACGGCTCAAAGCATACTGTGTCTATTGAACCACCCCCTTGTTGAGTCTCGGAGGTCACAGGTTCTCCTCGGCTCTCTGGGTATTTGCACGTCTTGGAAAGACGAGTGCAGCTTGAACATGCCGGTCTCTCCCCGGGACAGCGAGTTTTCTTCCTCCTGTTCATATTAGGTCAGCCAGAGTACCACTCATAGCGTGAATGTAGTCATCGAACATATCAAATTGCTCCGAGGAGAGTATAACTTACCGACAATTCTCGCACGCCTGGTGCAGGCGCTTATGCGAGCGGCTAAGCATGTCTGCTGGGAATAATAAAGACAAAATTGAGTCCTTGGCTGATGGAGAAAACCAATGTCCAACCTCACTATATGAAGAGGAGTATGCACTGTTACGTGTACTATTATATACATTCTCTATCAAATGCGGGGAGGGCAATGCTCCGAATGCGCTCACGCTACTGCAAGGGTCCGACCGGGAACTCCGACGAATGACCGCCAGATAACATGACTGTTGGTAATATATCGACCTTAACCAGATTAGTATATAGAAACATCTAAATATAACCTTACACATCTCATCTCTCAAAAAGTCCACGCCTTGATGTTTAGGTATCTTACTAGTAGTCTAGCTTATCTCCATGTAATTTGGGTAAAAAAGAAGGGGGGGCGGGGAGGTCACTCCATAACAGTAAAATCAATCAAGTCCATAGCCGATACTTCAACACAGTTTGCTTTATATCAGGCCTAGATGCCAAGTAATTCCTCTATTCTCACAGTGCAGTTTATGTACGGGAAAATTTAGGCGGTATAACAGGGACCGCCAAAGCGAACAACAGATTTAGTGTAAATAACAAATTTATTCCCTTACAGTTTACCACTCCATCTCAGCATTATCAGCCTTGCATGCTAATCCATCACAGAAGGCGTCATCGTCCTTGGTGAGCTTCGAATTCGCCAGGGGGCGACGAGCTGCCCAAATCTCCGTCTTCTCGTCTTCCTCTTTCTTACGATGCTCTGTCAAAAGCTGTCTCACCGTGTTTTGGAAGAAGAGTGGCGCATTCTCTAAATCTGGGTGCATTTCTCCATTGGTGAAGATGCCCGCCTCTAGGTTCTTCTGTACCTCATCGCACAAGTACTTGTCTTCTCCGAGAACGCGTTTAAAGAACGAGTCAACTTTCTCAAACTCCTCATCTGTTGCATCTTTGTGGCGATACACCTCATACTCCATGGAACATGTACCGACCGAGGTGGGCACGCATCGCATCATGTAGAAGAAATGAGGCCTAGAGAAAGGCATTAGAGACGCCAACACGTAGAGGGAAATGATTCAACTCACGAGACAGTCATGCAGGCATTAGGAAAATAATAGGTGCTGACAACTTTGACGTCGTCCTGCTCTTTCCCCTCCTTTGGACGCGAAAAGTGCTGAATATAGCCGGGTTTCGATACCGTGTAGTAAAATGATAAATCAGCCAGGTTCCTAACATCAGGATGTGCGACTTGGCAATGATAGCATTCATTGTAATTGTCGGCAAGTGTTTTCCAGTTGTATTTGCCCGGCATGCCCCAGACGTGGTCGAAATGGTATTGAGAAAAGTCAAAGTTCTTGAATCGTTGCTGGGTGTCGACTCCCTCAAAGTCGTCTCTCCATTTTACTTCGGGTTCTGGGGACGCGTCCAAGTTAACCCAGACGAAGCCCACGGCGTCAACGTGCACGTGGACTGGGAAAAGACTGTGGTTCTCCTTCTTAAAGGTCGGTACAGTGTCGAAACGAGGCGCTTTGGCGAGCTTTCCGTTGATACCGTATGACCAGCCGTGGTACTTGCAGGCGAATATCTTGGCGTTTCCAGAATCTTGGGTGACGACGGGGAAGGCCCTGTGCCGACAGATGTTATGGAAACCGTTGATGGTCTTCCCATCCTTGTCCATGCACAGCACAAAAGCATACCCGGCCTGTTCGAAACGGAAGTAATCTCCGGGCTCGTTGAAGCGCAATTTATGCGTGATAAGAAGCCACCGCTTGGAAAAGACGGCTCGTCGTTCTAGTTGATACAGCTCGTCCCTCCGATACCACGATGCTGGGAGCGCTCGAGGCTCCTCGTAGTCTGGTTTGCTGGGGATAATGGCGCTGACACTCGGCATGCCGACCATAGAACCAAGTTTTGAAAACATGTTGTGCTTTGGTATTATCAAGTTGGGCTAAGTTTGATTGGAGGAAGAGGTAGTGTGAGCGAGGTGCTGTTTTCTAGATAACAAGTCGTTGCTTTACAGCACTAGCAATTAATCAATGTAAACTAGACGTGAGGAGGGGAGCTTTGCTTTGTTTTCCAGTTATTCAAGGATGCCAACTTGCTGCTAGTGGGGGAATAGTTCAATAGTTCTTTAGTATTTGCATGGTCGGCCTCATTGTAAGCTTCCCCGACGCTCAAGACGGCCCCTTTCTCCTTCGCTCAATAGTCTGCCGTGTATTACGATCAGTCGCCACAAGTATGATTGGCCCAGTATTGTGAATATCTGCAGGCAACAACGTATGGTGGCATATTCGCCTGTCGCGTGATGCCATTCCATCCGGGGAATACTTGATCGATCGCTCCCCGAAGATCTCCGCGCCTCCTCCCCGTAGCTCTCTCCCCGGGGAGGTTCCGGTCACGTGATCCCCCACAGATCCAGACCGGCCTTCCGAAGTCGAACTAGATGCCCCATGACTCAATGAAACACCATTCCTTGATAATCAAGCTCTTCTGATTTGCTGATGTCATAAAATTGGACTCTGTGGATCTTCTCGTAATCTTTTGATTACATGGTCAAGTCAAATAGTGTATTCTGTTATCATGTTCCATGCACGTCGTCAGCCCGCCCGGGGACAGTGTTCTACCCTCACGGAGATAGTGGGGTTTGCCGCTCTTACATACACTACTGCGCGTTCGATGCACCGTATCTTGACAATTAGCTTCTTTCTCATTTGTAGACTAATGGATGAGAGGGGGTGGGTGAGACATCCTCTTATCGCTTCGTGTGGGGAGATCTAACTAGGCAACGGCCAATTTATGTTTCCCTTGTAGGATGCGGAGAGATAGATGTCATTGGCCGATTGGGAGACTGTGGGTCTTCCCCGCGCTGACTCGGTTACATTGAGTATCGTAAATGATATAGGCCGTGATTAGAGAAGAAGCTAGTGAGCTAGTCAGATATGGGAACTTGATAAAGGAGATCAGGCCCCAAGTCTGACCGAGAGTCTTTACTCTCACACCTTTTACGCCGTTCGATCTTTGAAAATATTTCCCTTTCGAATCTCGTGTGATTATCATGGAAAAATCTACCTCGAGATCTGCTGTCAATATGAATCAGCCCTCGGAAAAGCTTTCTGACCGAGAGCGGTCCGCCGGACTACGTGGTAGCGGCGATCGGCCTGCAGAATCTTCTAGTATCGAGATCGGAACCCCGGGCGATCAGATCTTCTCCATGAGTGAGATTGACCCGGTTCTTGATGCGAAGATGCGTCTTGTCAACGAGGTCTTGCGAGCTCCGACCCTTTCATTTCAGATCACTCGGACTAACTAATCCCTCAACAGACAATGGATGAGATCGGTTGGACCAACATGCACCTCAAGTTGTTCTTCCTCAACGGTTTCGGATACGCCGCTGATTCCCTCATCCTCGCGCTCCAAGCTGTGACTGCCAGCCAAGCTGCTCTGGAGTTCAGCCCCTCATTCCCGTATGCTCTCAATGTTTCCGTGTATACAGGAATGTTGATTGGAGTGTTATTCTGGGGACTAGGTAACACAAGTTTTGCCTTCAAGTACTGTAGTAAAGCTTTACTGACTTACACTTCTCCTCAGGTGCGGATGTCATAGGTCGCCGTTTTGCTTTCAACGTCTCCCTCTTCTCCTCCTCAATCTTTGCCATCGTGGCCGGAGCATCCCCCAATTGGATTGCTCTTGCTGTCTTTGTTGGTTTAGCTGCGTAGGTTGACAATCTCGATGCCGGAAACTTACTGCCCGGACTAACAACGGACCAATAGATTCTTCGCTGGCGGAAATCTTGTTCTGGACACCACCGTATTCCTCGAGTTTCTTCCGAGCAAGAAACAATGGCTGATCACGCTCATGGCATGCTGGTGGGGTCTGGCCTATGTGATTGTTGCAGCTTTCTGCTGGCCGATTTTCTCGAATCCAAAATACACTTGCGCAGACGCTGAGACTTGCACCAAAGAAAACAACATGGTGAGAACATATGGACATTACCCTTCTCTAGCGTTGAAATACTAAAATGGGTTCAAGGGCTGGCGATATGTTTGGTATGGAAACGGAGCTCTCGTCCTTGTCTGCAGCATTTTACGAGTCACAGTTATGCGACTCAAGGAGACCCCCAAGTATCACCTCACCAAAGGTAACGATGCTGCCGTCGTCGAAACTTTCCAGAGCATCGCGAATAAATATAACCGACCATGCAGTTTGACTGTTGAGAAATTGGAATCTCTTGGAGTCATCAATTCCACTTATGGTAACGCTAGATACGGCTTTGGCGAGTTCTGGGCGCATATCCGAGGATTGTTTGTAACCAAACAGCTCGCGATCTCGACCCTTATGATTTGGTTATCATGGATTCTAATTGGTATGACTATTGCTCCTTTGCTCTTCAAAATGATGTCGTCTCCAAAACTCATTGGCTCTAGGTCTGGCATACCCACTCTTCTACGTCTTTCTTCCGGATTATCTTGCCACACGCGGGGCTCAGACCGGAGAGTCAGGACCGTATTACCAGTGGAGAAACTACATGCTCAGCAGCATTGCTGGAGTTTTCGGGCCCGTAGCTGCTGGTTTCATGTGCAATCACAAAGTGCTTGGTCGCAAGTACACAATGGCAATCGGTGCCCTCATCACCATGGCCTTCTTCTTCGCCTACACCGCAGTACGGACTCCAGCGGAAAACGTTGGTTTGAGCTGCGCGATTTCTTTCTCGCTGAACATCTACTATGGCACTCGTAAGTTCTTCACTCTCAGATTAGCGTGAACAGGAAGATCACTACTAACAGGCGGTCTTAATAGTATATGCGTATACTCCAGAGGTTTGAAACAAGCAGAGATGAATTTCAGGAACAGCAACTGACAATGGCATAGTCACTACCATCGGCACACCGTGCGACAGGAAACGGAATAGCTGTAGCGGGCAACCGAGTCATGGGGTTGGTTTCCTCATTTGTGGCAGCCTACGGTAATACTTCGACATCCGTGCCAATCTATGTGTGCGCTACGCTCTACATTCTGATGGTAGGTTGCATTTCTACCAGGGGCCAAAGAAGTGCCACTAATCAATAGATTATAGGCTATTGTAGCAGTGCTGTTGCCGTTTGAGCCTTATGGCAAGCGAGCAATGTAGACAGCGGTGTTTCAACAATGTTGATAAGCCCGCTTTCGCCTCACAAGGCACGGCGGGACTTGGATAGGATGAGGAGAGAGTAGAACCTGTGAACGGTCCCCGAATGTGATGACTGGTGTATGATTGTGTTGACTGCTGTTTGATGTTTGTTGTATGTCGGTTGCCCTAGGCACACACATCACCCTTTGCAACGGCCTGGGCGGGTCAGCTCTGGCAATACGTGACTGCAACTAGTGATGCTTCTACATAGTTAACCTATTCTCGTTGATATGTTCCTTGAATGGTGATCATCATATATACCCCAACAAAAATAGCACGATGCGTTCGTGATGGTTTTCCCCGAGGATTGAACTGAAATACAGATGTTCAGGTAGAGGTAGAAGAAGGATCTATCACTCAGTATGGTTGAAAGTTCGAGACAGTTCAGCTGACTAGCAACAACAACTCTCAATTGACTTGCAATTCCTAGAATGGAATTCTCGGGAGGGGTGAGTCGGCGGATATGGGGAAGTTATTCATGTATATTGAGCTATATATGGAGCTACTAAAGATTACTTCGAACGGGTGACTGTTGGACACCAAACTTGGAGAGATCTTCCGTTGTTTGTCCATCAATAGCCAATTCAGCCATAACACGGCCAACGACCGGTGCAAATTTGAATCCATGACCGGCTCCCAAGGCAACAAGAATGTCGGGATGATTGCTTAACGCACTGAGTATAAATTGTCGGTTCGGAGTGACTGCGTACTGGCAGGTCACAGTTCGGAGAGCTTCAAATTTGTGATCCTTTGAGATGAAGCCCTTCATGAAATTGGTTAACTCGTCCAAGAGTTTCGGAGAAGGGACGTAGGACCGATCTTCCGGGGTCATGAAGTTATCTGACAGATCGCGAGCAGCCTTGATAGTGGGCTCGCCAAAAGTCGGAAATCCGTAGAATGTCTTTCCGTCAATAACCTGGAGCCAGACCGGGAACTGGCCGGGGTCGAAGGATGATGGATTCTCCGGCTTGAAATATGTCACTTGTTCTTGCATGACCGTGAGCGGAATCTGTGCACCGAGAGGGGCGAGTAGTTTATTGACCCAGGCGTCTGCAGCGAGAATGACCTTGCTTGCCTGGAAATCGCCTTTGTTTGTCTTCACAATGACTCCTTTGTTTTGTGAAACAGGCACTACTGCGGTGACGGGCGTGTTTTCTTTGAGAACGGCGCCGCGAGCGCGAGCCACGAATTGCATAGCCATGACCGTCTTGGCTGCGTGCGCCATGCCAGTGTCGGCGGTGTACACCGCTGCGGTACCGTCGTCAATGTCGATCTGCGGCCATCGCTTCCTCGCCTCTTTGGCACTGAGAAGCTCGTACGGCACGTTATTGACATCTAGACTCGCTGTATAATCCGTGAGCTTGACGCCAGAAGTCCAGGCACGGTCAGTTGGGAGCACAACAATGCCGCCAGTTACGGTTAAGAGTTTGACACCTGCATCCTTCTCCAGCTCAGCCCAGTCTTTGTATGCAGCCTTGGCGAGCGAGACATATTCTGGAGCGTCGTATGCTGTCCGGACAATACGAGACGTGTCATGAGATGCGCCACGGACGTGTCCAAACTCGTACTGTTCAAATGCCACGACTTTTGCCCCTTTTCGCGCAGCTTGCCATGCTGCTGCGCTTCCGAATACTCCCAGGCCGACTATGGCCACATCAAACTTTTCCATTGTGCTGTTCGTGGTGGTGCTGTCGTAATACTGGTGTCTGATGTCCCCCACCTAAGAACAATCAAAGAATGGAAGAACGTTTTAAGTGCATGTTGAACAACAGAACCCCCGACTAAGAATACCGCCTTTGGAGAGCGTAGTGCTCGTCGACTTGTGGAGACCTGCCTCGAAGTGTTGAGGGAGCCGTGGAATTGACCGACGGTCGGGGAGCGCACTCCCCGGCCGACCGCCGTACCCCTGTTGACTCCATTTTTGGCGGCACGCCGTTGCATCTTCTTCCCCAGACTCCATTTTGTAGAGTGTTCGCTTCCCGAGGGCGCCTATGGTTGAGAAAGGCAACAAGAAAACATGGCGCACCAAACTAGAATTGCAGCTTCCAGCTCAATAAGTCATGCCACACAATATATCCCGGCTCCAAGTATTTCTTGCATAAAACAATAACAACTCATTTAAGTAACCAACACAGCTTGACCCATATTTAATGCTGGAACGCATACTAATCAAAGTTACTCAACGACGGCTGTCAAGCAAAGAGTTTTAATACGTAAGAGAAAGAGAATAAATTTCAACATCAATGGAAGCTACCAGGGCACGACGTGTCCTTGTCTCTACATATCTCGGAAGGGAGCGGGCGCAGCGCAATGAACCGCCAATGGCGAGAGCCGCTGAATGGTGCTCGTGGGATGAGTATGCTGCCTTATGTATGGCATAGACTTTGTGGACTGGCAGGAGGTATCACGTTCCATATTATTCCACTGCCGCTGCAGCAGAAAGGACTTCTACGGTATTCAGCATAGTCAATGGTAATGTGACGTGGGTTGAATTCGGAGACCATGATCACCTGGTCGTTGATCAGCGTGGCCACGACTTTTATATTAGAGGCGAAGCATCGAGTTTCATGCAGACTAGTGATACGTAATTACTGCCTAACACCATTGTTAAAAAAATCACCTACGGAGACGATGGGGTCACTGTAACCAACACGGAATGGATCCTGCATCCAAGCTGACTATGCCGTCGTAACGTTCTCTCTCAACGTCCTCCAGCACGACGACGCAGTTGTTTTCAAGCCTGAGCGTCCGGGCTGGAAGAGGTTGCCCTCGAAAAATTCCAAGTAGTCAAGGACAAAAAGGTTTTTATCAATTGCACAAAAGTTTTAGCCAAGCGGCATAACCGATTTCCTCAGTGCGTGCATGAAAAAGAAAGTCCGTTCAATTTCCGATGTAACACAGTCGGGATCAAGCAGGAGTTTCTCGGAGTGAATTCTTCTGATCGCGGGTCTAAAGGCTTAAGCGCTTCCACACTTTTCTCGTATGCGGGACATATATCATCGTTGGAGATTGACGTAGATTCCAGAGCCTTCTGGTTTGAAATTCTCCTTGACTGCTCTGAGGAGGGAATGATCTTGATGGATCTCGAAGGCATTGATCCGTTATGCAGCATTGTGCATCAGTTTTGCCATAAGTATTGCTGAGGAGGTCTATTCATTGTGGTGAGTTGTCGGGCCCCGACAGCTTCCATTGCTTTTTAACTTTATTCTCTTTCTCTTAAGTATTGCTGAGTAGAACTTAGGGTTCCACTTGAAGTAGTCATTAGCATTGTCCAGTATTAGGATAGCATTGTAGAATGCGCCGAGGCCGAATTATTCAAATTTCATCTTGAGTCGGTATGTGTGTGTAGGGTAGGCCAATTGCAGCCGCTGTTTTTGATGGAAAGAATGTTCTTTAAATTTGGACCCAGCTCTAATTGCGATATGACCGAAGATATATGGTGAGATTTAGTCTTTATCCGCCCAGCGGTGAAGTGTTTGTCGCTGCCTTCTTTGTGGTCGTGGTGGTTTCTTTGGAGATATTTTCGCTAGTTGAAGTATGTCAACCCACGATCCGGCGACCGGATTTGGAATTTTTTAAATCCATTGTGTATTATATGCCCTCCTGGTGAAGCAGCTTCTGGGCTTGTACATTCAGCCAAAGCATCTCCCCGTCCAGGCTGAGCTTTATACATCCTACTCCGAAGAGAAATAAGTAGTTATTAAATATATTTATATAGAGGAAAATGGTGGCTATTTATATACAGGTAAATCAGTAACTACATATATATAGATAGATTAGAAGGATAAATTGTATCCCTGGGCGTAGCAATTGATCTGTTCTAATCAACCTTAGTAGAAAAAGGAGATATAGACAGGTAATGTCTTAGTCAGTTATACCCTAGGTATAATAAATTTGGACTGTCCACTCATTCACTTAAACATACAGCCAGTGCCGGCCATCCTTTCTGCTATGCTTCTTGTCGGTCGAAGAGATAGAATGCTTTCTAGTAGAAAATGAACCAGAGTTATCATCACGACGTACTGGTGTGAAGACACAATTCTGTTTCAGTCTTTCGCAATTTGCACATTTCCCAGACCTTCCAGCGCCACCGCACCGAATCTAGAGAGTATTAGATAATAGAATCTGGGATGGGACGACAAGTTAACTCACATTCCTCCTCTTACAGTACTGGCATGAAACTGCCCCACGAGGATGAATGTCCCGCGTAGAAACCCCCTCATCACGAGTGTTCAACCCCAAGTAGGCATGCTCATTGCTAATGTCTCTAATATCATTATAGCCGAATCGTTCGTTGTGAATCTCCCGAGGAGAATGCTCGTCAACCTGACGAGACGGAGGGCTATAGTGAGAGCTAGCCAGGCAGGCAAACCCAAGGACAGTAATAAGAGTCCTAAATGACAGAAGCATTTTGTAAGAGATGATAATGAAAATAAGGGCTTTTGGTTCCAATTTGATGTAGAAAAAGAAAGTCAGAGAATATATAGGCTAAATGCTGAATAGAGTAGTAGAATAGATGGCTCAAAGAAGGGAGAACTTGGAGCTCTTATAGAGTGCATTCTTAATAAGTGATATAATAAGCCTAGCACCTTATCCCTAAAAGAATCAAAATAGATTAATGGTGAGACCCCTACACTCCTCTGTCCCGGTCTGTTGGCTTTAATTACTATATGCTTGCGTTTTTAGGAAGGTCTAGTGATTATCGGCATTAGGAGGAATGCCGTCCCTAAGCGTTCTACATATTATTAATGCATAACTCACGTTATGCTCCAGACCATGGGATTAGGAGGTACACAGCAAAGAACATAGATAATATATCTTTGTCTAACGGCTGGAGCTAGCAGGAATTCTTTTTTAGTTATAAAAGAAGATAAAAAGAGTATAATACTCTTCTAATTGTCTAAGTCGCTAGCTAGATATATAAATAGAGTAGTAGAAGCCTTCTTATAGTGACAAAGAAGGCGAGAATAAAAGGAGAATTACCATTAGTGGAAAAGAATTTACTTGCTGGTTACAATATATAGACCTAGGATTTCTTTTTCCCGTGCTACAAATGAAACAATTTACCATGGAGATTTAGTCATGGAGAATGAATAAATATGTAATCATGTTTCTCACCTTATTAACTCCGATTTAAACACGCCACTAACAGGGCCTATCAGCTATATAGGTAGCAAATACGACAAGTTAGAAGCCGCTTACTAAAGCCATCACACAGCCATTAAAGCCCCATGCTTAAGAGTCCTTGACATCAGGGGGGGGAGGAGTGGTTCGCTGCGTGCATGCCAGTGCAAGTGCTCTCTTCAAGGGGCTCCTAGTGCTTACTGGGTTGGTATCTTCGAGCTTGTCCCATAGGATAAAAAAGCTTCAAGTGTAGAACTCCAGCCAGGCAGACAGCACTCTAGTTGGAGCTGAATTCCCTAGCGAGCATATTGTCAAGCATCATTTATTTCTGGGGTTGACATTAAAATAAGGTCAACCCCTTGAAGCATCATGCTATAATTTCAATGCCGCATGATCATGTGAAATTCGGTCAAACCCATCTTATTATCCTGGAGTTACAGGGGTTATATTGATCCTTCATCATCGACAGTTGTTAGATGAATACCGGTTTCAACAGGGGGAGAACAGGCTTGCGTCATGCAGAATAAGCAATCTTAGCAGCTTCATACTCGGTTCGGATGCGACGGACAGAAAATTAAGATTGGGTAGGAATGCATTTGAGCAAACCAGGTTGCCGTGGGAAGCCTCGCGGGATCGTCGGCCGCAAAGGTGGTCTGAGAAACGATAGGCTTCCATTCTGGATTACGGGTAGTAGCTTAAGATGCTAGGCTGATTAACGTGAGACGGCCCAGCCGGTCATAGGACTTCCTTGTCCTCTTATTGTTAGCATATTGACTCACTAAGACCTGACTGTGGTGATTGTAAAGGTCTTAACACTCGTTTCAACCTCAGTATAGCTGTGCCATAAAACTTCTGCCCTGTATTATCTGTAGAGCTGCCTGCTCTTAGCAATGCAATTCCCTCGATTATCGTAATTTGAAAAGGTTGTGATGCTAGATTGATCCATCAGCTTCTAGATTTGACCATAGAGATTGAAATCCCTAGTAGTTGGATGTTTCTTACCGTAGGTTAGTGACCTAGTCAATCGATTCGGCTGAAGCTTGGTAGTAACCCATGTCTCTGTTTCTCTTCGAAGTTCATCGTAGATAAATAACTCAACGGTGCTACGTCGGTCCTATGAAATTAGAGTTTCCCTAATAGTCTGCGAAATTAAAGTAGTTACCACCGTTTATATTACCTTGGTATATATATTGGTTGAGCAAATTGAATCGCTGAGACACGATAGCACGCCCCTGCGCCTTCTGTGTCCCTCCAGGCATGACCTTGAGGAGTAAGGTAAGTGATAACAGGGGCGATTGGGTACTGCCTGGACTTCTCTGCTGCTAGGCGCTGGGACTCGTCGCCTTTCTTTTGGATCCCTAACTAAGATTTCCATTGCACATTGCTTAAAAGACTAGCCACAAACCTTCCAATATCATGGTCCTGAGAAGGATCAGAGATGTAGATGGTATCACTTATATCATGATGGCTTGCGCTTCATAGCGAATAAACAGTCTTGCTCTAAGTGGTATTTGCAAAAGTTGTAACTACTTCTTATTATATGATATTATAACTTGATATTTGAATAGGCATATCTAGATTTGACAGCGGTCTTGGCAAATGACTGTCGGTGTAGAACGCTGGGCAGGTCTGAACAACTTTATTATAGGTGTTTTTCAGAATACAGCTTTCGTGGCGCTTTTTAGAACCTCGCTCACCATGGTAGTCGAATGTCTGATATGAATGAGATTGGCCATCGGGATATAGAATCGATAAGCTTATCAGACTCGTCAGTAATCCCCAAACTGTCGCGTATAATCGAAGCTACCACTGTAGTGTGAAATTTATTGGGTGCTGTACTATGGCGGTGGCGATGTTCGAGGTCATATATGACGCGCTCGTCTGCTGAACCCAGGAGCTGCTTACTGAGAGCTACTGTGGGTTGATTGAAAAGGCTATTAATGAGATCCTGGTGTAGAGTTGGATTTAGTCCTTGTATAGTGATACCCGTGCTTTGATTAAGTTTGCGGAGAATTGCTGTTCCAATACTGTGTCCCAATGGATCCAAAAGACATTCATGTATATTCGAGTTCTCATCGAAGATGGTGACCGGTTTTAGTTTCATGTAGTTGTTCTTCATTGTGTTGAGTCGTTGGGCTCTGGCAGCTTCCATTGCTGTTAAACTTTATTCTCTTTCTCTCACGCAGCTGTTCTTCTAAGACACTTTACTACTAAGCGCATTTATCACGCTTGTTTTTCGCAAGAAGTATTCATCAAACTTGACTGTAGACTGATTGCTAAACGGATCGGTGCTCAAGCTCGGCATCAAGAACACTGACTGCGTAGCGCCAAGTTCGGCAGTGCTGTTTCGTAGCAACGTCGGAAGCTTTGGGTTGCAGATTGTGCCCAAAGATACACGGACGAGTGCAGGTCAATGTACCCACATTGCTTGACCATCTGTGAGAGTTCCACCTGGTCCCCGAATTTACCTGTTTGCTGAATCATATCTTCAATCATTGCAGCCGTAAAGGCGGGAGTAAAAATTTGATGCGCAGTTGAAAAGGTCTCAACCGCCTCAAAGGGTGATACTTGTGTTGAATCAGAGCTTCGGTAATAGACCCGAGTTTCATGCAATGTCTTATCACGTAGCTTGTTTTCATACAGTTCTGTGTGACACAGCAATAATTTACGGAAGTTGAAGTTATCGCTGATTGAATTAGTATATTCGGTAGGCTCCACCTCCACGACAGTTAACAAGTCTATGGCTCCTCCGCATAGCTAGCAGCGTGTGAGCCATAGGATCTGCTCTAATACGTGCTCGTCGATGCTTTTTGCGCGTCACCGCATTCGTTGGTACTTGAAACCGTGTTGTGGACAATATATGGATCTCTTGTTTGCATCTCGATGGCTGTTGTCAATGCCTCACTTGGCAAGGCCTTAACAATCCCATGGGTGGTTTGCTCTTTTTTAAGCTGAATGCTTTGAGTGACAACATACGGAACACCTTCAGAGGTACAATCATGGGTTTCAGATCGCAACACCTTTCCACGCAAAGACCGCTTAGCTTCGTGAATATTGACTATATACTCCAACTGAGGTACGGAGATGCCTACAGTGTGTTGAACCACTGTCAGTGTGAGGTTTGGTTCACGCCCGTCCGCTTCAAAGTCAATATCGATATGTATGTAAAGAATATTTCAGTCAAGGTTCGCGAGGAGCGGCCGGTTGACATTAACCCGAGCCAAACGTTAACCAACATCTCGTTCAATGGAGTCGGAGGCTTATCGCAGACACTGACCTCGTTGTACACATCTCTTCTTGGCGACTCCTTCATGCGGAACATCCACAGCCTTCGAAATCAGAACAAACAGGAGAAGATCACCGATGAAGACGTCATCCAAGCTCTCGAAGAGGGTTTGGAGCTGCTAATTGATCATTTCCTCGAGGGTAGTGGAGCCGCGCAAGTGATGTTGCTGACCAAGATCAAAACTATACCTGGTTCTATTACTAACAATTTGTTCCATATCAGTCAGCTCCAGTCAGCACTCGTACTTTTGGGTATAGTTTCTGTCATTGCCGTTGTGGTGGTGTGGATATTTAGCAAGTATTGCCTCTGGAGCAGGATCGGGCATGAACCAGACACTGATTTCTTGGGTTTTAAGTCGGTATCCTTGGGTGTATCGAGGGGCTTTGGCTCCACTTGCAAGCCGTGAAGGAGTGGAAGGGGCAATTAGACAACGAAAAAGCTAGGAGGCTGGAGATGAGGGTCGCGGGGGAGGATTCAAGATAAATAAGAGGCACTGGGAAACTAGATGGAAACGAGGAATGACGTGATAGGATAGTTCCAAATAACGAGGCAGATTCGTTTCTAGGAGTCTCTCGTTAACATTCGGTGGATAGAGGTTATATTAGAAGATAAAACTAGCTTAATAAGTCTATGTTTCATTAATGAGTGTGCGACTTTTCACTATCTTAATACTAAAACGTAGTATTTCACTCTTTATAGATATTAAAACAGCCTCCATGTGAAATATATATATAGTTTGATCTTCGCACTGCCTAGATAATAGTAATAGATATAAGTTGACCTAAGGCCTGTCGTTTGTTATTTGCAGTCTTGGCCGGTACATTATGTTCCCGCTTTTCCTTTACTGGCTGACTCGTTACGTCCTCGGGGCGAGGGCGTGCTAAGCCACGCTCAGCAGATATTAGTGCCTCCCCGATCGAGTTGCCTACTTCTGTTTGGGAAATCTTCAGGTCTTGTAAATGTAAAGTGGCATTATCAGCTATTACTTCTTCATTTTTTTGCCTCAGTTGTTGTGCGGAAGCTTCATTGGGGTCCCTCGTATTTGAATCCATCACAGAAAGAGCTTGCACTTCTTCAAGAATCGCTTCTCCCCACTTACTGTGAAACCAAGATTTGGGGTTTCCCTCGTTGATGGTAAGATCCATACTTTCATCGGGAAGGGGTTTCCATTCGCCGTACATGGCACCATGGATGTAACAATCACCCTGGAATATGAATGTGTTTGTTGTATTTGGCTCTGGCATCAACACGTACGGAACAGGTCCACGGTGCAGGATCCAGATTTCGGCATCAGTATCCGGGCTCGCCAGCATGGTATCCAGTACGTCGATAGAACACAAGCCCAGATATCCACTTTCCGTCAGAAAAGCTAGGCGGTTGTGAAATGTTGTTCGGAAACGCTGCGCTAGGTCACTCCACGAGGCCAGGTGATATGTCGCTTTAAATCTAGGAATAGCGGCACAAACGCGGTCAAAGAAGTTAAGCCATGATGTATCGTCTTTGAGCGAATGTTGCTCAGAACTAAAGGCATGCCAAGCTGGATGGTTTTGAATCTCATCAATTGTGGCCTGAATAGCCTCGAGAGACGGTGCCGGATTTCCTGCATCCCAGCTGCCTGCCTCACGCGCTCTGCAGATCAGATGCTGACTATCAGTCCACCACTCCTCTTGCGTTCTAGGTAGGAATGTATTTTTCCTCGGATGGTCAGGTTGGCTTGGCAGTAAGCAACCCAGGGAAAATCGTGCCTCCAGCCAACTCGCAAATTCTTGACCCCAGGCTTCGTCAATGGGGGCCACGTCGGTGCTGTGATCCCAGACCAGTGTTTCTCGAATCGCTTCTAGGCTTGATTGAGATGTTTGCGCGTAACGACTAGGCATTCTGAGAACCATCTCCAAGTATGTCTCGTGCAGGCTGTTTAAACCGCAGACACAACGAGGACGAAAATGGGTGACTCTTGCGCCGTCAACGACAAGTTTGTTGCCATCAATTACCAACTCGTTCTTGGCATCAGGTGCAAGGGCCTGGCCGGCATTGAAAATCCGGTGGCCGAATGGACTGTCGCCATATGTTTGACATACCGTAGTACTGCGCAGCACTGAGGAAAAGTCGGCAGCCCACGAGGGCAGATCATTCACCTTCTTCGACGACGGTGGCCCAGCAAAGGACATGAAGCGAGGACTGCCAGCTTGGCAGATTAATTGATATGACATCCACCTATATGCCTTGCTAGCATCCAAGCCGCTTGGCTCTAGAAAGAGCGAATCAGGGATTTGGGGCGGTCGCAGTAGACTTGCAATGCCAAGAGTCGCGTTGATCTTGTCTTCTTGAAAGCCACATTGACGCGAACGGAGTTCGACACATACTTCAGTCCAAAGGGACAGCCAAGCAGCGTGTGGCAGTCCGGAGACTTCTGTACTACTTTCGCTCTTAGACTCAGAGGAGGACGGTGCGACGGCTTGTAGTATATTATCGCGGGTTCTAACAAGGCCCATGAGGAACTTGCACGGGTTGTCTTCTGACCAGCCAGAATATCGAACTGTCAGAATGCTGCGCCAGCCAGTATGGTGCATTGTGTTGCACATACCGCCTATATGCTCGAGTGCGATGTTATTGAACTCAATTCCACAGACGAGGATGAGCTTCTTTGCTAGGATGGTTTCCTGGTATGTCCAGGCACGTCGAAACCATCTCCTCTCGTCCAGAAACCGCCAATAAGACTCCCAAATAGCAGACCAGCTCCCTCCAGGCGGTGTGAGAGATGGCAAGCGTGTTGCCCAAAACTCGGGATCGGTCGGGTCAGTATCTGCTCTGAGTGCCACAATGCCTGACTCAATAGCATCCCACAGAGCTGGCAGCATTACGTGGTGCAGCCAGCTGAACTCGTTCCAGTGGCTTGTGCTCTGCCCCAGCCATGCGACAACCATATTTGCCTTGAAGTAAAGCTGTCCCATGAGTGGTATCTGTATTTTTTTCTCCTCGGCGTTGGCTTGGTCTATGCAAAGGGCATCGATCCAAACTTCATGGTTTAGGGTCGCTCCCCGCATCTCGTGTCTGGCGACCACAGCTCTGAGGTATGATGCTGCATTGCTACCGATTGGCAATGAGCTGACGAGCAAAACTTGCTCAAGGCCTTCAGCAGTGAGATTGAATGCGGAATCGCAAATCAGGACCTGCCAAGGCTTTTCGTCCGTGTCCTCTTCTTCCCCATCAACTGCGGCTCCCCAAGTGTACGAGAGTGCCTCGTAGGGTGGTATCTCTGCAGCGGCGAGGTCGACGCGCATGAAGGTTCCTACTAGAGACCTAGTCTTTGCATCGCATCCTATTAGACGGAACATCCGGATAGAAGTTGGAGTTTCTAGAGGAGAGTATTGGTAGACAGGCGCATCATCGTACGCGTCAGCCGTCAGACTTCCCGCCGCATCTGTATCAGTAACGCTCAACTGCGGAGATGGCTGGCACAGTTGCCCTGTCTGTGTGAACCGATCCAACCACGCCGGGACAAGAACGCTGCGAAATCCGACAGGGAAAATGGGTGTCAAAGCGTCCCCCATTCTCATATACCCAAATGTTAAGTGCTGGGCATCTAGGCTCTCGTATGGGACCGGGATGTGGAATCCAGTATCCATAGTGCTGATTGGGAACAGAGTGCGTTCTCGATTTCCTTTTCTATACAATCAGCAGGCGAGAAATCTCAATGGGCGAAAGGCTATTGCTGGAATGAGGAAAGCTTCTCCTGCACATTTTTTACTATTATTGAGGGGACTGCGAGAAGACTCTAGGCAGCAGGTATGCAAAGGTGGTGTCATGTGCCACGCTCTTGATTTCCATTGGCTCTGATGAACCTCATGCTGACAACACATTCAAGACGACTCGATGACTCAGCTGTGGTGTATTCTGGAAACGAGTAAAATGGTGGTTTTAGAGATGGTGGCCTCTGTGATAATTCTAGGATGCTTAGAGTACTTATTCTTGCAGTCCCCCAAGTTAATGATATATGGAGTATATCTACTAGGAAGGAATCGCGAGCATGATAAAGTACATGTAATTTGGGCCTCCTGACGAAGGCGATGCGGTTTATGTAGAACTAGTTTAAAGCAATACTATGAATAAGGATCCGCTAAAGTATTCTCATTAATTCCCGCTAATGAATTAAAGCTTTATCTAATTTAATAAACACAGCTCTAACCTATAGTATTAACTCTACCCTATATATTACATATAGCTCTATTCTCTAGAATAATATTATTTAATATAGTAATTCTCTTATGGTTCCTAGTAGAATCTATTAAAATTTAATAAGTGAGTTTTTATATTATTAAAAGATAAGAGATACAATCTATTATTAATTAATAAGCTTAAGGTAATATACTGTGGGGCCGTTATCAACTTTTATTAACTTCCTATAGTAAAATAACGAAAATGTTTACGACTACCCTGTAGCATGAGACTACACCTGCCGGACGCTACAGACATCACCTGACCTTCCCCACATTTTAAGAGACACTCCAGCTTTGACACAGGGTTTCTCCTCGATCCATCGACCTGCAGACATTGAGACTCATTGGTTCTGCGGCATAAGATTCACCAGAACCTCGCTCGGCGATGCAATCATCTTGCAAGATTCTGATCACCTGACTGCGACTACTATGCCTGTTGATGAGGGTCTCGGCGACACGAATGGAGATTTCTCCCAAAACAGGACACGAAAGCGTCGGATCGAAAACCGTGCCGAGTCAAGCTATCCACGGAAGCGAGCTTCTCAGGCTTGCTTCGTGTGTCGTGCTCGGTCCGTCCCCAACTTTAGCTTCACTGGTCGACCGTGCTGACTGTCACCTCCAGCAAGTCACGATGTGACAATGAGCGCCCCAAGTGTGGCTTCTGTAGGGAGAGTGGTAACAAGTGCGGCTATCCCGGCACGGAATTGGCAAAGTGTGTACATCCTGAGTGTGTTGTCTCCGTGATGCGGACTCTGATATGCTCTGTAGGATTGACACGGCCTCCTTGCTGATTCTTGACCGTATTGCGCGATCCGAATCGAGGCTCTCGGCGCAGATAGCAAGTCTCCAAGGCGGTACACCTGCCACCATGTTGGAGAATTCTCTCGTGGAAGCGCCTGCCAGTGTATCATCACCACGTTCCAAGGAGTGTTCCCATTTTATCCATCCGCGCTATGGGCATAGCGGCATCAATGGCGATAGCATCATGACCTGGCCCGTCATTCTTGACGTGTTGCAGGCCCTGCCCGAGGTGGGGAAATGGAGGGCAGAACCATCTAATAACAGACTAGACTGCAAACCACGACATGAGCCGAGTCCCAGTATCATGTTGGAGATCAAATCAAGAACCTCAGCCGACCTCAGCAGCTACGACCGTGAGCGGCAACACCAGACGGGCGCCACGTCTATTTCCCACCCAGACAGCCTGGATCCAGAGCGGGAGCCGATACTGATCGAGAGCTACTTCGCCCAAGTGCACAGCAAATCGCCCATTTTTGATTCCGGCTGGTTCAACAGCGTCCGCATCCAGGTCTTACAACAGAGATGGCAACCTTGCCACTACGCCGGCCCTAGCTCCAGCTGCGGACTGTGTCCAACGAGAATATGTATTTATCTCCTTGTCTTGGCTCTCGGCCACGTAACAGTGAGCGAGGAGAAACTTATCCCCGGCAAGCCGTTGACACCGTCTCGCTACTTCGATTTCGCTCTGTCTTGGTTGGGGCCGACTTTGTATCACCAGACCGGTCCCTTGTGCCCCCGAGAGATTAATGACGGCGACGGGGAAGACATGCGGGAGTGGATAGAGAAGATCCAGTGCTTGCTTCTCGCGGGCACACATTTCATGTGGTATATGCGCCCATGGGACGCCCGGAAAGTCTTCAGCGAAGCAGCAATGCTAGCTAAAACGATCATGCATCTGTAAGCAACCATTCCTGCTACCTTCTCCGTCTCGTCCCCCTAGAACGTGATCTCCGTTGTCACAACACGTAGTTCTTCCCCGTCTGATACAGTAGCTTACCCAATACTTCTAGCGAGCATTGGTCAGATACGCCGGGATCACACATCACCGACCTCCGCTTCCGCGTATGCTGTGCAACTGCTAAAGCAGAAAGCGAGATTCAAGAGGAGATCATGGGATTCGGGCCCTGTGGCATGTCAATACTTAGTTTCGCAGACCTAGAGAACCTACCCAAACCGCCACCAGATGCCGCATTGAACGGGCAAGGCAACGACTCTGTCAAATCCCAGACTTGGTTCTATTACCTGGCAGAAGTAGCTAGCTGGAAGCTCCTTGACCGTGTTTCCAAGGAGCTCTATCAAGGTAGGTACTGGTTCTTTTTATCATGATAGATGTCAGCTTATGACCAACCTACAGATATCCCACCATCCCCATCGTTGGCAGACTTGGTTGGCCTCTACCCCATAGCCAGGGAGCTTGAAGTCCAAATCCAAGAATGGTAGGTTCCTTGGCCTCTTGAACCTTCTGGTTACAAACGCTGATCCCCTTCAGGGCGTCGTCCTTACCAATGCACATCTTTACCAACCTCTCAATGTTCCCCAACGACATACTCAACAGAGAACTGTCCCATCATCTTGCAAACCGGCATTTTCACGCCCGAATCACCACGTTCCGGCCGTTCCTTCAGGCTATTGTTCTCCATAGCCCGGCGACAGTAGGCAGCAAGGACGCCTATGCGATGGTGTCAAATGGCGCTCTAAAGTGCGTGTTCGCGTGCATAGAGTTCATCGAGGCTCAAACCTCCCCAAGGAGGCACTTTGGCAGCTGGCGATGCGGCAGGGGCATCTGGGCGGCGGGTCTGAGCGTCCTCGCCGCTGTTCTAGTCCCTGACCTCAAATCCACTATGGGGTGCCTGTCTCCGCTTTCTGGATTGAAGGATGCTGTAGGGGGTGAGACGGCAGCGGGACAGTTGCTGGGCAGAGCGGAAGCAGCACTAGGGATGGCTGCTGGCTGGCTTTCGGCATGGGAAGAAGAGAGTCCCAGCCTGAGACTGGCGGCCATCACTCTCTGGACAGGGCTTAAAGAGGCTCGGGAAAGAGGATTATTCAACCATAATATCGAGTCGTAGTAATTCAGACGTGTAATTATTTAGTTTTGGAGCGGACAACATGTAAGAGCTGACAGAGAAATAGGCATGTGTTGCGCACCAGGAAACAAAAGCTCCACTCGCCCACCAACAAGGTCTACTTTCCCAAGGTGTTCATGTTAGTTAATGTTTAATGTATTTCTACTCGTCTATTATCTATCCTTCTAGGCCGACCAGTGGAATGTCTTATCCACCGTAATTGAAACACGCTCACCAGTCTCGATCCAGTCACCGACACCTGCGCTGCCGGCGAAGAGCACCGTGTACTCGCCAGCCTCCACCTTCCAGCTATGAGTTTCAACATCCCAGAAGCTGAATGCCTCTTTCGAGAGTTGAAGCTGCACCGTCTGCTCCTCACCCGAGGCAAGCCGTTGCGTCTTTGCGAATGCCCTCAGCTCTACGATCGGTCGCTCGACTGAGCCTTGTGGGGGCTGAACGTACAGCTGCACCACCTCAGCTGCTTCGACGTCGCCCGTATTCTTGACAGGAACTGATAAAGCGACGCTGATATCATCGTCGCCGTGGATGAGCTCCTGCTTAATGGCTCCATAAGAGAACTCTGAGTACGAAAGCCCGTGTCCGAAAGCAAACAGCGGATTGTACCAATCCCGATTGCCACCGAAAGCACGGTAACCCACAGCCCAGCTCTCCTGGTAAACAATGCGCTTCTGGACACCTTTATCTCCCTCAGTCTTGCCGGTAAGATCCCCAGTGCACGTGCCCTCCATGGAGCGAGGGATGGTGGTGGGCAGCCTCGCGCTTGGGGACACACGGCCAGTGAGCACGTCTGAGATGGCGCTGCCGTACTCTTGGCCGGGGAACCAAGCTTGGATCACAGCGTCAACCTCATCAATCCAAGGTGTGCAGTCAACCGCGGACCCCGCGTTGACAACAACGATGGTCGGGCCGGGCGAGGCTTTCGCAACCGCACGGATGAGGTCATTCTGCCGCAACGGGAGGGAGTAGGAGACACGGTCGAAGCCTTCAGACTCCCATTGGGTCGAAGTCCCAACAAAGACAACAGTCGCGGCGGCACCGGAAGCAGACACCTTGGCCGCTGCATCAGCAATGTCCTTGTCGTCGTCGGGAATAGGGGCGAGGCCAACGCGGCTTCCCTGCACATAGAACTCTCGGTTAATGTGAACGGGAGAGTGCTTGGCGCTCTGGGTTACAATGGTGAGCGTATATTGCTTGGAGGATTCGAGATGGATGGGAGTGTCGATGCGTTGCTCAAGGCGAGCACGGTTGAAAATGTAATCCTCAGTGACAACCTCGGCACCTCGAGCCACAGTGCCTACGACTTTACCATCGATGTAGCACGTTTGTGAGCCAGGGCTGGTCAGGCTGAGGCGGTACGCCCCTGTCACAGGCGGCTGGATCACTACCGTCATGAGCGTGCAAAAGCTCCGCAAGTCAGCCAGTCCAGCGTGGATATCCTCCATCATCATGTATTCAGACTTGGGAACGACTTCATCGCGAAAGAGTTGCTTCTCGTCCGGTTCACTGCTATTGAACCATTCCAGCCGCACATCAGACTCTGGCACCTTGATCTGACAAGAAAGATCTACCAGTCTCTGAACGGCTACGCCTTCCGAGTACGCCAGCGAAGGGTACGTTTGGCACAGTGCCCCGAGCGGTGTCGAGATGTGCGCGGGCTTCAGGCTTGCCGAGCCCCCACCAAAGATGGATGGCTCGGCCGCTGGTTTGCCGACGACAGCGATATTATCTCCAGCGCTCGCTGACAGCGGCAGTGTATTATTCTTGTTCTTTAACAGCACCATGCCGTCCGCTGCGGCGCGACGCAGCAGGGCACTTGTCTCGGCGTTAGGTACAGACGAGAGTTCAGGGAGGGTTCCCCGAGCGTCTTCGGCGTCAGAGAGACCGATACGGCCGGTCTTCTGTAGCAGCTCAACTACACGTTGTAGGATCGTGGTTAGGTGTGCAGGGTCAATTTGGCCCCTTTCGATAGCTTCCGTCATCTTCTGTTGCGTGCGGAACTTGGTCTCGCCAGGTAGCTCGAGATCGAGGCCCGCGTTGATGGCCTCACTGGTGCTGTAGGTACCGAACCAATCCGAGATGATGACGCCATCGTAATTCCATTCGTCGCGCACGATTCGTAGTAGTGTTGGTGACTCGGAACAGTATTCACCGTTGACGGCGTTGTATCTAACCTCCAGTTAGTTCAGAACTGGAGCATCGAGGGGGGCTGGGTGTTGTGTGAAGGGTTTACATACGCAGTCATGAGACACAGCGGCGATGAGTGCTTGCAGAGAAGGCGGAACGGCTCGAGGTAGATTTCTCGCAGGGCACGTTCATCAATCACGCTGTCACTCCACCGTCTGCCGTTCTCGACCTCGTTGCCGAGGAAGTGCTTGGGGCTGGCGGCGATGTTCTGGCTCTGGACGCCATTGATATACTCTGCCGCGAGGAAGCCAGACAAATGGGGATCTTCACTGTAAGACTCGAAGTTTCGGCCATCTGGGAAGAGGTCAGAGATTAGTTTCTGATGGCATGACAGTTGTCCAACATCTTGTGATTGCGCAACTCACTGAGTATATAGCGGTGGATGTTCACGGTCGGCGCCAGTAGGCCGTTTGCCCGTTTCCCACGAGCGTCAACCGCAATGGCAGATCCTACTTCTCGCAAAAGGTTACGATCGAAGGATGCTCCGAGGGCCGTGGCACACGGGAAGCATACGGCGGCTTTCCCCTCTGTCCAGTTCTCTCCTCGGGCGCCATTGGGCCCATCTGTGAACTTGAGGGCGCCGAGCTGCAGCTCTGGAAAGTCTCTGGTTCTCCAGAAATCCTTGCCTGAGAGCAGACCAATTGCTTGGTTGAGAGAGAGCTCCTGGTCACGGATGTTGCCTGGCGCGACCTCATACGAGATCTTGATGGACATGGCGACTCTGCGCTTGTTCTGATTTACGACAGAAAAGCTGAGAGGGAGAGAGAGAAAGGTAGAAGGGCGAGAGGTGCGGAGAGGGTTGAGGAGGGGCGTCCTTGGATGGGAGAATAATAGCTGGAACTGTAGATTGCGCGATCACCAGATCATGCTTCTATGGAGATGTCTTGGCTTGGCTTCCCCAGGCGACGCGCCAGACTCCATTTGAAGATTCCGACTGTACGCCTCCCCGGATGATGTGGAAAAACAAGAAACGCAAATGAAGAATGAAGCCGAACATCCTACATCGGAGCGTCTCCCCATCGTGTCAGTGGGGCAATCCAGGGACCTTGCATGCGCTTGACTCGCAAAACCTCACAGCACATGTACCAAGTGAGTCGAAATCCTAGTTCCTGGCAATCTTGACATAATGGCTCAATTTGCTTCGGGGCATCACGGCAAAATTACCGATGCCCCTGACTCGCCAGTCTGGGTCTAACTCAGACTCTCAGTCCACGCATCCCCACCCGTGTACCCCGGCAAGCCCCGGCCATCCCCAGAAAGTCTTTCACCCCACAATCCAGTTTTTCTTTGCCTTTGGTACGATTCCATCAGCTGCACGGGACGCGGTCTAGATTGTTCCGGACAGTTGGGTTGGGAAGTTGCAATGTTCCCGGAAGTATAAGAGTCCCGGCCTTCCTTTCACTTTGAGTTCAACAGCTTCTTGCTCACGAAGCATTAATCGACTGCCTTTTGTCTAATATTCCTTCAACTTTGTCTAAGATCAATCCCAACGACTCAGGGGTATCAACACTATGCAGGCAGTTGAAGACAAGGCCGTCTTGTCCGTAGACGGCGAGAAGCCGTTCTACAAGAACAAGAATCTACTCCGGCTCTACCTTCAGATGATTCCGGGGACACTGATTGTCAGCGCCACCATGGGCTACGATGGTTCCATGATGAACGGCATCCAGGCTGTTGACCGCTGGAACATCTGTGAGTGGTCTATTCCGTTGGCGGAAAGCACAATTGAGACATTGGCTGACTTGGCTCGAGTCTAGACTTCGGATATCCTACAGGATCTCTGCTAGGAATCATGAACGCTATTTTGCCCCTGGGAGCTGTCTTCGGTATTCCACTTGCCGCATATATCTCTGATCACTACGGTCGACGATGGGCTATGACTGCGGGTGACATTATCATGATCATCGGAGCCATAATCCAGACTAGTAGCATCAACAGTGAGTTGAGGCTCTTTTCCCTCGGACAAAGTTTGGACTTCCAGGCGGGGATGTAGAGTACTGACAAGCGGCCTATTACAGTTGCCATGTTCCTTGTTTCGCGATTCGTCATCGGCTTCGGTCTCACAATTGCCGGCTCCTCCGCTCCAATGCTGACGGCCGAGCTGGCACATCCGACCTCTCGCACCACCATCACCTCCATGTACAACACACTATGGTACGTGGGCAGCATCATCGCCGCCTGGGTGACGTATGGGACGTTCCGAATCAACAACGACTGGTCCTGGCGCATCCCGGCCCTTCTTCAGATGATCCCGTCCATTATCAACATCGCTGGCGTGTGGTTCCTGCCCGAGTCTCCGCGTTGGCTCATCGGCAACGAGCGCTACGACGAGGCCAAGCAAATCTTAATCGACACTCACGGTGAGGGCGATCCCAACTCAGAGCTCGTTAGACTCGAGTTCGAAGAGATCCGAGCCGCCATCCAGGCCGAGATGGCACTCGGCAAACAATCTTGGGGCCAGCTTTTCAACAGCCCCGGCAACCGCTACCGTACATTCCTCGTCCTCTGCTGCGCTTACTTCCCGCAGTGGTCTGGATCCGGTCTGGTTTCTTATTACCTCGCCCCTGTTTTGCGCACAATCGGCATTACCTCGCAAGAGCGCATCACCTTGATCAATGGCATCATCCAGATTTGGAACATGATTGTCTCCATGATCGGTGCCAACCTGGTTAACCGCCTCGGCCGCCGTGTTATCTTTGTCAGCTCCACCAGCCTGATGCTACTTGCCATGATCTCATGGACCATCTCCGGAAGCCAGTACACTATGCACGGGTCTGGGGCCGCTGGCAGCGCTGTTCTGTTCTCCCTCATTTTCTTCATGTCCGCCTACAACTTCTGCTGGAACCCCTTGTCCGTGGCCTACCCCGTCGAGATCCTGACGTTTCCCATCCGCGCCAAGGGTGTCTCTCTGCTGGTCGGAGCTGTCAAGAGTGCAAGCTTCTTTAACCAGTTTGTGAACCCAATCGGCCTTGAGAAACTGCAATGGAAGTTTTACATTGTTTATTGCTCCTGGCTGGGTCTTGTATTGGCCGTCGTCTTCTTCCTCTTCCCCGAAACCAAGGTAAGCCGAGTCTTTCTCCACCCATTATATCTTCACTTCTTCAAGACTCGGACGCTGACTGCTGCCACAGGGCCGTACTCTCGAGGAGATTGCCGTAATTTTCGACAAGGACTTTTACAAGACTGAAGATGTCGAGAAGACCGTGCTGGAGGACGACAAGTCCAGCGAGAAGAACGGCAACCTCACCGTCGAGACAAGGGAGAAGATCTAAATTACCACTCAGTGCGGCTATCTCGGTTGAAGGCCTACACGTTGATCAAAATCACATCAGATAGTCATTTAGATAAGAGGAACAATTACCTCCGTCATAATCACTCATAATCACTGCTCCCAGAGACATGGGCCCTGTTGCAACGTTTGAGACTTTGAGTGACTGTTGACGGCTAAAACGTGGTGCTGCAAGACTGCGTACTAACATGTGTCGGTGAGCCAATAACTGGAGAGAACGATGGCTCCATTCTATTCATGCTCCCCCTTGCTAGCTTCAACCCTTGCCACGGGACGCGCTGTTCCTAGGGGGGTTACAGCATACGTGACACTAGCCAACATTGCATTAATCCATGACGAAGAGGTCATTTCTCTGTAGAGTCAATGTCCCATCTCAGAGACACCCCGATCAGAGATTCCGCTAGGCGGGTCGGAGGCACTCGTGATCGAACGTGAAATTATTGCGCTGTTATGCGGTCGTAAGCGTTCTCGTCAGCATTTCTTCCCACACCCCTGCTGTGGAGATAGTGCCCTCCTACCTCCCATAATACAAGGATGCGAGCGAACCGGCGGTGGTGTAGCGGCTAGAATAATCAATCAGCAACACCGGGTAGTTGTTACCTTACGGGTACCCTATACAACCCAACCTAGGGTACTTTATATCGTACGGTAACTATTAAGCAGCTATCTCATTAGAATAAATTGACCTCCTAGATTATAGTATTTTTAAAATATTATATCTAACATACTTATTTAATTTTCTGGACTATTTCTTAGAATATAAACAAGAAAGGGCACATGTTAGGAAGAGTAGGTAGGTAAGTAGGGTATTTCTAGTCGGTTGAAACAAACAAGGGTCGGGGTGTACCTAGTGGTGAACAACTTTACTCCATTGCACCGGTCAGAACCGCCGCTGGTCGGACCCCAACTAACATCCGATTGCTACTAGCGCCGTGTGTCTGGGGAAAAGTACACATTGGGGGCCGATATATGGGCTGACATCGCGTGAGAGACGGGTCCCGATGCTCTCTTTGTACCTGAGTTTGCAGATGCCTGCCAAAGCACCCTCCCTCATATACCAAGACGCAGTGTGGTCTCCTTTGCAAACCTGCAACTGTCGGACGTTTACATCTCTCTTATCGTTCAATCACAATGACACGCCCAACTACCGTCATCCAGCCCCAAGGGCCCGTACAAAGCACCGCTACTAGCGTGTATGGGAAAGGAGATGTGCTGCTGCGAATTGGGTAGGCCGACATCACCTCGAAATTGTACAAGAATCACAGGACTAACATACTGATTCATAGCAACGGTGGCGCCGGTCAGCACCCTCGATGCAGCGCTGCTGTGTAATATTAGAAAGTCTCGATTGCTGACATCGCTTGCATAGGTGCCACTGGTCTTGTGGAGGCTCTGGCTACCGACTATCTCTCAACACTCTCGGAATCACGGTCCATAGCGTGGATATGCAATCACTCGCTCAATACTCAGGTCGCACTCTATAGAAGCCACATTGATTTGGCCTTTACATATGAACGAGACCGGGAGCAGCTGGCGGCGTCCGAGGGTTGGTCTCGTACCGCGGGATGCGCATTCCACGACCACTTCTGCCTGGCAGGGCCGAGGGACGATCCAGCAAACGCGCGTGGCGCCGCTACGGTGGCCGAGGCTCTTCGTCGGATTTCAGAATACGGCGGACTCTTCCACAGTAGGGCTGACGGATCGGCAACTATGGAGAAGGAGCGGCACCTATGGTCGAGCTGCGGGTTGGAACCGTGGACTGACAAAGGGGCGGCGAAATGGTATCAAACCTCCCTCGAGACACCAGCCGGCGCCCTCAAGATTGCCGATCAGGCCGGTGCGTACCTCCTTACCGATCGCTCTACCATTCTCAAGCAGACGGGATTAAAGACGATCTCCAATACGGTCGTGTTTCTGGAGCCGACCAACCCTCATCACATATTGATGAACAGTTGCTACGCATTGCATTCGCCACTCGCCCCCGAGGAGACAAAAAAAGCTGTGGCAGACTTTATTGAATATCTCTTCTCAGCCAGGGGTCAGGGTGTCATCGCCTCATACGGCGTAGAGAGCTGTGGTCTACCCTTATTTGCCCCTGTGGCTGATGGGTTTGCCAGAGCAAGGCTGGCAGGAGGACGACCTGCGAAGGGTAAATGGACATTTGGGGCGCGACTCTAAGTCTGGATCTATATTGAAGGGTAGCTTTAAGTGAGAATTAGCAGATGACGATCTTGCCATTGAATGTATGAGTTTTACGTCTTAATTGTGTCAGCCGATGATGCTCCCTAAAAGAGTCGTGACAGTACAGGGATGGTATTTCCAAGAAAAGCAGCCAACCTCCGAGTGAATGATTTATACCAGGCTTGACCTAGACACCCCGTGGCCGGCTCTAAGTGACAAGGGACATAGCTAGCCCCAGAACTTTCAGACATCGTGACCTCGAGAACCAATAGTTGCTAAATGGTGGCATGATTCTAAGCTAGTTTGCTCATCTTTCCCCGTCCATCTCTTCTCTTCTTGGCTTATTCTTAAAAGAAATATCCCGGCCTTATGCGCTTGTTTCTTGGCCATGATTGGTTCATGATCGCTTCCCGCATTATTCAGCCAAGTGTTGTCATCGGCCTATGTGCCGAAACCCCCCGGAATTTGATCCACTCTGACTGTGTGTTTGCCTCACTTCATTTCTGTTACGCCCCCTGGCGTGAGCATATGGAAGCCCAACACGCTCAGACTGGCTTCTGGCCGATGTCGCGATGGACAAGCCATTGAATGTTTGGATATCATGCAATTTGGCCATTTTCTTCCCTCCTATTCTTGAGACAATAGAAGAATAGAAAGACCATCACTATGACGAGCGCCGACATCTTCCAACTCCGTGCCAAAGACAACAGTGTTGCAGGACGTTTGGCTCTCGTCACGGGAGCCAGGTGAGGCGACCACCCGCATTGAATGATCGCATTCTTTTACAGTTGTGCTAATCTGGCTTTCTCTCAGCGGCGGTATTGGTTCGCATTGTGCGCGAGCGCTGGCTGCCGAGGGTTGCGACATTGCCCTTCATTATTCATCCAGTAAGGTGAGTAGTTTCGCCATGAATGTCAATCGCTACAACTGAACAAGTCCGTGTAATCTAATTCAAGCTGATTTCTCATGATACCAGGCCGCAGCGGATGCTCTCGCTAGCGAACTGCGTGCTCAATATCCTGGTCAGCTGTTCGTCCCTTGCCGGGCCGACCTGTCTTCTCGTGAGGCTACGCGGGATCTCGTCCCGAATCTGCTTCAAACAGACGTCGTTTCTGCAAAGCACAAGACCATCTCAATATTGGTAGCCAACGCCGGGTTAGGTCGCCGTATACGAGATGTCGCGGATATTGAAGAGAGCGACTGGGACGACATGTTTGAGGTCAACACACGAAGTTCCTTTGTCGTCGTCAAGTCTGCCGTCGCCGGCATGCGAGCGCAGAATTGGGGCAGAATCGTACTTGTCGGCAGTCTTGCAAGCCAGGGCAAGGGGTTGAATGGGTGCCATTACGCAGCCTCTAAAGGAGCCCTGAGGTTCGTCTTGTTTGAAATGGCGTCAAGTCTCGAGTGCAACGTACTGATACCAAAGCTTAGTTCCATGGGCCGCAATCTAGCCAATCTACTTGCGCCAGAAGGCGTAACGGTTAATATAGTAGGACCCCCATCTCTACCTTTGTGTTTAGCTGGATTGTTGAAGTTAATTTTTGTCCTCCAGGTCTCTCCGGCAATGATTACCTCGACGGGAATGATTCCGCTCCCGAAAGCCGAGTAAGTTTTCAACAAGCTATCCTGGTAAGAGTGCCATGGTGTATCTCAGCTAACTGGAGGTGTGAAGATCTTGGGATCGTACAGTTCAAAGCCTCGATAATCTCCGCAACAACGACCCTGGCCTTGCCATTGCTTCCACCATCCCGGTGGCTCGCCTCGGCACGCCCGATGAAGTCGCCCAGGTTACGATCATGTAAGCTATGCGCCGTGCCATGTCTAAAGTCGAGTCCAAGCTGAAGAATTCCACAGGTTTGCCAAAACCGGATACTTGACCGGACAAGATGTTCACCTAAACGGAGGGCTTCACTGAGTTAAATGGGTACATGGAGGCTTGCTGGTCACCCATTTTGGAGATTTGATGCTCCACCTATGTGTCAATGTAGATGTTGTTGCGGCCCTGCCGGCCTTATTAACCGCGGTTGAGGCCCAAAGAGCTGGGGGGGCTACCGATGTCGGCCGACTGGGTAAGCCGAACTTTCAGGTTGCCGTTTCATAGAATAATAGAGGAGCAAGACTAATTCCGTGGGGCCCAGCCGATATGCGCTAAGTTACTAGTGGATTTCTCAATAAATACCGGCACCTGTCCGTGTCGCCACGAGAACCCCGGCCCAGCTACTTCGCCAACACCTTCTTCGCCACAAGTCAGTCACGTATATCAGTATGGTGGAAAGAAAGCCTGCTTTTCTGCAGATCCATAGGTCTTTTTCCCAAGTGGTGGGAAACGAGCCATCAATCCGCCTATGTTTGGAGCACGAAAGTGATCCATGGGCCCATGAGGCCGGCGTCTACATCCCATCAACGGGTGCCTTATTCGTCACCAGCAATCGCCTTGTTGGAACTGATGGGCAGCAAAAAGTCACCATTAGTAAAATCAACATTGAAAAGAAGCCATTTGTGCGAGAAGAAATCGACTGCGGCATTGCCATGGCAAACGGAGGGGTAAACTACCAAGACGGCGTCCTCTTCTGTAGTCAAGGTACCAAGGACACCCCAAGCGGCCTATGGCACATGGAAGCCGAAGCACCGTACCGAAAAACATTGGTTCTGGACAGCTTCAATGGGCGGCCATTTAATTCTCCCAATGATGTCGTTGTCCACAGTGACGGATCCATATGGTTCACAGATCCCATCTATGGGTACGAGCAGGGCTTTCGACCACGTCCACAACTGCCAAACCAAGTCTACAGATATGACCCGCGATCCAAGGCCGTACGGGTCATGGCTGATGGGTTTGGACGGCCAAATGGCATATCATTCTCTCCCGACCAGGCGACCGTATACATCACGGACACGGACTTCATTCACGGTGACGGCACTACAGATGCGTCGAGGCCGGCGACGATGTAAGAGACACAATGATGCTTCTTTCTCAGATCATTGACTATGCTCATCGCTAACGTGGATGCTTTCGTTTAGATACGCTTTCGATGTAGTTTCCAGAGGCGAGCAGCCGTTCCTCACTAACCGCCGCCTTTTTGCCATGGCAGACAATGGGGTTCCTGACGGGATCAAATGCGATCAGTTTGGTAACGTCTACAGCGGCTGTGGTGACGGCATCCACGTGTGGTCGCCAGGTGGTGTACTTCTTGGCAAGATTCTCATTCCAGGAGGCGTTGCCAACTTCTGCTTTGCGCGGTGTGGCAGGATTTTGGCCCTTAATGAGACGCGGATGTGGGAGATATCTCTTGCGCCGCACAGTCTGGGCTCACTTTTGAAGCTGTAGGCCGATTAATTATGGCTTGGGGCACTAGTAGAGCCTCGTCTGGTGAAAGCGTTCTTCAGTTCATTGTCCTCCCATGTCTCTCAACCTCTACGCGATCTTTGCACTAGGTGAACCATTGCGGGATCAAGTGTTGTCCCTTTAATGACATGTTAGGCCAATAACATGTTGCCTCCATGATTTGAGCTATCTCGTTTATCATCTTACAACTAAATAGCTTCCAGTTTCAGCTGGACCCTCTCAGTATATTCGGTCGGTCTACCAAATGTCACTGTGGACTCGCTTAATGTGTGATTCATGATGATACTGAACAAAGTCTGCGTTTCGCATCATCCATCATCTACTTGGTATCGATTGATTGATTCTGGGTACCTTTATTCATCCTCAAAGGCCTCAAATCAGTCAGAGAAAGTCAGAGAAGGAAGAGACTTGTCTTTCAAGAGCGCAACTATCCGAACTATGCGTGGTGGCGAATCTGCCAGCCAAGGGGGCTCGTCAATATCAGGATGGTCGAGAATCAAGTTCTCGGCCTGCGCAACGATCCCATCGCTATCCATCGCTATCTCCTTGACGCCAATAGAGGTGGATTCGATATCGCTGACGCGATTTATTCCACAACTAGCGAATGTGCGTTTCCGGCAACAGCAGTCGACTTCATTCGGTCAATCGCCTCTCGTCGAGAGTTACTTTCAAGGAAAGCCCTTGAAGCGAGATGATCGACTTGAAAGAGACGCATTAGGATGTTATAAAAAGTATTGGCCTAAACCTATAATAGTCTCGACCAGGCACCATTTCAATATATATCCACCTGGCACGTTGGTTGCTGTATACCTTTCCATGTTCAGTTAGATCCGATCCACTTACCCCTGACTCTGAAATCTGGATCAGTAGGTGTAGATCTCAAGTTTTGCATCGTGAGATCAATGCAAGGTTGGTCGGATCCGAATTGCAAAATACCGAATTAATAGGCAAGTCTGAGCCTGGCCGTAGCCTCGAGGAACTTGGCCAAGCAGGCATTAGTGATAGAGTCATGATCGCAACAATGAAAAATAAGATACCTGGAGCAAATTGCGGATGTTGATCACGTATTTGTCCTAGTCTTTCAATACTGCGCAATCTAGAGTGCACTAGTGACGGCTCTGGCCAATTTCATATGGCGATATTATTGAAGCTAATGCATAAGACTTGCAACAGTACTCTTTAGTCGTATGAAATAAAATGACACTGGCTGTCTCTTGAGGTCTGTTTTATTTAACCCACGGATCTTCCTTTGCTCGACCTTTTTGAATCACAGCCCAGGAAAACCATCTCAGCCGGTCAACATCCACTGTTTGCTTTACTTCAAAATGCGTTCTAATTTTGCTCTCCTTTCACTGAGCATTCTCATAAGCTCAGTTGCAGATTATGCCCAGGCCGCCAAAACCTGCAAGCCCTGCGAGGGACGCTGCGCGGCTGCTGTACGCCCAAACACCTCATTCAACCAGAACCACGACACGGAAGCCGACTGCATTGCGTTTCTAAGCGGAAGTGCGAGTATTCCCGAGTATGTGACGGGTAAATGTCGATCAGAGCACAAGTATTCGAGTGCTTGCTCCTGCTTAGCGCGCACTGACTCAACAACGAGTTTGGTGCCAACAGTCAGCCCGACCTCGGTGTTGACGACTCCAGTTACTTCGACTCCCGCCTCCTCCGGAACAGTCACTGTCTCTTCTGAGCGAGCGACTACGCTATCACCCGAATCATCTACCCCATCTGAATATTTCACACCATCCGAATCATCGACTACCCCTTCCGAATCTGGTTCTGAATCTACTACCCCCTCTGGAATCACCACCTCTCCTGGATCTACTACTACTCCTGGATCTACTACTACTCCTGGATCTACTACTATACCTGAATCTACTTCCACGCCTGACTCTACTTCCACGCCGGAATCTACTACTATACCTCAATCTACTACCGCGCCTGAATCCACTACCAGCTCAACACCCACTTCTACACCTGAATCTACCTCCACACCTGAATCTACTGTGCCTGAGTCCACTACCAGCTCAACGTCAACATTAGCAACTATCCCAACCGCATTCCCCCATATTGTCGGGACCGATGTCATCAGCGGTGCATCTCGCGAACTAAAGCTCGTCCAGCAATCGACTTACTTGTACCTCAGCTACGCCGCCTCAGCCACGCAATACCCTCCTGCCAACAGCGTGCCTTATGTCTTAGACCCTGTAACGGGCCGTTTGTCCATTACACTCTCACCTGGCTTAAGCGGCGCTGTCCAAACGTACTTTTTCACCTATAATAGTCCCCCACCTAATGGCAGCGGTTATATCAGCAACTGGATGCTCGCATCAGACATCGCTGCCAGTACCAGCAAGCGCTACGTGCGTTGCACGCGTAACACTAGTGGCCAGTTGACCTGTCTCTCTGAAGCTGATCAACCTCTCTTGTTCCTCCACACTAGTACTGCATTCAATGTCTACATAGGACTTCCTCCAGCCGCAGGAAACTCCATTGCGATGACTCTGTCACTGCCTCTTGCCTAAGACACACATCGTCTTGTTTGAGTGTATTGGATCTAGTAAGTTGTTCTTTTATACGATAGCGATTCAGCCATGTTTCCGTGAGCCATATTGCTTGCGATAATTTATTTATGTAGACAATAATATGATTTGTGTTCTGTTGGGCCCTCACTATGAAAGAGAAGCCCCGGGGGCTTCTTAAAACCCGCCGTGTGTCCGTTAGAGTTCTCCCGTTATAAGCAAACGACTCAAGATCCTTTCCAAGTTTTTAACCCTGGGAAGCGATTCTAGTGCTTCCATGTAAATATAGTAGCCTATATAGCCCGCTATATTACGCACTAATTCAGATCCCCGTCAATGTGCAACGCAGTTATGCATCAATGCTATCAAGGATTATCATTCGACAGCTCTACACTTGGGTGCGCATCTTCTGACACCAGTGGCTGGAAAATGGCCACAATTGTGTATAACGGTCAGCCGATGGGACTTGCACCCAATCGCAGGCCGCCACGTGCTGGCTTGAGGGCTTATCATTGTCCAAATAGAAAGCTGTATATTGTAGATCCGCCTTGTAGACTGTTCCAATTAGCACACATGTTCATGTCTTCATCGATGACAAAGTCGACCACACAAACCGAAAAAATCTCTCGAAGCTGAGCAGATGCCGCCCACCGAGTAATAAACCCTTGTGTCGTGGATGAGAGTATAAACTAACCCTCCCCAAGAGAAACCCCGATCCAACATTACACGCTTCCAGAAGACGGTGGACGTCCGGTAGCGGCCTATAGTGGGGGAGGCATCTGTGCTCAGACGATTTCCTCCCAACATTCACCGAAATCAGGCTCTCAAATTCCATGTAGCGATGAACTCTATGTACGCACGCCTCAGAAAACGGCACGAGAGGGTCCATTCTTTGTATCATCCATTGACAACGGGAGATATATACTTTCCGACGCTCAAGGCTCGAGGTCCACAATCGTCAATTATTTAACGATCAAGATTTGGAAATATATAATCCTTTCGAATAGCGGAAGCTTTTTTGGGCCACATACCGCTATTGAGTCTTCTCCAAGGGTCAATTAGCTGTTAAAACAATGGAGGAAGCTAAGCACAAGACCAAGTCAAGATCTTGGCTTGATCGCCTAAATTCTGCTTTCCGCTGGCCGCAAATTGCTCTTCGTCGCAACAACGCTTTCAATGCTGGAGATCGGTTCATGGAAACACGATCCATTGGCGACCTCAACGAAGCAATTCGAGTAGCAAGGGAAAATGTGGAATACCTTCCCTTTCACCACGACTTCTTGACCGATCTGGGCTACTTTCTTGCAGATCGGTACGAGCTCCTCGCCGCGTCGAAAGACTTTGAAGAAGCCAGAGGCCTACTGGGCCGAGTCCTTCAGGACAAGAGGCCTGACAAGGCCATTAAGGTGCAATGCGCTGCGAAACTCAGTCACCTTTACTGCATTGGTGCGCAAAAAACAGGCACCCCTGCTTTTGCTGAAGAAGCGCTTCGCCTGGCGCGACTAGCAGTTGATGAGTGCAGTATACAAATGCTCCGATCCAGTTGTTTCCAATGCCTCGCTATGGCTGAGTACTTTCTCTTCATGAATACAGGCCAGTTAAGCAGGATAGAGGCAGCAGTTGACGCTATGCAGGAGGCAATTAACACGGCCGAGGAAAAAACTCCACAACTTATTCACGTCCTTTTAGGGTATCTTTATGATTACTATGAAAAGACCGAGGAAATGCAGGTCCTTGAATACATCCTCCAGTCCACGAGGACTGCTGCTGATTTAGCACCAATCGATTCTTCGCTGCAGATTGGTCGGCTTTTCGAGATTGCAGAGTACCTTCATGAAATGCAAAAAGGAAAAACCAGGGAAGCGGATGCCTTAGAGGAGGCGACAGAGGCGCATGAGGGTGCTGCTAAGAAAGCGCGGGGATTGCTTGCCTCGACGCCAGTAGAGAGTGCTGCATATGTGGCTATGTTGATGCAATTCGGGCGTAGCCTATATCGATGGTATATGAGAACGCAATCGGTAGATGATCTAGTGGAAGCTATTCGTTGCGTAAGGAGGGCGATCGATATAACACCCCTCGACTCTCCGAAGAAACCTCATCAACTGATGGTTTACGCGAGATACATTTCTCACTGGTCTGATGAGTTAGGGCCAACTTCCGAATTGAAAGAGGGCATAGGCGTGGTTAGACAAATCCTTGACATAGCGCCCGACGACTTCCTAGAGGAGAACAGGCCAATCTGCCGTTTCATACACTATCTTCACGTCTATTATCACCTGACGCGGGAGTTGGAATACCTGGAGCAATCTATCAGCCTATCAAGACGGGCTATCGATATGATGCCAAGGGATAACCCGAACTTGACAAACGTTCTGTTTGAGCTCGTCTTCTCCCTCTCCTCGCGCTATGAAAACACTCGCGCCTTGGCTGATTTGAAAGAGTTAGTCAAAATGGCCAAATACATGGTGGACACAACACCCGATGACCACCGAGACCGGAGCGATAGAGTAGGCATCTACATTGGGCAGCTCATTACTTTGTGCAACAGGGAACCCAATAGAGCCAACATCACTGAAGCTCTCAAGACCGCAGAACTTGCAGTGCGCGCAGACTTGGGTCGGGGCGTAAACCCAACGAAAGCTTATATCGTGCTTGCCCACGCTCTCGAAGCATCTTATGAATTCTCCGGCAAGAGATACGAGCTTGAAAAGAGCGCTGTGGCAGTCCGAGAAGGAGTTCGCCACGCAACTAGAGACTTCGATAAATTACGTGCTCTTAGCCTACTTTCTAGTATCCTTTTCAAGCAGTACCGGCTCTCTAAAACATTAGAGAGCCTTAACGAGGCTATCGACGCCGTAAGAAAGGCACTGGAATTAACACCGACTAATCAATACTACAAATACTTCGATGTTACAAAACTGGCCAACTACCTGCTCCAGAGAGGAAAGCATACTGGCGCAGGAGAAGACGTGAAAGAGGCTATAAAGTTGCTTCTTCCATCTCATGCGGACAATCGCAGACATTATTTCTCAGAGATTATAGGTTCCACGAGGTACTTAGCGGATGCCTACAGTCTACAGAATGATTGGGAAGGCGCATTTAACGTTTCAAGCAAGATGATTGAGACCCTCCCAACGATGATACCAAACTCGCTTGAAAACTCAGACAAGCAGTGGGTTGTTCAATTCATGACTGGAATGTCATGTCTTGCAGCATCTGCCGCGCTAAAGCTTGGTAAACCTCCTTTTGTCGTCTTAGATGCCCTAGAAAGAGGTCGGGGGATGCTTGGAACGTCCATTGAAGATATGAGACGAACTGACATTACGGATTTACAAGCGGCGAATCTTGAGTTAGCAAAAGAATTTGCTCGCCTAAAGAACCAATTAGAAATGCCTTTTTCTCAGTCGCTCACCGATGCCAATATAGAAGACAATTCATGTGATACCGAAGAGAGCCGGAAGTTTGGCACCAATGCCGTTTTTGATAGCCGATATCAGGCGGGGGTTGAGTTGAGCCAAGTCGTCGAGGAAATTAGTAACCTTCCCGGTTTCGAGTCGTTTTACAGCCCACCGTCCGAAGAAGACGTTCGAAAGGCTGCTATCTACGGACCTCTTGTGGTTATCATCGAGGGTCTGGGCGAATATAACGCCATCATTGTCGAGGCGAATCAGATTCAGACGTTGCCATTGCCAAATCTTTCATATAAAGAGGTCTTGAAAAAGGTTCACGAAGGACATATGGGAAGGCCTTCCATTCTGGAATGGCTATGGGATAATGCAATGGGCCCCATTCTAAGCGCTCTTGGATTCTCTAGCCCAGTTGATGATGGTGATAATTGGCCTCATGTTTGGTGGATCCCCACGGGTTATTTGTGCAAGTTCCCTCTCCACGCAGCGGGGTACCATACAGAAGGCTCCGGGAAAACAGTTGTCGACCGTGTCATCTCTTCCTATAGTTCATCCGTCAAATCCATCATCTACGGTCGTCGTCGTCAAGCCCCGTCATCATCTGCCTCTCCTGGGAAAGCGGTGCTTGTCGCTATGGAGAAAACTCCCCGACACGCCCGACTCCCATACGCTACCAAGGAAGTCCGCGTGCTGAACGAAATCTGCAAGACCATGAATCTCAATGTCGAGAACCCAACAAGGACAAAGACCGTTTTACTAGAGCATCTAAAGGAATGCACTGTGTTTCACTTTGCTGGCCACGGTTACACGAACCAGGATAATCCATCTCAGAGCTATCTCTGCTTAGAAAAAGGACCTGAAGATGTCATCAGGGTGTCTGATCTGCTTGAACTGGATTTGTTCTCGCGCCTGCCATTTTTGGCGTATCTGTCAGCTTGCGGGACCGGGCAGACCAAGGCGGACACGTTCTTGGATGAGAGTATCCATCTGATCAGTTCCTGTCAACTAGCGGGATTTCGTCATGTTATTGGAACTCTGTGGGAAGTCAATGATGAAATTTGCGTTGATGTGGCTACCATTGTATACGAGGGAATAAGGGATGCGAATATGAGCAATGATTCGGTCGCGAGGGGACTGCATCAAGCGTCTATGGTTCTTCGAGATCGCTGGGCCATGAAGATGGGGCATGAAATGAATAGCCGTAGGGACGTTTATGAGGTGGAGGGCGAAGATGAAACGATCGCTCCTCTCTGGGTTCCTTACGTTCACTTTGGAATATAGTAGGTCTACTAGAATATTGTCAGACAGCAAACTTTATAAATTGAGCTCTTTAAAGCTCAATGATAGCCAGCCTCTTGTGGTAGGTGCAAACGCCCGGAAATAATCCTTATTACTACATGGCGTTAACTCTACTCTTCAATATCTCTTGCAGCGCATCAGCATCGAGCAAAACAATTCCCAATGCTTTAGAGGCGTGAGATTGTGCAAGTGAGATTGAGTCATCCATGGCTTAGAAGGCTATTAACACAAATGCTTCCCTGACACGCCTAGTAAAGAGGATTGGTTTTTCTGTCACGCAAATGCTCCAGTATGTCCACTCACGCGGCGAATGGTTACAATACTTTACACGCACGATGACCAGTGGAGTGTGCCATGACACCAATCAAGGAACGGCAGCCAAGGCTCATCTGCATGCATGCTGGGTAGAATCAGCAGAAACTGGGATTTATGATTTCGGTCGTCCGCTGCATGTTCATAAACTCATCAACAGTCAAGACGTAGCCCAGCCCTATTCGCAGCCACCTTGCATTTTCGTGCCCCAAGGATAAGATGGCCACTAATAAGGGAAAACTATGCGACGGACGACGTGGTCGCAACGACTGGTATGGAAACTTCGATATTCTAGCACCGACAGAGCTACCGCGCTCGCGTAGAGTCACGATCCCATTAGCTCCTCTCAGTGATCTTCTCACACGCCAGAGGGAATGCTTATCCTGCAGACTTCTTGTCTCAGCCATATCCAAGGCCTAGAAGCAACGTTCACCAGAAGCGATCATCCAAGGCAAACCCGTGGAATGCACATTATGCAACCGCGTGGTGGTCGCAATACGAGATGACGAGTCACAAGTTGCCTACAGCGAAAACTTCGAGCCCAATAAATATAAGGATAGTAACTGGGTGGTCTCCCGGGGGCGAGGAACCATTTACGACATGGCATCCTACTGGCGGCTATATTAAGAAAGAAAGCGATATGGGGGACCTAGAGTTTCATGGGGAAGCGCTCTCCGGGGACATGGGAGTGCTTTTCAACCTGCTGGGGGTTTTGTTGGCTGTCAAGATGTATGTATTATAGGGCGGTGGCTGCTTAGATGGCCTTTATGCGAAATTGTGGAATGTCATGTTGTTTTCGGTTTCATGATCATGTGCGTGCGAATCTTCCTGCTGAGAGAATAGCTAGTGCTTATCAAGTCGTCGTGGGTTGATTTAACTATACCACATCATGTCGTCCTATATCCTAATAGCTGCTAAATTTAACATAATCGAGTCACTTTTTCAGTGGTGAGGTTGGTCATTTGCAGCCTCAGCAATCTGGCAGGAATCACGGATCAAGTTCAGTTTCTCACTGCATCTCGACAGTACTGTGCCGTCATGAAGAGTCTCGGCCAAATCCGGTTATGGCCGATTCTAGCGCTGCTCGTGCATGCGGCACGGTCGGCGTGAAATCCATATATTTTGCGAGATAAGACGATCAAAAAGCTTTTCTCCCTCTCTCCTCAACCCACACATGCCATACGATAGAACACCATGGGCTCTTGGGAATGCTACTGCGCGATATGCGCCGTGACAATGCAAGACGTGCAGTTTCGCGGGCTCGACCCAGGCCTGGTACGAGACCTAGCTGACGTTAGGGAGGCAGGCGGTGAGAGTGGCGGCGAAGATGAAGACGAGGAGGAAGTGGTCAACGAAGAGTGCTATGACCCCAAGGTCTTGGACCCTCGAGATACCCAGTGGCTTTCCGACTGCCGCATAATGGGCATTAACCCTGCGACCGAGAAGTGCGTTCTATCCTCTCTAAGCTCCTACTTACTTAATGATAAACTAACGCAGTGTGTGGAGTCTGTAGGGTCTTCATCTCTGGCCCAGGAGCCTATGTAGACTACGGACAAATGGATTGCGAGCCTGGTGACGACCCCGAGGCTGAAGGCATAGATGGCATGGAGGACATGGCTTGCTACCAAGGCGCGTTTCCATTCCACTGGAACTGCTACCTTTTACTCTGCCGTCGTCTTACAGGATCCGACGAGACCAGCCGAATCAACAAGGATGTGTTGCACAGCATCATGCAATCACTCGAGGAAGATGGCGAACCAGTCCTCGGCCTAGACTATGCACGGGACCTGGTCGATGTCGATTGGTGCCCAGGCGAACAGGCCTGGGGCTCCTTTGCGGGCCAGGAATTCTTCGTCACATCACCATGGCCTGTTTCGGAGCTTTCGTCGCAGCTTCCAAATGAACTCAGTCACTCCCTTCGCATGAGTGCACTAGATACGTCCATGAGTGGCAAAGTGAAGGCGGACCCGTTCTCCAAGCTTCCCCAGGAGGTCACGGAGCAGATTCTCTCCCACGTCAGCCAGTCAGATCTTCAGAGCCTTCTTCTGGCGTCGTGGGTCATTCATGCTGGTAGTCATGACAACGATGGGTTTTGGAAGAGACGTATCAAGAAGGAAATGCCCTGGTTCTGCGAACTTGACGAGCTTCTGGGCAAGGAGGAGTCGAGTAGTATCGAGAGCATCAAGGGGCTTTTCCTCTGGGCCAGTGATGCTACCAAGCCTCGAGAAGGGATTACAGGCCCATTGATGGCAATATCTAACCGTCGGCGGGTTTAGAATGCTTGTAGCCAGCTTGCCGAGCTGTATCTTGACAAGTTGAGGGAAATTGAGATTGCTTCATGAGCTACTTGATTCGGGAGGTGAGTTTTCGAGATTGCCTGTAAATGAGGACGAGTACTGACCAATAACTAGCTTCTTGCTGTTGACCCTGAGCAGAGACTGTCGTTGGAGGAGTTCAACAGCACCCTTGGATTGCCAATAATGAATAGATGGAAGAGCTGGCAGTAGGTAGATGATGGTCTTGAAGTTGGGAGTCCACCCAAAACGGGTATTGTGCCGCCCATCACACATCACATCCATAGTTCGGACCATGAAACGACTTTTTTTTTCGCTTTCCATGCAAAAATGGGTCAATAGGTAGGGCCGTGGCTGAGGCTCCTTGATACATTAATTGATCATTAAACCTGCATTGTTTATTCCCTGGCCGGTGACCAACTACTGTTGGTTGCAACTTTCTCACTTTTCTCCTGTCAGCTGCTGTTGGCCAGCTCTATAAAGACCGGCAGATCCTCTGAACCTTTGCCTGGCATTCCCAACATTGGTTTTTACTTACTCCCATCCTAATACAGCCTCCTCCCGCGAGTTCCTGACCATGTCGCCCACTTTTGCCAGCGGGTCTACCCAAAATTTCACGCCAGCACCCAGTTTCACAGAGAAGGATGTGCCAGATTTAAGTGGCAAGGTATGTTGGAATAGACACGACGCTAGTGAAATCTTGGTGACTTAGTTTGCCACAGGTGTACATTGTGACGGGCACCACCTCGGGCATGGGAAGCAACTTGCCCGTCTCCTCTACTCCAGAAACGCAAAGGTTTGCATTGCAGCCCGGAAGGAGAACGATCTTATTATGCAACTCAAAAAGCAGAACCTAGTAGCGACGGATCCCTCGTGTTCCTCAGCCTGGACCTCGCAGATCTACAAAAGGTGAAAGAGGCAGCGGAGCAAGTCTTGGCCACCGAGACAAAACTCCACGTGCTCTTCAATAACGCCGCGTGATGACAGGCGAGGATGGGTACGAGAAGCAACTCGGCGTGAATGCCCTGGACCCTTTCCTGTTCACCAAGCTCCTGATGCCGCTGCTCAAGGCCACCGCCGCAGATGGGGCACCACCACGTAGACAAACGAAGTCCGCGTGGTATTTTTGTCTCCGTTCGGCGCAGAAATGTACCACGAAAAGCGCATCGGCATCGACTTAGATAACCTCGACTACCGTAACTCCCCGAAAAAATAACAGCATCAGAGCGTCACCGTTACCATCCAGGGCTTGTTGTGTTCCTCCTCGCCATGTCTCATGATGGCTGCATTCACAAGCAGCGTTGTTCCTTTCATGCCGCTAATGTGGAGAGCGCCTTCCTTTTCGACTGCCTCCGCGTCTACGATGATCGGTTCTGAACCATTGTGAAATCGAGCTATTTGGGCACCGTGTCCGTCGTGGATGTGGCCAAAGCAATGCAGCTTGGGCTTGACCCGCTCTATAGCCCTCCATAGCCGTGGACATCCGAGGTGCTGCTGCCGCTGCTGCTTCCAGTTGAGGTCCAACCGGTACGCTTGCCCTGCCTTGAGATGGGACGGAGAGGGCCGGGGCGGCCCGTGTGTTATCACAAGGTCAATGTTTTCGTTGTCTGGTATCCTGACAGCACTTCCTTTGGCGTTGAAACGGTCGTTCTCGGGGTTGTAGCCAAAGGCATAGCCACCAAATGCTGGGGTGTATTGTGATGCATAGACTTTGAACGTGCGCCCGTCGCGGAGGGTGATTTGATGCGTGCCTTCGTCGAGATAACGCACACCGCGGCTGGCGTACACCTCTGATGTAAAGAGCGCTCGTACATGAGCTGGTTCATCTTGATCGTCGTCGCTGTCGAGATTCTCATCCCACCACCGAGCATCGAGAGACACGTCGTGGTTGCCGGCAACGACTAGCTTGATCTCAGCAGGACAAGATGCGAGAGACTCGAGGGCGCGTCGATAATTTGAGAGCCCGCCGATCATGGTTAGATCGCCGCAGTGGATGATGGCATCGGCCTCGGGAAGCGTCGCTGGATCCGGGAATGCATTATCATGGGTGTCGGAGAGAACGAGGAATCGGATCCCTTGCTTCTGCTCCATGGTGATGTGATCAATGAGGTTGAAAAAATGCGGGTTGATCTCGGACACAAATTAAACAAACTTGGAATTTCTTAGGACCACAGACAGCTGTGGGAGCCCGTACATTAGGCTTTTGGAATGAAAACCTAATACGTTGTGACTTGTCCCTCAGCGAGAGTTTGAAAAGGATTAAGGCTAAAGTTTACACCCATGAAACAAGCGAGAAAGCGAATATCAGCAAGTCCTCAATACCATGAATAACGAGAGACGGCCATGAGTGCATGCTTGTGCTATTAGGTAATATACTTGCAACGAGCAGATGACAATAGAACCACTTACTACATAAGTAATCAGCATTGGATGACTATTCTTTGGAGATGCTCGTGGTTTGGGCATCAATATAATGTTTTGGTTGGACGACCTGACTTTTTTGCCACATTCAGGTAACGAGCGTTGATTCACTGGCGGCAAATAAGGACAACGGGATCTTGCATCTATTGTGTACGGCTTTTATATCCAGCCAATACTACAAGTCTTGAAACGACCATCCTTCACACCTCTCACGATCAATACATTCTTCCCGTAATGTTCATCCCTGCACCAGCCTTTCTCTTTACTTCTATCCTCTAAGACTCATTCCACATGGATCCTTACCAGGTGGATTTTCCTTCCTTCCGTCTCTGCACCACCCACGCCACGGCCAGGAAAAACATGCCTAGAGCCAAGGCTGTGCCCGCAAATACTTGTGCACCAATATATCTGCCCTGCGCGGCGGACAGAAGCGCCCCCGAAATAGGACTTCCCGTCAAGGCGGCAAAGCTGACGATGGTGAAGATCATCCCGATCCTCGTGCCTTGCTTGCTAGGATCGGATGTCAAGGACGCCAACGCTGAGGGGAACATGGCTTGGACACCGCCTAGGGCTGTACCAGTGAAACAAGCCCAGACATAGAGCCCAGTCTGAGAATCGACGGCCATCCAGGAGAGTATCATCAACGCTGCCATCCCAGCAGTGGGAACGAACATTGTCAGGGCACCAGTTCGATCCGCAAAATAGTTGGGTATCAGACGCCCAAGAATCCCAATACCACTCATTATCATAAGCAGGTCAAGCGACTTGGCGTAAGAAAGGCCCTGGATGTCGCGAGCATACGCAGCGACAAAGAAAAAGGCGAAGAACACGCCCCAGAAGCACTGAGGGCTCCTATCAGCACGCCGCTACATTGTCAAGAAAAAAGTTGGTTACATACCAGAAATGCGCCTACAGCGTAGTAGGAGTATTCCATCTCTTTGAACGCTGCCCACTCCACGAGACTGCCTGTCCTACGAGGTGGAATCCGTGACTTCAAGGAAGCTAGCGCCACGACGAGGGACACTGCCTGAACGAGACCGATCACTCGTATCGTCCAAGGAAACCCAATACGCGGCAGTAGTTCCCGAGCAATGCTGGGGAAAATTACGCCTCCCGTTGTACTTCCACAGGCCGTGATGCCAATTGCAATAGAACGGTGCTTCTGGAAGTATGTCGACACGAGAGCAATACTTGGGCAGAAGAGACAGCCATTGCCCAGGCCAACACATACGCCCTGGGCAAAAAAGATATGCCAATATTGTGTGCACGCCGAAGTGACCAGAGTTCCGGTGACAACCAAGACAGCACCCAAAATAGCGATGGGGCGGAAGAAGCCGGCATCAGTAAGGCGACCGGTGAAGGTGCCGATAGAGAATAAGAAGAAGATCTCAATGGAACCAATCCATGCGATGTCTGATGGGGATCTGGAGAGAGCTTCCACATAATAGCTCTGGAAAACGCCAAAGGAGTTGATCACGCCCCTTTTTTTTTTTCGTGTTAGCAGCTTGACAGTAGGTAGGTCTTTGTGGCACGGCGTACCAAGTGTTCATTACGACCAGGTGTACCCCAAGAACTACCCCTTCAGATCAGCAAACGGCCATAGATATTACCGCCCGGAGACACCTCTCACCACACATCCAAGCCCGAAAATCTCCGTCTGGAGGAGGTCCAGGGTCAATAGTTGTTCTCGAAGTGATACGACTTAGAACACAATCTGCGATGGAGAGTTCGTTGGCATCGTTGATTCGCGGAATTATATCCCGCTCGTACTGGATGGAGCTAGATTCCGGAGAATGAGCCTTGGATATCTTTGCGTCTGGTAGCCCTATATTCTCGTTGTCGGTTTCTTCATTGCTCATAGTCCCATCCGCTTGGGTTGGTACACTGGGCTGTCTACCAAGACTGAAGCTTGCCATGGTGGCAATCGGTAACGTTAAGGCAATTCGAAGTCGGGGTCTTTAGAAAATTTCTGTCTTTTTATCCTCAGACGAGTCCCAGGACCTATATCCTTTCGGTTAACAGACTAAGCGCTGTAGGCAAGGGTGGCGGATGAGTAGGCTGTCAAAGCCTAAGTGTATGAACAAAAGAAAATCCAGACACGCATGGAATGTAGATGGGGGGGGGGAGTACGTAGTTCTCCTAACTCTTGATGCGAAAAGGGAACCGGGGACCGAGACCCCCTGTTATGTCAAAAGCGCCTTTGCCTAACGGGTCATGCCGTCTTTGCGATTTCGGCTGAAATTTGTCAGCAGTTCCTGGCGAAATTTGTCATCGGTCTTGTGCTCGGCAAAGTGGATGTATGAAAGCGGTAATACCAGGCGACATTCCCAGGTCCGACAACGCGTTGCCAAGCTCGCCATTTTAATCAGGGCCCCTTACTTGGTTGCCTGGGTTTTGGGGAGCGAGACTTTTCCTGAGGAAGCCCACGAACCCCGGCGTCATATAGAGGTTTTCAATGTTCGGCCTACGGCAAGCGGCAGGAGAGATGTGTAAATAGGTATGCCTTCGGGGTCGGTGAAAGTCTCAGAGCCTGTCGCTTCTCAAGTATACTATCAACAAATGCAGCATCGTCTTAAATCCCGTGTTAATCGCCAACTAGGCTGAAAACTTCTGTTTCCACTCTTGTAATGTGCCTTCGAAAATTATTGGCAGAAGCCTGTAGTCAACAGTACTTCTGATGTTGTATATGATCGTTATTCATTGTGTTGAGTTGTCGGGCTCTGGCAGCTTCCATTGCTGTTGAACTTTATTCTCTTTCTCTTAGGTATAGGTGCTTAAGATTTTTGGCATCACTTTCTTCAAATGGATTTTCCATACCCCCCCCTTCCCTTCTAACAAACTCTTGTCGTTCAGTATCTGCGCGGCCTCTCAGTTCATAAATCCGCCTTGGCTGCGCCCTTCACAAGTCTTGCGATTACTTTGGGTCTAAAATTGGTCATCATGATGTGGTTCTCCGCACCGACATCGGCCAACGAGGAGGGTGCATCGAATCGATCCCTTACCCTATAACTCGCAGTCATCTAGCAGTTTTACATATCTCATGCCCGCCTTAATAGGTACCGAGCGAGATCGTATACCCTAAAACCACCTGACCAGCGCTCACAAGCATTAGAAGATTAAATTCTGTCACTCATCGGAATTGATGAAATGTCAAATCTCACGCAGTCTAAAGGTCACGCCCTTGCTACTCCTTGGAGAGACACATGTGAAATAAGTAATTACATCACATAAAGTAACGAGAATATCCTCCCACATAATTTAGCGGCAGTGAGAAGACACTTCTATGTAAGCCTAGGGAAGTTATGTTAGGCCTCCAATGGGCTTCATATGTCCCAAGATCATCATTTCTTACTCGGCTGAAACTCAGGCCTCTCCTCAATCTCCTTGAGGAGACCCTGGAAGATCTCATCGCCGCCGTCAGCCAGCTTCTGAAACTCAGGCTTGGACTTTGCAACCCATTCCTCAAATTTTCCAGGCTATGCAATCCGATCGTGTCAGTATCTGAGCCTTGGATAGGGTGAAAATGAGGACATACTAAAGGCAGAAAGAAGCCCCTCTCCATTGCAGAGTCAAAAGTGCCCATGATGAAGACATCTTTCAACTCTTTCTCGCGGTCGTTTGCCTGAGAGTCCTTGACTGCCTCATCCCACAGCGACACAACTTTGTTGGTGATGTCCCGGTACTGCTGTTCGGTTCTGCCAGTACCACTCCTCAGAGTGATCATGAGTTTGTTCGTCTTCATGGGCAGTCCGCCAACCCAGTTGTTATCGGGGTGATCAGCACGAATATCCACAAAACGACAGTTGACAATGAATCGAGGCGCCTTAAAGGTCGCGGCATGCCATTCGGTTATCGCACGTGAAATGTTAGATTTCTGCGCCTTGGTAATGGCCAGGATGTGGTGGAATTCATACATAGGCATTATGGGAGTAGGTGTTTTTTTTGAGGAATGAAGCTGAAACAAAGATATCGTAGCTGAAGACCAGTAAGTGTGAGAAGATTGAAATGTTATTAGAGCAATACGAGGGACTCAGGGAAGCATCTCGTGATATATCCATCCATAGTCTTTCAAAACGTCACCGACGTCGGCCATACCTGCGTGTCTGTCCGGGGGTGGCACACCTGCTTACCAATTAAACCCGTCTAGGTGGCAGGATGGGGTGGTTGAGGGATTTGTCTCCATGATTACCAATTCTACCTTCAAACTACATCGCTTTTCCCCACCCAAAGGGCGCGTCTCTGTCAATTGTGATCCTCGAAGCATGTAGGAGTAGGATCCCTCTGCCCGAGATCTTTTTCCTTTTGCCCAACTGCCACATGTTATAATTACTGGAACTGCCAATCCCACCTCTGGTCCCTCTTGATGAAGCATCTTCTCTCACCAACTAGCCAAGTTCTCCCTGTCACCGCTGTTACCCTCCACATCGACAGTTCAGAGTTAAGACCTTCAACAAGCATGACTTCCCAGAGTACCTTCCGCCGGGACGCGGTTGTCTCCACCGAGAACGCTCCTGTTCCCTTGCCTGTTTTCTCGCAGGCCATTGTTGCCAACAACATCGTTTACGTTTCCGGCAATGTAGGCATGAAGCCGTCCACTGGGAAGCTGGAGCAGGGCGTTGCTGCGCAAACTGTATTGGGTTTTACAATGTAGAACAAGTCCGAGAAGCTGAATGGTGCCTTGTCTCATAGACTCAGGTCCTGAAAAATCTCCAGGGCGTCCTGGAGGCTGCTGGGTCTGGGCTCGGCAAAGTCATCAAGGTGAACGTCTACGTGACTGACATGAGCAAGTTCGCCGAAATGAACGCGGCGTATTTGGGAGTCTTCGAAGAACCTCAGCCGGTAGGCAAGAAAACACCTTTCGGAGTCGGTGTTAATGCAACCAAACATCTGACTCGCGCTGTAGGTCAGAACCTGTGTGCAGGTTTCGGGTTTGCCTTTCGGGGCTCAGGTCGAGATGGAGTGCCAGGCACTGCTCTGAGCAAGGCTACCATATTTAATATAGCAGTTATCAATTTGAGATCGTGTTTCTGCCGTGACGCTCTTTAGTGCTCTATGCGTGAATAATATATTAAACTCTTAACTGGCATGCCCAAGCAATGTTATCCTGTTTGCAACACTTGTAATTTGTACTCAGAGAATGAAGTCTTTAGGATTTTTTCCCGGATGATTATCTAGGATGTATCGACCGTAGTCCCTTTTTTCTTGTTCACCGCCTAAGCATCCACGATTCCTCGCGTATAACTACAAGTGGTTACTGTCGGCTATTCGGTGTTGGTGGCAACGCCCAAGTAGACATCCCTGCGACACTAAGGAAGTACTACGGGGCCAAATTGGTAATCAGAGCCTGAGCATAGTAGAAGCGCTCTTAGTCGAGGCAGACTTCCGAGTTCCGACAAGAGAAGATATATTTGCATTACCGGTGGCGGCCCTTCAATTTCTCAGCGAACCTTCAACGGCTTCTGGTCAAAATCAATGCAAGGAAAATTCTCGCAGCCGCCTTCTAAAACTCTTCCTCGTCATGGCAGCCTCCGAGAATCCGCCAGTGCTCGTCAGAACCGCATTTGGGAAACCCATGCGAGACAAGTATTTTTTGTTCGGCCCAGGTCACGTCAATTTATTCCAAGGTACAGGTCTCAAGCCGCTTTTGCTTGCATACTTTTCACCACGTACTCACGCCATCCTAGGCTCTTTTGGTGGATATCCGAACACCGTTCGTGCAGCACTCCGCCGTTATCAAGATGAGGCGGAAGCAGAGCCGGATCGTTTCATCCGTTATGTCTTTCCGCAGCACCTCCGACGCAGCCGCTCTCTCCTCGCTGCCCATATGAACTGTCCTCTGGACGAGCTCGTCCTCTGTCCAAATGCCACGACGGCGACAAACACTGTCTTGCGAAACTTCCGATGGGAAGATGGCGATAAGGTTATCTACACTTCGGGGGTTTATGGTGCCCTTGAAAAAACGATTGAGAGCATCCTGGAGGACCCGAGGCCTGTTGGAATCAAGGTAGACCTTGACTTGCCCAACTCACCCGAGGAAATTGTCTCTCGCTTCAGGGCGGCCTTACAGAGGGAAAAGACCCTATGCGAGCTGACAGGCAGAGGCACGGTCCGCTTGGCCATTTTCGACACCATCGTGAGCATGCCTGGTCTGCGTATGCCTTTTGAGCAAATGACACAAGTGTGTCGAGAAGAAGGTGTCCTCAGCATGATTGATGGTGCCCACGGACTCGGCCATCTAGACATCGACCTCGCGAAGCTAGACCCAGATTTCTTTACATCCAACTGCCACAAGTGGCTCTTCGTTCCCCGAGCTGTCGCTGCCTTCTTCGTTCCAAAGCGCAATCAGCAACTGATTCGGACAACGCTACCCACATCGCATGGGTTTCAACCGCAAAAGAAAGGCCCGGTGCACGATCCTATGCCTTCGTCAGCCGAATGTAACCCGATGGCCAAGCAGTTCGAGTATTTTGGCACCATGGACGGCGCGCCTTACTGCTGCATCGATGAAGCCCTGCGTTTCTTTGATGTGGCATGCGGGGGGCACGAAGCCGTGCGACTCTACTGCACCGACCTGGCCAGGCGGGCGGAGGAGCTTCTCGTGAGAACCCTCGGGACAGAGAGTTTTGGCATCTCAGAAGAGGAGCGGGTCTTTTTCGCCCAGGTCAGGATGCCGATCGAGGTGGGCGACGACCAAGACCGCGGCCAGGTGCCCGAAGGCGACGTGGCTCTGGTGACTGATTGGATACACAAAATCTTTACGGAAGATTACCAGACATATCTCTATCTGCTGTACTACCGTGGTGGATGGTGGGCTAGACTGAGTGTGGCTGTCTATGTTGACTGGGAGGACTGCGAGTATGCCGCTCGAGTTTTGAAGGAGGTAAGCGAGAGGGTGAGAAAGGGGGAGTATAAATAAGTGGTTAGCAGATCCAGTGTCGTTTGTATAAATGCAAGGGTAGGCTGTGATCAACGGTCCTCTTCTCTGGCCTAAGTTGCTTCGAAAAGATAACCACTGTTCACATTGTCTTGCGGCCAAAATAAGAGAGTCACCAAACCTTATGGTACGGCGCTATGGTATACAGTAACGCAAGGAAAAATCCAACAGAACGAAGTAGCCTGACTTAATTACCTACAAATTCTCATTAATGATTCATTCTGGTCCAAGATGAGATGAGCATCCACAGGAGCACCTGGTTGACTTTGACTCAAATCATGCATCACGCCCTAACACGGACCCCAAGATCGGCGTATTGTTCATTCTCAAAGACATTGACCAGGGTTCCGATGTGAGGCAAGATCTCGACTGCAAACTCATCTCCGTTCTTGATAGTCACCTTCGGGTCACGTCCCACACCTACACCTGCCGGGGTGCTGGTGATGATAACTGTGCCTGCCGGCAGGGTCGTGCCCCGCGAAGGGAAGCGAACAAGCGTGGAAATGTTGAAGATCAAATCGCTGACAAGGGGCACCGCATGTTACTTGATAGCTTGGTTATGAAGCAGGAGGGGGGATGCTAGCTCACTCGGTGGTACAGTCTTGCATAGCTTGGCCGTATGGAGGCCCCTGATGCGCAGATCAACACGGGTGCATGGATACTTCAAGTCGTGTTCTGGCCATGATGACCAATCTCGCAGGCCGATAACGGCTTCATGGCCGAACTGAGCAGAGTGAGTGGAGTTAGTGTTGGCCGCAAATTTGTCATCACAACTGTCCCCAACAGCACCTGAGTCCTCGCATGTCTGTGGCACGGACTCAGTGCTAGCCATTAGCCGACGGTGATACGATGTCGGGAACGAAAGCTCAAGGTAATTGCCCATCAAGTCGGCCAATCTGAGCAAAGTGAGCAATGTGATCGCTAGCATGAACCGAGGAGGACAGAGCCTCTCGAAAGAACCGGCTTCTCGACTTCCAGACAATTCAACTCTTCGGGGTTCAATGTGATGATTCGGTCACAGCCTGCCGAAGGTTTGTTCCGGTTACAGATTTCATTGTGAAAAAGATCGGCTCATGAAGCTTGGAGGGATATCATCGTGCTGCATCTTGTAAAAATTGGTAAGGATAAAAAGGTAATATAAATATAAAAGATTTATCTACTGGCTGGTATCGCCGAGCTTTGAGCAGACTGAGAGGAGCCATTGAGCTATCCAAAATTTATAAGCCTTCACCGGGAGCAATTTCAACACATTTGCCATACCCTCACCAGAATTCGGTATCTTTAGCGCGCTCGTAGGTTCTGCTCTTCAAGAAGGGACTCTATCTCCCCTACCTATAGTTGTGCTACAACCCCGCCTCGTTTCTGCTGAACTAAATTCGAAGAATCTGGAAGCGAGGCGTGTTCGTATTCATCCTGGCTTGGATGTAGAAAGATCTTCGCGGTGGTAACGACGCCATCCGAGATGTAATCTCTGCCGGCTACGGTATGTTCAATGGCGCCTCACCCGAGATCGCCATTGGAGCAAGCAGCGGCACAAGCACCGACTGGAGCGGAATACTGTCGCTGTAGTCCTGGCTGGTGCTCGATACCGAGTAATACCCCCTAGGCGTTTGCGGTACAATATGTGTATGAAGTAAGCACAGCTTGGTCAGTAATGTATGGGAATGTTCGATTGCTACACTCACCTAACTTTTCCCCACCGTTCTTGTAGCTGCACACCTCTGGTCTTCCTCCTAGGAACCCCAGTGTGGTACTGGCTCACATTGCTACCCTACTATAGGTCCTTGCAGTTAACAGCGAATGATTTAGTCCTCGAAATTTCAAAAGGGTTCTACGACGGCGATTAGCTGCCACACCAGGTGAGTGCTAGAGTCTATGTGAACACATCATTCTGTCCATCATTTAAAGGGTTTGCCTCCACTCCTATACTTCACACCCACGAATCCTACGACCGCGGGGCCCCTAGTCGTTTATCGTCCCATTGATCAGCTCCGTACCGTGCTAAAGGATTCAAATCTAGGTGGATTGAAATGTCACTTTCTTCAGGGGCACTGAAGGTGACGATAATCGGTCTATCTCAGCCTTCCTATCTATACTTGCTTTGGCTCTTCGATGCTGGTCAAGGAATGTAAAGAAGACAGGGTTCGCGTTCAATGATTATTCAGCAATAGCAGCAACTATACTAGCTATCGGTGGTGTAGGTGTCAACCTTGCAGGTAGGATGACCACATCCCTATGCAGATTAGGCTGCTGACATGTTATAATACCTAGTCAGATAGAAGATGCGTGAAAGACATCGAAATTATACCACGTTATGATTCTTAATTTGTCAATGTAACAAAAAGGTCGGGCACGTATGGTTTTGATTCTATGTGTCACGTACTCAACCACGTAGACAGGAGTACGCCCCATGATCATACTCGAGAGAGTTCTAATATTCTGTGAATGGGCACGTTGTGGGTTAATAATAGTTGATCACACCGTCATCAATAATTCTAACCAATGTATTTCCTCCATTTTAACGTATCATTAGGATTTGGTACGCCCGAGTTCCATTGTACTGAAACCCTTCCCCGTGACCCGATGTGTAGTAATCCCGCAGCTAATGATGCGGCGTTACGCGAAACCACCGTTCTGTAGTAGCTTGTCGTATGATTCTTCAATAATTTACTGCTGTGTCACCCACAAGCTCACATCTCACGAGAGCTGAGCTCGCATCCTTATTACTGAAGTGCATCCTAGTGGCGGCCCAGTGTAGGGCTCTCCAAAAGTTCATTGAGGTGTAAGCAGTAAGCTTACAATAAATTCGGTCTCCAATATTATCATGAGACCGTACCTTGAGTAGGTACCTTGTTCTTGGCAATTTCCCATGACAGCTCTGCCGTAATGGACTTGGCCACAATGCGCATGTAGTGTCCAAACTCGATTGTACGCTAGATGAAATGGGTATGTTGTTTCAATAATAGGAATCTGCAGGTAGAATCCTATCTGTCTGCTAATAATCCAATGCTAGAATAAATCCCAATAGGTATAAGAAAGTGTATATATACCCTAACAACATCCAGTCCGCTACGATTTCACCTTCATTACTACCAAGACGCCAACCATCCACCGGATAGATCTCGCTTCTCTTCTTTTGAATTATAAACCATCCTTACACTCGTCATGCGTTTCAACAATGTGTTGCCGGCTGCCCTGGCAGCAGTTGCTGCCGCAACTGTCGTCAATGGATTAGAGAGCCGAAATCCATCGATTGCTCACTACGACAATGCACTAGACATATTCGTGCGATATGATGATGCTCCCGGCGTATATGTCCGTCACCCCACCCTCGACATCGATGATGTCGCCAGAGTCGTCCTGAAGCGCGCCGCTTTGGAGAAACGTTTCCATCATTGGTAATGATTCACCCCCTCCTCTTAAGAAATTCCTATGGGGGTGCTTTGGACTAACAATTCTAGTCCTATCTGCAAAAAAACCCCAACAACAAAATGTGTTAAGGATGGACATGTGAAACAGTGCGGAAACTGCCATAAATTTTTCTCGAGCAACGAAGCAAAGTGCACGTACTGTGAACACGCCAGGGTGCGAAAGGAACAGAGGGAAAAGAAAGAAAAGGAGGGGAAAGGAGGAAAGGGGAAGAAGAAGAAAGGGAAGAACTAGAAGATTTGTGGCTATGTGTGTTTTTCAGCCCTCGGAGGGTGTGCTAGTTCCATTATTTATCTATGTCGCCAAATCAAACGTTTTGATATCACACATCTTCTACATGGCGCAGAAAGTCTCCAGGCTCCAACTAAGAATGGTAGAGACGCCTCAAAAGCATCAGCTACTCCATCGGCTCCGAATGAATTCGAGACACGTCCACATCAAATCGATTGTTCTAATTTACTCAACTGCAGAGTCGTTCTAAATTGTCCTTCAAAATAGGCCATTCATCTTCATCCTCATATTCCCCTGACCCGAGTTCATAAAAGACATCCATTGCGTCGTCTTTTGTAATCTCCAATGCTTCCTCGATCAATTTACGGCATATATCCGAGCGATTAGCGGGAGAAAGGCATGCAATCCAAATTGCTTCGTATATATGCGACTTTCTGGTCAGAGCCAAGTCGGAGCGAGACTCAATATCTGGACCCAGCGCCTCGTTGAGCTTTTGAGAATAGAATTCTCGGTAATAGGCCAACTTTTCTGGAGGATCCTCGCGATCAGTCAAGGCTGGCCAACCATACATAAGAGGATCCCAATCCCGTGTAATCCAAGAAGGATATCGGCTGTAGCCAAGGAAACGCGGCATGGTTTGTGAATGATCAAGGTCAATGAATCCGGTGATAGCCCCAGTATCATCAACCATGACATTCTGTGAATCAAAATCAGGCAGAGTAAAGGAGAAGCCCGGGCGAGTTTCAATTTTGAATAAACAGTCTCGCATTACTGTCATTATCCGAGCTCCGGCTTTATCCCATACACTCTCCCCCTTGTCTTTTGGGGTATTTTCTTCCAAGTAGGATGCGACCGAGGTAAAGGGACCAGAGGCCTTGACCTTGACTGTATCGTCCTCTTGCCTTTCAAAGCTGAGGCATGGACCTAGCTCCATATTATCTTTGTTCACAATAGAACCGATACTCTCAAAAGAGAGCGCGGAAAGTCGAGCCATGTTTTCCGCCACGCTTGCCAAAATGTTACGGCGAACTGCTTCTGTTGTGGCCGTATCAAACCAGACACTCCCAACCGACTTGCCTTGCACAAAGCTTGTGCAAATATATGGAGCTCCGATCTCATTATTGGTCGAGGTATCGACATCAAAGACCTGGGGAACACGGATCGTGGTCTTCTCCCGAAGGAAATGCGAGGTGGCGCCATATGATCTGAGTGCCTGTGCTGCCTCCGACGATGTCAAGCCGGAGCCCCATCCTGTGGCGGGCACGCGGATGACAATCTTTGTGGCGGGTTCCAGCTCGATTATGTGAACAATATTGTACGAGCCGCTGGTGCTGGCGATGAGCCTTCCACTTGCTTCTTCTGGCAGCCCAAGGGCCTGATGCGCGATCCTCGAGGCCAATTTCAGCAACGACGATTCCTCAATGTCCACCAGCGGACCAAAGACATCCCGATCAAATCCTTCAGTGGACATGTTGAACAGAGAAGGTGCGATGAGTAGGGAAATATGATGTGGTGAGCCAGACGTGCAGGCTGATGGAGGGTAAGATGGTTGGTAAAATTTTACAAGGGTAGTGTTTGGGAAGAAATAGGTCTGATCAAACATATATCAGGCGACAGAAGCCAGTACAGTACCTGCGTACACGCGGTACTTTGGTAAATGGGAACTTTGGCAAATGCAGATAAGCAAGCGGAATCCTTGTAAGCTTACACATATACCTGCATAGTTTTGATGACAGTGTAACCATGCCGCTGTGGGACAATGCATTACAGTGAGACACACTCGCAGTTTTCCGCGCCACCAGGACACCACCACATGGCTGATTCCTCAATTTTCGCCCTATGCCTTGCCATGACGGGTTGGGGTCATTGATCAAGCCCTTTGTTCCAGTAGTACGATAACATATTGGTCTTGGATTAAGCGCACCTATTAAGGGCGCCTTAAGACTTTGGCGGGCATTGGCGCTCATGGCAGTGGTCGCAATCTAAAGTAATACTTCCTGTTGGCTTGGACAAGCCTAAAGCATTCTTGCTCCGCGGGAAGCATTACATTCTTGAAAGGTCGTCCTGAAGACCTGGTTTCGCACTGGGCGTATTGTCGCTGGCAGCTTTCGTAGACCTGTCCCATGGATACTCCGCAGAATTCGTGATGTTAGGGCTTTAATGCCCACGATGCTTTGGCGACAGCATTATTCAAACCAGAGGTCTGTAGGTTAAAGGCGATTTCACTCAAACATTTTTTTCTACACGCGGTATTGATATTCCACCTTTGAGTGTTTGCATTAGGATAGATAAAGAATATAAAGTGAAAGAATAATCCGAGACTATCTTCTCATTCCCAAGACGAATTGATAACACCTAATGTGGCTCTGGGCGGCCCTTGTTGCTCTTTTATGTGATAGAATCCTATTGAGGGACTTTTGTAATACCCGTTTAAAAGAAAAAGGGACCATGGAAGGAAATAAAAAACCAAGTCAGAACATTTACTTGACTATGGCAGTTTCGCAAAGAAGAATGAACGCGAAAAATCCCATGTTCATATTCAACCAAATCTCTCCGTGAAATAAATTCCCCGACTGCCCCAAAGGATCCACCCACACCCTCTGGGGATTCAATTGCCTGAATCTGATCTACTGTTCGACTGTGATTACAGAGCACATTGATTAGGCCGTATGGAAACGTTGCCATGGATATTTCTTGGAGGAACTAAATGGGAAGCATTAATAATCGGGAAGACGAGCAAGAAATGGCGACGCTTCGCAGCTGATAATAGCTGTTGAAGGGCTTAACCCTTGCAAATGAGCGACCAATCACTCACAACCCATGATCCTAGCTTCTCAGTCATCTTACGTCAGGTTGATCGTGAAAATGGATAGACTAAAGAAGGTGGAACGTGAAAATAACCCACAGGTGATTTTCCCATCCTGTTTCCCCCTCTTTTTAGCCAGGCTTTGATACCACAAGCCCACTGAAGAATGAATCCCGTCGAGAGCAGTCTTATTTGCATCGTCCATGGCGGATGGCATCAACCACTGCATTTTCGCCATCTAATTGATGCCCTCACCGCCAGAGGACATACCGTGGTGTGTCCCCAGCTTGCGACTTCAGGCTACGATGACGCCATCCAGGAAAAAACCTATCGGGATGATGTTGCACGCATACATGAATCACTCTTGCCGTACCTTGATCAAGGATACAAAGCGTTGGTCATTGGGCACAGTTTCGGGGGCATCACCGCCACCGCCGCGACCTGGGGTCATACCGTCGAGGAACGTACGGCCAAGGGACTCCTGGGCGGGATCTCGGCCTTGATTTACATCTCAGCGTACCCTGATCATACCAAACCCATCCTGTCAAGTGCTTTGGCTGACCCGGAGAAACCCGTGTTTGATGTGAGTCTCCTCGGCAGGCATGAAGAGGCGATCTATACTGACCGCAGCAGCCTGTGACGCAAATGTGGACGCATCAAGGCGCAGCTGAAATACTGTATCACGACTCTGACTCTGACAAGCTGCAGCCTGCCCTGGCCCAACTCTTGCGTCTCAGTGGGAAGGCGCTGATGTGCGAGCCCATATGCACAGCTCCGCAGGTGAAAATTGACAAGTATTTTCTCCTCAGCAGAAATGACCGTATTATTCCTGCTAAATACCAACGAGAGTGTGCAGAGTATGCTAGGGCAGCTATCACCGAGTTGGATTGTGGGCATTCCGCGTTCCTTCGTAGTAGGGAAGTTGAAAGGATTGTCGACTTTGTCGGAGACGTGTTACGTAAGGTTGGATAGACTTGCACTCTGATTTCCTGCCATGTGCCATTCATCTGGGACCGAAAGTTCAGGTGTGCTGGGAGCAGATAAATTCTGTAATAAGGGCCCAGGATTCATCCGGCTGCCAGATGCGCAAGGAACCCAACGTGAATACCGACACATTCAAGCTTTCATACGCAACCAAAGAAGAATAAACTGCTGAAATAAGTAGCTTCAGTCAAATGACACAGTATAATTCATACCCAGAATTCTGTTACGGAAGAGAGTTCGAGTATAAAGTTCAACAACAATGAAAGATGCCAGACCCGACATCTCAACACAATGAATACGACCCAGAATACTGTTCAAAAGCGGATGAGAGAGTTCGAGCATAAAGTTAAAAATATATGATTATTTTCAAAAGAACTAATTTATTATTTGTTTCATTTGCCGTAAACAAGGGTTATCCCAAGATCAGGCTACACACGTGACTGCAACACACAGTTTTTTTTTTAAAACATAATTTGCGGCCCATACCCGAACCTTCAACACCATAAAAACTCAAATATTAACACATTTAAGAATTAATTTATAAGATTTAACTATATTAATATAATAAGTTAAATTTAGAGCTATAATATAGTATAGATTTCTATAGATATTTGATTTAATAAAATCTAGAATTCTCTACTTTAAGATAGGGCACTGTAATATATTCATAAACCCATCGCCCAAAATTTTAATATCCACTAAGAAGGGCGTGATTCTTTCTCCCCCACGAGAGCATAGATGTATGGCTTACCGGCAACCAGCAACTACGCCGAAACCACTGACCCCCTCTCGATCCAGATGCTCAGTCATTGGTTCGGAAAGAATTACAGCAAGCCGAGTTTTATCAGGCCAGAATATCATTTCGCAAAATGTCCTATGTCAGATTAAACCTGTCTGTTGCAGGTACACAGGTCGAGGTGGTTCATAATAGCTTCACTGCCCCAACTCAACACGGAACCGTCCTCAATGACTCATGATCTGTACCTCGATTGAGAAGACAGAACGATTATCCCAGCTTTGTGGTGATTCGTATTGCCGCGGTCTCCGATGGTATGCCAAACAATCTCTCAAGTTCCCTATATTAAGAGGCCCTTGCGGTGACAAAAAAGCACCGCCTCCAGCTTTGCTAACCCTCCCACATCAACTATTCGTTACCATCATCGGTCCTCATGTCTACAAAGTGTCAGGCCACCTCAGCCTTCCAGGCCCAAGACCTCGCCCCCCCAGATGTTCAATTTGACGTGACCAGGCGGTTCCTCGCCGACAACGACGACAATAAGATCAACCTGGGCCAAGGAACATACCGAGATGAGAATGGACGGCCTTGGGTTCTGCCGTCAGTCAAAATGGCCAAGGCTAGCCTTGACGAATTCAACCATGAGTACTTGCCTATCCTTGGCTTCCAGCCGTTTCGAGACGAAGCCAGCCGACTGCTGTACAAGGGCACCCGCGCTCTTAACGAGGATACGGTGAGCGTGCATAAATATGACCCAAACCCTCGATGTCCCTATTTGAGATTGGGCTATGCCATTTTTCGACTTCAGTGACAGGAAGATAAAAAACGACCATCTAACGCAATTTTTGTAGATAGCTTCGTGTCAGTCATTGTCTGGATCGGGCGCCCTGCTTCTTGTTACTCTTGCTCTCAAGAAGTTACAATCAGCGCCGGACACCATCTACATCACCGACCCAACCTGGGTCAACCACCACCTCATGTTCTCTATAATCGGTTACAAGGTGGAGATTCTTCCCTGCTATAGGGATGGTGCATTTGATTTCGACGCCTACACCGCATCTCTCCGCCAAGCCAAGGCCGGCTCTCCCGTTGTGCTTCATACATGCGCTCATAACCCTACAGGTTGTGATCCGACGAAGGAGCAATGGAAGCTCATTGGGAGCATCATCAAAGAAAATAAACTTTTCCCGATTTTCGATTCGGCGTATCTAGGCTTTAACAGTGGTTCGTTTGATGAAGACGCCTGGCCGATTCGCTATTTTATGGAGGTGCTGAGTGTTGAGCTCGCTGTCTGTCTGTCAATGGCTAAGAGCATGGGGCTCTATGGCGAACGCATCGGCCTCGTTTCTTTTGCGACCCTGGCAAGAGAGTCATCTCAGATTGCAGAGTCAGTTCTGCAGTCTGTCCAGCGCAGTACTATCACCGCCCCTCCAGCCTACGGTGCACGCGTGGCTACTGCAGTCCTCTCGACACCATCTATCAGGGAGCAATGGCAAAAGGATCTCGTCACAATGTCAAGCCGTATACGTCTCATGCGCAAACGTGCATATGAAGAGCTCGTCCGACTGCAGACTCCGGGTGACTGGTCTTGCATCATTAATCAAACAGGCATGTTTGCCTTTTTAGGCATTAGCAAGACTCAAATTAAACATCTTGAAAGTGAGTAATTGTTTTATACCCTCAAAACATTCCCAACAAACTAATCATAATGCCAAATCAATCGAAGGAAAACATCACATTTTCATGGTTGAAACGTCCCGCCTGTCTATTGCAGGCCTGAATGAACACAACGTCCGACGCTTTGCTGAGGCCCTTGATGAGACGGTGCGGCATGTAAGATAGTTGGAAAATGCTGTTAATAAATGAAATCAGTATATTATTGAAGGGGGGAGATCCAGATCCGTCATTAAAAAGTACTCCTGAAACTTCTACCTCAAGCACTCGTGCCCTTGGTGAGACACTGTTGCCATTCCGACTACACTCAATTGTTACCTAGTATATAAGGCAAAGAATAAAGAAACAAGAAATCATCAATTTTTATGAGCAGTTGTCGCTCGTTACACACAAAATGAATGCAGAGAAAAGTAAAACACCTTTTCAACAAGAAAGATGGGCACACAGGTCAAGACTGATGGTAATTAAGGTATCTATCCCGATATCAAGTGTGGAGATATGTCTGCAAGATATCCATTGATGCTCTCCAGAAAGCACAACTGCTTATGGGGAGCGTAAAAAAACAAACTGATTCCATATAGGCCGGTAAAAATCTTCGCTACACAGCCAAACCAGGTCTTTCTTACCAAATTAGAGAGAATTCGCCATCTATCGGCGCCGATTTTCAAGTTCCTCTGACGATAAGACATGCCACGCGGCATGTGCGAGCCTTCACCGGCTGTTTGGCCGGGCTACGAGATTGGGAGCCGACATCGAAACACTTTAGCGCCAATTTTCGGCCTAATTGGTCTGACGCCGACGCAAGAGTATGACGTAATTACAGCTACACACCCCATTGCTTTGAGTTTGCGATATCGGATGGGAGCCAACTTCACCTGGCTTCAGTTACCACATCATCGGAATTCCTCATATCGCCTATCTGATCAAGTGGGACTGATAGCGGGGGAGATTTATCAATGTTCGTAGTTTCAACAATAATTTCTCGGTATATCATTCCCAGTTTCACAATATCGATGCTAAATTTACCAGCAAGTATTCAAGGGGTAGAGAGACAGAAAGGGGCATATAGGGGGAGGCTACTCATTACTGCGAAATATTCTTGAACAAGAACGCTGGGCACTTCGGTCCAAAGTCTTGTCGGCAATCCAGTAAGAATGCCGATAGGGCCAAGTCTGTCCAAAAATTGCCGTCCTAAGAACCGGCATGATGTTGTCAAGCATTCGGGAAGACCATCGTACGAGCTCGAGTATAATATGATTAGAGCTGAGATAGACATATAATACTAGGTATTTAGAATCTCCCTTTCCCAGCAAAGGACACATTCCAAAACCACCATACTTGGCCACTGTTAATAACGCTACTACTATCACTACGCTCATAGACCACCATGGCCCAAAAAACTAATGTTCACGGTCCATTCAAGGATGCGAATATCCTTAGGGCCGAGTTTGCTTCCGCCATGTCGGAAATGTACCGAACAGAAGTACCGCTTTACGGAGATTTGATCAGGATTGTCCATGACATCAACAATGCTTCAGTCGTGGCCAGTGCAAATGATGAGCTCATAGCCGACACGGCAGCTCTTCGGGCAAGTGCTGAGAGGCTCACACTGGAGAGGCATGGAGCCATTCGCCTTGGCACCCCCAACGAGCTTCAAACTGTGAAGCGGATTTTCTCTGTTCTCGGTATGCATCCTTTCGGCTACTATGATCTCTCTGTGGCTGGACTTCCAATGCATGCAACGTGCTTTCGACCAAGCCAAGTTTCGAGTCTAGATCTAAACCCATTCCGCGTCTTCACAACTTTACTTCGACCAGAGCTCCTCAAATCGGAAGAGGCAAAAGCCCAAGCATTGGCACTACTTGGCAAGAGGAAGATCTTCACAGACAGGCTGCTGCAGCTACTCGATATAGCTCAGTCTCGTCAGAATCAACTGACCGAGGAGCAAGCCAAGGAATTCATCCCGGAGGCCCTTCTTAGTTTTAGCTGGCGGCCTGTTGCCGCTGCTACTCTCAAACAGTATGAGATTTTAAAGAATGAGCACCCTATCCTGGCCGATATCGCTTGTTTTCAGAGCGCGCACATCAACCACTTGACGCCTCGGACCTTGAACATTTCAGCTGTTCAAGAGGCCATGAAGGCGGCTGGAATGGAGGCCAAGTCTCGCATTGAAGGCCCCCCGCGTCGTAAGTGTCCTATCTTGCTACGCCAGACTAGCTTTCTCGCCCTGGAGGAGTCAATAAAGTTCAGGAAAGGGTTATCTGAAAATGATGCGGGTCTTATCGAAGGCAACCACAAGGCTCGGTTTGGTGAAATTGAGGAGCGAGGAGCGGCAGTCACTGCCAAGGGTCGAGACCTCTATGACAGGCTCTTGTCTGAAAGTCTGACAAAGAGCGTCAAAGCAAGCCCAGAGGAGGCCGAAGTTATTTTCTCTGATGTTTTCAAACAGTTTCCCGATGAATGGAAAGATCTTCGACAACAGGGCTTGATCTACTGTGAATTCCGCTGCGTTAAGAAGGAAGCTATACATTCAATGACTCAGGATGACCGCCTCCCTTTACTAGAGCAATTGATCTCTGAGGGATTTGTCAAAGCGTCACCAATCACGTATGAAGATTTTCTTCCATTCTCCGCGGCAGGGATTTTTCAGTCCAACTTGCAGTCTAGCAAGAACACTAGTGGAGGGCCGGAGCTACATGCGGCAAACGCAGATCCTTCTGGTTTCTCAAGCTCGCTCGGGTCGGAGCCGACAGATATCAACTCATGGTATTCTCAGCAACAACAAAGCAGCCTTGAAAAGGTGGCCTGGGAGCTTGGGTTCACGGTGGCACAATTGGCGTAACAATAGCAGGAATCCAATCGCAAGAATGGGCGCTTATGAGTGTTGTGGCGTGGGAAACAAAATTGCTACTTTCTTTATGACCCAAAACTCAATACAATGATTTGACAATGGCGCTAGTATGAGTATGTCGCCCTCGTAAATACCCAAGGTACCTACCTGATCTTACGTGCCTACCTATGTTAGTAATAACTACCTATACATGGCTGGGTAGGCCAGGTTGAAGAGTACGACGCATGTACGGTTTAAACACTGGAATTCAGACGACATTAGGTACATAGTATGTGCTTAGTCATCAAACACTCCGACGTCGGCGTCGCTTCCATACTAAGCCAAATTGTTCGCTCCACAAACTGCCAAGTTTCATGTTACCTACTTTCCCGTCAACACCCACAAGTGATTGGCCCTCGAGTATGGCGACTACGTCTCGCACGCGCGCGCAAAGTACCTTAGGCCATGCGCATCGAAACCGTCTTGTACATGACTCTCGGGCTCTTCTTGAGTGGTTGTCCATAACACCTTGGTCGTAGCGTTCGTGCATGGGCAGAACCACTATGTCTCCTGAGGAGGATGCCGAAAGAGTTGCCGAGTATGGCTCGAGGTCAATTCCGACCAAGGTCAAAATAATTGCGTATGTGCTTTGCATAATTTTTCTTCCTAGGCGCAGGGCGCTTCAACTTGATGTCTCTCAGACACCCATTTACTATTTGTTACAATTGTTCTGACGTGTCTATAGCTGCCGACGTTGCCATTCCAAAAAAGTGAAGTGTCCCGGTGGCCAGCCGTGCCGCACCTGTGTACAGTCGAGTTGTGAAGAGGACTGTGTCTATCCTAGAAGGGATCGAATGATCAAAGTCAACCAGAGGTGAGACCAATCACGGATTGTCACCCCAGGAAGACTTACGCTTAGTGATGGTGTAAAGCTATATTGAAGGGTTGCAACGTGATATTGAACGACTGAACAATCAACTGAAGACCTATAAAGATGTCGAGTCTCAGACAGCTGAGCAAGCAAATCCTACCCAGTTGCCAGTGTCAGAACCCCAGGATCCTGTAGGTAGTGACTCGGGACAACCTACCTGCCAAAATGAACCGAGCACGAATCCCCTACTGGAAGCAACCCCATGGTTCCTCCCGATTCACTCCTCTAAAGTACCCATCCTGATTGGTGAAGTCGCGGATGCGGCGTTCGCCACTCGGTTTCGACAATTATTAACAAATCAAGCCCTTAACCATATTCCCCGCATCAGCTATCCGAGCAACGAGCACATTGATGAGCTATCCAAGTCTGAGCACGCTCAACTGAATCCAACACACGCTCGGTTTCTCACAAAAGTGGCCCTGCGGTATCTGACTGGATGCTATCACATTGTTCGAGAAAGCAGCATTTGGGAATTACTAGCGCATTTCCTTCAATCACCATCAACACTCGATACACTCTCGACTTGCAAAATTTTCGGGATACTTGCCCTGGGCGACCTTTTCTCTAGCCGCTGTCAAACCCAGGCGGCAAGTATTCCGGGGCTTACATATTTTAGTTATGCTAGCAAGGCACATTCCATGCTACAAGAACGACCAAGCATCGAGGCCATTGAAACATCGCTCCTTCTGGTGACTACTGAGTTCCATTATAACCCCGTGTCTAGATGCCTGGTGTTCTAACCGCTTTCAAGTGCCTCTACGCGCTTTGCATCAATAGGAGACACTCGTCTTATTTCCTGGCCAGTTCAGCGGTTCGGCAAGGCATTGTAATGGGCTTACATTTCAATTTTCCCGAAGGACAATTAGAAGATCCTACGACGAGAGAACATCTGAACAGGGTTTGGTGGACATCATATATTCTCGAACATACCTGCGCGGCTATTAGTAGTCAAACAGTCTCTGTGCCTGATGATGAGATCTTTACAAATTTTCCCGTACCTATGGAAAGCAATGTTCAGCCAACCCTGGATTTTCAATACACGGACTGCTTCATCGCCAGAATACAATTAGCAAGAGTCTCTCGTCGAATCATAAAAGCTCTCTACGGACGATCCGCGCAAAAGGACCCCTTTTTACAGCGGGTACAACATTCTCTTCGTGATCTGAAACAATGGCTCGACAATTTACCGCCTGGGCTGCAGATGACCTCACAGTTGTCACAACCGGTTCAAGATCCTGTCCAATCTCTTCACCTTACTTTTAACCAGGTAAATTACATACACGCACACCCTCGCACGCATATACTTACCAATTGTTACTTCTTGCATGATTCTCTATTCTTTGAAATTAACTCGGGTCCAGTCCATGATTCTTGCCACACGACCAGTGCTCCTCCATATGCTGCGGATGTACAAAGAATCCACTGGGAGCACGCCTGCAACCTCAGAGAGGCTCGTGTCCGAGACTGTTCAAACCGTGAGCGAAGCTTGCATCCGCTGCGCTAGGCACTCATACGGCGCTATCCTTGACTCCTGGATCGAAGGTTCATTTCGAACATTTGATTACTTCAACACGCGACACCTATTCTCCGCCGCAACCGTGTTGGCCATTTCAGGATTGCTGGGTGGGGCTAAAAGCAATAAAGATCACGAGGACTTCCAGTTCACGGGCCAATTACTCGCTCAGCTGCGCGACTCTGGCAGCTTCCCTGCTATGGAGTTTTGCCACCACCTCGAGTCTATGATGGACAGTATACAGACTTATCTAGCAAGTCAGCAGGATCTAGTATCTCCCACGGGAGCTCATGCAGGACTGTTCTCCACTGGCAACCTGCCGCAGACAGAGGATGCCCTTGTCAGTGCCAGGCAAATGACCTCGGAAATGGCTCTTGCGGAGCCATCTATTGAAGAATTCCTCCTTCAGAGCGAACAGAATATTGCACAAATGGAGATATATTTTGATGAATCAAGAAATCCAGATTTGTATTGGCCAATTTAATAAATCAATACTAATTTATTCAAAGAAGCAACTCTTGATGGTGACGGGAGTGCTGATGAGAGTTCGAGTACAAGGTAAAAACAGCAATGAAAGATGCCAGACCCGACATCTCAACACAATGACTACCAAAGGCAAAAATAAGCTCTGCTAGCCCAAGGCTACAACCACGCAGAAGGAAAACTCTGAATGCCTTCACACCGACGACTCGCCGCGAGTCAGATCACTATTTATTCTACCCTCTTTCACCCAGCTGCCACAAGTGAGAGTCACCTGTTCACTAGAGCCATCAAATTGATTGGGCCTGCGAGCTTATTTTTAGCATTCTCAACTCGCTTTAGTAACGTCAAAGCCATACCAGTCCTGTACTTGTCCCGTGAATTTCCCCTCGTACCCGTGCCTACACAGCGATTAGGCTTTCTTTGGTCCCACTAGTCGGTTCGCTCATTCTTGTTGCTCTACCGGTTAAAGATAGAGCGTGAGGCATAGTTGCTGCAACTTGGTAGCCGCGTGTTGCATTGGTTGCTAGCACGACATCGCTGGTGGCCAGCAAGATGAAAGGGGACACCAAAAAAATGGTTGTCAGTGCGAGATTCTTCGTTGTCTACTGTGTTGGGTGTATTATCAGGCCCCAAGTATGGGCAGAAGAAGATTCACCAGGTACACCAAAGGCTGTTTTCTCAGTATTGCCAGCTGGGTCGCTTTGATCATTACCCAAAGAACGTTTACATTTACCCCTTGAATTACAAATGTTGAGTAGGTTCTGTCATATGGTTGGTTTGAAACCCGCTCTTGTTTCCACTGGGAAAAGATTACCAAGTCCGCTAGTACACAAAGTACAGAGGTACAGAAAACAATACAAGTCTCAAATATTGGCTCAAGCAAGGGCTCCAAGTCATGATGGATATTTGTGATCCAGAGAGATGTGTATGTATGTACAACAGAGTAATACCATCCGCTTATACGCCCCTTGCCAAACCCCTGGGGATTTGAATGTGTCTCACTCGTAGGGTCTCTAGAAGAGGAATGATTGCCAAGAATTGTTGCCATTGTTATTGTGAATGAGGTGCTGCATAGTACATAGTTTACCTGCGTTGTTGACTTCTTCAAGTCAAGTGCGGACCAACAATAGTAGCAAGCCTAAAAATCGACGATTCTCGACAAGTCACCCATCACCACTAGGGGTTACGATACTACAAGTATTAGAAATTATAGAGAAAGTCTGTTTACTCAATCTCGCAATTTATCAAGCATGTTTTTCTAAACTCTCTTCCTCTCTTCCCTTCCAGTTACTGGTTTCTTGAACTATAGGGTAATCATACTAATCAGGAATGGTCTTTGTCTCACAGACTCAGAAAGGGGGCTCTGGTTAACTTTATCAGCTGGCTCTTATGAGCTGGCCTCCGCCCTTGCCTAGCGCTTCCATAAACCTACGTAGTTAGTGGGCAGCGGTGATTTCCGTCCCCTTATTTCTCTTGCTGCCAAGCACGTCAATGTTCTTTGCTTGATAGCGAATCCCAAAGCGGCGAAAATGAAGCCTGGTTTTGTTATGCGTTGATTTTCAAGCATGTAGTGATGTCGTGTGTATATCAGTGCCCGCAGCGAGTGACTGCAGAAGACGACCTTCAGTAATCTCGGCAGTCTCCTGTGATTGGTGAACTTGTGTGTGTGGAAGCTAACCCAAAACAGCTTCGCCTATTAGGTATTCTCTTATCGTTTTATGGGGCCGGGGACCAGCTCCATCTCGCCGTCTTGGCGCCTCCACATGATAGGGGAAAAAAAAAAACAGCCGCCTGCAAACTCGGCAGACCATGACCTGGTGGCATCCCTGTGAGGCCATTTCCTGGAGAACTACCATCATCAACTACAAACTTTGACTACCCGAAACCGCCAACTAGAGCCCCGATAGTATCCTCTGGAAATGAGTACATCTTGGCAGTAGATCAAGATGAGGCGTGTAAGCTGAAACGATAGATGTGATGGGTTTTCCCATGGTTTGAACGCCCAGTTGAGGCAAAATACTAATGGGAGTTCGCTAAACATGGAAGCCACGGACTCAGCCGCGGCTTCTACAACAAACTCACTGCTAACTTCTCCCAACAGTTTGAATAGTACGTAAACAAAATCGGACCCCTTAGGTCTTCGGCCAAGAAACAATGTGGTCGACGTGGGGGCCACGTTGTGAGTGGAGGCCGGAGGTTCGATCTCCCTGCCGATGTCCAATCACATTGCGAAACTCCCCCCCCAAATTGGAGTTTTAGGATCTCCCATGGGAGCTCCGGGACTTGTAAAAAAGTGACTGTTGAAAATCAGGCTCCTACTGTCGGTGAGAAGTAAACCAGTCCGGCCGAACCTTACATGGGATTTTTTTCAGCGGTCATGCGCCGTGACAATATCCAGAGCTGCCATGGACGAGGAGAAATGGTAAGACGCTTGGTCACGTTATATACTTAGGCATACAGCATACATGGTCTCCATGACATCCACATACTGTCTTTATCATCATCACCTATTACCATCACTATGTACATCACGACAGAATACACACATTTTTACAACAAGACTCGTCTTGATAACGCCGTTCAGTCCGCTGCGGCCGTGTGCGTTGAGAATCTTTCCAAGTGGGCTGAAGCCATTGAAGAGATCAGGACGTGGCCTGAATATGAGCCGCAGCCCTTGCACTCGCTACCCCATCAGGCGAAGAAACTTGGCATTAACAAGTTGTTCTTCAAAGATGAAAGCAAGCGCTTTGGTACATCGCTTGGATCCTTCAAAGCCCTTGGAGCTCCGTATGCAGTGTTCAAGATTTTGGCCGACCAGGTCTTCTCGGAGACTGGCAGCAGGCCAACATCAGCAGAGCTCCGAACTGGAAAGTACATGGATATCACGCAAAGGGTGACTGTTTGCGTCGCTACAGATGGAAATCAAGGTCGAGGGCTGGCCTATGGTGCCAAGATTTTTGGTTGCCGCTGTGTCGACTACATCCACAACCATGTCAGTGAGGGGCGCGCGCAAATGATGAAGGAGTTGGGCGCTATTGTTATTCGTATTGATGGTGAATACGAAGCCTCTGTCGAAAGAGCCAAGGAGGACGCTCGAATGAATGGATGGCATTTTGTCAGCAGTACCTCATGGAGCGATTTCGACAATGGTATCCCTCAGAACGTGATGAATGCCTACATGGTTGTTGTGGAAGAGGCCCTCCAGATGGTGCCTGCCGTGGAGGAAATCACACATGTCTTCGTCTGCGGGGGTGTTGGCAGTATCGCCGCAGCTGTGTTTCTGGGATTCTTCACTCGCTACGCCCAAATTCAAGAGTCGCGTGGAGCGAAGCCACTGAGTCCTCCTAGATTCATCGTGGTTGAGCCTAAAGAGGCAGATTGCTTGTTCCAAAGTGCAAAGAAAGGCGAGATGTGTCTGTCCGAGGGTAGTCTTCGTACTCTGATGGCCGGTCTGGCTTGCCGCGGCCCCTCGCCAGCCGCATGGAAGATTCTGTCATGGCTTACTAGCGACTTTGTGGCCGTTCCAGATGAAGTTGCAGTTGAAGGGATGAAGGCTTTAGCGAGTGGGAGTGGAGGTGATATTCCTGTTGTTTGTGGCGAAAGTTCGGCCGCCAACATGGGTGTTATCCTCCAGGCTGCCAACGATCAAATATTCGGTGATAAATTAGGGCTAAACAGCAACAGTCAGGTGGTTTTATTTGGACTTGAAGGAGCAACAGACCCTGCCATTTATGAGAAATTAGTTGGTAAGACTCCCCAGGAGGTGTTTGAAGCACAGCAAAAGGTCTCCAAACTCTAGAATAGAACGCTGAGATGGACATGCATCACTGAAACACGGTATGAGAAGACACTGGAATTAATAGAATCGAATTTCTAGAAGAAAATAGCCTGTACTATAATATAAAGTTGTCTCAAGATCTCTGAGCCCTATAGTGTGCCCCTATCTATACGGAATGGCCTTCTGAATAAGAAGCTCCTGCAAATCTTGCCACACACTGGGTAAACAAAATCTCTATTTACATTGAGATTCGAGTATAGAGAATGGGCTCTGGTGTCAAATTCTGCACGAGTATCTAGGGGCAGCCGTGTTACTCCCGCGCAAGTCCTGATCTGTCGTTTGTCGAAACCAGCATGTAACAACAGGCATCAAAGTCTAGGGGAGTGATCAAATCGAGGCTGACGCTTTCAGTAACTGCTTTCGTGTATGCAATCGGACTACCGTATTAAGATTAAGTCGTTAGTTGCACGATGGGGTACGCTACGGTGTCCTCGACCATCTTGCCGATGTTGGGGTCTACCCCTGAGCTGCTGGACGAGTATCCTCATATTGCCGATAGCTGCATCTTGTATCTCTGGCGGCGGAGCATGCTTAGTCTATACTTGCCTTGGTTAGAGTAGGCGTGGGGCGCGATAAATGTATCTGTCTGCTAACGAGACTAGACGGTCACTCTCGCCTTTTGCTGCGGCGAGTCAGGTCTCGTTACGAACTGTTTGGAGGACCGAGAATCGACCCTCGGCACCTCGCTTAGCCTCCCGGTTTCTTATCTCGGGGTAATGTCCAATCGGCCGCTGAACTGAGAATCGAGCCTACTTTGTCCGGGGTTCCCAATGTCTGGGGATGCCATTGAGATAAGCTCGCAATGTGGAGGTTGAAGCATGAAACCAATGCTATAAGAAGTACTTATTGTGCGGGTATTCTAGTCTTTGTGCAAACTCTACGTCATGAACTTCTGATTTCCGGACCACAAACATCACAGCCTAAGCTCTGTTCTATCGTTGTTTTTAACCCGAGACCACAAAGTACGACCAGAATGCACAACGTACCTGCGGACCCGAAATCCAAAGATGTTGAGAAGACCGGTGATTATGAGGATAGTGTGGCAGCTGGCCAGGTGCAGGACGGCAAGCAAATACCGCACACCACAGGTCTGGAGACGAGCCCTGAGACTTCACTCCAAAGAGGTCTTCAAGCGCGCCATATTACCATGATTGCTATCGGAGGCGCAGTTGGCACTGGGCTTGTCATTGGCACAGGTAAAGCTTTAGCACAGACTGGCCCTGGATCTGTTTTGATTTCTTACACTATAGTTGGGTTCATTGTGTTTCTCGTCATGGCAGCCCTGGGCGAAATGGCTGCATGGCTCCCAATATCTGCAGGATTTACCGGATATGCTGCAAGATTCTGTGATCCCTCTCTTGGCTTTGCTCTCGGCTGGTGGTGAGTTGTCTAATTCTTGTGGAACTTCAACAAGAGCTTTTGGCTGGGAGATATCCGCTAACATTTCTATCTATAGCTATTGGTTTAAGTACATTGTTGTCACTCCAAATCAGTTGACTGCTGTTGCATTGGTTATTCAGTTTTGGGTTGATCGCAATACTGTCAATCCGGGAGTATTCATCACGATTTTCCTTGTGGCAATCATATGTATTAACTACTTTGGTATTCGCTTTTTTGGAGAGTTCGAGTTCTGGTTATCATCATTCAAGGTGCTGACAATCATTGGCATAATTATCTTTTCCCTTGTACTTGCTCTTGGGGGCGGCCCAGATCATGATCTTAAAGGATTCAGGTACTGGAAGGACCCAGGGTACGTCTATAGTTTCTTCCTATGCATACCTCCATACTAACCTATGCAACAGCGCGTTCCGGGAACAATTTACAACCGGGGCTACTGGAAGATTTGCAGGTTTCTGGTCCTGCATGGTCAACGCTACATTTGCCTACCTTGGAACTGAGCTTGTCGGTGTGACTGTCGCTGAAGCTCAAAATCCGCGAAAAACAATTCCTCGCGCTATCAAGCTTACATTTTATCGGATCCTCGTCTTTTATTGCCTAAGCGTCCTACTTATCGGGATGATAGTGCCCTGGAATTCCGACCGACTACTCTTTGCTACAACACAAGCCAAGACAGGTGCTGCAGCCTCACCCTTTGTTGTCGCTGCGGAAATCGCTGGCATCAAGGCCATTTCGCATATCTTGAATGCATGTATTTGTGTATTCGTCTTCTCAGCATCTAACTCGGATTTATATATTGCAAGTCGAACTCTATACGGCCTTGCCTCTCAAGGGCAAGCACCAGCGATTTTCAAGCATACGAATTCCAGGGGTGTACCTGTCTACGCACTTGGATTTTCAGCATTGTTTGCTTTATTAGCTTTCATGAATGTATCAGACGACTCGACTAAAGTATTTGGTTACTTTGTTAACTTAACGACAATCTTTGGCTTAGTGGCATGGATATCAATCCTTGTTACCCATATCTCTTGGTGCCGAGCACGCAAAGCACAGGGCCTCAGCGATGCTGAACTACCATATAAAGCACCTCTTGGGATAATGGGTTCATATGGTGCTCTAGCTCTTTGCATCTTGATTGCCTTGACCAAAAATTACGACGTGTTTATCGGAGGAGATTTCGGCAATGAAAAGTACAAGACCTTCATAACAGGTTATATTGGTATCCCCGTCTTTTTGATTTTTATCTTTGGGCATAAATTTGTTACAAAGAGTCGTGGGTTAAAACCTCATGAGGTTGACTTATATACTGACAAGGACGCAATTGATCGCGAGGAGGAAGCCTTTTTAGCGAATCAAGCTGCCCAAAGGGAGTCAGAGGAGGTTCACGGTAAAAGCTGGTTTTACAAGAACTTCATTTCTTGGCTCTTCTAGGTTCTTTAGACCAGCTAGAATGGCCAATGGTTTCATTGTCTTTCAAATTTGTCTTTTCAAGTTCTTGTTTGTCTCGCGAAGTCAATTTGGAGCAGCAAAATCATAGAGTCCAAAAAATTGAAAGGTCATTTTGGCATTTCCACTTCGTCCACTTCTTCGCGCAATAAATAAAGCCATTTCAACTTATCTGCTGTCTTATCACGTACACGAAAATTATGTTCACTTGATTAACGGCGGTGAGTCTTGTGTTGCGTGCGAAGCGGGAAATTTAGAATACGATACACCCTCACTTTTATCACAGAAGTACTTCGTCATGGTCAAACAGATGATTCCTACTTCCGCGACCCTGAAGTGAGACGAAAGCATTTGAGATTCATAGATATAGGGGATTTGCTTCGAATTTTAGGTAGATGTGGATATTCTTAAGATTCTTGTATTGATTCATCCTATCCACATTGCGGCTTATCATGCCCATTACAATCCTCAAGTCGACTGACTCTGAGCTCGGGCTCAAAGATGAGCCGATGCTTCAATTTCGACATCAGTAAGTCTGGGAAGCTGCTTCACAGCGACACATGTTCGGACCTTGTGATAAAATGTTAGCAGTTTTGGGACAGACCGATTGGGAGTAGAATGGTATCACTGGTACAACGCCCTGGTTGAAGACCTCACTGTAAGCTTGGTTCATCAAGTCGTAATTACTCATGTCAGTAATGAAGACGTTAACCTTGACCTAGAGACGGAATGTTATTATCTGGGGCAAAGATCGTGAGAAACCGAATCGTGTTTTCTTACGGCGTTTTCGATGGAAGTGCCGGCAGCATTTAATATGCTGGAGATGTTCTTTAGGCACTGGGTCTGAGAGGATCTGTATCAGGATCATGATATTGTGGATGGCTGTCAAGGTACCAACTGTTCTATCTTGAATAGTCCCTTCCACTAATTGATTTGTCTTCGGGTCAACACCAATGGCCCCGGAAACATACACCATGTCGCCGACAACAACTCCCTGAGAGAGGAAGGATGGAGGTGCTGGCGCGTTGGTAGCATGGACTTTTTCTTTTTTGTGAGGCATGTTGGCTTGGCGTGTAATTGATAGAAAGGGAAGATCAAGGTAAATGAGGTGGATGAATTGCCCTCAATGTAGGTAGGTGAAGGTGTAAAAGACTTGTAGATGTCCGCTCTTATCATTCTCGGAGTCTAAATATCTGATCCGGAGCTGGCTCGTAACCGCCGACGCTCAAGACGAAAGGGCCGGAGCTTAACGTAACATGGCCGAAGCTTACCGAAAGTCAAACATCTATCTAGATAATTCTCTTTGCCTCATAACTTTTCAGAATAAAGCTTCAACAATACAGATAGATTATACAGCAGAAGATGTACACAATTTAGAGTCCATCCGCCCTTGTAGTAAATATATCTTCATCAGCCAATAAGCTCAGTCGAATTTTGTTCATACATCAATACGAGCAGCAGATACGGGTTGAACCTTATCCCAAGAGGCCATTTGGCCTCTACGGGCAACATCTTCGTGGTGCGCACCAGCGGCGAACTTTCGTTTTTAGAAGCTTCATCCCCAGTCACATCATTCCTTCGGCTTGCACAATCGCAACTCAATTACATATTAAGAATGTACATTGGATGACTGAAAAAGAACTAAGCCTCTACAGTAATAACAGTGGCAGTAAAGAAGCTACATTTGACATTTCAAAATTGACATCTTCCATAACACTCTATCCGAGACTGGCTGGGACAATGGTTGCCCAAGAGTGTTAGGTGTTCCCGTACATAATATCCTCAAGTGATATTATTAAGAAAATATGGTGAAAAATGGAAGCCATGATCCAACACAGTCAGGGGAACTGGTAGGGAATTTATATGTGAACTGAAGGCTTATGGATCTCAAAGCGCAACTAGTCGAGGGTGAAACATGGGGTAGCAGGGAATGGCGCAATGGACCAGCTTGTTGGGGCCACAGTTCAGACTTTGAGTTCGGATTTAATGAACCTAGGCCTTGGGGAAATGTCCGAGGTGGCAGGCCCCGCGAGAAAGGCACCTGACTCACAACGAAAGTATTTCGGCGACACTATCAAGGTGCCGATACATTCAGGTCTCCCGGCTCCAGACTACCTAGCAACCATTAGTTAAGCGGCATCATCAGGCTGACCTAGAACCGGTAAGTAAATTGCCAACGCTTGACGGAGACTATATTACATACAAGTACTATTCTCTCATCTACTTGGCATCTTTTTTTGCATTAATAATTATCTGGTTATACCTGATAAGGAGTGGCAGCAAGTATCTCAGAAAGACAACTCCAATTTTAGTTGTACAGAATACACATATTACGTAGTCCATGTCATGGTTGTGAAGGCGGCTAAATAAGGCATGCTCTAGAGAGTATTCTGTTGCATTAGATGGTCCGATATGGAGACTTTCTAGTGAATGAGGATCAACCTTCCCGTCACCGTTCCTTGATGAAGCTGCTGAAGTGCGTCGTTTGCTTGGTCCCAGGGAATCTTTGTGATGGGAATTGGATTCAACCTCCCGCTCTAAGTGATCTCAGGAACATCTTGAAGGTGCTAGGGTGTCCCCGTCATGTTACCAATCAGTGACACCAAGCGCAAAGGGTACCAGCGAAACACGAGCCTCCCCACCCATGATTCCGACCACAACAACCTTGCCGCCTTTTCCCACACTGGCCAAGGCGAACTCGGCAGTTGCCTTGTTGCCAACAAAGTCAATAGTTCCGACGAAATGGCGCCCAGCAACTGCCAAGGCTTGCTTAATAGGGTCCACGGCCTTTAGGTGTTTGTGCCGGCATATGTGCTTAGAACGGCTCTCATTTACAGACATCATGGAAGGCCTCCCCAGCTATTGCTGCCGGAAACACCTTTATTCTGAAGTCTAGCGAGAAGACACCGATTGCTCTCTACCAATATGGACAGCTTTTCAATCAGGCTGGCTTTCCCCCCGGTGTGATCAATGTCCTTGCAGGCGCCAGCCAGGTTGGCGCTCTACTTGCCAGCAATATGGACATTGCCAAAATTGCATTCACTGGTTCTGTCGTTAGCCAAGACTGATGGTGCTCAAACTGATCCAGTGAGCATTTGACATAGAGGCTCAGGGTTTGTGGCCGCCGTAATCTTTGCGTGAGCCGAGTCCAGTCTAATCTCAGAACATTGTTTCACCGGATAAAATCTCTGCCCTCCACTGTAGCCCTATTCATGTAGCTCTTCACGCCAAAAGCTTGACTAAAATTTGCAGGACCGCTTGTCGCTTGTCATAAAGTCCAAGGCCCCAGTGCTATCAAAAGCATTTACTGGGGAAGGGACTTGTATCAAGGTAGTAGGCGTTCGGCGGGAGGAATTCCTTTACGCCGAGCTGGTGTCGGCAAGTTTGCGAATCAACCGAACCTAATAAATCCGAGGGCCGCGGCCAAGCAATCAATTTAAGCAAGACATTGTATCTAATCCATCTACACCTATACCGAGGTAGATGGAAAAATGCTTCAACACAACGTTAAGCTTTTATTACGCCAATCGCTGCCTCCTAGCGAACGAACACGCGCCTTAGCATCCATCACATCCACTGCAGCAGGCTTGGGCCGGGCGACTCGCAGTTCATTCTACTCCTCGCAGTCTCGCCATCATGGTGCGTTTAATCTATGGTTTCATCTTGTCTGCTTTTCTCAGCAATCTCACTACTGAAGCCTACTTACGCAAGATCCCCGCAGACCATTTGGTTCGGCCGACATCGAAGACCTCATTAAGGCTTATGCCACTAGGAGGCTCGGTCACGTACGGCGTCGGGTCATCGAGTGGCAACGGCTACCGAGAATTTCTTCGCGCGATGCTCGTCGCTCATGGCTACGATCCTGTCATCGTCGGCTCGCGCAAGTCAGGCTCCATGAGCAATAATGAAAATGAAGGATGGCGCGGATATAGGCTTGATCAGATAGACAAGAAGGTCAGGAGCTCTGTGGAAAAGCTTGCCCCAAACGTCTTCGCGATCAACGCCGGATCCAATGATTGTATCCAGGATTTCAAACTCGATGAATTCAAAGAACGCATGAGCGGCATAGTTCAATTTCTTTGGCAAACAGATCCGTCTTCGACAGTTGTACTATCCACGCTTCTCGTCAACGGTGATGATAAGGTGAACTCGCGAGTGCTGCGCGTAAATGAGCAGATCCGAGATTTGGTCGTACAAGAGACTGGCCGTAATAATAAGATTGTCCTTGCGGATATGCACAGCGTCGAGGGACCACAGCTTGATGACCTAGTTGATGGGACACATCCTGGCGACACGGGTTACCAGCTCATGGCCGGCATTTGGTTTGATGCGATTCAGAAAGCTCGAGAAAAGGGCTTCTTTGCCAAGTAAACTAAATGCCCTCTCTTGGTTTCTATTTCAGTCACTATTTAAACTTGCAAGTTTCAAAAGCGTCTCATCAAGGCACATTTCCTCTAGCAATCTTTTTTCTCCTACGATCACTTCTCTCCTTCAAGTTCTTGCAGAACAAAGGGCAGCGATTTCAATGTTCTGGGGGATCACCGACAGTCTTCTCCTTGGACGACACCTCAGTTCGCTGAGCGAAAATTGCTAGAGGTTGGAGATGTTGAGAGAAATCGAACACTGATACCTTCATCGAAGCTAGAGTTGCATGCCGTGGAAGAAAATCTGATAATGAGTGACACTTGAGGGCTGATTATAGCCACCAAGGGTACTTTCTGAGATGCCCGGGGATGGCAAGTGAGACGGTTACTAATAGGCATTAAGTCTGTTGGCATTTAAATTTCAATTGCTTAATCAAATTATGGCCATAGCTCGGTGGTCTTCCATGAAGCTGCCTCACTTATAGACCCATCAAACTTGTAATTCCATCGCCGCGCCTCACTCGGGTCCTTGAGATCCAACTGGTCAACCTCTTCAGGCACGATAATAACGACACGAAAATACCTTCTCGCAAATTCATCTTGAAGGTCATCAACCTTTTGACCCAACCCTAAACCAGCACCCGGATCCCTGCTTCGCGGTGTGCCGGGCGGTGGGTTCCGAAAAGATCCTCGCATCCCTGGACTGAGGTTGCCAAAGTGAGCTGTCAACTCACGACTCCAGCTCCAGTCCCCTTCACCAGTGCGGCGCATGTACCTTCCGATAATATTACGGATAGGTGACGCAACGTTGGAGTCGATATTTGGTCCTATCATGTACGCCCGCCCCCGGATTCGCCATTGAGTTCTGGCCTCAGGAGCCCAAAATACCGCTTCGACCAAGCCACCACCTCCAGAATGTGGCTTATCATTAGCGGTGCTGCGGAAAAAGTCTGGGGTTTTCTCCATACGCGTGTCGATGGTGATTGTGAGCAAGTCGCTTTCATATAAGCACGGGTTGAGTTCCGCTGTATTGTTGGGGTGGACAGACATGCCTGCCCACATGCCGCGGAAGACAACCGTTCGACATCTTGGAACTACACGAGGTTCACCCAATGTTTCGATGAGGTGAACAGTACTGAGACTTAGAAGAGGCGAATCCATGCAGCCAATGTGGGTGAGGAATACGGAACGCCATGGCGCGATAGGGGGTGAAATTTTCGCCATTGTGATACCAAGTAACCAAGCAATAACAATAAAGTGGTGAACACGATAAACCTAGGTTATATTGGATTATGACAAGGAACCCTATTTTTTTGCGAATATCAGAGACCTTTTTTGGGAAACAGATCAAAAGACTTTGTTTTCTTGTGTGCAAGGATGTCTTAAATACCTAGCCAAGATAACATTACCACTGCAACTCACGCACGATGTCAGCTGGCCATTACTCGCTGTTCTAAGTGAGCATCTCTTAGATAAATCAGCAGCGATTTTTGACACTGATACAGGAAACCAGGGGTACGACTTGCCTTATTGGTGGCATACAATTTCCCGCGCTCAGCCCAATAGGAAGTGGTTGGACTTAGGAATTGCCGATAAGGCCGATTACGCCAACATCCCATCATTAAATTCATTGCTAGTGAATTCGTCAAGTGTTGATTGGTTACTGTCTTGCAGTTCCGATCTAGCCAATGGCCAGAGATCAACATTCCCCGCACTAATTTAGAGTTGCAGCAAGTTTCAGCAACCCCAGACCTCCCGATGCCCCCTCAGAAATACAGGCACCTCAAACCACACTAGGTCGATCGAGGCTCCATCCTCTCCAGACCGGGGGACAAGGGAAGACCTATGATTGGGCAGGGCACCTGGCAGCCGAGCAGACCAATCGAAGCCGAAGCGATTAGGCGAGCTTCTCTTATCCCAACTTCTGCTCAATGTAGAACAGTCGAGGGTTCGTGCAACTCGGATGACAGAACCTGTTTCTTCCGAAAGGGTGGGGGAGCAGTCGTCCCTTCGTGTCTGAGCCTCGCAGATATCTATATCAATATCGTGGTGGACCTTGTGATTCAGACTGGCGTGATTCTTATCATCTAGCATATTCCAAAAGACAAGAGGTATGTCTCTGCACTACATGGTCTCAATTCCGATGGCTAATCTCTACCCTGCGGCTAGCATTCAATCCAACACTTGACTTCCCGACACTTTACAAAAGTCTTACAAGAACGAAGTCACATTGCCTACCATCCAAGATGACTAGAGTTGTTGGCTTAATCGGCGGTATGTCTTGGAAGACTACAGCTGTATACTATGAAGAAATCAATCAATATACGAGCACAAAGTTAGGCCCAGTGCATTCTGCGAACCTCCTCATCCGCTCAATCAATTACGCCGACATTGCCCGCATGGTGACGACAAAGGACTTTGAAGGCATGACCAAGCTGCTCTGCCAGTGCGGCCAGGAACTCCAGAAAGCCGGGGCCCAGTCACTGGTCCTCTGTGCCAACGTCGCCCACAAGGCGGCCGATGCCTTGGAGGAGCATTCAGGACTACCAGTGCTGCATATAGTGGATTCGTCTGCGGAGAAGATTGTCAGCGCCGGGCATCACAGGGTCGGGCTCTTGGCTACCAGGGCCGTCATGGAGGAAGACTTCTACAAGGCAAGGCTGATTGAGAAGTTTGGTCTCGAGGTCTTGGTTCCAGGTGAGGATTTCAGGGAACGCGTTGACGGTCTAATCTTTGACGAGCTGAGCAAGAACCCTATTGCGAAAGAAGCGAAAGATCATTTCCACAACGCCTATGAAGAGTTGGTTCAACGCCATAAAGTTGACTGCGTCATTTTGGCGTGCACAGAACTTAGACTTGTATTCAACGACGAAGACTTCACTGTTCCCACATTTGAAACCACGGGGTTGCATGCGAGGGGGATCGCTGAATGGGCTCTTCTCGAAAATTAGCTGCAGATTTATTCACCTCGGTTACCAGATCCGCTTAGGTTTAGTTAGTATTACTCTCTAAGTTAACAAATGCCTGAACTAAGATCGTTAGTTATTGTGTTGAGATTTCGGGTCTGCCTCTTCCATTGCTGTTTTTTAACTTTATGCTCGAACTCTCATTAGGAACTCAGATAGTATCAGGCTTCATCTTGTTGAGAAAAAGAATAAGGGGGCGAGAATCAAAAACATGACAACTAAGTGTTTAAGCAAAGGGCTAGATGCTTTTGGATACAATTAGCCTATTAAATACTATTCCTCAAGTTCTGAAGGCAGGGACTATCAAGATGCCATAAAGTTTACATTTAATACTCATGGATATTTGAATATTTTTAACGGCTACGTGGAGGGAAACAGACGAGGGAGAATGCATAGTTCTATGGTGAGTGATTTATCACATGAAAAGGCAAGGATAAGTTTTCCAGCATTCCAAGACGTTGGCACAGATTAAAGGATTAGAGTACAGAGGTAAGTGAGATGAATTGTTTAGACTAAGATCTTGTTGAATATCCTCAGTACATTATCTCATGATCAGGTTATTACATCCGACCCGCAATCAAACATTGACTGGAGCATTATGCTCCAGCGATAGTTATAGCCTGATGAGCAGTTGCTCTATCCTCCTGTGAACAACAGTTTGTGTGGTTGAATTTAAGCGAGTGCGGTAACATCCATCTCAAGTGGGCAACCAACAGGAAGCTTGGCAACCTGGACAGAAGTACGAGCAGGCTTAGAAACAAAGTATTCGCCAAAGACCTTGTTGACAGCGTCGAAATCGCCAAGGTCTTCAAAGTAAATCTGGTATTGCACAGTTAAGCTCTGCCCATGTCGTCTATTAAGAGCAAGGAAACATACCGTAACCTTTACAACCTTCTCCAAGCTAGAACCGGCGGCCTCAAGCACAAGTTTGGTGTTCTGGCACATCTTGTGGGCCTTTTCAGTGATGGTGCCCGGCACAACTTTAGCTTGGCTATCGGTTGGGACTTGGCCAGCCAGGAAAACGAAACCGCCAGCTTTGATACATTGAGACTGTTGCAACATGGTCAGGATCTTGAATTTCTACAATTAAATTGGCAATACTAACGTAAGGGCCAATGGCTGTTTATTTTGTGGTTAGTAACCTTATTGAGAAAACTCAAGGGGGCTCGTGGGCACTTACGGTGAACACCTTTCTCGGTGAAGATAATCTGGAGGTCCTTGTTGGCAGACATTGTGAGAGTTGATAAGGTTGTGGAAAATGTTGATGTGTTGGTCACTGTGTTGGGATTTTCTTGATAAGAATCAGTAAGTCAAAGAGCTGGTGATCAACTTCTTAAATAGATATTTGAATCTTGAATTGACTCTCTACAGGAAGAATAACATCTCGAATCGTCCTATGCCTCCACACGACTCTACTGCAGTATAGAGTTTGAGGTGGGCGATCATCATCTAACACATTCTTTGACCCAGTCCCCGGAGCTCCCTTGATTGGATGATTCGGCCTTCACCAGGTTGTACCAATCGAAACAATGATAATATTTCCACTGTCGTAATCAGCCAGGGCCTAGCAAGCCGAGCTCCAAGAATAGCAGGTTACAAGAGTGTGGGGGACATAACTGCCGGTCATTGGTTAAAGCACCAAGCCTCCGCAAATGCCAATCAAGACGAAGTATTGCTATCTCGGCCCTCTAGTTTCAGTGGCTAGTGATAAGAATTCTTCCATTTTCGGTGAATGACTCACTCGGGCAGGCAAATTGGCTGTCCCAAGCACTCGAGTAACAGTCTAAGACCCCATACGTCAGAGTGGAGCGCGGAAGTTCGGTAGTTCGGAAGTTTATAAAGCAACGGGATGACACGGCCTTTGATACCAATGTTAATTCAAGGGCGTCGAGCGGATCCCACACATCCCGACGTCGATTGGATCGTTCGTGACTCTCTATCATTGTCCACTCAGGTTCTGCTCTAGTTGTGAAGCTCTAACATCAATCTCCGCATTGCATCGTGTATCTCAGACCCCGTTCCAGGCCTTGACCTTCCTAGTACCCAGAAGATCTTTGTCTCTCTACGCACAGCTTTCTAGATACACACGCATGGGTTTTGTCTACCAACCCTGTCGTTGAGAAATCCCAAGCCGGGTATGCTGTAGCTACTAGCTTCAAAATGTGGTTGAGTCACTTGAATAGCTAAATAAACACTCTATGAGTGTCGGAATTTGGGATAAAAAGGAGGAGGAAGAATCGCTTGTGAGGTATGTCGCATAGTGCAGGCTGCCCTGGTCTGCATAGTTTGAAGAGTCAGTACTTACACCTGTGCATCCACGCTGATGAGTGTGCCTATTATGCTCTCACAAACCATCAAAGCACACGAAACGTAGATCTCGCGTGAGGAAAAGAAGGCTGCCTCACCTAGTACGTGTAGCATGGATACACCTTGAACGCCTGCAGTAGCTCTTTAGTAGTGATATATGTGTACAAGCTCAAGTATGGCCAAGCCCTTGTATCCATCTCCCATGTCTCAAAATATGAGTGCGGGCGTGGCGAGATCGTAATTGTTATCCTTCATCCTAATAGTGAGAATTACTAAAAACCATAATCGTAAGAGCTTCTCTCAGGCTTACACCCGCCTCTACTTTGATAGAGTCGCGTTAAATCTCCTTGATAGATAATTGCCTACGAAGGGCTCAGGCTCCAGGCTCCATTTGAGAGTATGGATAGGCAGCACGCACTGAACTATTCCATTTTCATCGTTCAGTACCATAAGCACTCCTCAAAGGCCCACACACTTATCATCTCCAACCTGAAGGATCGAAGAGTCTGGGGTTTTAGCCTACCTTTTAGTCTACCCCGCGATCGGTTCATGTGGCCAAGAGCCTGTTCTATTGCCGCTCAATCCATGGTTTGGTTAACTTAGTTGTTTCCCGAACGGTCCAATCAGAAGCAAAGTTTATATCGGAAGCTTTTTGGTCACCCGCTCAGTTCTAATCATTTGGCTTCTCTTGTATGTCAGCTGAACTAATTGGAAATGGTTGAAGGCGTGTAGCAGGTGTCCATGTCACGATGTATTGCACCAGACTCTCTCGCTAGAGGCTTATGATATGGGCGTTGTGGAGTAAGGTATTTGAATGGCGGCTACCCTCATACGCTTTCATCCCTCTTCCCCTATCTGCCCTCGGCAAGCCAACCCAGAATTCCCCGAAAATATTAAAAAAAGTCTTTCCTTTGAACGGGCAAAACTAGCTTTGCCTAAATTATGCAAATGGATACCCTTATGAAAGACAAACCCGTGGGCATTTCACGCACTTCGACCTGCTCTCATGGCGATGTTGAAACTATAGCACGGCAACGAACCATCACGAAGCGTGGTATCAAAAGCAGACATGCCCAAATGATAGCAATCGGCGGCACAATTGGAACCGGTCTCTTCGTCGGTTCTGGCCAAGCCCTGGCCATTGCCGGCCCAGCCTTCCTGCTGCTGGCGTACATTATCATGAGCGCTGTTGTATACGGTGTAGTGACAGCACTCATGGAAGTCAGCACTTATCTCCCCGTGAGCGGGTCCTCCTCGGCCTTTTACGCGACGAAATATGTTTCCAAGTCTCTTGGATTTGCAATGGGATATCTCTACTTCTACAGTTTCGGTATTCTTGTGGCTTACGAGATCACGGCTGCAGCTATCGTGATAAACTACTGGCCCAACAATGTTCATATTGCGGTCTGGCTGACTATTATGATTGTCGTCATTATCGTTCTCAACTTCATGCCTGTCAGCCTATATGCAGAGATCGAGTTCTGGTTTGCTTCCGTCAAAGTCATCTTGATTGTCGGGCTTTTGATCCTATCTTTCATTCTGTTCTGGGGCGGCGGCCCATCAAGGGATAGACTTGGCTTTCGCTACTGGGAGAATGCAACAAAGGCATACATTGTGCCTGGAGCCGGTGGGCGTTTCACTGCCTTTCTTTACGCCTGGGCCTTTTCATCTTTCTCCTTCTTCTTTGGGCCTGAGCTCATCGTTTTTACGGCTGGCGAGATGCAAAATCCGCGTAAGAATCTGCCCATTGCTTCACGGCGATTTTCATACCGTCTCTTTGGCTTCTACATACTCAGCGCCCTTGCTATTGGGGTCATCTGTGACTCAAATGCTCCAAATCTGACCTCTGCTTCCGGGAACGCCAACGCATCGCCGTGGGTCATCGCAATCAGGAACGCTGGCATTCCTATCCTCGACAGTATCATCAATGGTGGCGTTCTCATCTCTGCATGGTCTGCAGGAAACGCGTTCTTGTACATGTCGAGTCGCGCGCTCTACTCTCTGGCAGTATCTGGCAACGCGCCCAAGATCTTTGCCAAGTGCACCAGTTACGGCCTCCCTGTTTATGCCGTGGGCGCGAGCAGCCTCTTCCCACTCCTGGCGTATCTCAATTGTGCGGCCGATAGTAGTGTCGTCTTCAATTGGTTCATCAACCTGACCAACACGGCAGGCTTCACGTCCTGGATCTGTTGTATCATTGTCTTCCTTCGTTTCCGAAAGGCTTGTGCTGCGCAGAATGTCCTGCCGCCTTACCGGTCCGTCACTCAACCTTATGCGAGCTGGTTTGCGCTCTTCTTTGTAATCATGCTGCTCCTGGTAAACGGCTTTACTGTATTCTTTCCTGGGAGATTTACGGCTAGCCAGTTCTTGACATCGTACATTGGCATCCCCATCTTCCTAGGCATATATTTGACTCACCGAATTGTTTTCAGAAAGGAGCCTTGGGCCTATCCGCCCTCGGAAATTGATCTGGTTACAGGGGTCCACGAGATAGAGGCGGATGCTGCGCGCTGGAAGGAGGCAGAGGAGAAACGAGGGGAAAACAACAAGTGGTGGGCAAAACTTGCTGTTCTTTGGGAGTGAGCAAAGACGCAAGTCAATCTTCTCAGAAGGGGTAGTGAAGCCAAATTTCTTCTATTTTCCGTAAACTCAAGAAATAGATGGTTCATCCTTTGTATTCATTACTGTTTCTGTCTTAATTATTTCGATTGCCTAAATGTATGATTGTTGTGCCAACTAACGAGCCCGGGGAGAATGGCGAACATAAGTACTGCATGACAATCTGCTCATTCTCTTCATCAAGGTCAGCATATACCTTTCGTATTCGCGCCTTCTCGGGCACGAACGCGCCCTCCTCAAGCCCCAACTCCTCAATCTCAATCATCCGCCGTGCACAGAGCCCAGAGTACCGATCTTGCCAAGCTCCATGATAGAAGGGAGAATTCAGCATCAAGTCCATGGCCTTGCGTCTTATCCGAGAGTGCCGGCAACGTGACGCAACGAGGAACATGGGCGGTGTGAGGCCCAAGTCGAAACTATAGAGCAAGCTGAATTCCTGCGGTACAATCTGCCAGTAATGCACCAGGTCGTCGGCAAGGTCCACGATAGCTTGAAATCGGGGAGTGTAATCATCGAATGTTGTTTCGAATTCCACATTGTATGTGCTAGCGATGATGATCGATATGTGGCTATAAATCTCGAGCAATTTCCGTATACACCGTTGCAGCGTCGTACGGCCCTCTGTTTGGGAATCAAGAGTGTCTAATGCTTGCTTCCATCGGCCAAGAATGGAGATGACATCTTGTGCTGGTTCATAAGAAACTGTGATCCCGCGAGGATGCAGAACGGAGAAGGCGTAGTTCATGATACGGTCAAAATCCATCCTGGCAGCGTCGAGCGAGTCATAGCAAGTTGGGATGGTCGGTGGTGGGAAAGAGGGGAGATCAAGGGCATCGTGCAGATCATGCCTGGAGTCCATACAGAGCGAGAACTGGACGCGCAGCCGCTGAAGAACAAGGGTGATCTTGTCATTCACCAGTTCCATGGTTGGCTTGGAGAAGTGTCTGAGCTTGTCGTAGCTACTGGTAAAAGACCTCCACCAGTTGATCAGCCTGAACCCAGCGAGAAGATGTGTGAGGCAGGTAGCGTCATTACGACGAAATTGCTCAATGCAAACGAATAGGATGCATAGGATCATTACCAGGTCCGGACGAGTGGTCATATCAGGTTGCTCGACTCTCAGAATCTTGATTGCCGCGTTGTAGTGCTTCAGCGCAACGACCTGCGCCTTGTCGATGGCCTGTTTGGGATTCTTGGAACAAGGGTACAGCAAATGTTCTGTAGGCTCAAGACTACGATGAAGGGATGCGAGGGATATGATGGCATGTTTGACGGGTGCTTCTGCATGACCAAGTTGCAGGATGAGGGGAATCCAATCCTGTGCGTCTTGCTGCCCGAATATCTTGCGGATGGTTCTAGCTTGGAAGTAGAGGAAACCTCGGCGCTCCTCATCGTCGACAAGATTTGTTGCAGAAGGCGCTGATTTGGGGACGACAGTGTAACCTCCGCATATCCGCTTGGAGGACCTACATCGCAGACAGGCGGGCTTCTGCTCGTCGCATTTAACATGTCTAGCAATGTTTATGAGCTGAGTCACAATAAATTGGAAAGGAAAACTACGATCTGTACCGAGATCTGCCCGTCAGGTCAGCAAATAATGACGGATACAGCTGAAATCTGTGTGCACTCACTTGCAGGTCACACAGCCGGACCTCGCCTTGGGCTTCGCAATGACAGAGCGGTTTGTTGGCATGACTTTGAACAAGCGGGTCTAAACATAGATGGACAGGACAAGAAAACTATGGTCATCCCACAGTTTGCGTTGTCTTGGGGGAAATGGGACGAGGTTGAGGAGGTGGAGGAAGCGGTGGGGGCAGAGCTGATCCAAACTCTACCGGCGAGTGGAACGTCAGGAGACTCGACACATCCATAATAATCCTTGGTCCTAATCCTGATCCTGATCCGGGGCCCCGCAACGGAGTTGAACTTTGATCGTTCGTTCCTTATCGACCCAAACGCCTGTTCTCATTGGCTAGAGGCCAACGAACCCGAAGCACCCAATCAGGTCGTGCAGGAGTCCGGATCGGATTCCAGCCTCCGGTTGCACGTCGCCGGTTATCGTCGGTGCGGTGAACGAGTCACCGTCTTTGCGATTTGTCTTGCAGAGAGCTGGCTTTCCTCCAGGCTGCTCAAGGAGCCAGGCCATATATAAAATCTTATCAAGATCGACGATTTCTCCTGCTCCCCTTGACCAGCTGCATCATCAACAGCCAAGTATTCACATCTTCTCGACATTCTATTTGTCCAACCAATGGAGTCTTGCCATCCCGAAGAGATCATCATTATCGGTGCCGGGGTCCTGGGCCTCAGCACTGCTCTCGCCCTCCTCCGACGTCCGAAATATGCCACCTCGACCATCACCCTCATCGATGCAGCTCCCGAGCTTCCCAACTCGTCTTCAGCCTCTGCAGATACAAGCCGTATCCTCAGAGCCGACTATGCCCTCAAGCCATACACTAGGCTCGTCTCCCAGGCACAGAAACTCTGGAAAGACGTGGGCGATGACGGCTGGGGCGGCCAAGACCGCTACCACGACGCGAGCTTGGTCTTTACATCCCAACCTGGTACACAAGGCCACATTGACGGATATGTTGAAGAGAGTCTGCGGAATGTCAAAGAGTTGACAAAATCGAGCGAATACGGGTTCAGCGCTAGCCAGATCAGAGACTTGCCCAACAAGGAGGCCATTAGGCGGGAGACTAAGTTTCCCGGAGTGAGCGGGGAGTTTGGTTATGTCAATGACAATTGTGGCTGGGTCAAGGCCGATGCCTGCGTCAATTTCGTGTACGAGAGGATTCAACAGGAGGGTGGCAAGCGAACTAGGATCAGGCCCAATTCTAGAGTCGGCCGCCTGCTCTACGATCGTGATGCGACTCGTTGCTGCGGCGTCGAGTTGTTTGATGGCTGCCAACTGTCCGCAAGTCTCGTCATCTTAGCTGCTGGTGCTTGGACCCCTTCTCTGGTCGACCTCAGCGGACAGGCCATGGCAACTGGTCAAGTTCTCGCATATCTGCCAATCAACGAGCAGGAGCAGCGAGCCTTGAAATCGAGCCCAATTTATTTCAATGTGAGCCGTGGCATGTTCATGATTCCTCCTCATAACCGGGAGCTGAAGCTCGGTCGTCATGGGTTTGGGTATCAAAACCCTACTGAAGTGACTTTTTATGCACCAGACGGCAAGGAGACTCGCGCAATGGTCAGCACACCAGTTACCGATATGCCTATTCCAGGCGAGGCTGAGGCTGCCTGCAGAGAGTTCCTGGCAGAGTTGTTTCCACAATGGAAGAATAGGAAATTTTCCAAAACGCGACTTTGCTGGTACTGTGATACGTGAGTCTCCATCCCTATATATATCTCGCTCTAGATTCTTCTTCTTTTTCTTCTTTTTTTATTGGGTTCTGACCGCTTGGATAGACCATCTGGAGATTTTTTGATCGATTACCACCCTCACGTGAAAGGCTTGTTTCTTGCAACAGGTGACAGTGGCCATGGGTTCAAGGTGTTTCCTGTTATTGGAGATAAAATCGTTGATGCAATCGAGGGTCATCTTGACACGGAATTAAAAGATCTGTGGCGATGGAAGCCTCATGCACATGTGCCTTTTGACGGGACTGATGATGGAACTCGGGGTGGTAGGCGAGGGATGATGCTAGAGGAGGAGTGGAAGAAGGAGGTCTCTTTGGATTCACGACTATAGTTGATCTGTACAAGGTAAACCATTATAAGATAACCGGCCAGTGTAACTATACGGCCGAGCTGTAGCTCTAGGTTGGGAAAAGGGAATACAATTAGACCTTGATGAAATATCAAAAGTCTCCTCAGCCGACCAAAGCGGCTGCAAATTAATGCTAAATATTAACCGATCAGAACGATGGCCATTGAAGAAACGAGCTGGGTGACTTAAAGTATGTTGATACCCAATCCATGACATGATGGAGACATTTGAATAATCGCATTCATTTCCAACTACCAATCTCATAAGCAAGCAGGAATAGGTTGAAATACTGCCCAACACAAAACTTGGCACAATTCTGCATGTCACGAAACTATAACTATTGCAAGATCATTTGCACTTGGCGTCGGTTTCAAGGTATTCCATCGATGAGAATCATGCCCTACTAAGCGCGCCCTTTGGCCTCACACATTGACATATTTCTACCAATGCTTATCCAATGACACGTCAGTTTGGCTGGACATGACTCCATGAGGCGTCAAGGGCGGAGGCTATGGAGCACTGGATATCTTTTGTGATTGGCCTGGTCGCAACAGCAACAGGCTGAGCAATCAGGATTGCCAAGGGTTGATTATCAAGGCATTAGTCGAGCGCTTCGGGTTCTCCCGGTGACTTTGTCGTTTCCGCTGGGTAGAGGACGCAGATAACTGCGCAGAAGAATGCCATATCTTCTGCAGGTCGACGCCCCAACTCGCTTTCCCATTCCCAACCAAAACACGACATCAGTGATTTGTCGACACGACTCAATCTACTACCATGGCATTGCAATCACAGCTCGCAGACCCATCGCTCTTGATCGGTCGCAACTTCATCAATGGAAGCTGGACAGACTCTGAGTCAGGGAGACGGTTTGACGTTTTTGGTTTGTGTGCCCCTTTCCTTGCGCACCTACATCCTCGACTAATATACATGCCCAGACCCGTCGTCTGGTTCATTGATTGGCTCCTGTCCCGAGTCCACCGTCAATGATGCAGGACAAGCCATTGAAGCCGCAGCAAATGCCTTGCCTAGTTGGCGCTCTCAGCCTAACCGCGACCGTTCACGCATCTTGCGGCGCTGGTATGAGCTCGTCATGGAAAATCGAGATGATTTAGCCATCTTGATCACTTGGGAAAATGGCAAAGCAAAACCCGATGCTTCTGGTGAGGTCATTTCTGCGGCAAGCTTCCTGGAGTGGTTCTCTGAGGAGGCTGTTCGCGTTTATGGGGATGTGATTCCGGCTGGAGCTGCCGGTCTCAGAGTTTCTGTCCTCAAGGAGCCAGTCGGGGTCTGTGGGCTAATCACACCGTAGTTGTCCCTTTTCATCAATTCTCAGAGGCTATCGCTGACATAAAGTAGATGGAACTTTCCTGCAGGAATGGTCACGAGGAAGCTTGGCCCTGCCTTGGCTGCTGGCTGCACTGTTGTGCTCAAGACGGCTGGCGAGACTCCATTTACTGCGAATGCACTGGTGGCTCTGGCCAAAAGAGCCGGTATTCCTCAAGGTGTCATCAACGTAGTTACTGCTCTTGAAAACACTCCTCAGATTGGTGAGGTATTCTGTGCCTCGGGCATCATTCGCAAGATCAGTTTTACGGGGTCTACAAGGGTCGGTCGCCTCTTAATGAGACAATGCAGCGACTCGGTCAAAAAGCTAAGCTTGGAACTCGGCGGAAATGCACCCTTCATTGTGTTTGATGAAGCAGACCTCGACCTAGCCGTTAGAAACGTCATATTGACCAAATTCAAAGTCTCGGGTCAGACGTGCGTCAGTGCTAACCGGATATTTGTGCAAGACGGAGCCCATGATGAGTTTGTCCGCAAAATGGTTGCCGCTGTTAAAGATTTCAAGGTTGGACCAGGTCTTGATCCGAACGTCACTCACGGGCCGTTGATCAGTGTTGCTGCTGTGGACAGGATTGATGAAGTTGTCACCGATGCGGTGTCCGCTGGGGCCCAAGTTATGATCGGTGGCAAGAGGTTACCTAAGCTCGGTAAGGTATATCGTCTCATCTTCTGAATACTATCCTAACTCTGTCCTTTCCAGGGTCTCACTTCTACGAACCGACCGTCCTCACCAATGTCAATCAAGAAATGCTCGTATGCCAGACCGAGATATTTGGCCCTGTTGCTCCCATCCTGCGATTTTCGTCGGAGCAGGAGGTTCTTGAACATGCCAACAACAGTGATGCCGGCCTTGCATCATACGTCTTTACCAAGGATCTTCATCGCGCAACCCGCATGTCGGAAAAACTCCATTTCGGCATGGTTTCACTAAACACCGGTGTCATTCCAGACGCAGCATCCCCGTAAGTTGGCACCAGGCAGATTGTGGCCATCCTGCTAATATTTGCCAAATTTAGCTTTGGGGGTATAAAGCACTCAGGTCTGGGACGTGAAGGAAGTAAATATGGTATCGAAGATTATCTTCAACTGAAGACGGTTGTTTCTGGTGGTCATAGTGTCATTCATTAGGTAGCTATGGATTAGGCTTCCTCAAACACTCGTTTCCTATTGTCCTTTTTGTCCTCCAAGTGTCAACTTCTCGCCTCTTGTATAAAGAAAAATAAAATAGATCTCGTATTTCATAGTACGGTAGTTGTTAATCTTCTGGGTCGAACATTGATCCACCACAAACGTGTTGGAGAGCATGGCATTTCCACTGTTAAACGACTACATCTCTCCCGGGTTATTCTGACTCATCATTTCCGAAGGCACTTCTCCATCAAGAACAAAGTCTAATCTACAAATTAGAGGTTCGTGTACGTTTTCTATTTCCAACTAGCAGGTCATTTCAAGCATTTTGGCATGATCATATTTCCAAGTCTTGTCCGTTCTTCAACAAATCGATTTCAAAGTCGTTGCTCACTTGGGCTTCCAGTTGCCAAGAAGGTCATGTCATCGTGACTGCGGAAGATGAGACGAAGGCAGCCCGCTCATCCAGCATTCTTACACACCTCTCCACGTAGTCTAGTCTAGACCCTTCCTCTATCTCCCACACAGTTTAAGATTGAGTTTTCTTGCATCTCCTCATACAACTCAAACTCATTATGGATCTTTCCACCAAGCGCCTTCTCAAATGACCCCTGATCTGCCGCTGCAACTTGGTCGTCACCATCCTCTTGGCCGAGATTTGAGTGGAAGATGCCGGCCGCACTCACTGGCAGAAAGTCTTCATATGTTATCGGTTGTAACTCGACAGCGCCAGACTTTACCAGAGACTTGATATCGTGGACATCACCCTTGATCGACACACCGGCGGCAGGCCTGTAGATGAAGTAGGCAAGCCCTTCTGCCCACAAGGTTTCTAGGTCATCGGGGAACTCTCTGAAAGTTTCGACCAGAAGCTCATGCATGACCATCGGATCCGCCGAGGGTTTGAAGATGGCGGTATCTCGGCGCCATTTTGCAATAAGATCGTCGTATAACTGGCGGCCTTTAGGTGTCAAGGCCATGCCTCGCTGTTCAATCTCGCCAAATCGCGCCCTATGGCTGCCTCCTGTCTCTTTGCCATTAGAAAATGCAATTGCTTCATTGAGAGCAATGAAGCTGGTCTGTCTGAGGAGAACGGGGCAATTTCTCGCTGGCGGGCCTTCAATGGTTTCCTTGGGCTGGAGGCCATAAAGAACCATGCTGCTTTGTGCTGCTTGAATATCAATCACTCGTGGTGTCAAGTGGTTGATATGAGGTCCTTTAAAACACACAACATCTGCAATAAGAGGATGGAGAGCCTGAAGTTCTTTGTAGGTAGTTATGTCTACAGTCGAGGTCTTGTGCCAACGGAAAGTTTCTACTGCTTCTTTTATAAACTCTTCAGCCACTGTAGAGGTAAAGCATCGCTGGTTGCTCTCGTATTCTTCAATCAACTCCATACACCGAGGGGTAAAGATGGTGCGGCTGTTCAAAATCTCGGTAGCTTTCGACCGAAGAGACTTGTCTTGGATCAACTCAAGACGAAGCAGGGAGGTAAAAACCCGGAATGGATTATGGGCGAGGGACTCTTCTATAAGAGGCCGAAAGCAGGTGGCATGGACAGGAAGACCAGCAACCGCAAGATCATAGTAGCCTACGGGATACATTCCCATGACTGAGAACAAGCGCCGTATTGTAGCAAGCTCGGCTGCTGTGCCAAGGCGGATGGCACCGTGTCGTTCAACCTCGATACGATGTTGGAGCTTTTGGTTGGTCTGGTGATTGATATCCGATACAAGCTTCAAAAGTGTCCCATACTGAGGGACCTCTGATTGGTACATGTGGGAGAGTGCAGAAGCAAACATTGACCTGAGCATATCAGGGAACACTGTGTCGTTGGTAGTCATTGTTTGCGGCTTCTTGGAGGAGTATTGGCTCGTGCAAAATAGTGAATCAAGTGTGAAGGGCTGAATGTAGAGATCAATTATCTTAGATCACGATTTAGCAACGGGATCATGACCTAGGGAAATCGGGTTGATTGGCCGCCTTTATACCAGGCTTGTGACGCGTCTTGGCTTCGTAGTCAACATCTCGCTTCCGCTTGACCACTGTAGGCCAAGGCATGATTGACGGACACATGTCGCGGTAGTGAGAAGTGTGGCCAGCCGGTTTATACCGAACCGCGACTGGGTCAGCAGATGGCGACTTTCCAATAGGTAATTTTCACTTCTCTCCCAGTACGAAGCCAATCTGCTGTCCGAGATGCAAGGCGACTTCTTCTGTCACGCCCTTTTCGTGACGTATTGATCCGGCAAGCCGGTGGTGTGACATGGGCGCATGCTGTGAGAACAACATCTAGAGCTGAAGTGGCTGAAGTCGGGATGTATCGATGCAGGTGGAAGGGTGTTCTTGATTCGCCTACGCAGATCTATTCCGGCTCAGCCAATCAACATGACAACGACAAGACAACCTCAGGCAAAAGTGTCGAGGAGCTCCGCTTTCGGAGCTTGGACAGGGTCGAAGCCCATCCCTTCGCGTACATACTGCGTTAAGACTCGTGGGTCAAGAGGTGGAACTGACTAGGATAGCCATGCCCTGTAGGAATACCTATAGTATAGTTGTGTTTCAATGTGATCTAAAGTATCTTTGTTCGGTTAATTTTGTCCCTGTTTTCCGGGTTCAAACCCGACTGGAGACCCATCGCCCCACGAGTCTTTAACGCGGTCGAAGGGAAATCTTTACCTTGTTATGCCGTTTCAAAGAGGCTACTCTGCCCTGCCATCAGGGGCGGCTATACGTGGTTTTGCGAGAAATCTGCCGGGAGTCATCGCGAAGTACGTAAAAAGGAACTGATGTTTAATTGGCCGGATCGGAAAATAGTCTCCAGAACCAATGACGCGTGAATACATACACAACATAACATAACGTCATACCTAGACTACTGAGTCAGACGGTGGCCTTGAGGCTCCACCTACCCTATAGCGAAAGGCCAACGCGATCTCGAGGGCTTCTACGGCCACTCCCATCCCAGATTTAAAAGTCAAACTGGTTATAACACATCTTGAAATTTTGAAAGATAAGGTGGAGCCTGTGGAATTTATTGATCGGTTGTCCGTTACAGATATTGTATTGGTTTCTCGGTTTCATAAATTTAAGGCGCAGGTTTCATCGAAAACATTAGTAGCGGGTTAAGGAGGGGGCTCTAATTAGATTCAGTGGTGCAGTTTTTACAGAATACCTTGTACAATACGAGAGTACCTCTGACATGATAATAAGACGATGTGTGTAGAGTACACTTTCCAGCGTGAAACGATGAGAAATCTGAAATCATTTGAAAATTTACCCCAGTATTCGTCAGCCAATCCTGGTATTGCATCATCGGTCCATCACAGCCAGCCAATCACAGCTCGTGACAGCCATTTGCTACAAAGCGAGCCTAGGTGTTGTAGGTCGGTCAGTCAAGAGCTGAATTGGCTGTGCGGTTAGACAGCCATTTGCTGTAGCCACCATAACTGCCCTCTGTACTCCGTAGCCCTGACCGACCTGTCTGCCGTCGAGACGAGTGATTGCTGCGCAGCTGACCTGGCTGTTCTGAGTAATAGCCGGAACTAATTAGAAACTAGAAGCTGTAGATCCTGACTAATTAGAAACTAGAAGCCGTAAGATCCTGACTAATTAGAAGCTAGGTAGTTGCAAGATTATGATTGGCTGGAACTAGAAATCCTAGTCAAGACCGTTAAAATCATACGAAAACGCATAATCATCTAAAAATTTACGGTTTCACGCCGATGATACTGTACTTAACTTCTACCGTTAAATATCTGAAGCGATTCTAGCCCCGCTCATCCCACCAGTACTAATTAGAGCTCGGTGATACCTAACCCACGTCTCCCGCGTACAGCCCAGGTACTGGCCAGTCTTCTGCGAAATATGGTATGCTCAAGTCGAGATTGGCTGAAAAGATGGCATCGGCCCGTCCGAGATCAAAACTCGGGTCCAAGTTGCCAAAGATCTCCGCATCACCATTGTATTCATTGAAGGAATCCGTTCCAAATTGGTCGTACAGGTCAACCGAAGCTGCAGGCGCTGCTCCGAGCGGCGGCAGTGGTGGTCTGGAGACTTGTACGGACTCCGACATCTGGCTGGCATCCCGTGGATCTTGGGTACTTTCATCGACAGCAACCTCTGGTGTAGAGCTGTGTGTAGTGTTCGGAGGCTTGATGCTATCTCTCCTTATCCTTGCGGTCGCCCGGTCGACTCCTTGCATGGTGTCTCTGGCAAGTTTTGCCATTGCTCGCGCAGAGGGGAAGGTCTTACCGAGATCGTCTAGGATTTTGCAGGTGTCTTGGAAGAGTGTAAATGCACGTCGCCGGCTGTAAGCCGTGGCGCTTCGTCTGAGACTTCTGTATGCGACAGACGCGGCCACAGTTACCGCATAGGGGAGGATGGGCCAGTAGATGAGGGACGAAATGCCCTCTCCTGACGCAATGGCCACTATTCGCGTCGCATAGAATCCTTGGAGTTCAGAGCTGGACTGATTCTCGGATGATCGGTCTTGTAGAATCACGGCGGGCAAGTAAAAAAGCTCAAGAGAAGCTGTTCGCCCATCAGTCAGTCTCAACGTGCTACTGAAAGGGCCAGCCAAGCCTTACCTAATAAGCTACTGCTTAGATTCTGCGCCGATGCCATCTCGATAAGCTCCTCGAATGTGTCGGGATTTTTTTTCCGGGCTGACTCGCTAGGGCGGTAGAGTGATATAGTGTGTTCGAGAAGCTGCGCTATGTGGATGAGAAGCTTGAAAGAGGGTGATTGATCGCTGATGGAGTCCATGACCTTCTTGTCCGCGTCATGCCTGTGAATGACAGTGGGTCGACCGTTTGTCGCTGCGTTGAGTCGGTCCAAGACCCAAACGCACCAAAAGATTCGGCGAGAACGCTCGCCGCCAGCCTTGTCATCAGGCCAGCCAACATGAAAACCAAGTGTTTGTTCGTAATGGATCGCCTGGGCGCAGTAGTGCGTAGACAGCACGCCAAAGTCTTGATCGTCGGTATACATGGACATCAGCGTGCAGATTTGCAAAAGCACAATTTTGTCGGCGATGAAGCCAAGGTCCAAGGTCTGCTTCACTGCCGCAGCTATGCGAGCTCGAAACTCCAGTTGCAAAAGAACCCCATCATGATGTGGCAACCGTAGATGTGGTCGCATCGCCGGATCTGATGAAGCTACCAAGCAGATACACTGCTTGAGGGTCACCGTCTCGATATCGCCATGTTTCTCCCAGGGCTCGTCCTTCAGAAGCGGGAATGTCGGGTCTATTTTGGTGTAGAACAGATCGGAGAGCAACCCTAGCTCATGTTCTGGGGGAATGACGGCGAGGCACTCACGCCTTAGGGCAGGGCGAAGGATTGACAGCAGCAAGGTCTGGCCAGAGAGCCCGTCCAGCACTTGCGTAGGCACATTCAGGAAGGTTTGGTCGTTGGCAACGGGCGCGGCCTCCGGAGTGACTTCCTCATCTTGCCCGAGCCATAGACCAACGCCATGTCTAGAGATGCTATCAGAGCCCTCTTGGTGAGGCTTATTGATGATGAAGGCTGATTCTGGGCTCAGGCTGGCAACAAAGCGCACGTGAGCATTGCTGGACCGTGATCTCGGCCCCAAGACAGACGGGCGTGGTCGTGCTCCGGTCGAGACCTGGGTGGAAATCGTAGGGTTCGGCGTTTTATTCGTATCCGCGTCAGGTTGTGGCCGACTCAACGTAGCTATAGGTTTCTCCTGAGGCGTATCCGCTGGCAACGAGCGCGGCGGTGATGTGCTCCTCCGCTCATGCTGGTCTGCGTGGGGACAGCGTTTCTGGTTCAAAGTCAGAGAAGCCTCAACACATAACCTTGAGACTATGGACGCTTGCTGTTCCCCAGATTACTTACGTGCCGTCGCTTGCAAGACTTGCATGGCCCTGGAGTTTGTTTTCGCTTCGTCCCCGCACCCCCGACATTATCGGCAACGAACTTGAACATGACAGAAAGAGGGAATTTCCGACCTCAAACATGTCGGCGACAGCGATGGATGCGCGCGCTCAAGCTAAAGAACGTGCAACACCGGCGGGGAATCACGTTTCGGGCACATGATTTCGGGCACAGAAACGGGGACATGAATCAGGTCACGGTCAACCCTCGGACCACACCGGAACCTTACACACGATGTAGCACATCATGGCATGAGGCCGAGACCAGTCCATTGGATGGGCAAAGATGGTGCCCGGCCCTTACGGCGCTTCTTCGGTGATGATCGTTCCCCACAGGCCCGTTAGACCGTTAGACTGGGCGCGTGTCGCGGGCGATGACATCGTGGCTTACCCTTTCAGGCAGTTTCCGAAGGGCCGGCGCGGATTGCCTGATCCGAGAAGCCGCGACTGAGAAAACTTCGACAGTAAATCACGATACTATACAAGGTTCGAATCCCCAGACTCTTCTCCAGGTTGCTCCCCCAAGCTTTTCCCCAGATTCATTGCTTATCACAGACACACGGCAGCTTTCTTATCTGACCGTTACACTTCTCACGACCACCTTGTTGATAGCTTGACTTGGGCTCAGCCAAGCACCGTTCTTCGCCATGGGTCTCATGGGTTCCTTGAAGGTTGACTGGAGACCTCACAAGTGGGCAATTCTCTTCTGCGCAATCGCCTCTGTTGGAGCTCTCTGCTATGGATATGATAACACCTATTACAATGGTGTTCTGGCCATGCAAGAGTTCAAAAACGATTACGGAACCCACTACGACGCAGACGGCAACAAGCAGTTGCCCTCATCCTTCCAATCCTTGACAGCATCCTCTATTTACATCGGAGACTTGTTTGGTGCCCTTATTGCGTCGCCAATCAACGATCGATGGGGTCGCAAAATGGTATTCTGGATTGCGTCTATCTGTATCCTGCTCGGCGGAGTTGCACAGGTTGCAGATACTAACCATGAGGCTGTCATTGTTGTTGGGCGTGTTGTCATGGGTCTTGGCGTTGGTCAATTCACAGTCACAACTCTGCTATACATCGGAGAGGTAGCACCGACAGCTATTCGTGGACCGGCGCTGATGATGTTCCAATGTAAGCTTTCTTCCGTACTTGGTCAGATTGAAGCATATACTAACCATACTAGTCCTGCAATCTATCGCCCAGTTGGTGGCATCTGCCATTACCCAAGGCACCGAGGGTGTCAAAAGTTCCGTCTCCTACAAGATTCCAATGGGTGGTCTCATCGTCCTCCCATTGATAATGTTCATTGGCCTGCCTTTCATTCCGGAAAGCCCACTGTGGTTTGTCCTGAAAAACCGTCCCGCCGACGCCGAAAAGTCTCTGCGATCCATCAACCGAGACAAGGCCGACTACGATCCCGCCGAGGACCTCCAGAACTTCGAGGAGATCAAGGCAGTTGAGGAGCGTCATGCTGAGGGTTCCTCCTGGAAGTACCTTCTCACCGATCCTATTGAGCGACGCAAGCTCTTCTACTCTTGTGGCGCTATGGTCTGCTCCCAGGTTTGCGGCATCTTGTTCTTCTATGTCTACGGTGTCGTCTTTGCCCAGGCTATCGGAATTAAAGACCCTTTCCTCATCCAGCTCATCACCAATATCTTGCAAATCTTTGCTGTGGGCGCCTCGGTCGTTACCGGCAACAAGGTATCTCGACGTATTAATTTGTTCATCACCAATAGCATGATGCTATTCGCCTTTATTGTCATCGGTGGTATTGGTACGCAAGGAACACCTTCAAGGGCAGCACAATACGTGATTGTTATCTTCTCCTACTTCGTCATCATCGGTAAGTAAACTTCTAAATCCGAACCCAGGACGAGCGGACTTCTAATAATAACAATGAATAGGCTACAATTTTGGTATCGGTCCATTGGCCTACACCATTGCCCGTGAGATGGCCGTCGGTGTGAACCAGAACAAGATCATGTCTACGTCAATCGTGGTGTTCTACTTCGTTACCTGGGCCTTTTCCTTTACTGCCCCGTACCTGTACTACGATGCAGGTCTGGGACCCATGATCTGCTTCGTGTACGCCGGAACGACGAGCTTGACGCTCCTATACACCTGGTTCTGCGTTGGAGAGACAGCAGGGCGCTCGAGCATTGAGATTTCACACTTCTTCACGGAAGGTATTCCCGTCAGGCAGTGGAAGACGCACGTGTTCGATTCTCTCCATGGCAGCAGCCAAAAGGAGAAAATCCAGGAGGACGCGGAGGACAAAGCTGGTGCTTCGTACCATGTGGACACGAAGGTCTAGTCCGTGAGCATACCATTGTGTCGGGCTTAACATGATGATCTTGCTCTGGCAGCTATCAACATAGTTGCAATAAGGTCTTTAACTGTATTTGTTATCGGTAGTCAGACTTCCGATTGTATTTGATAAACATAAAAAAGCCGTTGCATCAGGAGAGATTCAGATTCTACACACGTAGACAGGCTTTTAAATAAATAACATGATGCATATTCTTCCGCTCACACATATGTGGAGTCTCTGAGAGTGACGGTGAGAAGGAAGTTGTCAATAGCATATGATGAAGCTCGAGGGTCGATAGGACAGGTCCATGCCGTGCTCCTTAGACCGCAGACCTACATCGATCTCACTGAAAGGAGTAGGGAACGCCCTCCCGTCAAATACTTATAAACGTCTAAACCCGGCCAATTCATCAGCGGATTCTTGCTAGTCTATGAAGTTCCGCAACAAGAGGCGGATCAAGTCCGCTGGGCCGCGCGGGAGCCGAGAAAGTCCGCCTGCGTTAACTATTCAGGTAATCTCACTGGGTTACTGCGGAATTACATTGCCCTATTCTACGAGCTAGCTGTTAGGGATATGAGGTAGTCTATGCAGAGCTACTAGGTATCGTTTGTCCGAGTTGCTAATATTAGTCAATTTTCGGAGTCCGCTCTGTTCGGTGCTCCTAAGCAACGACAAGGATAATTCGCCGCGTTTAGGAGTTGCATAAAGGACTCAAGGCCAGTTGCAAGAGTAATTGTATATCGCCTCACAACAAATTCAATAAGCAATCTATTACAAGATCTCAAGTATGCGGCTAAGACTTTTCTCTTTATCCTTACTATGGTACCTGCGTGTACCAATTGCAGCAGCGTTGTCCCCTGGCTCAACTAGGAGCGACCCGCCTATTCCAAACATTGTATGGCACGAATGTCCTCCGCAGACACCAGAAGGCATTGACTGCGGTTCGATTAATGTCCCGCTTGGATATAGCCCGGCAAACTCAATCGATCCGGTAGACAACCGGACAATATCGCTCGAACTGACACGCCTCAATTCAACTGGGAATGCGCTTGAAAAAGACGTTATGTTCTTCAACCCTGGGGGACCAGGAATATCCGCAGCATATTTTGTTATTGCATCTACTCTTGATCCAAGCCTTGCTTTCTCGCCCTCTCTTAGAGAGGCTTACGATATCATCGGGCTCGATCCGCGGGGCGTGGGTTGGAGTACGCCAGTGCAGTGTGACCCTGATATCTACAATGAACGAGTCTCGACCTTTGTCAATGACGCGACGGGATATAACGCCCTCGTCAACTATGGTCGGCGCCTCAGTGAAAGCTGTGCTGAGCTCACTGGCCCTATGATCAATCATCTCGACACCGTACATGTCGCCAAAGATCATGAGCTTGTGCGACGCGCTCTTCAGGCTCCCAAGCTCAACTACCTCGGCTTATCCTACGGAGCTCAGTTGGGGCCACAATACGTGTCCTTGTTCCCTGAGGCTGTAGGTCGTATGGCCCTCGATGCGCTGGTCGACCATGGCCAATCTGAAACATCGACACTACTAGCAGAAGCTGTCACATATGAAGCATCTCTAAACCAATTCTTCACTTGGTGTGACAGAAACTCGTCCTGTGCTCTGTATGGACGCAATACAATGCAAGTCTTTGACGCTCTGGTTGCCCAAGCTGATGCTACGCCAATTCCAGCACCAGGATGTGATGATGCATGCCGATCTGATGTCACTGGCGAGGAGATCCGCTATAACGTTCAATCATATCTCCGATTCATTGACCTACCGCTTGGCCGGAATTGGATCAATCTTGGTACGGCGCTAGCTGAGTCTTCCCAGGGAAATGCAACTATGCTGTCCAGTGAGCTAGCCACCGAAACATTCTCAACAAGACCTGATCAGTCCCCGTTCCTATACATAGCCCTTGGTTGTGTCGACTGGTTGCACCAAGCCCGATCGGCCATAGATCTCCAGCAGAAGCTGCAGATGGTGAGAACATTTGCACCAAGGAGTGCGGGTGCTTCATGGACATATACCTACCAAAGCCGGTGTCTGGGATGGTCAGCACCAGTGACGAATGGCCAGACTGTACTGGACAAGGGCGTCAGCAAAGCTCCGCCAATATTGTTGGTAAACTCAATCTACGATCCAGAATGCAGCATGGCATGGGCCCAAGGGCTGAGGGAGCAGTTGCCAAGCGGTGTGAGCGTCACGAGAAACGGACACGGACATACTAGTTATTTTCTGCAAGGCGAGACAAGTGAGGCAATCAATAAGTTTCTATCTACCGGAGAGATGGCGGAGGATGGAACTATATTCCAGACATAGTATCACGGTTTAAAGTTATAATAAAGATAACCTAGCTAGTGTAAATAGGTGAAAAATGACATAGAAATATATGTGTATTTTACATATGAGTATATTTATAAACCAAGGATACTTTTTTAAGCTCTATTATTAATGGTTGCGAGGGTATATAGGCCACAATACTTCAGTCATTCTCACCAGGAGCCCAGGGCAGATACCTCCAAGACGGTTCGTACTGAAGCTGAAAACCAACCTGGCTCAACCTTGTTCTCATGACAGCCCCCACAGCACCTTCTTCGTCTTGAGTCCACTTCGCTCGTCCCCACTCCGCATCAGATTCATCCTTTCTCCGAAGTCTGCATTGCCCAAAGTCTATCATGAACACCCGGTACGCCTGATCCTTGGGAACAACTACAAAGTTGTCTGGGCGAACGTCGGTGTTGAGAATGTCGTTGTCACCGAGAACATGAACTATCTGAATTGCTTGGTCGACAATGCCTTGCCATGAGGATCTGGGTGTGTTTTGTATCATGGAAGATAGAGAGAAGCCCGAGAGGTATTGTAGCAAGATGCCTTTGAGTTGATAGAGTTCTTGCTGTTGTGTATTAAGGGCCGAATCAGGTGGGGGCACACCGAGGGTGATACTGGCTAAAAGGCGAGGGATAATCTTTCCTTGGTGCTGTTGAAGGCGGGAATATATCGCAGTTTCCGAGTTGAACCACTTTCGTAATTCGTCAGCGAGATAAGCCTCGTTTTCCGCAGTGTCCCAGTCCTCCTCGGTGTCCTCTTGAAAATGTGGAATGGTATGAAGTTTGTCTAGAAAGCTCTCCGTCTTTCCAGAGCGTAAGCTTGCCAAAACCTCATTTTCGACATCCTCGGACCATGTATCAACCCCGTTGTCTTGTCGATGCTGGTGCGCGAATCTCCGATCAAACATCTTTAGAAACGCCTCGTCGCCCTTTTGTAGACCCTCTAGCGGTTCTGATCCATCTAAGCCATCCTCTATCTCAACTATCATGCCGCAAGAAAGTGTCCAAGGCTGTTTTCGCTCTTTCACTTTCACTTGCAGTGACGTCTGCTGTTTGTTTGCAGTATTGCTGAGGCTGGCATTCAATTGGAGGGCCTTGCCAATGGGATATATGAAGTCGGCCGTATGTTCGGACATTGCATCTGGGGTTTCCATCCCGCGCGGCACAGAATCGTCCAAGTGTCTGGACACTTGGCTGTTGATTAATGACGGTGAATGAAAGATTGTGGTTACACAGGAGGAAGTCTAAAATGTGCGCAGATATATGCACTTCGGTGCCTCAGGTCTTAGGCATCAACGGCATCATCCCATCATCCCCTTCGCTCACGCCGAGCAACCCAACATTGAACACTAAAGCTGTCAGTCATTTTTTCTTATTGCAACCATAACCTGGAATGATCTCGTCATAGTTGGATAAGTCTTGGTTGCCCGTGAAAATCAGCACTAATCATGCAGACTTGGTTGTACAGCAGGACAATACGCAACTAGATCTCAATCATCTCAGCAACAAACTGCTGCAAGTCTAGATCCTGCTGAATGAGACCATCGCGCTCTTTCGAGGCCCGTATGCTCGTCATGCTGACATACGATCCGAACGTTTGAATCTCCCGAGGCACCTCCAGCGTGTCCGAAAGCCCATTCCTTCCGCTCTCCGCTACTGCGATGGCAAAAGTGCTCGTCATTTCAAATTGCTTGACCAGGATCCTGCCATCTCCCCATCGCTCGCTCAAGGTCCGGAGAATAAACATTACATCTTGGATGGCTTTCCACAGATCAGTTTGCCTCACAATGTTAGTTCGCCTACCTACTTCCTCTCCAGACAGAGAAAGAGAATACAGCCTCCAAAAGCTATATAAAATGGCAAGGCCGGCCCAGTAGGTCTTTTCGGATGCAATCTGTACGTAAAATATCCTGTTCGACTCGACTAGCTGGCGATATGTGGCCACGAAGCCCAGTGACGCTGTCCATAGCTCCATGTTCTCCTCTGCCGATCTTTCGGGGACAAGGCGGCAAGGGCGGTACAGGAGCATCTTGCCCATTGACAATTCGCTCTCCAAAAGTACTTTACTGCTGTATGTGGGAATATTCTCCTTTTCCCAGCAGTCCAACTCGGCTTTGAGAGCAACAATGATCTGGCTGGAAGAAATGGTACCTCTCCGTGGTTGTTTGTTCAAGGAGTCGTAGATTTTTGATTGGAGCTGAAGGGCACGGTACCGTTGGAGATATCCTTGGATATCGGCCTGTGTCGCCACGGACTCGATGCGGAAACCGGGCAACCGAGCACCAATTACACAGTCTGATATCTCAGTCGACCGGCCACAGCTTAAGCTCATGGATCGATCAAACGAGTACATACTCCACCATAATCTCCGCCGCGTTTCCAGAAGGCTGGGACTGATGGAGTCGGGGGGCTGAGGGTCTTGATGTAGGCCTAGATCAATACAATTACGCATCCCTACTCCAATCAGACACCAAGCATCCAGAGCCGACGGGTTTAGCATCGCATATTGAATTAGAAACAACAACGACTGGACGCCGACAATGGTATTGGGTCGCACGGCGGATTCTCGGTATTCGAGGGCGCGATTCAAGAGCCTCTGAGCCTGAGTCGATATGAGACTGTCCACACTTCGAGACAAGCTCGAGGATGAAATAGCCAGCACGATCAGCACGGTGAAGTAACTGTTTCCCTGATCAATGTCTGCAGTGCCCCTCTCTCCATGGCCTTGAGAAGCGGTGCCGTCGGACGTAAATGGGGAGACGTTTGTGGGGAAAACGATGTTGAACTGCGCCCAGAATCCTTGGATGGAAAAGAATGGAAGTCTTGGATAAACCTGGTCAACATAATGCTGGGCTAGTTTCAGCGCAACATCTCTTCCAGGCATCCAAGTCGAGCCGGCGTGGCCAGCGCGCTGTGTGAGAGTAAGGGGAGTTTTGCTTGCAGCTCCAAGGAGGATGGTTGACAGAGTTGGTCCATCCCCAGTTGAAGAATATGATGATGCAAGTATAGGCAAGGCCCCGATATCCGCAATGAGAGTGTCGATGACGGATGTTGATGGCGGATAGGGCTCAGCCTGGGCAGCCACTCGCGAGCCAGGCAATCCTAAGGAAGAAGATTGAGTATCTGCCGAGTCTTCTTGTAACCTTTGCAACGTCTTTTCGAGTCTTTGGATCCGATTCTGCAGGTAGGTTGGGTAGTCGCGCGCCTGGTGTGTGCCTCCAGAAGACAGAGAGCATGTCCCTGGACGGCCAAACTTGGTGCATCCCCCGCACGCTGGAGTGACTCCGTCGCACTACTCGAGTCAAAATTGAGAGCCCAAGATACGTAGAAGCAGAAATGGCCCCGTTACTTACTCTAATCTTTCTGGATTTGCAAAATGAGCAGGCGGAGAGCACCTGAGAGATACGAAGCGGGGCGCGTCCTTGGTTGGAATATCCGAAGTGTTCACTCATCGTACGGACATGGCCGTCTCTTCGCCCAGTATCGCCCAAGTCTTCAATTCCACATTCAATTTCGGTATTGCGGATTGATTGATAGCGCCTGATTCAATGCCAGCGGGAATACTTGGTCCGAGGGGTTTTTGGTTGCTGCACGTTGGAAGGATTGGGGTAGATGCTCGCTGAGGTGGCAAGGTGTCACAATGGGATTAGCGCTGCACCGCGCGTGTTTATTTGCTGTGTACTTTATCACTATCAACACTAGTAAAGACACCTCCCGAGATTTGAATGAGGGAGGCTAGAGCGATCGGCTGAATACATAAGGGGTCAGCTGAGAAGGAAGGTTATTGAACAACACAACGCACAACCACGTGAGATTGAATACACACACATTATTGACCCAAATAAGCACTTATTATTAGCCGTATCCGTTTGAATCCAACACCGATCACCTGCAGACTAAATCAAATTAGCGCAGACTGTCACCCCAGGACCCGGTAACTCGTGTAACAGACGTTGGTCGTCCATAAGCAAAAGATGGGGCGAGACGGAACCCCCGTCAATGGCAAGCAACGTCATCGGGCGTTCCGTTGCTTCACATCTGACCATGGAAACGCGTCTCGCAACTCTGTACCAATTCCTGTTAGAATTACCGAAGCACTCGGTAGAAGACATGGGCCTGAAGCTCTCTTCTACGGGCACTCAGCGTCCCCAGGACCATCGTTCTCCGCGCATCTCTCCAGTCGGTGCATATTTGTACCCCGTCATCACCCCATTCTCATTGTTAATTCGATGTCCACCCAAGGCTGAATTATACCCAAGTCCCTACATTCGCCATTTAGTAGTCTGTCCATATCCCCAGAATGGCGCCTGCTCGAGTTCATGATCCCGTGCTCCGTCGAGAGCCCGCAACCCAACAGCGCGCTTTCGAGGCGCGCAACATCCAGGTCGACCTATGTGTATGCGGCGGAGGCCTGTCAGGGACCATTGCTGCTATATCCGCCGCCAGAAATGGCGTCAAGGTCGTCCTCATCCAGGACAGGCCTGTGCTTGGCGGCAATGGATCGAGCGAGGTCAGACTCTGGATCCTGGGCGCGACATCGCACATGTTCAACAATAACCGGTACGCCAGAGAAGGCGGTTTGGTGGATGAGATACTCCTAGAGAATCTGCACCGCAATCCCGAGGGAAACCCTTTGATCCTCGATACCATCCTGCTGGAGAAGGTCCATGATGAGCCCAACATCCAGCTCTTCCTCAACACGTCGCTCGTCGGCTGCGACAAGGACGGTCATCGGATCAGCAGAATCCAGGCCTTCTCATCCCAAACTTCGCTCATGTTCTCGATCAAGGCCCCGCAGTTCATTGACTGTACTGGAGACGGCGCATTGTCGTTCTTGGCCGGCGCACCTTTTCGTGTCGGTGCCGAACAGCGTGATGAGTTTGGAGAAAAGTTCGCGCCGTCGTCCGAGTATGGTCATTTACTTGGTCACTCCATCTATTTTTACTCCAAAGATGTTGGAAAGCCCGTCAAGTTTGTCGCTCCATCCTATACGCTCAAGGATGTAGAGAATCAAATCCCGAGGTTCCGCAGCTTCAACACCAAGGAGATGGGTTGCAGTCTTTGGTGGATCGAGTATGGAGGCCGCCTTGACACTGTTCACGACACTGAGGAGATCAAGTGGGAGCTGTGGAAGGTGGTTTACGGAGTATGGGATTACTTCAAGAACTCTGGGCGGTTCCCTGAAGCTGAGAATTTGACACTTGAGTGGGTTGGTACTATACCAGGAAAGCGTGAAAGCAGGCGATTTAGTAAGTTGGATCTTATTCTCGGCAGAGACTAAACACTGACAGATGTGAAATAGTTGGGCCAACCATCATGACACAACAGGATGTTATCGAGCAGAGGTATCACTCAGATGCCGTCTCCTTTGGCGGCTGGTCTCTTGACCTCCATCCCGCGGATGGAGTCTTCTCTGAAGTTGACGGATGCACACAGTGGCATTCCAAAGGTATTTATCAGATCAACCTAATTGCGTCGTCAAAACTAACGAGTTACTATAATAGGAGTATACCAAATTCCATTCTCCTCCATGGTCTGCTCCGAGATCCCAAACCTCATGTATGGCGGAAGGACAATCTCTGCCTCTCATGTAGCCTTTGCATCTACCCGTGTCATGGCGACTTCTGGCGCAAATGCAAATGCTCTGGGTGTGGCTGCAGCGCTATGCAAGAAACTCTCCATCGACCCAGTCCAACTCTTGGTCAAAGACACGATGAAATCGTTCCAGACTGAGCTAATGCGCTTCGGCCAATTTATTCCGGGCTACAAGCTCAAAGATTCTGAAGATCTCGTTCGCCGCGCGCGATCAATCGAGGCATCCCCTGCTTTCCAACTGGATAACCTCCCCGCCAACGGTCCTCCCAAAGTTCTCGTCAGGAGCCTGGCTCAGATGATGCCGCTTGAGGTTGGACCGGTTCCCAAATTCTTCATAACGGCGCAGGCCGTGGAAGATAGCGTACTAAAGGTGCAGCTTCGAGGTTCTAACAAGCCGTACAACTACACTCCAGAGGTCATCCTAGAAGAGACTTCATTCACTCTCAAGCCCGGGTCAAACGATCTCGAGATCGCATTCGAGGTTACCAATCCCCAAACACAATACGTATTTTTGTGTTTTATGCAAAATGAATCCGTCGCCATCTCTACAACTCTCACCCGCGTCTCTGCTCTGATGACGGTTGAACATGAATGCACGCAAGAGCCTCCCGATGACGTCGGAGTTGAAACATTCGAACGATGGACACCGGTTCGGAGACCTATGGGACACAACCTAGCGATCAGAGTTGATCCTCCCATTCAGGCTTGGGGTGCATCAAATCTGACCAACGGCGTCCCGAGACCGACGAAGCGTACAAACTGCTGGGTACCTCAGACTTCCGACGGTAATGACAGGAAGATGGTCAAGATTGCTTGGGATTCGCCTGTCAATCTAAAGAGCCTCGTGGCTCACTTCGATACAGATTATGATCATGCACTTGAGTCGGTACTTCGAGGTCACCCAGAACGCAACATCCCCTTTTGCGTAAAGGAGTGGCGAGTGCTTGATCTCTCACGTGATGGGGAAGAGAAGGAACTCTTTCGCGAGGAGGACAATCATCTTTCTCGTCGCGTTGCCAAATTTGATCCACCAGAACGCTTGACAATGATTGGGGTCGAGATACTAGCATTGAACGGAGACAGTAATGTCCGAGGAGGCATATTTGAGATTCGGGCATACGAGTAATGAACCTCCAGATAGCTAAATTGAATGCCGTGTCATAAGCAGATGAGCATAGGCCGAGTTGCCGGTAATTTTCTCAACTTAGAGGTAATTTTATTAACCAATAATCCATCATCGTTAAGACAGTTCAGTTTTGAACACTTGACACTTATTCAGGCACCACATTCGGACCTGCCACTCCAACGATTTACTCCCACAAAAGAGAACCTGATGATCACTGTTTGAGATTGCCCGGTCCAGATCTTCCTTTTCCATTCTCCTGCACCGAGCATGAATACTTGAATCAATCTCTACTGGCAGATCATTAATTTTCTTGGCCCACCAATCCTCCGTCTTTCCAGCTACCAGTCCATCAACCTCATCACCTGGCGTGGCGAAAATCGTCACAGAAAGCCAGTCGATGCTCTGGAGGATCTTTTCCCGTATCAAGTATTCTACCAAAGGGAAGTCGTTTCCATTAATGCTCCATATCAATGAGACTCTTCCTGGACAGCCATTTGCTCCCCACCGAGCATTTGCCATTGCAAGAAACGGTGCAATGCCGGTTCCTCCTGCAATGCAAGTTGTAGAGCCAATGTATTCAGTATTAGGTGTTGGAAAGCCACCTCCTGTGCCAACAAGTTTGGCTGTCAGCCGACCATGTGGCCTCGGGATTCCAAGAAGTCCCGTGACGCGCCCGTTCCTCGTTATCACTGACATTGCTAAATAATCAGCATCTGGTGGCTCGGAGAGCTGGCAAGGAGTGAAGGTAAGGCAGCGATCTTCCTCTTTCAAAGATTTGGATCCATAGATGAGATCCAAGTCATCGGGAAATTGGAGTGTCACATTTTGCGAGGGTTGAAATGAGGCTAGAAAATTCGCCCTTTTTGGAACCGAGAAGGTGTGCAGACTGATGCTGGGCGACAATCGGTGAGAAGATTCGAGCGTTACAACATCAGGAGGTTCCGGGCTGCCATGTGATCCAATCCCCTGGTTTGCAGCCTCAGTCTGAGGATGCATGCTAACAAAAAGAATTAGGTTGAGAATATCAATTGAGATCAGCCAATGTGGTAGGGATGGGTTTGTGAGAGCTGAGCACATGATCTATGCAAGACCAGAACTTGACCATGTCCCCTACAACACATTGAGGATTTGCTCACTACGCAGCTAAACGGAACCTCCGACGGAGGAGAGCCATCGATGGAAGTGGGCAACGGCGGTTCCGTTTGACTCCAGACCAGCACTAACATGGGAATCCCCACAGACGCGGAAATAGTTCCTTTCCACCCCAGACCAGCCCCCCGCAACCCCAGTTTCCCTCCAACCGTTTTGTACTACTAATAGGTTTCACTTCCCTGGATGGGGGACACTGAAAAGGTTTGACTATTGGAGTCAATTCTCTTACATACGACTCAAGCCAAAGCCTGATAGTTACCTGCAAGATGGCAGAAACTGAAGTCCACGTTGTGCAAGCCAAGCCAAAGGCGAGCGCCTGGCTCCTCATCAGTGTCGGCGTCATGTCGATGGGTTCAATCTTCTGGGGGTATGCGTATTCTCTGTTTAGATAATTTCAACCATAAGGGTGCTTCTGGCTGACAGCATACAGATACGATATCGGCATTCTCAGCACCATCTACGTCTCGCCAGGATTCAACAAGGCCTTGAACAACCCCTCTTCAGCATCGAAGGGGCTGATTACAGCAATCTTCTCTGTTGGCCAGCTAATCGGATTCATATTCCTGGCGGGACGTACCAACAATCGATTTGGTCGACGCTGGGCGGGTTTCATCGGCGTGTGCGTCGTTGTCGTAGGTGCCGCGATGCAGACCGCAGCCGTCCATCTTGCTCTAATGGTTGTCGGGCGAATCGTTGCCGGTGTCGGCACAGGTATCGTCTCGACTGCAGTTCCTCTCTATCTTAGTGAGATTGCACCGGCCGCGCAGCGTGGATTCTACGTCGCTGCCAATCAAGTTGGGATTGTCTTTGGGTATGTTCCAGTCTGCACGGTTTTGGATGGATTGGGGAATACTAATGACGACTAGAATTTCAATGGCCTTTTGGGTTGGGTACGGATTCTCCTTTTGGACAACTGGCAATGGAATTGATCTGGAGTGGCGCCTCTCGAACGCAGCTCAGTTCATCCCGGCCTTGATGTTTCTGGCAGGCGCCCCTTTCTTGCCGGAATCGTACGTACTACATCTCCCCTAGCACTAGTGAGCATTCTAATTTCATTCTTCAGACCTCGCTGGTTGATGGAACATGATCGGATTGAAGAAGCCGCCCGGTCTCTTACCAAACTACGTGGTGCCAGCGACGTGGTGGAAGTTCAATCTGAGCTTGATGAGATTCATGCCAACATCTTATGGCACAGGGAGCATTCCGTCACATCAGCCCGCGTCTTTTTCAAGGAAAAGGTTCTGTGGGCTCGCCTCTGGAGAGCCTGGGCACTCGCATTCCTGCAACAGATGAGTGGTGCTGCGGGCATTCGCTACTACCTGTAAGAACCATCCTCCTCTTACCTTCCCGATGATCATTGCTAACATGGTGGGAATAGTCCTACAAACTTCATCGCTGCAGGTACATCGAAGGACCTAAGTCTACTTGCATCTGGAATTGACGGCACAGTGCAAGTGGGATGTACCATTGGTGCCATGTTTTTCATTGACAGGATTGGCAGACGACACTCTCTCGGTGTTGGAGCCGTCATCATGGCCTTCTGTTTGATGGTATGTCTGGACTCTTACAGTGTCTCTTCACACAACTGCTAACCAAGCACCACCATCAGATCAATGGTGCTTTGCAACTGGCATACCCAAACCAAGTCAACTCGTCGGCCAACTATGTCAACATTTTCTTCATCTTCTTTTTTACCGTGGGATGTAAGTCACGCCAATTGTTCCTTGGCGCGAGACAATGTAATACTAACAAAGCCAAAACAGACAGCATGGGCTTCGGACCGTGTGCATGGATCTACGCATCCGAAATATTCCCTGCCAACTGCCGCTCCAAGGGTCTGGGCATCTCCCAATCGGGAGCATCTTTGGGTTCGATCATCGTGGGTCAAGTCTGGCCAGTTGCCGTCTCGAACATTGGGCCCCGGGTATACTTCATATTCATGTCATTCAACGTTTTCGCGGTGATCCTCGTCTATTCATGCTACCCCGAGACCAAGAAAAAGACGCTCGAGGAGCTTGATGCCCAGTTTGGTAAACTCAATGTCCACTCTGAATCGGAGGCGACTCCAAAGCAGATGCTCGATGAAGGGCATGAGCATGTCGAAGTCAGGGGTAACAAGAGAGTCTGAAACTCTGCTCCGGGGGAATGAAGTACCAAATCTCATCAGACGCGTTGTGATGTTGTTGATTCGAGTTTACGCGTCGCGTTTGGCTGTCCTACCCTGCACCACATCCACATCAACTACCTCGGTCAAGCTCCTCTAGTCATAAGCTGGTAGCTTTTAGCTATTGAACTTATTGGTTCATAGATTAGCCTAGTGGAATTTCCAATTAATCTAATGGTCGTTGAATCGAAAATGCGAGATTTTCTTTTTCTTTGGTGCTATAGATAATACGTTTTGAACTCACCCATGGAACTTGAGCCTTTTCCAAAGTTAGTCGGGTACATGTTTATCAGGTTATCGATACCAATCATCTCCCTTCAACAATTAGTATTTGAGTACTATGCAGCATTAAGCTTGAGAGAATAAAATAAAAAGACTTTATACCCTGTCCGCTCTTCTCCTGTGAAGCAACAGCCAAATCATCTTGGCTGGCAAGGCTGGTCCTCAATCAGGGATGACTTTACTTCGCCGCAATCTAGGTGAGACTAGTGACGCAGCCAACTACCCCGCAGTGGGTTTACAGGAATTAAGGTGGAGAAAACGCGACAGGCGACAGTTTGTTTCCGCGGGCTCAGCTGACCCAAAAACATATCCTTGCCAGTTGAACTCGTCTCATCAGCTGTATGACCATATTCTCTATCCAAGCAGCGAATGGAGCCATCATTCTTCGTAAGTTGTCCAAGACGTCTAAGAGGGATGGTACTGACGGGGTTGAGACGATCAATGCATGCAATAGATGCAGAAAACGAAAGGCAAAATGCGACACAGGTAGGAAACGGCATGGGATTCGGAATTGGAAAATAATAGGAGCCGTGATGATTCTGACAGCTCTTCTTAGGGATACCCGCCTGTAGTCAGTGCCAGAGCTCGGGTTCCAGCTGCGACTACACCGATGCTCGATCCAAGACTACCCGTCCTAGGACATACATTAGTGATCTGGAGGACCAAGTTTCACAGTTGGAAGAGAGAATCCGGGCGCTCGGTAAAGGTAAAGAGGACGACGCTCCCTCCAACAGAAGCCGACTACCCTCAGCTGCAGCAGGGGAGAATGCTGAGACTGACGACCGCGAACGCCCCGACTTCATTCGTCTGGAATTGGGAGATGACTCTCATTTCTTAGGGACCTCGAGTGGTAAGATGCACCTGATCGAGAAGAAACGAACTAGATTGGCTGACCTATGATCCTGTCACCTGTAATAGGCATGCACCTTGCGCGATCCGTTCTGGAATCTACGAGAAAGAACAGTACAAGCTTTGACAGTCATAATCCTCGACCAGAGTCAAACCATCATAGCCAGTCACCGCATTACGAGGATCAAAACGGAGGCCTTGGACATGACACGAGAGATGAGAACCCGTTGCCTTCGCTCGAAACAGCAGGCAGCCTGATCGAGATTTTCTTCTGCCAATACCAAATACAGTATCCTATTCTCGATCAGCAGGAATTCATGGACCATGTTTCCAAACTTTACGCCCCAGATGAACCAGGGGACCCCCCAGTCTCAGCAGAAGAACCATGGACAAGATTCATGCTCAACATTGTACTGTCCATCTCTTTGCTGCTCCTCTCACACGATAACTCCGACTCTTTGGTGCTGGCGGAAAGATTTCGCATGGATGCCAACGCGGAACTGGGCTCTGTGATGAGGCGTAAAACACACAGAACGTTGCAATGCTTACTACTTCTTCTGTTGTCGTCAATCGTGAGTTCTAGATCCGCACCAGTGTGGTATATATCGGGACTTTGCATGCGTATGTGTGTGGATCTGGGATTCCACTCGGAGCAGACAATCAAGTGTGGTCTGGGTGAAAACGATGGACCGGACGATGAGCTCCAGGATATGAAGCGAAGACTATTTTGGGTCACCTATACGTTTGACCGAAGCCTGGCCACCATGCTTGGCAGGCCGTTCTTCCTAGACGACGATGATATCGACGTTGAGTATCCCTCTCGATCTTTGCCTCAGTCGAAACGAAGTCAGGTGCTTCACTGGTTCAGGATGCAGCGGATGCAGAGCGAAATAGTATACCGCTTGCATACAAGCAAGGGCCATCACTTGCATAGTACCGACGAAGACTCTGATCTCGCCACCTGGAAGGCCATCATGGCGGCAAGATTGCTGTCATGGCAAGACGAGTCTATGAAACTGATTGATAACGAGAGCCACAGCATGGATTGGTGGAGATACTGGTACCAAAATGCCAACCTCATGCTTCACCGACCGCTCTCTCACGGTCCCCTGCCATCTTCGGAATCATTACTAGCCGCATACGATTCAGCCAAGAGCATGGTGCATTTGTCCTTCATTCGCGTCTACAAAGGTCCATCCGAGTTCACTTGGCTAGACCTTCATTACCAATTGATGAGTGGCCTGACATTACTGTTCCTTGTATTGAAGAGCCCAGATGCAAGACGAAAAGCGCAGACGGAGTGGGCATCATTCAAGAGCTGTACCGTTGAGTGGCAAGTGGTGCTGGAGAAACTCACGGGTCGTTGGGTGCAGATGGCGCGAACGAAAGAGGCTCTGGTGCGATTAGTTGAAGCTGCCGTGGACACAATCGAGGAGTCCTCTTCTGGCCAAGGATCAAAGCGCGGTGGGAATAGGATCATGCGTGATCGTCGGTACAGGGACTCCATTATGCAAGAGCTTGGCTCACCTGGAACGGGTTCTTCAATCCACAACGCAACGTCCACGAGTCCCGAAAATGCCGACTCTTCTCGTTCTAGAACGGCCATTGACGAGAGGCAATGGGGAAATGGCAATCCCGGCGCAGTAGGCCTTCAGATACCCAGGCACAGCTCAGGCCGTGAGGAGCATGGGTGTTCGCCAACATACGCCACGCATCCACCGCCTGAGCTAGTCTCGGTTTCTACGTGGTCTGATAGCCAAGTTCAGCCGGAAGATCCCATGTTCACTCCCATATTCGACGATTTAGACTTGTCTTCTATGCTAGATGGGGATGTTTGGTCTGGCTTGAATACATTCGACGTATCGCCGCAGACACAATTTGGTCTCTTCGACCAGTATCCGCTTCCAATGCTAGGTGTAGAGACGTTTGGGCTCCCAATGATGGGATCGGGCAGTGGAAGGCTGGATCAGACACTCACAGAAAGTGTGCTCAACTTCCAGGGTAATATGGAGGAGCCTGGGCAAGTTGACTGAAGGTCAGAGCACAACGCGATAGACTGCTTAGAAGCATAAGATTTTCAAATTCCTAGCCATGATATATCCTTGGCATGTCGGATGGTAAATCCTAGACAAGTGATCGGCGCTATTGGTAAGTCCTCACTTATGACAAGCCGGACAAGTGCCTGTCAGAAAAACAGGGACTGCAGCGCCTCGGTAGAATTATTGTGGCAGTCAGTACCATAATAATGCTTCCTGTTGTGTAATAATAATATACAATACGGTCTAATCATTACTCAACAATTTATTGTGATTATAGACTATTCTCTATCAGTATTATGGCTGTTGGAAAGTTGAGATGGGAACACCTTTGCAGTCCCTATTATACTTGCCGGAGTCACTCCGTGATCTCATTCAGAAAGGCCATGGTGGAGAGGAGCTCAGAGGCGGAGAAATCCGGGGAAATACTGCAGCAAGCCAATTTTGCCTCTCATGGGTTTCCCCGCAATAGGCGGGATAGGCAAGCCGTAACCACCGACATGGGATCTACATTCACACTAGCACTGTAGCTTGCATTCATCGTGGGTCATCGGGCGTTCCGTCTGCGTTTGATTGGAGTGCGTGCCTGACCGGAGAAACCTTGCAGGAAGTAAAAACGGCCAAAAATCCTGGGCGGCGGTGCCGTTGACGACTGGACTCATGGAGCGAATCTGATCCCTGGACAATACGACTTCCCCATGTTTTCAGCTGCTGTGGGGAAGATCACGATGCTCAGTTCAATATTGAACATTTTTGTCACTATCTTATGCGTATAAAATGTAGGCATTGAGTATTATCTCGAATCTTATATTGCCACTGTCTTGCAAATTCACCTACTCTCCACTCGAAGCTGTCCCATTTTAACGATGAAGTTTACAAAATTTGCGCGCCTATGTGGTGCTATACACGCTGCAGCTGCGGTCATCACGCCAGGTAACCTCATAACAGTCACGGAGAATGCAGACGGAACAAACGTCGCAGCCTGGTGGACTCCGCTCGATGAGTTTGGCGGGTTCGAGTGGCTCGCGTATTTGCGAAACCCAACCTCGGGCTCCTTCTCCAACAACAACGTCATGGTTGCCAGGCGAGACATGACTTCTGGCGCACTCAACCGCGACTGCCTGAGGAAGACAGCTTCTGGAGACTGTGTTCTGTTCGCTGATGATGCGGGCCACAACCAACCAAGTATCGCGCTCGACGGTGATGGCTTTGTCCATGTCTTCACTTCAATGCACAACAATGCTTGGAGATATTATCGGTCTGACGATCCGTATAGCGCAACCCTGGTCGACCAGAGTAGCACCATGCCTGATCAAGGTGTTCTCATCACCTATCCAGTGATTAAAAGAGACGCTTCGGGTAACCTCTGGCTTGCTGTGCGCGGCGACTCGGGAGACGGTGTTGCCAGGGGCGGGTACCTTTACAAGTACGAGACGGCAAAGAAGACGTGGTCCCGTGTTACAATCTGGGCCTATCGGAAGGGTTATGCGGTCTACCCAGACGACATTCAGTTCTCATCCGACGGGGATGTTCACTTGCAGTGGGAGTGGTCCAAGTACCCAGCTTCTGCCGGGCGACACGAGGGCAGTTATCTCCGCTACAAGCCTTCTTCTGGAGAGTTCAAGACCATCACGGGGGATGTCGTCTCCGTGCCTGTTACCCAGTCTACCAGTAACGTGGTGTTTCAACCCCTTACCAGCGGAGAAGTTTACGGTGATAATGGCGCTGCAGCACCACTCCTGCAAAGTGCCAAGATGGGACTCTATGAGCAGCCCGCTGGCACTGTTCATGTCCAGCATGCGTATCGTTTCCAAAATGCAACTGGTGGACCATGGCAGGTACGGCGAGCAGTAGGTGGTAGCGGATCCCAGCCGTGGTCTCGAGAGATTCTCTACGCCGACCAGGACACAAGTGCGGCCGTGGGATTCACCCACGACGGAACCACTGCCCGAATCTACTACTGTCGAACTGGAGGCAGCACATGGGTTCTCGAGAAGTTGGGTTCCACGCCGTGGGCAAATACCGAACTTGCCCCGGTCAAGGGAAAGGGTGTGCAGAGGCTGCAGGCGATTATGAGGCCAGACGGCACTGATGTTTTGTATCTAGGGGCACCCACGAACGTGGACGCCTCTACTGGCAGCGTATATCTGCTTTCGGTAAAGGGCAGGTAGTCATGACGAGAATACATGTATTGTGGGTAGTCATGGCCAGAATACATACATGTATGTGCAATATTGTTTACATTAACCCGGACAAACCTCACATCGGCAGAAAGCAATACACAGTGCTTAGATGAATCAATTTTTCATATCAACCGCCATTTTCTTGCTTAAATTACATGCTTTTATACATATATTTTGTAGCTAGTGCTTCCGTTGAGGCATTACAGTATTTCATTGTCAAGACTACCCCAACTGCAAACTTCGATTCTATCGCAAGCTTGTTAAAAACCTCAAGTATAGTTTATTGTTCTCCTCCCGGAATGAAACTTCTTGTGTCAAAAATCCTTCATCGTTTGAGGTACTAGGAAAACTGGTTGCTGCGATCTATTGATCATATAACTATCCTCAATGCCACGGAGCAGTCCAGCGACTGGTCAGCCTGACATATTGCCACTAAAGCAGAATGCCAATAAAACTCGGAAATCAAACCCCATGGTATTTCTGAACCTGTCGGATTGCGAAAAGTTCTGATGCCAATTGATTGGCAAATCAATGGAACAAACGGGCTCGGAACGCGAGCAGTTTCACCCGTGAATCAGCTGCCGTTTTGGTACTCTTGTCGATGAAATCATCTAAAAACTCCTTTCCTATGTTTTTTGTCGTTGAAAGTCTCAGGAGCAGGTCGAGAAGTACAGGATTCCCGCATTGATCTGCCGCAAAGGCATATCCTAGTGCGGTCATCCATGAAGATGATGAGCCTGATACTCGCCCTAGCCGGGCTCCGTTGTCAATGAGCAACGAGATCGTTTCCTCTTTTTTGGGGAAAATTTCTGGCTCCGAAATTGAGAATTCGGCGGGCTCGCCGAGAATATCGTACAGTACTGCTCCGAGGAGAGTTCTGTGATTGCGTAGAACGGTGGAATCTGGCGTGTGATCGGCCACAACTGAATCAGCCCGCGCACCGCCTCGAAATAGAGCCTTCATGCAGTCTGTGTTTTCTCTACTTGCGGCAACGTAAATTGGTGCTGCGACCAAGGGCCTTCCTGGCATTGGCAGGTAACAAGTCACTTCGACGTCAATTCCAGCCTTAATTACCGCCCGGATAAATCTGGTCTGAGAACATGGCTTCATGCTTATCCATTGGGAGAGAATCTGTATCTGCCATGGATTGCTGCCAGCCCGCATAATTTTTGAAGCGATATCGAATTTCTCTAATTTGACTGCGACACACAGAGGAGTGCCGACAGATTCCGCAACTGCATCAAGAAGAGCCCCTGCGTCGACCAGATGCTGTACCGTTGCTAATGATCTATCTGTGTATGGACCTGAGCAGGCAAGATGGAGAGCGGTTTCACCATCACGATCGGCTACATTGACCGACACATTCGGCTTTTGCAAAAGTAGTCGAACAACTTCAGAGTTACTGGCCCAGGAGGCCAAATGCAACGGGGTGCTCTCATAGAAATCTCGGGCTTTTGGGTCAACGTTTGGTTGTCGTAGGAGGAGATTGATTAGACCAAGATCATTCTTGCACGACTTGGCGGCGAAATGCAAAGCAGTCTCTCCCTCCTAGGTAGTAGCTGCGGCATCGGCACCACGCTGTATCAAGTCAGTTGCAAGTCGAAGGTCATTCGTGGAAGCGGCGAAATGCAGCCCGGCCCAGAGTGACACCTTGTCAGAACGATTAAGAAGTTTTTTGACGAGGTCGCCATATCCTTCCGAGGAAAGATCACCGATTGCAGAGACATCCTCGGCGAGCATGTAGGCGCCCTTGCTCACGAGAAGATTTACCAAAGCCGGCGTTGACTCATTACCGAGAGAAGAGGATTCGTCTTCAAGTGGTCCCCATTCAATAGCAGATGTTCCGTCAACACCATCGTGGAAGAGGCATTGATGTAATGGAAACAAGGGGACTCCGCGGTAAGTTTCGTCGTCGCAACAGAAGTTCAAGGACGGGGCGTGGACATCAGCGCCGTTTTCTATCAGATACTGGACAATGGCCACGTGCTTGCGGAGTATCGCAACATGTATAAACGAGAATTGGTATGGAAGGCCATAGAACAGATCATTGGGATCGGGCTCAATATCTCCCCACGGAGGGCAATACGTAGTTTCCTCTGTCACTTCGATGCTGCTGTCGAGAGCTGCTCCATACATATGAGCTCGTTTGACCGTGTCGATGTTGCCAACATTCACTGCCCATAGCAAACATGACGCTGTTAAAGGATCTTCCTTCAAGTTCCGCAAATAGAGAGCACGGTTTAGTCCTTGGTACAGTCGGCGGCATGTACGAACGAGCGCAGCATGGCTTCTTGCGTAGCTTGCAGGATGGGGATTCGTAGAAGAAGGAAGACTATCCCAGGTGCACATTTCCGCAATTTCGAGCAAAGTCTCCATGGGGAGAGTATCGAGGGATGGGGCCATGATTCTTTGTGGGCTCGCAGTGGAGCTCAGAGATCGCGTATGTGATATGCGCGGTCGAGAAGAATGCGATGAAATCCAAGCGAGCGTTGAGTCGAGGTGATGTGTGATGTGAAGAGAGAGAGAACTTGGCGTTGGGAGAGCGAGGTGAAAAGGTGTGTGTTTGGTGTGTGGCCTTCTCACCTCAGGCTCAGGTTCAAAACAAACCAAGCGCCCGCTCACCTCATTGCATCTGAGCGCCTAATTTTCAAGGCAACAAAACATTAGCCAAGGGCTGGTTTCTTATTTGTGGAAGTTTCAAGTACCTACTCGATATCGACTTAATTACAGAGCCTAATTTGATAACCAGTTACTCAATGAATATTTTATTAATAATAATATTCTTAAGCCTTAGAGATGGAAGGGATGAGCAAATAAACTTTCTAGGTAGGATCGTAGGATTTAGTGTTCAGGAAACTACTCCTCCTACATATGATCGAAATTCCCAGCCTCTCCAGTATTCCAGCAAGTAGATCTAGTATCCAATAGACACAGGGGTCTTCCTCGATGCACTAGATATGGCTTGTAACGGGCTTTTCGTCCTGGATGTACGACTCAGCCTTTCCCTTATTGTCAATATCGGTCTCTCCCTTCAACTCTCTAACTCGGTGCTCGGGATCAGCGAGAGGAGACCGCTCACGTCGAAATGGGTTGAACCGGGTCTCAAAAATCTTGTCAATATCCTCGAGTGCCAGGCCCTGAGCGGGTCACCATTTGTCAGCAAATCCTCCATGTCTTAGCGGCAAGAGTTTGGGAGCAGACTTACCTTGGTCTCGGGGAGGAAGAAGAATGTGAAGACGAGCGCCGAGATGGAGATGCCGCCAAACACCCAACCAGTTCCAAATTTAAGGCTGGCGATCATGTAGGGAATCACATAATTGGCCACAAACGCCCAGAGGACATTCCACGCCGCCCCTAGAGATTGGGTCTTTTCACGAAGGGCAGCGTTGGGAAGCTCGGTTCCAAGAAGATAGGGGATCGCTGCTCCACCACCCTTCACTCATTTGTCAGTAAAAATCGTGAGGTACTATAGGTTGAAAGGAAAAAAACAACGGCCTACATTATATGAGACCGAGAAAAGCATAAGGGACGCGACAACAAGGTTGTTCTCCGGGGCGGTCTTCTGAGCCTTTGAACCAATGCCCGCTAGTATCATCATCCAGAAAGCCTGGAGGCTGAAGCTGGCCAGGAGGAGGTTTCGACGACTATATTATAGCAATTGGGCGTCAGTGTCCATCGTTCCAGTATGCTTAAAGTCCTAGAAGATTGCACTCACCCCATGTATTCGATAAGGTACATGGCTGGGATCACAATGAGGGTGTTGAGACAGTACACAATGATGGGGTAGGTAAATGCCTGGGCTGCATAGCCATTCTGCTTGTAAAACACCGTCTGGTATGTTGAGATGAAGGCTTGGCCGGTTGCCTGCAGCTCCCTGCATTAGCTGACAGCGAAAGACAATATTTGCTGTTTTTAGGCTCTACTGACCTGCTGATAAAAATAAAAGGCAATCACCAACAGGGTTCGTCGAAGGTTGGTACCGCGGAAAAGGTCAATCCAAGGCCCCTTGTGTATGTGTTCTTGAAGTGCCACGCGGATGGTCTGGATTTCAGCCTCACAGGTACCATCCTCAGCATCTGCCCTGGGTCGCAAACGCTTAAGAGCTGCAAGAGCTTCTTCCTCGCGGTCTTTGGATAACAGCCAGCGAGGGGAATGAGGAATGAAGAAGCTAAAGATAATAATAACTGGCAAAGTCAGCCCGGCCCGCAATTCATCCAATGCACATTGTAGTGTATAGTCTTCTTACAAACAGGGAAGACGAATTGAATAGCGGTAATTATCTTCCAGCCCAGACCACTTGTGTACGTCGAAAAGGCTTTATTTAGCCCAACTGCAATGAGTGATCCAAGGTTCAGGAACAGTTGGAGAGAGATGACGACAAAACCGCGCAAAGCTGGGGGAACAATTTCGGATTGGTAGGTTCTAAAAAAAATGTTCTCAGCTTCTTCCTACGCACAAAATATGCAACAGCATTGCGATTGTGCGAACTTACGTGACGTCGACTTCAACAAGGCCAACGGAGATGTAGACAATGATTCGGCCAACGATAAACTGTGCGTATCGCCCAGTGCCTACCCCATCATCCGCAGCCGTGATCTCAACTATTTAGTCGTGAGCTACCGGCTCGCCGTCGCTAGTCGAGTATAGAACTACTCACTGATAACACCAGCGATGGAGATGATCGACAGGGCGAAGAAGACTGTACGATGTCCGAACCTCTCAATGGACGGGCCGGCAATCAGACAACCGAGAAACTTGCCAATAAAGGCCAAAGAGGACAGCAAGGAGACGTATACAGGTTCAAAAGCGTAAGTGTCGGTTTTGGGATTGTGGGTAGCGAATTGTCGGAGAAAGCCCTTTGGGTAATCGAACTCGTTAGTAAAGGAGGAGGCTATGATAGGGCCTTGCGTGGTACTATGATTCTAAACGCAACGCATTTTATATTTAAGAAAAGGAACACTTACTGGGTTGGCTAGAATGCCTCCGAAGCTGGCGGTATCGTACCCGAAGAGAACATCTCCCACCAGGAGGCAGAAGCAAGAGAAGAGTAGCATCGGGGTAACGCTAGCCCAAGTAGAGCGGGATTTCTCCCCCATGGACGCCGTCATCGTTGTCTGAAGCGGTCGAGAATACTGTCAAAATCTAAAGGTGGAAAAGGAGAAGGAGGGATTGGGCGAACTAGAATGTCGAGATGGTAAGGGGGAGGGCTGGTATTCGAGGGGATGCTGGCCTGTTATAAGAATTCGAGAACAGGTAGTGAATTGTCCGGGTGTGTTCATCAAGGAGGCTTCTAAGTTTGCTCTCCAGGACCCCATTATCTGGGGAAACATGGGGGAGGAAGACATTGGAGAGTTTCCCCAGCAAAAGCCAAAACTCAGGCTGGTATGATTGATTGTGAAGTTCTGATTCCCGACATTGTGGGTCGAGCTAGAGAAAGATTTCCGAGCGAGGCCCCGCCTCCTTTCTCAACCTGACACAGTCACCAATAGAGATGGGCCTTATTCCGAGCGAGGTACAATACCATGCACCTCAAGCTCCGAGCGAGATAACACTCCGTAGACCCTCAAAGTCTCGAGCTACCCTTGTTGCAGGACGTACTCTTCGTCATATGTTACATTGACGTTCCTTATCGTGAAGCTATTTCGCGAGAGTGTGTTTGACCATTGTAATCCTCCCCCATTAATTTTTTCTATCTCTTTCGCACATCATGGCCATCACGAGTAGTAAACCGGAGTCGGTGCCGAAGCGCCCTAACATTCTCTTCATTCTTGCAGATGACCTGGTAAGTTCTCCTCCGAGCATTGCTGAAAGACAGCAATCCAGGATCTTGAATGCTAATACGCAGACCTTGAACTAGGGATTTTCAGACATTGGATGCCATGGCTCAGAGATCCAAACGCCCAACATTGACCGGTTGGCAAGTGAGGGCATTCGCATGCTCAATCACCACGCCGCTGCCGCTTGCTCCCCCACACGCGCTATGCTCCTCAGCGGCACTGACGCTCATCTAGGGGGCCTAGGGGTCCTCATAGAGTATAAAAACAACGAGAAGGGTGCAAAACGGTGGTCGGGCAAGGCTGGATACGAGGGGTATCTGAACGATGAAGTGGCTGCTATTCCGGAGATCCTCCAAGACAATGGGTATTTTACTCTCATGTCTGGAAAGGTGAGTATTGTTGCACATTGCATTTCATTTCAATGAAGGCTGAACAGGAATCTAGTGGCATCTTGGTATGCGTGCTTCTCAGGGGCCATGGAATCGCGGCTTCGAGAAGGCATTTGCCATGCTGCCGGGCTGCTGCAATCACTACGGCTGGGAACCTGTACAGGAGAGATTTCCCGTTGGGGGTCGACCTATACACGCTGAGAAGGGTTTGAAAGTTGACATGTATTTGCCGACGAAGCTCTATTGAGGCTAAGAGAATCTTTGCTAACGCTAAAGCTGACTAGCCCGCCGAATAAGACGGAGGATCCCGAGGGTTTCTATTCGACCGACTCCTATACCAACCGGCTCCTTAAGTATTTCCAAGGCCGAACAGAAGAAGACAAGGAAAAGCCCTTCTTTGCCTTTTTGCCGTATACTGCCCCCCACTGGCCTTTGCAATGTTCGAAGGAACAGCGTGACAAGTAAGATTGAATCCATTCTCGATCGGGCTAATTCTTACGATTTTCCGGTGGACAGGTATAAAGGAGTATATGATGACGGCCCTCTGGCACTCCGGGAGCGTCGGCTACAAAAGCTTGCCGATCTTGGCATCATTGACAAAGATGTTGTACCACACAAGGTCGAGACATCGACCATGGGAGTCGGGGGGGGGGACGAGCTCACCCCAGAAGAGAAGAAGCTCTCGAGCCGAGCTATGGAGGCTTATGCTGGGATGGTAGACTCCATCGACGCCAACGTGGGTCGAGTGGTTGACTATCTGAAGAAGACTGGGGAGTACGACAATACATTCATCGTCTTTATGAGCGATAATGGGGCCGAGGGAGCTGCGTGAGTGACATGTACTTCCCTGTAACACCTGCTTTCCAATCAGAGTCTTGGCTAATCATTCTCTTCTCGCCGTTCTAGTCTGGAAGCTATTCGTGAGCACATTCTCTTTCCCTTCATGTTCTAATGCTAACCGCTTTCTAGCTGTAATGGGAGAGAATATCAAGCAGGCCATTCACCAATACTATGATAACTCGCTTGAGAACATCGGATCGTGGAATTCTTACACGTGGTACTTTATAGAATACCTCGCTACCTTCTAAATCCCTGCTAACTGAAGTCTCAATCAGGCTCGGCCCCCTTTGGGCCCAAGCATCAACTGCTCCGTCAAGATTGTTCAAGTGCTATCCATCCCAAGGCGGCATTCTCGTTCCATGCGTCGTCAAACCACCTGCCAACGCCTTCCTTCCGTCATTCACCCATGGCTCCTTCAATAGATCATTCACGACAGTGATGGATTTCGCTCCAACCTTTCTCGAGATGGCCGGCGTCAAAATGCCCCCAGCGACAACACAGAAAATTGCTGCGCCTCCGCGAAAAGAAGCCGCCACACGACAGATGACTACGTTCCGTGACCGAGGCGTCCACACAATGCGAGGCAAGTCTTGGCTTCCGTACTTTGCGCGGGGTCAGAAGGTCGAGGAGGATGAGATGTGGACGATTTATTCATCCAAGGAGCCAGTCGGCTGGGAATTATTCGCTCGAGGGGCGCTACGCAAGGGTGATTGGAAGATTGTCCACTTTCCCAAAGATCATGGTGGCGCGGGTGTTGGTGATGAAGGGTGGGAGCTGTTCAATGTGGTAGCAGATCCCGGCGAGACCAAGGATCTCGCCGAGTCCGAGCCGGAGAAGCTCAAGGAGCTGCTGGCGCACTGGGATGAATATGTGGTAGAATGTGGGATTGTATGGGGAGAGACTGCTGCGGCTCCGGGTCTGACAAAGGATGAGGCTCCGCAGTTATGGGAAGATGAGCTTGACTTGCAAACGGTGTGGATGGGTGCTCAAGGAGGCGAGTGTCCCACATCTTGTAGGTAGTGATGGAAGGACAGGCACAGGGCTGGACACCTCTGTTGAAATGATTGCTATTATCATCATTCTACGAAAAGATACATGTGTATATTAGCAACCTAGCAATCCTTGCTTGTGATAGACCTCGCATCCTAGATTCTTAAGTGCCAAACGGCCCATTCAACTCCTAGCTTGTACCTTTCGTTCGACAGAGAGCCGCAACTCGGCCGCAATCAATTTATAGGTCCCGTGTATGAATAAACTATTTGAATATTAGCTAAGGAAACTTCTTTTAGTCATACCCGAGGCAATAAAACTTTCAATATATTCCCATCATTAGCCCACAATACAATCACCGGCGCAACCCCGTGAGATTGCAAGCAGTGTCCACCAACTGAAAAAAACTTAATGCTGCACGTGGCAGCAACTACGAAAGAAATGTAGTGGAGATCCATATGACCAGAAACATGTTCCGAGCGAGAATGCACCTACATGCTTGCATTGACTCATGTACCTACGCTAGCAGGGCTCGTTCCAAACGAGCACCACCTAACACAAACAGCTTTGAGTGGGTGCTACTCCGGGTGGCTGATCACTTGACTCATGAGTTACGGCTGAGTTCGGTAAAACTTAGCAAAGCCCAAAGGCGACATTGAGGTTTTGAGCTAGTGACACCAAATTGGTTCCTCAAACTCCAACCGAGCCTCCTCCTCGCCAAACTGTCGGTCGGAACACAAGACCCCAGCACGCGACATTCTCATCAGCCACTGCCTGTGGTTCGCAAGGAATAATGGATTCATGGACTCCCAGCCCGACCCAGACAAACACCTCGGTCACGACGGCGCCTTCACCCACCGCCAGGTCAAGTAAATCGCCAGTGAGAAGACAAGCAATTCACCGAACTCGTACGGGATGTAGCACATGCCGACAGAGACGGGTATGTAACACCACGCTTCTCTTCCAATACCGAAGGATATGGCTTCTACAATACTACATGTAGGGAGACAGGTACATGTATCCAGGTGACTGACATCTTCTGGTGCGTGCCTCTAGGTGAAATGTGATGAGAAACGGCCATCCTGCACGCAGTGTCAAAGAGTAAAGCGGTCGTGCCAATGGCCGGGTCCCGGGAGCGAGGCGAGGAGGGCTCGTTCATCGAGGAGGCCAAACTCCACGGCCTGTGATGCCTGTAAAGATAAAAAGGTTTGTCTTTGCCCGTGGGATTTTCATCAAAGTAGATCAACTGACCAATCACTCTCCCTACTATTGTAGCTCAAATGCATTGGAGATATTCATGATACATGCGACAAGTGCAAAGCGTCTGGGAAAGAGTGTATACGGCCAACTCAGCACCAAAACCAGATAGGTGATGGTTTCACGGCCTCCAACCCATTGGCAGCCCCCTCTTCATCGCCTTCGACCCTCCAGCCAGGCTTTTCTCATGGTAGTGACTGCGAGATAGAACACCGTCCACTACCTCGCCATGATCTCGGGCCGTCCACTGATCCAATCGAACAATTTCCTCTTGGGCAACCACCTCAAGGCAGAGAGCTGGAGGATTTAGTCCGGCTCTATTTCACGTCTGTACACCGTGAGTCACCTAGCTTTCCCTGGTTGCTAGCAGAAATCGCCATTCCATTACAGTGGTGCTGATTCTTAGATAATATAGAGTTTGGCTTCTTTGCTTTCATTCATCAACTTCAGTTCAATCGGCTTCTCGCAAAAGGAAAGGCACCCCGCGAACTTACGCTCATGATGATTTGCAAGTGCCGTAAGGTAGGATTCACCTTTACACATCTCCTCCGTGGCCCTTCCTCTCCGCCTTTCCTCGTGTAATTGATTGGTGTTTCAGATCTGCTGCCGATCCGACTCCCGAGAACTTGGCCAAGGCAGACGCCTGGGTGGATAAGGCTATTGCCGCCGTTTTACCTCGCATCTACCAAGGATTCGGTGTCGTTCAACTGATGGTGAGTGGCAAAAAAAAACCCTCAATTATAGGTCCGAATACTCAACTCTAGCCTTTACTACAGACTCTATTACTGGCCCAGGCATACGAATTAAATCGCGGTAACTTCTCCTCAGCCTGGATTCTTGGTGGGAATTGCACCAGGCAAGTCACACCTCCTTCAATGAGACGCGGCTAAACTTGACGCCTTATTCCTGAATAATCTTCAGATTATCCATTCAATCCAGACTGACGGTGGATTTATAGGATGATGCAAATGATGTCCCTTCAAACTTTTGACCGAACCTATCCCAGCTATCTCACGTCTGATTCTAACTCGAAACATTTGCCCCTACTCTCCAGTGAGGCTCTACGGCGCGTCGCATGGTCGACCTTCTACTTCGACGCAATCATCGATGGTGGACGATATGGCTTTCACACCCTTGATGAAAAAGCATTCCGCTTACAGCTCCCATGTGATGAGGGTAGATTCCTCGGCAATGAAGCAATCATCACTGAACCCCTCTCCTACGATCAGGCCGATAAACCCGAAACCAGTATCCAGGGCCAACATCCGAAAGGCTCAGCTCTCGGCATATCAGCCTATCTTATCAGAACGGCTGCTGCTAGGCGTCGCGCCCTGTTCTTTGCCTTTCGAGCATCCCACAAGGAAAGCAGTGGGGAGAAGCTGGCTGTCGAGCTGGCTGCTTTGGAAGCAGACGTTGAGCATGTTATTTCTGCCCTGCCTAGGCGATTTCATCTTACAAACGACAACCTCTTCCTTCATCGCGAACGCCTAGGCACCTTTATTCTTCTCCATGTCCTACGCCACAACCTCTTCATCATCGTCGGTCGAGCCTCTCTTCAAGTTTTCCAACGTGACCTAAGCAAAGCCGACCTCATCACACAGGTGAGGCAGAAGCGCATTTCTCATGCGCTGCCCATTGCGAGCCTTCTCTCAGAGGCCTTGAAGGCCGGTATCGCACTAGATCCTCAACTGGGAGTTCAAGCATACATTGCTTTAGAAAGTTGGTTGCCAGTCTCTTAGATTCATCATTCAGAGAATCCATCACTAATAACAGCTCAAATATTAGTTCTGCTCTTTGAGCCTCGTCGGCTGGCAGAAATGGACCCCTTGGTGGACCCAAAATCTCCGCAGATTATGGAAGCCATCCCCCATTTACTTACTGTTGTTCGAAATCTTTCTTCCCGGGCAGAGTTCGTGAAGCATCTTGTACGTATATGAACAACTCCCAAAGAAACTTCACTAAATCTATCTTCTCAATATAGTACATTGAGGCCGTTCACCGTCTTCTACGATTTGAGTGCAACTACCTGCTTAGCCAGGAAGATCTTGCCGCTTTCAGAAGGCAAGCTTCCTCCATCCCCGTTCTCTCAAAACACTTCCCATTTTTCTCTCTTAAAGCTTGCACATCATTGCTAACTGAGCGGGCCATATTTTTAGTGAATATCAAATTCTGGGTCAAGAAACAGCTGAGCTTGACTTCCGCGAATTCCGCTGGGCAAAGATCGAACGCCTACGTCGTGGTGCCAAGTATTCGGCCAATACAAATCGGGACGAAGACCTTCTTGAATATGATGTCGGCGGGGATACAGCAGCCCCCTCGGCAGCACCTTCACCAAGGCTCGACGCCATCGATGTTAGCAGCTCCATGAGACGTTCCTCTGCGGCTCCTTTGCCACCCTTTACCAGCTTACCATCCACTTCCCATGACGTGCCCGAGCCTCATCCAATGGATCCAAGTGCCGTGGCACAAGTAGACCCTAAGTGGGCATTCCCCGCCAACATGAGTACGGAGAATGGGCAGGCTTTCCCCCTTGATTGGTCTTGGTTACTTGAGGAGCCTGGGCATCAATGGGATGAGACTGGCGACCCAACCTTTTTTTGGAATCAGCTACAGCAACTATAGTGTGTGTGGGCTTTCTCAATTTCAATTGTCTTTTATAGATGATTTACTAGACTGATATCTGCTGCCATTTAACCGAGTATGTTGAATGGCTTGGCTTGTCTGGAGTTGATATCAGCACTTGGTCCCTCCCAATCATCCCATATTTGACCTGAGCCGGTGAGCGTTTGAGATGGCTCTCGCGACCTAGAAATCGTATCCCATATCATAGCCATCTAGATGTTTACCCTAGATAATTTCGGCCTCGCCAAACTTTGCCGACACATCGCTAGGATAGCTTGCGCCATACTAATCCACCGACATGACCATGATCGGGTTTCCTTCTTCGCCTCAATCGCTCCGAGGGAAAATTCAATTGTACTCTAAATTAGAAATCAAAATGTATTAATGTACGCTATTGATGGACAAAATAATCACAAAGTCGAGAGCCTGCCGCGTAAACTTTTGTTGACAACATGTATCTAAGGGCGTAAACCCCGGAGAGCTTGGACGAAGCTCAAATGAAAGCCGGAAATCCTCTCTCAACTGAAGTCGATTCCAGTTGCAGCAAAAATGTACTTGCAATCAAGTAGAGTAGAACGCGGGTAATGATGGTAAAAGTGTCCCTGGATGTCATGCTGGGGACCGATCTGGGGCTGGCTGAAAGTCAACCCGACAATGGCGAGTCTATCGGTCTCGAATGGCCTGGGGTGAGCGGAGTAATGGTCAGCAAAACATGTTCCTCGATATTGTGGCTAGCTGGGGTCGTAATTAACAAGGGTGACCAATGTTTTGGATCGGGATTTGGTCTAGAACTCAATAGCTTCGGGTGACTGCTTCAGGTGAGGAGGCCACCAAGAATTGACTGAAGCCACTGACGGCGTCGCTCGAGGTGTGCGGCCATTGGTAAGATGATCACAGAGGCTGTAGTAGTAAATCGAAATGAACTCTCCAGCCTCTCCTTATAAACTTGGGTCATAATCCACGACTCTCACTGTAAGGAATTCCCACCCACAATCTCAGAGTATCCAAATCAAGATCATTCACTAGTATCCCGTATTGGCCTCCCTATCAGTGGCATCATTTTCTCATAATTTATTAAAGTGAATATCTGCAAGCTTGTCAAGGGGAATTGTCGACTATCACCGCATTGCTCTTAGGGTAATGCAAAACGTTCTGTCACGCCCACTTCTTGACCTTTAGAGCGGTATGTTAATATGGTGGTTACAATCTACTGCGCTTGCCTTTCACTAACAGTATTCTCCCAGAACAACAATGGAATCTACAACTCTTTACGAGCTAGACAAGCCCGTCCAGCAGATGAGGGGCACTTGGCAATGCTGGTGGCTGGCACTGCTCGAAGTAGCCCGAGTCAGCGGCAAGCTCGAGCCGATTTTCAAGGAGCAAGGCATGCTTGGCAAGTTCTACGACAAACGCCGAGCTGAGATTTCTGCTAAACGGACTGGTGGCAAGGAGGTCCCTGACGAGGGCGAGCTACCAGAAGGTCTTATCGAGAAACACAGTGACTTGAAATCGTTCTTGCAGATCAAAACCAAGACTGGCCCGGTGCTGAACTCTGAGAAAACGAAGTTCTTCGTCTATGGCCCGGAGTGGCAACGAATGGTCATGTTCTTTCTGCTTGAAACATCCGACAAAGCGCCTTGGAACATGCCTGCGGGTACAGTCAACACCTCTGATCGTGCCAAGGTACTCGCTCTTCTCCTCCAACGTCTGGGAGTGAAAGGCATCTCCTTCGGCAAGGAACACAATGTCACTGGGTTCGAGTTGAGCAATCGAGTTGACGACCTTGACCATCATCAGTACTGGATCTTGGACAAGGCCAATTCCGACAAATCGATCAGGACAGGGCACTGCATGGCCGGCATCGTGGAACGTGTGCCACCACCTGAGCCTGAACACGAGGAAGAGATGCCGAAACAGCTAGAACCATTGCAAACGACCAAGTCACAGCCAGCAAAGCCCACAAAGCTAGAACCCATTGACAAAAAGAAGTTAACGGTGACTCAAACCAAAACGCTAGTGGTGACGAAGAAGCAGCTACCCGAGCCGAAGAAGAGTAGGCAGTCGTCTTCCGACCTGAACGATTCCTTGAGGCTGAAGAGCGCGGAGGTCGATCAGCGCGACATGCGATGGAGCAGTACGTCGAGCTGGTCTTCGGATACGGGCGATTGCAGTGTGCAGGTAAGGCTGTAGCTATGATTGAGTTGTCGAAGATTTTTTTCGAGGTAAGGTTCTCCCAGTCTTAAAACTTTTCGTAAAGCAATTCTAACCTATGGTAAATGACAGCTATTTCGTTATTTTGATTTTGAGCTCATCAATCCGTTGAACCCAATACGTCAGACGAAGAGCTACGGACTCGGATCGAAGAAGGAATGATGGTTAAAGTCACTGATTCTCCTGTTGTCTGACAAGTTCAAACATGATCATAGACACTTCCTTATTGCAAGGACAACAAATAACGCTTCCACATATGACGAGCACTAGAAGAATCGTCTAAGGCTAGTTTTGTGAGATAGTTGAAATGAAGAAGAAATCTTTTAATTGAAGTGTCAGACATTTGACTGGCATTTTTCCTGATTCAATTAAATAAAAATGGTCATTGTCATCAGATATAAATAGCAACCCTGAACGACCTTTCAGAAACGGCGTCTACTCAGCGTAACGTGCTTATCAGGCTATGAAACTATGGCAACTAACATCCTTTATAGTGGTGTGCTTTGAACGAAGAGGACCCGTGAAGAACAAACGCTGCCCAATGATAAGGTTGTCGAGTGTCCATTTTCTGGCGAAGGGATAGAACCGCCTTCCGAGTGATGTGTGCTAAATCCACAACACCACTTCCGTTATCCTTCATTTCAGACGCGAGCGCAGTATAAAATGCCTCGCTAAAGTATCGACCAGTTTGAGAGGCTGTGGGCCAGAGTGTTCCCAAAACAGAGCCTGCTCCTGCGCAGAGGAAGGCAGTCACCATTCCGAGGGGCTCATCACCTGCCGTTATGCCTTGTGACGCAGAGTCACACGCCACGAGGGTGATATGAGGCACCTTCAACTTCATTTCAAAGACCTCACGCATTGCGAGCCTATCGTGGGCCAGCACAAGGCACTGGTCTGCTATCGAATTACGGTCGAGTATGCAGTGCCCGTGAAAGTGGAAAAGCGCCGATTGTTGGATAGCAGACGAAAGAAAGGACGTGGTCACCTCGTGGCCAATTCCACGCTCTGTGTTGAATAGCTCGGCCATCTGGGAGATGGAAGAATATACCTTGTCTTGTTCAACTTTGTCAAATGCATTGATACCAGGCTCGAAGACCCCCGTCATTGTCCAAGGCATACTCAATGGCGAGAATGAATCTGGTGCCAGAGCGGCCCGATGATGGCATTGCCAAAATGCCGTGAGGCTAGCACTATAAATGACCGGATGTCGCTCTATGACAGTAGTCTCGCTGCCAACCCACAAGGCATGCAAAGGAATAGAGTGCAGTACGCCTGTTGGACAAAAGATGAGAAGGTCCTCACTTTTGCTCAGTTGCTCTAGCGGTGAGACAAGGCCATCCAAGCTACGCAAACTAAACTCCGGTTCAGTCTCATCGTAAAAATCGTCTTCTTCAAAAGCCGAAGGCATCCCAGCCTCGGCGTCAAGCCAAGCTTGTTTCCAGGCTACCACCTCATTGACAGAGAGGGAACATTTCACAGTCGTCGGCAACTCCGAGTTGCTGTCGAGCACTAGCATCCAAAAGCTCCCGGAATGCTCCAGCCAGTCGACAAAGAGCACGTTTTGGTTTGGGGATCGCTTCTCCATCTGCTCACCCAGTTCACGCATTTGTTTTAACTCGACAGGCGTACCATTCCTTATATCCAAGGAAAGTTTCAGCAATGGGTCGTTCTTCATTTGTGAATGAACTCTATCAAGCTCCCCTCTGAGTCTAAGTCGTGTCATCGGGTCGCTTTCTGAAATCTGTTTCCAAATCTCTTCTGCTTTCTGTGTTAACTCTCGTCTAGTTGCGTCCTGGTTTATTTGCTCTTTGATCACCGGTGGTATTTGGGTCTCTAGACCTAACTGATCCGACAAGCTTCGAGCTTTGGCCTTCTGCGTCCATGCCCATAATTCAGTAACCCGATTTTCTACCAGGCAGATGCTGAAGGCATGTCGGTATATGTTTCTCAGCCCAGCGGAAGAAGAGGCAAAGTGTTGCCGGCGAGATACAGCCTCTAGGCTTGGGGAAACAGTCATATCTGCTCTTTCCATCGTTTGAGCAACTTCTGCGTTTTGTAGTGCCTTCAAGACATCATCACCTTTCACCCATCCGTATCCCCAGCCTCCGTATAGAAATCTTGATCTGCACTCGGTTGCAGAAGTGATGAATGTCAGGCTATCCAAGAGAGTGAAAAGTTCGAGTGCGATCTCAATCAGTTCTAGACAGCGGGATAAAAGATCAACGGTGGGTAAGAATTGGAATCTGCGGAACAATACCACAGACTGGATTTGTCTCGTGTTCGCCGCCTCCACAAGCCTTTTGTGCGTCATGTACAAAGCAACCGCTTCGTCCAAATATTTCAGAGCTTCATCCCACTGCTCTGGTTTCGAGTCTTGGCGTATTTTAGAAGCAAGAATGCTGGCACGCTTCTGATACAGCCCTGCCCTCCGCATATCTGCTTCCTCAGAGTCGGTTGTCGCTAAATTCTTGATAACACGTTCCATCATTTCCAGCCAATGTTCAAATTTTTCATCACTCAGTTCTTGTATATTGTCGGTGGTGAATTCCATCTTAATGGCAGCCTGTTCAAAGAACCCGTTCTCTGAATCATGCCTAATAGCACTCTCAACGAAAGAGAGGAAGTCTTCCGCACTCGTTGAACCAGGGCGCTCTCTCCTGAGCTTTGCTTGCACAAGGGTAGTGGTGGCTTTAGAAATATCAGCACTGAACTTGCCATTGAATGCTTCAATGGATTTAGATGCCCAATCCGCTGCCTTCTGAAAATCCATCAGCTGGCAGTAGGCTAAAGACGCAAGATATGCAGCCATGCCCTTTAGCCACCTACAACCGCCAGCTCCCACCACAGCATGTATGCCAACAGCGGCATCGACAGCACGGGCCGCCTTGCCCGAATGTGCAATCCACATGCTAATGAGGCGGATGCGACTAAAATGGGAAGCAAGAGTTGCTCCCGTGAATACCTCTAGCTCGTCGCTCACATGGTAGAGTTGGAGCCGAAGATCAGGAGCCAACGAGCCCGGGATATGCGGGATGATGGCTTCTACAGCTTCATGATAGGCCGAGACCGCATCCACCGCCTCGTACTTGAGGAAGAGCTCTTTCAACTCTGCCAGCAATTCTTCTGTGACTTTCTCAGGTCTCCCTTCAATCTCTCGACCGATTTGCTGGATCCTAACATCTGCTACACCTAACAAATGTGCTTCATCGGTATATATATTTATAGCATTTGATTCCATGTTCGCAATTGTTGCTTGATCAAGTGATTTATCGGCATATCTGGACAACAGAGCCATGGCATCTGCCCTTAACAACGGCAAATCTGCGGACGATATGAGTGTCCTAACCATCGTATGCCAAGTCTGAAAGTTGAGACATGCGATGCCTACATGCTTCGATTGTCTGAGGAAGACCCCGTATGCTTCCAGTATTCTGTACGCTTCTCGATGGCGGCTCATCCTGATGAGCTTTTCGAATACGGGCGCCAGCCATGAAATTAAACCTTCTAGCAGGTCGGGCTTGACTGGATCATGAAATTGGCATGATAGAAGCTGAATCTTGGCATAGTATACCGCTGCTTCAATCTTGCAAGGCCAATGCGGACAGTCAGAAAGCGCAACGAATGGTATGGGTCCAGAAAGGAAGACCTACAGCTGACGGATCAAGTTCCATGATCGCCGCAAAGTCATCCGCCTCCGTACGCAGATCCTTTGCGTCCTTCAGCGATTGGTCGAACTCAGCCGTTACGCTCATCTTGAGCAAACAGACCTCCATCTTCATCCGAATAATCGGCCACTTCGAACTAGGAACTGCGGCTACGCATGAAAGCTTTTCATCTTCTTCCAAAAGAAGTTCCAATGCTTTCGCGAAATAGCCCTGTGCTCGAAGGACCCTGGCGTACTCGGCTGCGACATGAAGTCGACTAATTCCAGTGAGTGAATCCAGAGTCTCTTGCAGTGAGATCCTAGCCTGTGCGTAATTTGCCTTGTCGGAGTACGAGCGGCTTTGCTTAAAATCGGCATCCGTAATTTGGGATGCCATGCTTCTGGTCGGAATTTTGGTGGTGATTGTAAGAAAATGCAAATCGATATTTCACGGCATTGAAGACTACTTTATAGGCTTCCCTCTGTCCTCGTCTTTCAGCTGAGATTGTGACCAATCAAATCATGACCGAGGAGGCTTAGCTGAGACGCGTGATGTGGCAATGCCCTATAAGCCGGTGCTCCCTCCCCTTATCATCTATAATTGATATGTGACAGACGAGCGGGGTAAGCATCCAATGGCCCTGACTTTCACTCGGCGTATTTTCTGCATTCTCCCCCTAAGTCACGGATTCTTGCTAAGCCATAGATGCTCCCCGAACCATGGATGAAACTTCAGCTTCAATACAGGAAGCCAAGGACGTGGCGGCGGCTCTAGAGGCTAGAGTATGTCAGTTCGAGATCGATGGCGGCTCCAACAAGCTCGGCCAGCATGATGTTGAGCCACCCACCAAAGCAGCCCATGTCGAGCTCTTCAACTACGGTGTCATCGCGTCAGTCTCTTCCTTGACATATGGGACTTGGGAGAAAAATGACGCAGCGCTATTAGTTATGGTGTTGAACTTCCGATCCCCAGACAGCGGGATTCTCCGGTTTACAAAAGCAGAGCTCTCAATAGACTTCAAAAGGCAGCGACCTGAGGATAGCTCCCCGGTTGTCCAACTCTTCCATCCTAAAAGCAATAGAAAATCAGCTGCAAGTGCGATGGGTCTTCAGACCACCGAATCACCCAGCCTCTGGCCGCCCGCAGCTTATTCAACCAAAGGGGATCGCTGGTCAGAAAAGTCACAGGAAGAACCGCATCGGGTATTTTGGGAGGTTTCAATTCCGCGTGGCAGCTCAGCCGACATCAACAACAATTCAATCCCCTTATGCGCTATAGTGAGTTTTCAGGGATCTTTCATGGCCACTGTTAGGTTGAAAGCTACTACTGCTCTAAAACTCAAGCTCGAAAGCTTCCCCTGGTCGAAAAGGGACCCTATGTTGTTTAATGGCCACACTTTCAAGGGCAAACAATTTTCTAATACCAAGTTTGCCGAACTTCGAAAGAACGAGATCGAAGAACATTTGCCCCGACAATATCCGAAGCCAGTAAGTTCAGCTCGAACCAAGGAAAAAGCCCCTCGCTGAGAGTTACTAGGACTTGACCTCAGGAGCCAATAGCGCAACGCCAGTACCAGAGACTGTTTATCGAATTCACGGGATTCCCATCTCTTACACAGTTGATAGCTTCTCCGAAATACTGTCTAAAGTTTTGAATATCCCCTCCACCTCGATTCAGATCAAAACGTTCTCGAGAAACCCGAACCACGAGGAGATAACAGCTTTGGGGTCATTCACATCCTTTCCAACGAAGCTCAAGAGTACACAGCCAGGTCGTTGGCAGATTTCTGTGCCATCGACAGAATTGCCGAGCAATAGGAATAATCATGCCAACCCTCCTTCGTCATTATCGAGCCCAGGTCTTGATCTCCATTTTGATACCAATTTTCTTGGGTTCACAAATCTCAGCCCGATTTCTCCTGGTCCTTCCAACATTGAGTAAGTCCTATTCATTCCAATTACTGATGATTTTCTGTCATTATTGATTAATTAATGAATTTTGCTTACAGCATCGTCACGGTACATGGTCTCGGTGGTCACGCCTACGGGTCTTTCAAGCACCGAGGTAGACATTACATGTGGTTAAATGACGCATTACACGTTGACCTATGCAACATTGCACCATCGAAAGAGTTCCCAGAGGGGATCAAACCAAGAATCCTTCTATATGGACACGACTCCCATATACAACAAAGTCAGACATTCCAGTCCTTGGAGGACCTGGCCACTGAGCTCAAAGTTTTGCTTCGTGGGGTACGCCGGCATGATCCAACCAGGCCACTAATTTTTATCGGACATAGCCTTGGTGGACTTCTAATCAAACAACTTTTAATACAGTGGTCAGTGGAAGAGGGCAACGCCATTGACGCGTCAAGCCGTGAGGCCACCATTGGGCTATTGCTGTTTGGGGTCCCCAATCGCGGGATGGACATTACCGCCATATTATCAATTGCTGGGGAACAGCCGAATGCTGAGTTTATATCCTCTTTGGGAATCGGCTCTCCCATCCTGGAAGAGCAGTCAAAAACATTCCCCGCACTTTGCAAGTCCACAAAGATGCGTACATATTCTTTTTTCGAGACATGTGTATCAAAAACAGCAACAAAGGTACTGTGACCACTCCCCTCGTCTTAGACCTTGCCAATTTATTGTAATGTTACTAATATCTTTGTCAACAAATAGATTAATGGAAAGCTGAGCATCACTGGGGATGAAGTAGTCTTGGTCGACAAGGCTTCTGCAACTCATGGGCGACCGTGGGAGATGAACAATCAATTCATCATTCCAATACAGCGCTCCCATTCAGACTTGGTCAAGTTTGAGAAATACAGCCCCGACTATGACAAGGTACAAGGTTGCTTTAATGAAATTCTCGGGTCAGAAAAGAGCTTGGGTGTTGGCGCGCTCCCTCTGCAGTGATTATCACAGATATTTGTGTTTAGTTTGGCTACGGAGAGCCTATGCGTCATACAACTATTATTCTTTAATAAGAAGAAACACTGGAAAACTTGATAGTAATTATCAAGGTTGATAAAAGTTAGAGTTATTTCAGCTGTAAGGGAAGGTCTACTTTATACTCAACTTTTATCTACCTTCTAAAAATAAAGAGATATTAAAGTAAATAAAGGTTATTAAAAATAGTGAAACTATATTTTCTACTACATCGAGAAGGAATACTGTTCTTTCTTAGATTTCTATAGCTAGTTCATCTATTCTAAGTCCCTATAATTATATTCAAGCTTAAATCTATATATTAGTGAGATCCTTCTTCGTAGATGTCGCTGTCACTATTTGATAGTTAGTATAAGTCTTGAGAGTCATCATCGATCGTCGTCGATAGCAAATGACTTACAATTTCTCGTCGAAGCGTTCCCTTCCTTCAGCGTCATGTTTGACCCATACGCTCACACTACATTGTCCGCAAGGGAATGTTGCGAAGCCATCATCACCGATGATGATTTCATCATCGCTCCAGCCTAGGACATCAGTCCACTTCTCACCTGCGTGCATCTCACCGACATGCATTCTCTTCTCACCAGGGCCGGCGTTGCTCATGACCACTGCACAACCAGCCGGACGATCGTGGGTACCGTATCGAACCCAGCCAAGACATGTAGCATAGTCAAAGTAATCGGCCTGCTTTCCGTAAGAGTAAAGCTTGCGCGCAAGCAACAATTTGGGCAGTGACCCGCCGCATGACGGTGGAAACGGGTGCTCGCCCTTGATGCCATACAGATCGCCGTACCATACGCAAGGGTAGCCTTCGTTTCGTAGTAAGATCAGCGAGTAAGCTAGAGGCTTAAACCAGTCGGCGATTTGCACCTCGAGGGCTTGGTAGGGCTGCGTATCGTGGTTCATCACAAGCGTAACTGCGTTGATGGGCATGCTCTGGACCAACGTGTCATCAAAAACCTTCCTCATGTCAGCACCGTCGCCCTGGCTAATCTCGCTAAAGTTGTAGACCAGAGGTGCGTCGAAGAGAGTAAACTTCCTCCCCATCCGCTCAAGGTAAGTCTTCATGTCGTCGAGACTGTCCTTCCAGAACTCCCCGACAAAGAACCAATTTCGACCAAAAGATTCATCCATATTCGTGATAAACTTGCGCAGAAAATCCTCACTGTAGTGCTTGATGGCGTCGAACCTCATGCCTTTGAGGGGGATTGTTTCAGCGATCCATTTGCCCCATGCCAGCACGTCTGCTTCGACTTCGGGGTGGGCGTAGTCGAGATCAGAGCCCATTAGAAAGTCGCTGAGACAATTAGCACGAGAAGAATTCACCAGCCTTTGTACCACGTACTAGTTTCCCTTCTCGTCGTCCACATCTGGTACGTCAGCCCAGCCAGTCGACTTGTCCCCTACAATCTTATAGATTGCAGTCTTCTCGTTGGCAGCATTGTAGTCAACACCGCCAAAGTGGTACCAGTGGTATTTTTGCTTGCTATACTTTTCACCTCTGCCAGGAAATGTGAAGCCAACCCAGGCCTCAATCTCATACTGATCACTAACGGTCTTGTTTCGGTCGTTTTCGTCGACCTCGACCGCCTGGCACTTCTCTTTGCGATCGGCGGCGAACCTGTGGTTCAAAACAGCATCCCAATAAATACCCACGTCGTTCTTTTTGGCTGTATCGCACAGTTTCACCAGTTCCTCCTTGCTGCCCCATTTGGTGGCCACCGAGCCCTTTTGGTCGAACTCGCCCAAGTCGTATCTATCTTGATTGTTAGAAGGCGGCACGGCTCATCGTCACATAGGATCACATGCAGATCATAGATATCATAGCCATTTCCTTCCTTTGACGAGGCCTTGCAGCTAAACCCTGTGTTAGTTCATTTGCCAGAAGAAGGGCACAGTTCACCTACCCGGGCGGAACCCAAATGTTGTCTACTCCCCAGCGCTTGAGTTGCGGAATGTGCTTCTCTAGACGGACCCAGTGCTTCTGATCTGCGGGAACATACCACTCAAATCCCTGCATCATCGTTTTGTTCTCCGGGGTAGGGTCTTGTTCTGCCATTTTGACAGTTGTTGGCTCAAAACCTAGGATTCTCACAATGGTGCTCTTTTTTTTTTTGCCAACTTCATGGCACTTCTCGCTTGATCGTGTTATAAATACCCAAGGCAGTGGGTGGAGCAGACTGTCCTAGACTGCAGTAGATCGTCGATTGAGCTTTGGCAGAGTCTAGACTCTTGGTCTTGAAGGATCCACCCGTGCCTAGAAAGTTGGCACAACCGGTTTCGATTGGCCATCCGTGAATTCTTATCTCAATAACGCGGCGACTAGGAAGTAATTCCCGCATATGGTGACGACAAAAAAGCCTGATGAGAGTTAGCAGTCAGTCTCAATTGGTCGTAGCCCCTGAGTGGGCACATAACCAGCTGGCTGGAGCTGCGAACTTCTCGCTCATACGTCATGGTTTATGCAGTCCGATCAAAAACAAAAATAGCAACCAATACCAGAAAGCGCTAATCACTCGTGCTTCCTTCTTGAACTACTCGGACGGAGACAATAGGAGAGTGAGGGGAAAACATAAGATATGGGTCTGCTGTGGCGTACCAGCTGGGAGAGATGCCTTGAATATTGTCAGCAGGATTTTTGAGGAGCTGAAACGGGCGACAAAGAAGGTTTGAGGCTCTAACCTGTTCCTTTCTGTTTAGCACCACGGGATGTTGTTACTCCTCACAAGGTCCGGAATGACGCGGCTGTGCAATGATCCGGTTGTGATGGATGCCAGAATGCACGTGATGTAGAGTAATTGCGTTTTCAACTTTATACTCGAACTCTCCTCCATGTAGAGTATATTGCACGAAGCCGTCCACTAAACAATTGATTGATTTAAAAGAGCGCTAAGTAGCAGAATGTGGAGGGACTGGCTAGAGTTGTTCATGATGAATAAAATATTTGGTTTCTCGAGATGCCTTTTGCTTGGCGATCTCACATTCCATCATATCGATGGCTACATGAGTTCCGAGCTCTTCCGTCCTACTTGCACGCGATGTCGTCGCGTTCCGAATCTTACGGCTCAGCTGGAGCATCCCATACATCAACGCCTCTACCACTGGTAGCCATCCCGGCACGTATATGTCGACCAGCACAACAGGGTCATATACACAATGTTGTAGCTATGATGGTAGTAGCCACCTCCATTTGCACAACTGCCCATGCTAACAACCCAGCGACGATGCGGCATCTAGTCGTCGGCCGGATGCAACGCGGGTGTCATCTTATTTGCAAGGTCCCTGCAAGAATCATGAGGTCGGCGAAGCTCGGAAGAAGGTTCCTAGGCGATCCTGGTCGTATCGTGGCACCGAGGGGTGCATCACCTCAACGGCACAGCAGGCGATGCCAGATGTCATGGGCCACACCGACCCCACTCGCGCCCAGTTTGCAATGGTATCCGACGTCGTCCTGTTGCATGCCTCACATGTGAGCTTGATGTTGTGTTTGGGGTCTTGAGGTGAGATTGTCCCATACAGGGCATATATAGCCACCGTCGCTTGGTAACAACACTTCCCTGCGATTGTGTTTCAGAGAACTGGGAGTCCGTTGTGTGCCTTCCCAATTACATGAGCTCTCATTTAATGATTATTCGTCTGGTTGAGCAAAGTGCGGTGGGTTGACTGGGACTAATTTAGTCCTAATCTACCAGGGAGCGTCATTGTCGAAAATCGAAATCGAGTCAAACAGAAAGAAGCAGAGAAAAGTGAAAAACGAAGATGGATGCTGTGCATGAGCGTTTTAATAGAGGGTTGACCTAGAGAGACCATTAAGCGACAAAACGCCCAGCTCGCATAGAGATGCCTGCGGTTATTATACTCGTACTCGCACATCGCTTGGAGCCCTGCTCGCGCACTTCACGTAGTCCTCTACATGCTACCCACTCAAGCACGAACTTTCTGGTTCTTTTATTGGTAATGAGCTATAATCTTCTGCACAGAACAGAATGGGCTGGGTCAAGTCAGTGGGATTGAGCGGCTCGTTTGACGGGAAGGGATACGGGAAACGAAATACGAAAAGCAAGTACTCGTATTCCGTTGCGGAACTACGTCGGAGATCTTAAGATATTTTTGATAGAGCCGCCATTCGCCGTCAAAGGGTGAAAATAGGCAATAAAATGGTTGGAATTAATCATTGACCAGAGAAGTTGACTATAAATCTCTTTGGAAATCATGGCTCATGAAATGCGCTCAGGGTAGCTGATCTGGTAGACATGCGACCGAAAACATGGTTGAAGGATGAAATGGTATCAATAAACAGCCTGGTCTCTCTGGAATGGCCACTGGCGAGCGATTGCGACCAACAAGGCAAACATAGGACGAGCGTAGGTAATATGAAGAATTAGTTGTAACAAGTTTAATGTTTATTTTAATTATTTTTCACATTTTTTGTTATTTGATTGTAACATACCTAAGTTATTGAGACTTAAATACTTAATAAAAAGTGAAAATATTTAATTACTAACGTTCCAACCACGTAGTTGGTAAAAAGTAGAGACAATCCTCTATATAGATCTCTAGAACCTAAGGCTGATTGCCCGCAAGACTTGGTGTAAGTTATTTCAGACTCCTTTAGCCCTGGGGCCCTCATCCGGTGATCCCGAATATGATACAGTAATGACATCTGTCCTAGTGATAGCGTTGCGCGTAGCTTCCGGTACCACGATAGGCTTCGCGGTGCCAGCCGCGACAACGTTGGGTTTGGTTCCGCTGAGGATTTCTTCCTGGCTTCCACCCTCTTCCAAGACAGTCAAGCCAAGGTCATCCCTGGCCTTTGACTTTGGTTTGCGCTGGCCTAGCTCGTAGCCTGACTTTTGATCGCTGTAATCTTCGTAGTATCGCCCGTTGTACTTGGCCGAGTCTTTCCCACTAGAAAAGGGGTTGCGGCGGAGGACCTTCTCGACGAGGGGTTGGAGGATAGGGATAGTCGAGGCGACGATGATAGTGCTTCCTTCGATACTGTGATAAAGTGGTTAGTAATTGCTCAGTGTCAGTACCAGGATAACAACGACTTACACCGTCCAGGCAACCAAGTCGGCAGTATCATCTATTTGTAGGAATGCGGTGATTAGATTGAGACCAGAATCTTAGGATAAGAATCTCCGTAAAGTACTCACAAGAAAAGTCTGCCGACTTCAAAGAAGGAATCCGGGTTGTCTTGTAGATTGCCACAATACCAGACCTGCAAATGGATTAACACGTGTTCGAAATGTATCCTGCACTCATTCGTTACATACACCGAGCCGATTCCGAGAGCAAAGGAAAGCGCAACCTTCTTCTTGAACGACATTTGCAAGCTGAATAAGACGACCGCGGGATAGATGGCAAGGTACAGATCGACAAAGGCAGAGAAAGCTTGTTAGTGGTGACTGTCAGCATACTAGTTGCTCTGTGGATATAGAAAGACGCAAAGGGATTTCAACCAGGACTCACAGCCAGCGTAGATACAGTATGCAACCAGGATATCTGGCGAGAAGCATTCTCCCGGAACATCAAAGTTCCAAAGCGAATGCGCCGGCTTGCATCGCCCAAGCAAGACGCCCACAGTTGCAAAGAGTGTCAGTTGGCACCAGATGCCTTGCCACCAGAGAAAGTACTTGTGCCACTTGTTGGGGTTCAGCAGCTTGGTCAGGAGGTAAACGACGGCCAGCTTTGGTAGTCCAAATGACATAACACCAGGGCAAAAAGCCGCCGTCGTCCACAGTATTGCGCTCTCCTGCTCAGATTGCGACAGAAGAGACATGTGCCTGCCGTTTCCAGAAGCCACCGCCTTCATCGATAGCGCAGTCGAAATGTAGCCGCAAACCTATTTGTCGTAGTCGTTTGAGTCAGTGTCATCCGCTTTTCGACTTGGTAACATGCGCCGATGGGTTGGCACGCGGGTGCCTATCTCAAAGTGGTTCGTCCGGACTTACCAATGCGATCGCAGTCCAGTAATCATCCTGCTGAAGCTTCCTCATAATCCATCCTCGTACATACAGTCGAGCGCAGACGAACAAGGTCGCGACTGCTGTCACCACCCAGCAGGTGATGACAATCCAAGGCCCTTTGTTCTCTGCTGCCCACGCTGCACTTCCCTCCTGTGCCATGATTTTGAGTTATGGATTCGCCGTCGGCTGTTGATGTTTGACTTCACGGTAAAACATGCTATGTGATGAGTCGGGAGCTGCGCGAGAGAAAAAAACGTGTAGACGTCGGTTCATCTACCCATTCATCAGTTCATCGATCATCCCTGCGTCAGCATAGGGGGCCGGGCTGTGATGCCAGTTTGAAACCACGCAATTCGCCTTCTGGGCGGGTTTGCACGGGCTTGCAAAGACCCTTTCGTGCGAGACCCGGCGAGTACCAAAAAGAAAAACCGCTTGTCTGTGCGTAAACGTTGGACGGATCGTCGCCAAACCCTGGTCTAGACTAATGTATAAACCTGGGGAGTAGTCATAAGCGTTGTTTCCCAGTATTCTACCACCAAGCCAAACCGGTACTACTACTGAATTTTAGTCATTAGCGTTGTTCTAAAGGATGATCGGTCGCTTACGATATTACGGAGTAATATATGAACCTATTAGAAGACAAGCTCCATGCAGGTTGCCAAGTAGATCAACTGCAATTCGTACCTCGTATGCACAGGATAATCTCTACATTTCTATTGACTAGTACAGAAACGTGGGGAAAAAATACTGAGAAGGGAGCAAATCTATCTTGTACCTCTCGGCCATGTCCCATTTTAGCTTCAAAGATGATATCTGAGCGGTTGGCCAGGGCACTAATGCTTTGTCCTGGATGTATGGAGATTGCAACGTTGTGAGATGCTAGAGATGGCACTTTTAGTCCCGCTTGTGACCATTCCTGCATATCTCAGGGGCTGGAGAGAATGTCACAGCCGTTTGATCAGCACTAATAGAAGAGCCCTCCGACACTAGGGGAACAAGCCGGTGACTCTGCATGGGTCGATATCCTGACTAGTGGGGGGGAACTAATGCCCTCCCTTGCCCAAAGATAGCCACAGCGTCTCCCGGCCGGGCTCCTCGGCGACGAAAATCACCCCGAATTCTAGGTCAGGGAAGGTTCCGAATCAATTGAAGGTGTCTCAGTACTGAGCCCGGTAGGTTGTAAGACCCTGACCGTTGATTTGACCCCTTGCAATAAAAGTGGCATGATAACCTGAACGGCAAATACCCAGGCTGCTCGAGTCTTGCCCAAAACAGGCAGGGATCAAATTCACATTGGAGCGTTATGCTGTCATCTAGCCCTGGCGATAGCCGATTCTTGCCGGTCTGACCATACGAGAACGAGGATTCCACGGCTCTCGCCTGAATGACGCTACCTCATGATTGCTTCTCGTATGATATTTGAGAAATATGCTAACCAAAGCAAGTCACTATGTCTAATACCTTAGCAGGGACATAACAGATTTTTAGGCACGGCCCCCAAGTTGGTTGTGATTGAGACTTACGCGAGGATTCCGACAATCTATCACGAGGGGCTTCTGAAGTTCTGTTGGTAGTTTTGCTGTCACTGCCGAGCTGCGATTGGTGCGTCCCCAAGCTCTCCAGGGATTAGCAATGCATTGCGTGTTGTGTAGGAGGGATGTTGCTTGGCTGCGTCAGTGGGGGCAGATTTATACACAGCTCCAGAAAAAGGAATTATGGTACGTATTGCGATCATCGAGAAAGAGGAGTCTCAGGCTGTCACCGCTACCTGCTGGGGCGGAGTCAGCAGGCTCCTTGTTCCTTGTTCAGTCTTATTGCCCCCTCGATCAATGAGGAACCAAGGTTAATGGCTAATTAGCAGTGTATTGTTCTATTCTATCAAGGTATAGAATAGCATCATCAGGCCTAAATGTTCAAGAAAACATTTTATCATTTGTAAGGCTTACCAAAAAACATTCCCTGGCTCTGGTTCGAGGTTGGGCATCTACGGTAGGGTTCATTATACCCCTACACTAGACTAGTAAGGAAAACACTCATAGAGAACCAACAGGTGCACAACCTAGTCTAGCAAGACAAGCAATAACAGCTGCTAGCGATGCAGACCCGCAGCAGAATCTCCGACCCCTATAATCACATCCTTATTAGTAGCCCTGATTATTTTCTTCCAGGGGAGGAATGTTTGCATATCTGTGGAGAGATCAGAAGGGAATTGCCACATTATATCTCCTCGATCACCCGGCAGTTCTCTCCTGGTCCGTCTCACTAGTCAAGTAAACCGGTTGCGATCAGCGACAAGCCACAAAGAGGACATAATATTATCCTGCCCCAAAACAATTCCAGTCCGACGAAACAAAGCTTCAGCCATGGCCTCTGACAGCGCCCCCGTTGACATCTCGGTCGCCCTGCAACCTAACGACATCGATGCCGTCCCTAACCTGATTAAGGAACTCCAGGCAGGTCTTGACAGCTTAGCTAGCGGAGGAGATGCTGTCCGTCATGAGATGCTCCTCAAGGCAAGGACATTGACCCAGGCTCTTGAGGCCCCCCGTGAGACTATGGTCAAACACTGCTGGGCTCAGGTACGGTAGCTTCTTGTGGCAACTACCCCTTAGATGTACGTCATGACATAAATTGACCTTTGGTTTTATCTAGACCGGTGCTCTTGCTGGCCTTAACTTTGGTGTTGACACCGGACTATGGAAGCTCATGGCCAAGAACGGCGACAAACCCCAGAAGGTGGATGATCTGGCCTCTACCCTTGGAGTCGATCGTGTTCTGTTAGGTGAGTATTTTCGGCCCAATTAGATTCCAACCATGTGAAAGTACAAACAAATCACATGAACGATACATGATGCCGGTGTTGACATAACCCAAGCTCGCCTGATGCGCCACTTGGGTGCCATGGGTTACCTTAAGGAGGTTGGAGTGAACGAGTACCAGCCCACCAACTTCACGAAGTCAATGAGTATCCCCATCATTGGTGACGGTTACTTGGCCATGTAAGTCTTGAGTTGTCACTCTTAAATGCCCTTGTATTGAAACTAATGCGTGAACAGGACCTCTTGCACTGCAGCAGGTCCCCTTCGCTTCCATGAGTACTCGCGAAAGCGAGGGTTCAAGAACCCCGAGGATGCCAAGGACACGGCGTTGATGTATGCCTTCAATATGGACAAGGACATGTTCTCGTGGCAACAGTCCCTGGGGTATGGGCCTCACTTCAATAACCACATGGGTGGCTACCGCCAGGGCCGCCCCCCGTGGATGGGTGCTGGGTTTTACCCTGTCAAGGAGAACCTAATCAATGACGCCGACACAAGCCCTGAAGCTCCATTCATTGTCGACATTGGCGGAAGCATTGGCCACGATCTCGTATCTTTCAAGCAGCACCATCCTGACCATCCAGGCAAGCTGGTATTGGAGGATCTCCCCGTCGTCATCGGCCAAATCACAGACCTGGACCCTGAGATTGAGCGTGTGAGCTATGACTTCCATAACGAGCAGCCGAAGAAAGGTAATTATATGCTTGCGCTCAGCTATATTTCCGAAAAGAGTCACACCCTTGCTAATATAACAATCCAGGTGCTCGTGCGTATTACATGCACTCCGTCCTCCACGACTGGCCTGACAGTGTCTGCAAGGACATTCTATCTAACATCAAGGCCGCCATGAAGCCAGGTTACAGCAAGCTGCTGATTAATGAGAACGTCATCCCCGACACTGGTGCGTGGTGGGAGACTTCAGCCCTGGATATGGTAATGCTCACCCTGTTCTGCTCCAAGGAGCGTACCGAGGCCGACTGGTACAACCTGCTAGAGAACATGGCTGGCCTGAAGATTGTTAAGATTTGGGGCGCTGGGAAGGGTGTTGAAAGTCTGATCGAGGTTGAGCTTCCTTAAAGCGCTTGGATTAAAAAGATGGCTGGAATGTTGTATACGAGTTGAACAATGGTGCGATGATTTAATGAGAACTTGGCTTAGGTGTGATGACGAAGGGAGCGATGTGCGAGATAGGTAGATTGGATCTCCAACTGGCTGGAGCTATACAGAACCTTTGACTTGAGCTAAAGATCCCTATGACGACCATCTTGGTTGTCAATCGCGCAGTCCGACAACTATGCTTATCGAGGTTCCACTCGATGGAAATGTTGACCCTCTTTTCTCTTATACAGGTGTCAGCTTCCTCCATGCCCTTCTACTAGGAGCCCGTTAGTATTCGTCTCGCTTCGAAAGTACAAGAGCGTCTCATACAGCCAAGGTGCAAGGTACGCATCGCCGTCTGTCAAGTCACCGAGATGCTACTAGCGTTAGTTCACTCAAAAGAGGTTACATCTGCCATTGGCCTTTAGCAAATAGCTCCGACGAACCCGTGGAGACAGCAGAAGCAGGCTCCGTATCGGCCATGGCACAAAAGCCCTTACCACATCACCTTAAACGCATGAGAGCAACTAATCCCAACGTTGAGCTACTAAAGCAACTCAATGTAGGTTGAAAACAAGTCATGATGGAAACTAGGTTAGGCTAGCTGATACTTACCTCGACAAGTACAGAATCAAGAATCGCGTTCTTCGTGATCGTTCTTCGTAATAAGGTTCTAGGTGTCAGGCCGAGATATGAAGAGAGCTCGTTCAAAGCTGTGGATATCTGAAGCAGGCGCTAATGCGGCGATGCTCGACCATGTTCCGACTTCAAAACCAATACGCAATCGAGAATCTTGCTACTAGAGATGTGTAGGGTCTTCTGATGTAAGTTCGAGTACAAAGTAAAAACAGCAATCGAAGATGCCAGACCCTACACTCGGGTCTTCAATCAGACGCACTGAGAAAACACTATCACCTATTAGAAGTCATAGGTCTCTTGGTGACCGGGGACCTTCTTCTTGCAGTACAATGACAAAGAATTGAGATTAAAGCTTTACGAGCGTGTGCTTTCCAGTTGTGAATTTTTATATGACCGTAGTATTCGCTTACGACAGCATGAACAATATGGAAGAATCTTTCCTGTAACTACACTGGGGTCTCATCTTGGCTCCTCGTGTCAGTGTTGTCTCCTCCATTGCTAGGACTTCTGCATCTATGACTATTGAAAAAAACTAAAGAACTTAACTTAATATCCAAAACAAACCAAGTACGAGTATGCCAACTACCGAAACGTAATATACATGTCCTTTCCGCGCATCACATCCCGCCAGTGAATAGAGCCGGGCTTTATCTATATCCTCTAAGTGTTCTAACGCCTTCTAGACCAAGTATTTCCCAGAGGGCAGTTTTCTTGCCGTGCTCCGCGGTTCTTGTCGATATAAAGGCATGTTTGTCTTGATTCTCCCTAAGCCGATCAGATGGCTCAAGCAACGAAGGATGTGTACCGAGATGCCAAGCGTGGTGTCGAATGTGCAGTCTCCGACAGGGACCAGCCTCAGCTCTGTCGCTGCCATCGTCCGACACAGGAGCCCGAAAGAAATATCTGGGCCAATGATCTCTCGAACCTTGTTGCCTAGGGAACAGTTGAGACCGTCTGTCCGTCCCGAAGTCGACCACAGGATCCGTAGGAAGCAGAAAATCTGACAAGGTATACACAAGTCGGGTCCAACACCCAGCAGCCAGGCCCGCCCGTCGCCCCAATGATGCGCTGCCAAAGCTGGAGATACCTGTACCCGCTATGGAGCTAGAGTCTTTATATTAGGGACTCACTCTCGGCAGATGTTTTCTACGACCAGTACTCCACCTCTGTCCTTGTCAGAGTCGGCCCAGTCGCCATGAGCGCATGCTTGGAGAACTTCTTGCCAAGGATGTCGCTTGACCATTCATTAGCGTTAGGAACTGACAACCTCGTGGCGATGGCTCTTTCGTTGTATTCTATGCCCTCTTTCTGGCATTATTCCGTCTCCATGGCTGACAGTTGTGTAATGTGAAAGGCCGAGACAGCAAGGATCACGTACAAAGGACTCTTTCAGGTAGCGCCATCGGGGATCGAGTCGAAGCCCTCTAATGGGCTCTGAGAAGGTGCTAAAGTCAGCATCATCAAGATGGTCGCTGGTATTTTCTCAGGAGTCGTCTGTGGTGACAGTCAATTCGAAGAGGCCTAACTTACGCGCCTGCTCGTGAGACGAATCGCACCCACGTCTTCCGTCAAGACCAGCTATAGCTAGAAGTCGGGCCCAGGAGTCGCCTGTGAAGACAGCCAATTCGTAGAGGCCTTATCTGCCCGTCTCCTGTCAAGACGAGCGGTCGATACGGGCCTGGCCTAACTTTCTTCCTTCGTCACGACGCGTGACGCGTATGTAGCTGATTCGTACAGGGGAATTAAGTAAATCCGCCATGCACGTGCCTTTTACGTTACCCTACCTACCCTATACTGGTACGATTGATGCAACCGCGTTACGATAACCCAATACCTCAACGAAATAAATTCCTATGAAATCCCATATCTATCAATCGAACTCAATATGAAGAAGCCCGAATTAAAATTGATTGATGACGAAAGATCTAGAATTGGAATGATGTTGTTGATCAAAAACCGAACAACGGAAATTTTTCATCCTTCAATACGCGATACTTCTGAACGATTTATTGAAAAGGGGAACACGGTGAGGAGCCAAAAGGGATGAGCCAATGAGAGCGCGCGCAAGTGGGTCCAGCACGTGAAGACACGTGGCCCACCACAAAGTAAACAACGCCACGAATTAAGGGATTTTGGAAGGTTTAGGAGTCAACTTGTCGATTAGAGAGATATCTCATAGCAATAGCTAGTTAATTGCAAGTTGGCAGCAACGCAGAATTTACTCGTCTTCACTCCTCCACTACACCGTATTTTATTCTGACACACAGCGGGTGATGAAATGATCCACGGCGACCCCAGGGAGTCTGTTCTCTTAGATCTCGCTGGTGCCAGAGTAATCTCATATGCGAACGTCTTTTAAATTCCAATTATACCGGCCTTTGTCTCTCTGTATCTTATCTCACAAGCGGTTGCGACCTTTCGCTTCCACTGCCGAATTTAAGCGAAATTCGATTTTCACCACGTGAGGAATTTGAGATTCAGGAGGGGGATGATGCCGTGATCCCGACAAGGATCGATCTGTGCCCCTTCTTTAGTAAATTCGCTACCTATGTTATCAAAGAGCAGTCAACGTTCTTGCTAGCGCTCTATTTGGATTACCATGGAGGGTAAACCACGTCATTCATTCCAATTTCGTCATAAAGGTACACGTCGGAAATCCATTTAAGAGTCCAGTTGGTGGTGCAGTCAGACCTTGCATCGTTACTATGCCTGGTGAGGCCCTTTCTGAATAAAACTCTTGTTCATGTCTTGAGAAAGACTACACCAGCCCGCATCGAATATAGCAGAGAGAATCTACTTGCGCCGAGGGCCACGAAATAGATTGAGATCCAGAAGTCATATGACCTTGAAGTTTGCCTTCGCAGGTTTAATTCCATTCCATTGATTATTTTATGAAACTTGTTAGCCTAATTTTCAAGTCATTGAGTCTGAAAAGCATGGAAGACTTTTCTCTCTTAATGGTGGGCATTTTGACAGAGAAAACACTAAGAGGAAAAAAGTGTGTGTCGACTTTCTAACTGTGCGACTCCAGCTACTTTATACAGACTCTTCCTAGCGGACATAGACTAAATGGCTCTCAGTACACGGGAGCAGCTCGGAGTAGTCTAACTTGCGGACTCACTTGCGGCTTTGATGAAATGCGTTGTAAAGCTCGGTAGAGCGGCGAGTTGACTAGTACCTGTCGACGCAGGCCGCCGCCGGTTGCGCTACCCCAGCTCGTATAGCACCCGCACCATCCGGCTGGAATACGTGCCCATGTCATGACATCCCCCAGGCTCCACCTTCTCTCGTCTATGCAGTCCGTCAGGAGCTGAAGGAATCCTGATTTAGAATTCCATCGCGTGCCCAGCTAACTTGCCCTTAATCATGCCACCGAAGATTGCTGGCTTTGCAACAAGACGACAGTGACTGTTATTGCAGATTTAGATTCATATCCAGCAGTATGCATAGGGTTATTCCGGCCCCTCTATAGTAAACAAATCTCACAGGTCGTCCTGCTCTGTCGTTGTAAAGTGAATACTACGTTGCCCTTTATATCTACAGTGATTATTTTCAACATCTTCTAGAACGATCATGTCAGGTAGACTGCCCATGACAGCTCAGACATCTCAGAGTCTAGAACACGCTTGGCCGTTTGCTACCTAAAACCGCCACAATCGTGCCAGGAATAGAATCAATAAATTAAACATGACAAAACGGCGAACCCGACATAACGGAGACACCCACACCGATCCAAACCTTTTCTAGTGGTATTTGATCCTTTCAATGCTAGGCCTGAGATAGACTAAGTTGATATAAAGAAAGCATGAGCCCCCACTTAGTGTATGAACTAGACCAACCATTATTTTATGGAGTATAGTAGACCTCAGATACAAATACGTAAAAAAGAGCCAAGTTGACCAGAATGGTTGAAATGATCAGGTCTATACATGTCTGGCGAGTAAGCGCCATGAATTGATCACTGACGAAAACAAAGAAAAAGAATTTACACTTCAGCTGTAAGCTGGTGTTGTTTTCTTCCAACATTGAGGAGGAAGTAGTGCTGCCCCTGCTCATAGTCATGCTTCTAGATGGCAATTGGCAAACGCCGAAGACTCCACCAGCCGGCCGTTACCTTTTACAAAAGTGCCCGGAATAAGTATTCTCATGTCATTGCTCGGATTACGAAGACTCCACAGTTAATCAAAGCCGGCTGTTGGATGCAAGATGGTTTTCGCATATGGCCCTTTGCCAGCCAATCGGCTGTTTTTTTCCCAATGAATTTCTGCTCAAGACCTGGAATAGAAAAGCCGAGAGGAACAACAACCTGGCTCTTCTCCTTTCAATACAGCCCAGGCTAGGCGGAGGAGCTGCCTGAATGAGCGTTGAGAATCATTTCCTGCCTTGCCACAGCCTCGTGTACACATATAGAAATATAGAGATTTTAATCCATTTCGATCAAGCTATATAAGGAAGCGCCGCCTTGAGCTTTTAAAATTTAGAATCCAGCCTCAGATTTATATATCCTTCTTCAACAATTGTCTTCCTACCAACAATCTCTTCTTTCCAAAATTATTTCACTTTTATATTCAACAAAATAGACCAAATGCATTTCAGCACAGTCTTTACCTTCTCGCTTCTCGCTCTCTTCGGAGGCGTCACGGCCCAGCGAGGACACGATGGCCTCGCTAGACGAGCTTTGTATGCCGACGAAAAATTGGAGCTAGTGCTAAGCGTAAGCATTCAGATTCCCTTCCTCCAACCATTTTATCTTAGGGTTCGTTGCTAATGAGATTCTTTTTGGATATGAAGAAACGCGCGCTTCCTCCCCCAGGCTCATGCGTCAAAGACCCAGTCACCAAAAAGCTTATGTGCTTCAAGGGGGGCAAGAAGTGTGGCGGCCCATGCTCTGGCAGTGCCAAGCAGTTTGATGGCTGCTTGTGCAACTACAGACCTTGAGTGAGGAGTGGAGGACTATATCTTCGTAGGATAAGCTCTGAGTATGGTCCTTTCGTATTTGAGCTTCCTCCTTGTCTGATTCGACCAAATAGCTAGTGGACCTTAGGCATAAATGTGAAAAGCACTCACTATGCCTATCCTTTCACCAATGAAAATCATTGCTCCTTAAACGTTTAAAATTACTTATGTGAATGCTTATAATGGACTGGGTAATTTCATCCTACTCTATCTCGCTAATATGGACGACTACTAAGCTTCATATAATGACGTTATTGTAGATTCAAAACCGCAGTAGTGTTATTTACGTTTCCCGTTCGATAAAATGCGGTCTACCTGATATACTCATCATGATGTGTTTATGGAGCATAAAGGGATGTCCAAGTTCATCACCAATGTAGTCGACGTGCGAGGAATTGTTCAGGGTGTTTTTGGCAATATTGCTACTAGAAGCGACGCTGCTGTTCGCTTCTATAGCTGGAAATTTAAGAATTGGGAGCCCGAGCTCTTCACTCTCTCGCCCCAAGCAGATGGACGACGCCATTGTAACAGTCGATCCTCAAATTGGCTAAGATATTAGGATGGTATAGCACAATATTAGACAGTTCGCCTAGGCTCAGCGAGAGGTGATTCATGATCTCAGAGTCCATCACCCGGATATCAGCGGAGGCATTGGCAAATCAACCACGGCGTAGCCATTGAACGAGAAGGTGCCCTTTTAATTTCACGTGATGGATATCATCATGATATAGTGTTCCCTCTAGCTCCGCACAGTCTCTCAAGGCGTAGAACTTAGTCTGGCGGGCCACGTCTAACTAGCCCAGAATGGTTGTGCTTGTATTGATTTGCCCGACCTCACCCTACCTCTAATTCTGTTAGCTCTCATTATCACTGCCCGCTTAGCTTCACCTGACTTTATTCTTAACGGTCAGTATGCCACTCTCATGGTCAACTAACTTAGAGGTGACTTTGGTCTAGAAAGCCATAGCGACCTCTCGTCTCGGCGGAAGACAAATAGATTAAATCTGTAGAAATGATTTCTTTGACTTGTTTGTCGCTGGCCGGCTTTCACTGTTAAAAAGGGTACATTATCAAACAACTATTTTAAGATGTCATGTAATAGTGAGCTAATAGATTTAGATGTGATAAGAAGAGTCATGCGCAGTTGTTAATTGCTGCAAAGTACCTGTATGAATAGTTGCCATTTATTTACTGTGTTCTTGGTTTAAAAGTTCATCCGAGTGAATCGGACCCACGGGGAGAGAGAATGGCTCCCAGTTGGCGAACAACGTAAAGGCCACGCTACTTCCAAGTAGAGCAGCTGCTAATTTGCGGCCATGGCTATATGCCACCGAGCGGACCTTCTCTAGCTCCGCTCTCTTATAACCTTGGGGGATTACATTAATGACTAGCTCCTTCAAATTTGGGAATCTCTGTACTTCCATACTGAGCTTCTCTAGATCCCCCCATATAGACGTATCTTGATATACGCGGAGATTCAGAGTGTGTAGATTTGGGGGGATGTTATCAACGAGGCAAGATGGGGCTCCTTCTTTTTCGTGACGATGTATACAAATGGAGGTGTCGTCAAGGTGGAGCGTTTCCAGCTTTGACAAGGCACGTAACGACCCTTTCTTTAATACGTGTCTTGGTAGAGCTTCGTAGGAGAGGGCAGTGAGATCGATGTCCAGTGAGGTAAGTGAAGACTGCACTGGCTGAAGGCAAGCTAAAAACCCAGGAACTGAAAGGAGACGGTTAACGTCCTCGTGCACCCAAGAAAGGCCTAATGAATATCGAAAGCGCTGTAGATTCGGGGCGTGAGCAATCATGTCGCTCAGAAAAGTGTTAGAGGCTGGATCCTCCTGCAAGAAACATTGATCCATTTCAACAACACGAAGCGGTCTTTCCGCAGAATCTTGGAACACTCGCCGGCCAGAAGTACCAACGCATCCTAGCAACTGGATGTGCTCTAAGTTTGGTGAGATGTTCAACAAAGTCGTAATGGCAGGGTTGTCGGCGCCGAATCCCCAATCGCCATCAAACATTAAATGCTTCAGATGGGCCGAAGCCGCAACAGATCCCAGACTATCGTAGCGCTCTTGGAGGTATATGAAGTGAGGATCTTCCGAACGCGTCTCGCTCTGCTCCAGTGTTATCTCCAATGACTCAAGACTGGGCAGCATAGCCACCAATACTTCCAAGCAAAACTCTCCAGCACTTATGTCGACATCCTCAGCGCTTTCAAAGTCTGAATCACCTTCTCGCTCCATACTCAATCGCCGAGCAACGGATTTAATGAGCTCAATCTCTTCTTGTTCAAAAATATCCCATCCACAAGAGGAGTACCGCTCTCGGCAAATCCGTTTAACTTGCATGGCGAGATCTGGCCGTTCTTCGAGTGTTCGGACCAACTTGGGAAATCTCAGAGCGTCAGGTAGATAAGGAAGGAAATGATAGAGAAGAGGTTGCGCTAAGTCGCGAAATGTTCTACACATTCCGCTGAGTGCAACCAGGGCCTCTCGATTCTTCTTGTGACACTTGCCGATTTCATGGCTGGGTATTTTCGTATCTGGGCGACAGTGAAGGCATAGATAGCTGCATACCATACTGAGGACTTCGACAGGGAATTCTGATAGCCCTCGTGGGGTTCTAATCGGGGCGTCGTAAGCCATCGAGCAAAGTGTGCGACGTTGATGAATTTATTATGAACAGGAAGATGAAAAGGGTCTTTTTTTTTTGAACAATAAATTATTCTGATTTATAGCTTGATCATGTCACCTGATCTCTTATTATTAGCCATGCTAAGCTTATTCATCTAGATCGATGAGAAGGAATCGCCCCCCCGTTGCTGGTGAGATTCTAGTAATGATTCAATTAGGGCTCGATGTGTTATGGGGATACCCCGGTTAGTAGTAGTAGAAACAATAACCTCTGCAAGTCTTCTTTAGGAGTTATATGAGCTGATGTTACCGCATGACAAAGGAGATCATACTGGTTTAGGGGACAATGGGCCAAATGTCTTGGCCCTCATCAGCGATCAAGCTAACGTCAATCAAGTTAACGTCAATCAAGTGTAATGCTGATAAAAAAGTTGGTTGATACTATTCGAGCTTTATGAAATAACCAAATCCTGCATCTTGAAACTGGCGCTATTTACTACCTCACCGTCCATAAAGCCATGAATGAAGCAATCCCCGACTACTTTATAATGTGTATTCTCATCTCTCACGCTGTTGGGGAGGCTTGTTGGCCGTAATACAATCGGGACTGATGATCCTGGTAAGATGAAGATCTCATCCCGCTCTAGGATTTCTCTACTCGCGATACCAAGATAACCCTCTTCTGTTAGAAACACCTTCCTCTTTATCAAAGTATCCAACATATGCTCGTGGATGGTAGGAATAAGAAGTGAATTGGTGAGAATGTCATCTTCCGATTCCCCGTTCTTGAAGAACGACATGTCTACTCCAGCTGATTGCTTGAGATGATCTGAAATGTTCTCGCTGGAGTCATCCTGACCTGTAGCCCAGAATTCGTTTAGTATAGCAATGGTAGATAAATGCTGAGTTGTCGCCCTTTGGGTCTTGGCAGAACCCCAGCCATGATCTCTGAGCATCGTTCTCCACCACGCATTAATACGCGTACCGCCCCGAGGATATGGGGCTCCTTGAAGTTCGGGAGTAGATATCCATGAAGTAACGGTCTGTCTCTTATGGAGTTCGTTGTGAGAGATCTGTTCGTCTACAAGATCACAGTCGCATAGTGTGAAAAGGTTTGGCGAGCCGCCTCCGTCGAATCGAATTTGATGTGACACAGCCTGGATTCGGTCAACGTAAATGCCACGTAGAAACAACTGACGATCAATGATAGTCACTTGGATCTCCTGCCCAAGCTTCCCGGGAGCAGAAAAATGTCGCATTTGTGCTAGCCAGTCCAATGCCTTGGGATTAGGGTCGGACCTTGTTTTTGGTATGGATAAATCAACCACCCAACTAGGCAGGTCTTGCAGTTTGGTCGACCTACGAGCCCCTGCAAAAGACAAAGGCAACAAGCTACCTCTCATGCGAATATGTTCCTCAGAAACGGCAACAAACAGATCTGCGATCCGGGCTTCGTAATCGGGTACAATATCAGAGCTCGCCAAACCAAGCAGTGCATACACAAGATCATGGGGCTGTGTGGCGTTTCTTTTCATGAGCTGTAATGCTAACTCTAGGACCGTGGGCTTGGAGCCTAAGTTTTGTCGCAGTTCACCTAACTCGTGAAAGCTATCGAGAAGGCTGGCCAGATTCTGGTCGATGGCGTCTCGACTTAAGCCAGCAACCTTACAGCACTGGCTATGCATATGAAGTTTGTAGTTTGAGGCCGCCGATATCATAGTTTCGAGCGGTATAGACACAGAGCCAAAATGCAACCAGCCGACCGGCGCTAAAGCAGCCTCTTGGACAACCCATAGCCGGTAAAACCATTGATCCCAAAAGAAGCTCAAGATGTGATGTTTGAGCACGCTTGACCATATTCTATCCAAGCATAGTACGGGCGAAAAAGCCGTAATCTCCGTGAGATGTGTGCCGTCAGCAAGCTCCCGGAAGATCCAGGCCATGAAAAGGTCGATTTGATCATGACCGCTTGGTGACATAATTGAGGCCCTGTCGCTGCCCCCTTGTGCGAAATTGAAGTGTTTGCAATACTCAGGCCAGAGAGTATTGTAATCGGCATTATCGCCAGAGAAAGTCCATGATTTGTCCTTTTGATCACGGCAATAATATGTTAGGCCGTCCATCCATATATGGACCTGCCGACTCGAAGAGTATATTTCGCCCATAATCTGGACTTGTTGGTTTCGCTCGCTGATGCACAGTTGATTAATGCAGAGAGCGTCGATCCAAATTACTAAAGGTGCACTCTCAACGCCTTGGCGGGGCCGGAGCACGCGAATAGCATTGAACAGAGTCCCGGATAGTGGGACAAGGGTGCCATTGATTAGTATCTTCTTGCTGCTCTCTTTTTTGCTTTTCGTTTCCCAGACGTAAGAAAGCGTGTCGTAGATTGGTTTGTTGGCCAAGCTGACTACTGTCATCTCAGCGTCCAAAGGAGCATCCCATTCTGCTGGTTGGATAATGAGGAGTCTTATTGACGATAGGGCAGATTTGAGTGGTAAGTGTTCGTATGAGAGAGAGTTCATCGTTGCTGCCAACGCTGTTGCCCACGCGTGTCTGCGATACTGACTATTGTAGGTCTCGAACCTGACGAAATATCACGGCCTACGGGCCGTATGTTCCCAAATTCCTGTGTACTGGGGGTATTGGGAACCTTTGCTTGATTGACAACTGAGTGGACGTGACGATTATTTTATCGAGTCACACGCTTGTCAGCAATGCTCATAAGAGCAGGCGGTTAGCGTCATTTTATGCAGGCGGTGTGAGAAAAACCTTTTGAGGATTCTCTGCCCTGTAAGCCACGTGGATCCGGAGTGGGTGGATTGGTTAGGCAGGAGTGCATGAATCTGATTTCTACGTTACAAGGCAGTCGAGGGATCTAGCGGCGACAAAGCAGGTTGTCTCTTTGGCAAGCTAGAATAAACCAATACACATCTTGCGCTGTGGCTTAGAACAGAAACAGGCTTAAACTAATGAGATTTGCGTGTTTCTGTGAACTGTCGAAACAGCCCACGTAAACGGTGCAATGAAAATTCTTAGTCTAGGGATTTCCCACATGCACGCCAGAGGCAAGCATGTTTATATCAGTACCTTTTTATATAACCTCGAAGTGCGTGCCTTAAGCGATAATTCTCTAATGTATCTAATTTATTCTCTGCGGATGAGGTCGAGATCACGGATTGCACTAGGTCGGATGAAATATAGCATATCAGCCTCATATCCCACGTAAAGTCTAAGACAGACTAAAGCCACCAGCGCACACTGTTCATTCCTGTATTCCAGTTTCACTTGGTTCGGTTTGTCAAACCTAAACTCTAGAGTTTTGGCATTGATTAGGCCGATGCGTGCCAGCTAGAACAAATCCGGCCCTTTGCCATGGCCTTTGCTCTTAGTTTGTTCCCCTCACATAGTCACAAATCATTCACCCTTCCGTTCTCCACGCCCAGACGATGCACCTCAGCTCGTTGGCTTCATTAAAGATATGCATAGTGACCATCCTGTGGAAAACATGAATGCGGAGTCAGTGATAGTAAGTATAGAACTATGATCTTTCTTGTTTCGCTTATTCAACATGGTCTTTCCGGATCAGATCTATGACCGATCCTGTCTAACCTCCGACATTCCAGGCCGCACAATGGACCCTAATGTCTGTTGCTTTCTTGCTCGTTATTGCGCGTCTATCCGTACGGTTTCGTTTGAAGCAGAAGAACCTCATCGTATCCGATTTATTTCTCGTGGGCGCCTGTTGTGCAGCTATAGGCATGCTTACTGCAGATGTCATTATCTGGAAGCAAGGCACTTGGCTAAACATCGTGGACCCTGGAGTTCCGACGCTGAAGGTAGGGGCTCCTCTGAGAATGTTTTGTCCTAGTGAACCATCTCACTGTTCCATCCACCCAGGCCCGCTTCGCAATCTGTTTCCTTTTCGACACCGGGTTGTACTTTCCCAAGTTTAGTATCATCGCATTATACTATACTCTCGTTCCTCGTACTCAACCATGGATGCGAATAGCCCTCTACGGCCTTACCACAATCACAACTTCATGCTGCCTCATCACCATCTTCTATACGGGGTTTTATTGTGGACTGGATATAGCCTCAAACTGGTATGTAGTTCCCATTTTGAGACACAAGCAGTCTATCTGGCCAAGTGATCCCATGAACACTGGAGATTAATTGGACTTAGGTCAACTGAGCCAGGGTCCTGCAAGTTCTTTTTTGCTGATATGCCTGTTGAGATATACTGGGGCATGCATCTCGCAACCGAGGTTCTCAGTATGGGAAACTTCACCTAATATCGCTTGAACAATTTCTAACGGCCAGCTAGACTTTATTTTCCCATTTCCCATTGTTCGTGATCTAAGGCTCCCCAATCTTCGCGAGAAGATCGGCTTATATATCATTCTTGGTCTGGGTTTAATCACGATTCTTGTTACAATAGCCCGATACATCAATGGAGTATTTGGTTTCAGCACTTACGGAGCGAGTGAGTACTTGCATCCCAATACGTCTTTCCATATGGGGAAACATGTGAGCAACGATAGAGAGCTAATTTTGTGATCTTGTGCAAGCCCTGTGGGGTACAGCAGAATTGGCCACTGCGATTTCCGCAGTTGCTCTTACAGCCTTACGGCCACTTCTCCGTGTGGTCACAGAGATCGTGACGGACACGTACAGCAGAATCACCAACAAGTGTACAGGATCTTCTCACGCGATTACTGCTAAAAGCTCCTTTAGTTCTAGATCTAGACCTTCTGCTTAACAGATATTAATAATAGAACGGAAATACGTACCTAACTAGTTATTTCCCTCCTGCATATATTCTAGCTGGCCAAGGGCTGATGGTACTTATTACAAACTCAGTTATATGGGTGTTCGTCACGGAGTACCTTTATAAAATCAGATATCCTGGACTGTCACGCTAGCTTTTAAAACCATTTGGAAAGGTTCCAGAGCTCTTTTGGTGGATATGAAACATGCAAGCAGAGTTTTCACTTGAGCCTGCCCTTGATACTAACATCCTGAATGATAATTACGAGACCAATTCCCTGGCAGTAGCTAAAACTTCGTCTCAGGAACTTGGAGCTGATTTCTTTCAATGAATATATCGCCCCTTATCTTAAAAGGCACTACCACCTATCTCCTAAGATTACGTGGTTGACGCCTTACACCCGATGACTAGGATAGGTGCCGACAGGAATTGAAACGTGGCGCCCCCTGCTTGGTGCCCATGATGACATACCATTGCAGGGGGTGGATGGCTGTTAGACTTGAGGAGATGCATATGTATACGCATTTATAAGCTCTATCTTACGTCCGTAGCATGATAATCCTGCTGCCTAGGCAAAGTGAGATGTGCCACTGACAGGCGGAATGAATTTATGGAAGCCTGACGTGAAGGATTAAGCTTCTCCAGTGCTATGAGCAATTAACATTGGAGCCGCGTCTACAGTGAGGCGCAGTGCGCTGATTCATCTTCGTCGTCTGACTTCTTTTCCAACGGCGTCATTCGCGTGCTGAATTCATTATCTTTGTATCAATACCAAGCTACATGAAATGGAGTCGAAAACATGCAACGCAGTGCTCAGCACCACTGAGATTCTCGAGGCAGTCCTGGTCTATGCAGACCCTAAGACCGTCCTCCTCGCTCGGCGAGTCTGTGTGAAATGGAACGACCTGATCTCCAACTCCCCATCCATCCAGCAGCACCTGTTTTTCCGCCCAGTCCCAGGTACGACTCCCGTGGTCCTCAACCCAATACTAGCCGAGGCCTTCCCGCCCTTCTTCCAACGCCCAGCCCCCGCCGGGACTGAGTACGAAGTGTCGGCGCCCGCCAAGCGTTTCAAGCCAGAGGCGTGGGCGAGACAGATACAGGAAATGTTCTCTTTCTCTTTCTCCGAGACTCCCCTCGACCTAGGCGGACGCACCAATGAGGCGACCTACGATGAGGTGCCCGACATCCATCCGCATTTTACCCCCGAGGACTTGGAAGGCCTCCCGCTCGCCCAGGACCGGCGCAACGCCGCCTTCCGCTACGAAGGAGCTACCTGGAGAGCGATGCTCCCGTGCCAGCCGCCGCCCACGTCTTTCATCTGCCTGGAGAAGGTGGAGTCCATGGGCGGCGAAGGTCAGTACTTTCGTCGCATCACTGAGGATGGGGTTGTGGCCCTTGACGATGACGGGGAGGTGCCAGAGGACAAGAAAGACCCAGGGCAGGGCGCTCCCGTCCGCATGGAGACCCTGTTCCACCTGGTGACGGGTGGCTGGGGTGATAAGAATGGTTGGGTGTGGATATGGGCCACAGGAGGTTCGGACACGCCGATTCCAAAGGACGTGGGGTTCAGTGTGATTGATGAGGCACGGAGAGAGGTTATGAAGCGGGCTGTGCAGCGCGACGGTTTGTGTCTAATCGAGAGCAGCGTGACACAATGTACAGGTCCCCCAGGGCCATGGTCCTTCGACAACAAGTTCCGAGTCAAACCTCCCTACAATCTGCCTTGGTAATGAACAGTTTTGCGACTGGCTTAGGATCCGTTACGGAGACAAAGGTAGTAATAGAAGAGTGAAGGAATATGAGGAGTGATAAATGATATCGAGCCTGTATAGACCGACGACAACTTTTCTTCCATTCTATTGCGTGATCATATGCAAATGAGCACCGTCGAGTAGGAGAAAATGGTAGCTTCCATGTGTGCCAGATAAGTAATGGTTCATTTCAAGATCATATTCCTCATACCCACAACCAGACTATTTTCTTCACCAACATGACTATAACTATGTACAACTACATGACTTCGGAGTACAGGAATAACTCTTCAAGCCTTGTTAGCATTGATCCACTCAATGAAGTTGCCAACTCTAGTGTATACTCCGGCGTATCCTTGTCTGGCACATCCGTTACCCCAAGACACAACACCCTGGAGGACTCCAGTTGAGGCATCAACGATAGGACCGCCGCTATCACCACTGCACGCATCCTTACCGCCAGCATCCACACCAGCACACCACATGGCGTCAGTGATAGAGGAGGTACCGTACTGGGAGCGGCAGGTAGCCCGAGAGATGACGGAGACGGTCACCTTCCTCAAGGCAGAGACGACACCAGAGCCGTTCTCACTCGTAAGACCCCTGAGGTTCAAAGTGGTTAATTAGCCGATATTCGCTAGAAACTTAACGAATTTTAGAGGCGAATGTCACATACCAGCCAGCAACAGTGACAGAAGAGCCTGTCGCGGGGTCAGACCCCTGGGTAGGAAGGGTAGCATATTTGATCGTAGAGCTCTCAGGAATACTCGTGGAGAGTCTATAGATGGCAATGTCGTTGTATGGGACGCCATTGCTACCCTCGCTATAACTGGGGTGGATCGTAATGGAAGAGACTCCAACTTGGGTACCGCCGGAAGAGCGGTTCTGTAAATTGTTGTTAGGCCGATGCTTTAGGAATGCGACTTGAAAGAGTAAAGCGGGATCTTCTTCTCCCTCATAAACGGTCTTAGTAAGGGCCTAGTGACTTACAGCTGATCCGGCCCGAACCCTAAGAGACGAGGCACGAACGTCGGCGCAGTGTCCAGCGGTCAGAACAGTGTTGGCATTGATCAGAACACCGCCACAGAAGCTGCTCCCATCAGTAAGACTGACGATGAATGGGAACTCTCCAATCGTAGCCGTGGTACCTCCAACAATCGAAATGCCCACGCTACCCTCCTCAAGCGGGAGGGCTGCTGCCATAGAGACAGCGGGCACCAGAAGCGAGGCCGCGACGGAGCGTGCGTTAACCATTGTTTCTTGAGGGGTGAGGAGATGGCCTAAGTTGATTGCTGAATGACAGGTGGTGATGTAGAATCATCCTGTTGAAGACGGGTTGACCAACCTGTTTACATAGTTTTTGGTTGGCAGGGGGTCATCAGCCATAGGCCCCTCAAACAACATGTCCTGCCACAGACTGTTAGGCACTTTCCTCATCATCTGATGTGCTATGTTGAACCTAGCCACTCCGTCTCAATCAGCCCATGCTATCTTGAGCTATGTAAGCCTTGTGTGTGGACCGCGATGCCATATCCACATACTAGGCATTGCCAGAATTGGTAGCTGCGAGTTTTCTGCGTTTACGACCCTTCTTGGCAATTCTAAAGACGGGTAAGCCGGGAATCCTTCTTCAAAAGGCGCTTCCAATGTAAATCCGGATTCCAAGTATCATTCCGAATGCAACGTCGGGTGTTGAGCATAAATTAGACTTAATCTGAATCGAAACTGGATCCGAACATAAGGTTAATTGTCTCTCGTCATCTTGGACCGAACGGATTAGCCTCTTGGCTGCTTAAACACGAGATAAGGATTCCTTAATTTAGTGGAGCTGAGATTCATTATTTGGAAGGTGTTTTCTGATACAGGATAACAAAGGCAAAGCCAAGAGGATGATCCTTGCTTATTAGAGTGAACTAGAGGCCAATGAATTATCATCACCACGCTACTAGAGCGGTGTATAATAATTATCATTAACAAAAAACGATGGCTGATTGAATTCCGGATCATCTCTTCCAATCAAGAGCAGTGGCTTTGAAGTTAGTTAAACCTTTCCCAAAATGTGAAGTGAGATATTGAGTCGGCCCAGTGGTCTCCCAATCCATTGTGTTTGAACTTGAGTTGTAATATAGGGAGGTAAGGATGGTGTAACTAGTAAAAATACTCATCGATTTGAAACAAGTCCACCATGTGGCTAATTCTGGGGATCTTGGAAACAGTTGTACGCATGGGTCGCCCCGAGCCATCAACCATAACCCAGAGGTAAATGTGACCACGGGGACCGCCACATGGGACCAATCAAACAATGCGATGAGAGGACAATGGAGTAATTTACCACGAGATTTTGGATCATCTTCAAACCTGTGTAGCTCTAATTATACGGGCCTATGCATGGAACCTTTGTACAGGTTATCACCTACTGGATTGGAGGGCAGGCGCAAAAGATCAGAGAGGGGAACAATACCACATGACTGTGTGCTTAGCATTTTCTTTGTAACTGATTCTGGAAATAGACAGTTCCAAGCGCGGAATATGTTCTCTAAACCTGTGGTTAACATCGGAATAGGAAGCTGGGGAAGCCGGGGTTAAAGCTTGGTTTCACTGGGCCAGAACAGGAAGCTGGACCTACCATTGAATCATATGGCTCACTTTGTGGAGAATATCAAAAAGAGCACATAAATGTCAACAGATTTAGTAAGAGTCATACCATCCTGCTTTCCTCCTTATCTGTCTTCTCCGACATCGGATACTTATGAAACCAGTATGCTGCTACTATTGCACAGAGGCTTGAGACTTGGAGGCTTTTTTGCTCCTCTCCTAATCGGGACATCGTTTCTGATCTTAGCCAAGTGTACGGACGTATACTTAATCTAAAACGCAACGTGTCCACATTGATGAAGACGTTGTTGGCAAGGTAGGATTGTCAAAATTGACTGTTGGCATCTTGAGCGGCACAGCTTAATTACCTACCACACCAACAACCAACAATGCAGCCTGACCATCGCACACTGGCGTTGCAAGATAAGTCCCTCAAAGAATTTAAAAGAAAGTGTCAATTTATATATACTCCATGACTTATTAATTAATTACTCAATTGAATACATCATTCATTTAACCCCGTCCCGAGTGAGGCACGATGCAGTGGGGCCAACTGCGTGAGTGCCGGTGAAAGAGCTGTTCCCGACCGTACGCAAGTTCATTTTCATTCCTTACATCTCAACAGTCTACTTGAAACTACAGCCATCATGGATTTGGACTTGTTGAAAGATTTTATAGCATCACTCCAGCCCGACGCGCCTCCTTTGCGAGTACGAGACCCTCTGGATCTCGACGACGCCACCCGCGAGTTGTATAGACGAGCCATCGCTGACCCGTCGTCTCTCAGCGAAGAAGAACGGAGAAAGATACTGCGCCGTCCGCCTCCTGAAGAGGAAGACGCAAGGTCCCGCGAGTTATGTGGCTCCACCATGTCCGAGCTCATCACTAAAGCCATCCAAAATCACGAATCGCTGACCTACCAAGAATCAACGTTGGTAATGGCTCGCCCCAAGGAGAGCTATCCTGGAGAGCTGCTACGGGAAAAGTGTCGGATGAGCGAAAATGATAGAGACTTGCTTCATAAGGCAATGGAGGCCGCACCCACAGCAGACGAAGTTGCCGCTCAAAAGAACGCCATGGGCATTCAAAACCTCTGGCGTGAGCACAACAATGCTGCCTATGACGCTTTAAGTGCTTTTGATCGTGCTCTGATCAAGAGAGCCGGACACATACCGTGGCAAGATCACATTATAGGCCCGGAAGACCCATTTCGCAAAATAGCGACGTGCGGATTTGTGGTGTTTTACTCAGATGCGGTCAACTGGCCGTCATTCAACGAGCGGATGCAAGCGGCAACGAAGTACGGATTCGATCTTTGTATGTCAAGGATCAGAGACTCCATCAGGGAGGGGTTCACCTTGCACGGGGTACAGTACGACGACGCCGAATCGCTTCAAAGCCGCTTCGCCGCCGTGCGAGACGTGGATGAGATCCCGAAAGGCTTGAGGCAGGATGCATTTCTCTACGTCGACGATGAGGCGACGCAATCCCTGGAGTCGAGCAGGCCGTTCGTATGGCTCTGGGAGCCCCAGGAGACAGCTAAGCCGCTGAAGGTCAACGCCCAGCACATAGCACCGCTGCTAATTGCGCGACTGACGCAGCGGGACCTCTCAACAGAAAAGGATCAGAAATGGCCTTTCAGGAGCACGCCGGACCTAGAGCAGATGCACAAGATGGCAAGACGGTCGACGAATGGGGCTGGCGAGCGTGATGGCATCTGGCCTCCAAACGCAACTTCAATGTAAAACAGAATCAAAGAACAACAGAGCCTTATGACGCGAGAGTTGTGGGGGGTAGAGCCGGCAATAGGTGAGTCTTTTTTAAGAGGAAAGGGGCATGGTGATTAACGCCAACCTGCATCTCAAATCTATCCTCAGTTTTGCCCACTGTGAATGGGATCAAGTCGGGATTACAGATAAGAAGATTGAGCTGCCTCGTTACCAAACTGGAGGAGGCGTCTGTAATCATCACCACCGTTCCCTTCCATTGCCCGACGAGGCCTTCATCCTCAATGATCTGCTGAGCAATAGGTCCGCACCACCATCCCCTTAAGGGTTTCTGTAGGGCTCAAAGTATTTCTCGTACTTGAAAGCCATCTCAGTTGGGGAGATCAAGTAACATCGGTTTCTACATCACGTAGCGATTTCATAGACAACGAATGAGGTAATCCATTGTCTCGTTTTTGTCGCTTCGTAATTCCCCTCTCTTATTATTATACGGTCCCAATTCTTTCGTTTACATCAACCGGAAGACTGGGGTTTGTTCAAGGAACCGTAATGATGGAACTTGATGAAGAGACGTGATGCAATTAACTTATCTCCGGTTCTTAGTCCCACTAACGGCGAAATCTCCGGTCTTTTTCAGTGCCGTGGCCTCATAGCTCCGCAATAAAATATGAACTTACGACTCTAGGCAGCGCCCAACAGTCTGGGCTGATTCACTGATCTCGTATTTCCAGGTAGCGGTAAAGGTTTTACGTAGACCACGTGTGTACTGATCAAGGCGATTCTACCTCTCGGCAACGCCCGTCACATCGTATCGTTTGTAGGCCACATCCTGTATCCCTCACAATGCCTTCCTACCAACAGCATTGGCTGAGGATGGTTCTTGAGGCATGTGGAAATGGACCACGGGATTGATAGATGGGTGGGCACTACTGACACTTGTGGGGGGAGGGGGTGGCTATCCTCAGTTACCTAGCCTATAGTACAGTTGTGTAAAATATATAAAGTTCTCGTATCTGCGCCCTTGCCTTTTATTAGCCTCATTTCTTTGAAATTTCACTCTATATAGACCCAGTACCTCCTTATTCACTATGGTCAAGGTAGCAGTCGCTGGAGGAACAGGTGCCGTGGGCAAGACTCTTGCAGATGTCCTGGCTGGCCAGACTAAGCATGAGGGTATTATCCTCACACGAAAAGTCAGTCAAACTCCATAGTCTTGGGATGGGTTCCAAAAGATTGCTAACTACCGTCACAGGACCCTACGCATAAATCCCCCCCATTGCCTCAGTACACCGTTGATTACGACAATGTCAGCTCTCTGACCGCCTTTTTGGAAGAGCATGACGTCCATACTGTCATCAGCGCGTTTGGCATCAACGCGAAATCTCTCACGGTCTCGCAAAGCAACCTCATTCAAGCTGCAAATGCCTCGAAGGCCACTAAGCGATTCATTCCAAGTTCATTTGCTACAGCATATCCTAAAGAGTAAGTACGAGAAAAAGACAGAGGTTGAGGCCCATCTTTGTTAACCTTTCAATTTTAGTGGTCCGCAGATTCTCCCTCCGCTTCAAGCATACTTTGATTCCCTAGATGCGTTAGAATCCACTAGCCTCGAGTGGGCTGTCGTGCACAACGGTATCTTCCTGGATTATTACTTTCCGGATACCTTGAAGTCGTACTACAACCATACTACCTTGGTCGTGGATATCCCCAACGGAGCCGCCGCGATCCCTGGAACTGGCAATGAACGCCTCACTCTCACATCTATCCATGACTCGGCGCGTTTTGTTGTTGCAGCACTCGATCTCCCGGAGTGGCCGCGTGAGCTCCGTGTTGTCGGGGACACCTTAACATACAACGAGCTAGCCAAACTGGCAGAAGAGGCTCGTGGCGTCAAGTTCGATGTCAAGTATGACGAACTCGAGAAGTTGAAGAGGTTCGAGGTCTCTGAGTTGCCAGCACATCAGAATGACTATAAAAGATTCCCAAAAGACGTCCTATTGCCTTTCTTGTCTATTTTTGAGCGATGGACCGCTGAAGGACTTTCAGAGATTAAGTATGAGGGTTCGCTCACTGAGAAGTTCCCTAGTATTAAGCCATTGAAAGTTAAGGATCTAATGGACCAGTATTGGAAGGCTTAGATATTTGGAAATCATTCGCTCCACGTGCCTGTCAAGAAGTACCTGGCTAATATAGCATCCTGAAGACCAAATGTTGCTACGTGATTAATAACTGGTCCAGTTTAAGGACGCTAGAGATGATCTGACTTTGATAAATTAACCGCTCTATCAAGATTGCCCTTATTGCGGACAGGGCAGTTAGCTAGGAAATAGGTAGCTCCACGGAGACGAAATCTTGCTTGCCCTCGTTCTTAAGCGCCTCGCTTTACCATCTTTCCGCCTCCTCGGTGACCGCCTCCATGGTTACCCCCAGAAGTTGGAAAGTTGAGACCATGCTCTTCAAGACTTTTTAACCTTGCCGCCTCCTCGTTGGCCGCCTCCATTGCTAGGGGTAAGGTTAGTTGCGGCCGCGCTTCACAATCTTCTTGCCTCCTCGTCGGGGACCGCCTCCGTGGCTGCTGCTAGGAGTAGGCAAGTTCCGGCCGCGCTCTTCAAGGTCACGGACTTCGAGCTCATCTAATTGCCGCTCGTCAAGCTTGTCCAAGCCTCTTGGATTCTCCTGATGAGTGGCAAGTCCGTAGCTGGCGAGGCCTAGCCACATAAGCGATGCAACGCTAAAATGCTTGATGGCAACCATTTTGAAATGGACTGAGACTAACGAAACAGTCGTAGATAAAAATAAAGGTAGTGTTGATAATTGAGGAGGAGCTCAGACAAGGAACAAATGAAAATGCTTGAAAAAAGTTGAAGAAAATCAATCTTAAACAAGGACTTGCTATGCTTTGCTTGTGCTGTTGGTGATGTTATGAAAGGCTGGAATTCAAGCAGATGTAGCTCTAATTTATAGATTTTCTTTTCACGGCATTACAGCTTTGCTCAGAATTATTATCTCTGGTGTTTTCTAAAATTAACCAATGACCTACGACGGGGATGTCAGAAGGATCATCATACTGTCAACCTTCAAGCAAAGATGCGTACGACGCTGAAACTTGAGCCAAAGCGTAGCATTATGCCGATCCCAGCAATCCCCAAGTTCCCTACAAGGCCTATCTGCCCCTCTGTATAATGCCGAAGGATGACCGTTGCTTTAGGAAGAGATAAAATAGGTCTATGTACTACCTCTCTATCTTCGCAAAGTCTCCATTGCCTATGGATTCAAACCCTTGCGAAGTGGTGAAGAATACTCACGTACGCACAAACTCCAGACTACTATGTAGAACATGTACCCTTCAGTGAAGGTCTGTCGTAAAGGTCCATCTGTCCCTAAAACGTGAAAATAATCACCGGTAGGCCTAGTTCCATCGCATTTATTGTTTGGTAATCATCAACAGGTTAATTAAGACAACGTATGCCGAGCTATATGCAAGGTATGTGATTCTTGACCAGAGATAGTGTGGTTAAATTTCCATCGGAGTCCGCAGCAAAGAGTGTGATGCTTGTAGTGCATGTTACAATGCACTGCTGTGTAGCCATGAGCAAACTGAATGCCAGCAAACAGTCGATAGCAACGAAGATCTTTCGGATTCTAGACTAGGATGGGATTTTAAGGTTGAGAATCCAGCTGCTGATCTAAGTTCCACAAGACTATTCAAATTTCAAATCCAGTGTCCAGTGTATATGATGACAGAATTTCGGATAGAAAACATCCACAAACACAGAGATCTCGCGAAGAACCGAATCTGGATCGAAAGTATCATGTATCCGGTAGTGTGAAATCGTTATTCAGATTTGAGGACACTTGGCAGACACTCCGCTAATAGGGACGTCCCAAGGAGAATGAATCGGGTCTATGTAACGGTTAAACACAAGATGTTTTCATCCAACGGCGTCAGAGAGTGGCGTGGATGAAGTTTGGCAAAGGCACTGTGCAATTTCGAAAAAGAAAGAAGAAAAAGAGGGGGAAAATGGGTAGCTAGAGCAGAGAAAGGCTAGTGATTTCTAAGAGAATGTCCAGTTAGGCAGACACACATACAATTCATCGATCGAATATCAACTTGGCAGTCATTGGTTTTGTGATGTACTGTCCTGGCGCTTTGAAGCTACGGTAGCACGAAGTCAGCTACACTGGCTTTCAAATACGAACTTGAATTTCTGCCAACTACTAAATATTACCAAAGACTAGTTGTATCTGCTTCAAAGTTCTCAAATATTCCCCCCCTGATTGAATAGATCTGTGCCGTGCCACGCACGATGAAACACCTTCATCCGTCCCTATCGCCCAAAGTTGTGTCTAGTATACGTAAAAGTTGGTCTCTCCGGGGTTCTCCTCTCTCATCTTCTTGTTCTTTCGCTGGAATGTTATTCGCAAAACCCAAGCACCAATAATTACTGCCCCAGAGAAGCCAGCACTAGCCATCATGGGCATTAGGAATCGCGGAGATTCGCTATCTGGCCACAAGTATGGGGTATAGATAGAGGCTGCGTTACCCAGGGTATTAGCCAGGGCAATGGCAACAGCCTTTTTCTCATCAGTCTGTCCACAGCAGGATCCGACCCATGCGAGGATGATATTGTTCACCCCGTATGTGGCACCAACGAAAAGCATGATACCGATAAAACGAGCGGGGACGTTTAACGTGGCGCAAGATAGCACGAAGCCAACAATCGCAATCAACTTGCTGACGGTAGTATGCCAAGTTCTCTCATTATTTCTCCCAGAAGACCATGCGACGGCAACTGAACAGAACCCAGCAAAAATGTAGGGTGGGCAGGTGAGGACGAGAGTGATCGTGGTATTGTACCCGAGCGACTTCATCACTGTGGGAAGGAAGTTTTTCTGTCGTTCGTTAGTTCAGACGTTGTGTGATGTTTGAGAAATTTGAAAATGCTCACAAAGCCGTTGGCGCTGAGGTGACAAGTGTCAATAAAGCAGAACAACCAAACACGCCAGTCAACGACTGCTTCTTTCAGACCAGTCCAGACGCTGGTTCCTTCTCGTCGGTTGGTAGTATCCAAAGCGATACGGTTGTGGGCAAGCTGTCTCTGCTCAGGGCTGAGCCAACGGGTCTTCAGAGGACTATCCGGGAGGGTGAAGAAGGCGATGATCGAAACTGCAATTGAGAACGCTCCTTGTATGATGAACAGCCTAAATGCGTCAGCTTTCCAGCGGCTTCTGAGGTTTCATGTTCAACTCACCATTGCCAACCTGAGAGCCCATGTTTATTGTCCAGCTCAGAAAAGATTGGAGCAGCAATCAGACCAGAGAAGGCACTAGCGCACATGTTTCCGGTGTAGAAAATGGACATTCTAGTTGCCATCTCCTTCCTCGTATAAAACATAGAAATCATGTACAGGGCACCAGGATAGAACTGTTATCAGGTAAATTAGTAACCATTGTGATGGGAGTATGATAATGTTCTTCAGGGTGGCGTACCGGAGCCTCGACGATACCCAGGAGGAAGCGACACACCAGCATATGCTCGTATGTGCTTGCCTTGTAGGTCAAGAGAGAAACAATGGACCAGGCAAGACTAAATCCAGCCATATAGACTATGAAATCTCAGTCAATTCCCGCCAACAATATTGTTGAAGTTGGGTCACATACAGCTCGGTCTCACGCGATTGAGAATCATATTCGAGGGGACCTGGCCACAAAGATAGCCGACAAAGAGGATTGACACGCAGGTGTTGTATTGAGTTCCCTTCATGCCGAGGTGCTTGTCCAGGCCGTTTAGCTTGCCATTGACCATGGCGTTCCGATCGAGGAAGTTGAAGAAATACATCAACCAGAGGATAGGCTGCAACATTTAGACAAGAATTCAATGGGACGTGTCAATCGTGTCAACCTACAAGAATGTACCAGTCAAGCTTTCGCACAAGGGCGATTTCCTTGGGGTCTGTCTTGGTATGAGCGCCAAACTCATCCACCTTCTCGATCTTGGGCATTTTCTGAAACTGCTCGTCTTCGTTTGGGCACTCTTCGACGTGGGCCACCTGGTTCTTCCCACTGTCCACGACAGAGGGCGGCACCTGTGCCGGAGTGTTCTCGTTTGCTGCCGCCATCGTCCTTTGTTCCGGGGGGTCGAATTCAAAGCTGGTGGTACCGGTGTAGTATTCTCTGGTTCGACCAGAACTTGGAGTGTTATTTATCTGAGCATGGCGAGCCGCCCAGAACACAGAGAGACCGTTGGGAAGGAATACCCCACGGGGATAGGTTCGTCAGATCCACAGGCCAGCGGTCCGTTTTCCGGCAACAACAGAATGGGGTTGCAATCTGGGGGCGGGGAAATAGGGATCCACGCCTCATCCTTGGAGGTTGGTGCCAATGGGATGAGAGTTTCGGAAAAGTGACCAACAAGCACGCTAGGAAAACGGACCTTTCGCATTTTCCGACATCCTGTACCCGAAGCCTTTCGTGACATGCTTCCTGGCCAGTCTAATCTTACCTGATACCCGTCCCCTGATAAGCGAGATATTACGGAATGCCAAGCTTGTCGTATCTCTAACCGGGACCTCGTGAGACCAACAGCCAGCCAATATTGATCCATGCTTTGAGAGAGGCTTCCCTATTGGCGGGTAGGCCTTTCGTCTAATGACTGCTGATAGTGGTGCGATAGTCGAGAATCGTTAGCTGTGCACCTAACATTTTCTTTCATTCAATAATGATTCCATTGACAACCATTACTGCGTATAAAATAGAGCTGGAAATGGCTGATCGTGTGGGAGGCATAGTTCTACCGCTAGACTTCTGTACTTCCTTCTCAGCCATATAATCCTCATATGAATCAAAACTAGGCTCCATTCACGTGAGGTCGGCGACGCGAGGATATTTAAACCGAGTTCTATTAACAACCTTAAGACCTCTTTGGGTACGTCGATCGGCCATCCGTGATGGTTGTTTTTTTTCCAGCCTATTATATATGGTAAAATGCTACTAGTACCAGAAAGAGTGAGGGAGAAGTTCATCCAGAGTCACACGTAGCATCCCGTGCCGAGCCACAACCTTAATAATAGCCTTAAGCCTGGTTTGAGATCTACCACTCATCCCAGGTCCATCATCAGCCAATGCATAGATTTTGGTGCCTACTAATAGTCCTGGAATAGCAATATTCCAAAGACTTTCCCACTTACTCCAAGACAGTGAAGACTTCACATTATGAGAACAGTCAAGTCGATACTTCGAGGGCATATCCTGGTAAAGATTGCAAGATCAAAAATACTAATAATAAAAGTGGTGCGTTACTTGCCCCCGCCTATTAAGTATAGTTGGTGCAATTGCTTTCGCAGGTTGTTGATATATGTAATAAGAGGAAGTGACATTCTTGGAACATGATCGTGATGTCGCATGAAATTGAAGCTAGCATAGCTCTCCCTTCCCGACATCATAGTGTTATTATTCTCACCGTCAGAGTGGGATTGAACGGGCTGGGCAACTGGGGTGCAGTTCCCGCATGGGTCATCCCTGGGACCAGGGACATCCTAAGCGACATCAGTGCTGATGTACGACTGATTAATCCCACTGAAGAGAAACTTTCACGAAGCTTAGGAGATAGCTACCCTGCACATCAGTCTGCACATCAGTTGTTGTAGGCCGAGGTGTCTGGAACGAACTCTGCAACTGGTGTACAACAATGTTCTCGAAATGCTCTGAGTAAACCTGTTTGTACATCAACAGACTGCAGGTAATAAAAAATAGGTTAATGACTGAAAGTGGTGTGATTTCCAACGCCTCTGTTGGCCACCTTGAATCGTTAAGATACACGCAGAAATCCACTTGGTAAAAGGTGCTTGCGCAACAACTGAAAGCGCTATCAGAGTTTGAAATCAAATCCCCAAACAAACTGAGAACTTATTAGACAGCAGAATCCCTAGCCTTATCGATAGGAGATGTAAAAGTTGTTGTCCCGTCTAAACTGTGTCTCACATCATTCAACAAGACCCCACAGGCAACGGAGCTGGACGCAATGACAGACCCGCTAACGGCTCGTGAGGGGGTATCTTTGGCATCCGAACATCGGATAATACTCTCAGAAAGCCGATGCCCCCATTAATTTCTACGACGGACGGAGAAGCTTGGGGTTGGGCGAGCGACCTAAAACAATTTATCATCGAGACGTCGCGCAAGCTACTTTTTCATCTTCTCTCCTTTCCTCGTTGACCCCTCGCATCTTATCTCATACCCCTCACCGCTCCTTGCCCATTCGCACGCCTACAATCCTTGTCATAGCCATCATGTCTTCAGGTCGCACCTTCAAGCTGAATACAGGCCACTCTATCCCCGCAGTGGGATTGGGTACTTGGGTAAATCAACCTGCATTGTACGCAGACTAGTTAAGCGGTATCGACTGACACCTAGAATATAGCAATCGGGCCCGAATGAAGTCGCGCGAGCTGTCGAGTACGCCTTGAAGCACGGATATCGCCATATTGACGCGGCTGCTGTGTACGACAATGAGGAAGAGGTCGGCGCTGGTATCAAAGCTTCTGGAGTGCCCCGGAGTGAAATATTCATCACCTCCAAGCTATGGAACACTCACCATGCGGGCGCTGATGTGGAGGAGGCCCTAGACCAGACCCTCAAGGACCTCCAAACCGACTATGTCGACCTCTACCTCATCCACTGGCCAGTCTCATTTAAAAAGCCCGCGAGCGCCAAGGAACGCTTCCCCATCGATCCTGCCGACAAGGGCGTCTTCGTTGTTGATGTCCCAGTCGAGGAGACCTGGAAGGCTATGGAGGCCCTGGTGAAGAAGGGCAAAGTCAAGTCGATTGGAGTCAGCAATTTCAATAAGGAGAAGACTGAGGAGATCCTCAAATTGTGTGTTTGACATTTGCCTCTCTTTGTCACAAAAGCTAACTTGGAATTGCAGTGCCGAAATCAAGCCAGCCGTTAACCAGATTGAGGCACACCCCTTTCTTCAACAGCCTGAGCTACTGGAGTGGTCTAAGCAGCAAGGCATTCACATCTCAGCCTACAGCCCATCCGCGAACAACATTTACAACCTCCCCAAGGCAATTGACAACGAGGTGGTCGTCAAGATCGCCAAGGAGATTGGCAAGTCACCTGCACAGGTCCTCATCCAGTGGGCTGTCCAGCGAGGCACGTCCGTCCTCCCCAAATCGGTCACTCCATCGAGAATCGCAGAAAACTTTGAAGACTTCGAGCTGTCCCCGGAGGTCGTAGCAAAGATCAATGCGTTGGACACCAACACTAGATACAACATGCCTAAGAGACTGGGTCTGGACGTCTTTGGGGAGCATACCGAGGAGGAATTGAAGCAGGCCAGGAAAGATTGGATCGCCGCGCAAGCGAGTAAATAGAACTATCTAGAATAATAGAACACAGTCGGACTAACTCATAAAATTGCCACACCTATACACGGGCTATCGTGCGTCTGATTGATCAGAAATATCATCAACAGTCCTCACCATAATCTTCATGGAAATGATTGTATTTCTGCTGGACCCCAATGTCATCACTCTCAGTACACCGTAATAAAGAACAATCCCACAAAATGCTGACAACTATGACGTGGATGAGTCCGAATGGATTGAAAGATAGACAATGCCACCACAGCGGATAAAACGGACAAAGACCGAAAGTACCCCAAGAAAATGACGGAGCGCGGACGGATATCGTGGCTTCGGGCTAATTATCTCCGAAGTAACTTCCAGCCACCGACATCGGATTATTGAACCGGCCAAGGGGGAGACATTCAAGTCGGAGACGGCAATGTCAGTCAGATCTCGTTCGAATCAACTTCGGCCCGCCACGTGTTGCATTTCCGGCGCCAGGCAATGTGGGGTTATGCAGAGCCCTCTCCAACAAAACCTCCCAAGAAAGCTCAGTTGATGTAGGTGGACTGAGGTTGACTCAAGTGCATTGAGAAAAGCTACAATGGGGAAAATCGCGAGCATCGAGTACTTTCGTGTACCGCCTAGATGGCTTTTTGTCAAGATCACCGACAAGGAGGGTAATGTTGGCTGGGGAGAAGGTAAACTCATTTAATATGATGCTATGTGTTTTCGACTTTCTAACAGCGATGTAGCATCTCTCGAGGGCCATACCCAAGCTGTGGAGGGATGCTTGGATGCATGGATTTCTCAGTACACAGGGATGGAGGCTGAGTACGCAGAGGCCGCTACCTATTATATGAAGTGTCTGATTACTGACAGGCTACAGCGAAATCGAGCAAATTTGGCAAAAGTCGTGGCGAATGGGTTTCTACCGCGGTGGTCCGGTTTTTATGAGTGCCCTATCAGGTATTGATATCGCTCTCTGGGACCTCAAAGGTGAGATTCTCCTTGTTTAACGCAGCCGTGGTAATTGCACGTTCTGACCCCAGTATGCAGCAAGGAAGCTCGGTCTCCCTATCTACGAGCTTCTAGGGGGCAAGGTCCGTGATACAATCAAGGTTTACGCATGGATTGGAGGTGACAGGCCTTCCGATGTGGAGACCCAAGCGTAAGTTTTCAAGCTATTCCGCTGCTGCACTCTTGGCTGATCATTTTCAGGCTCTCTCGAAAGGCCCAGGGCTTTACTGCAGTGAAGATGAATGCAACGGAGGACCTTGGATGGCTGGACTCACCCTCAGCGCTCGATAACTGTGTTCAACGTGTGAAGACTGTCAAGGCGACCGGTCTGGACGTGGGTGTTGATTTCCACGGCCGTGTACATCGACCAATGGCAAAGCAGCTTGCCGCTCTTCTGGCGCCACATCGTCCCATGTTTATCGAGGAGCCCCTTTTATCGGAACATATCGAGGGGATCAAAGAACTTCAAGCGCCCTGCCCCATCGCGCTGGGGGAACGGCTCCACAGCCGTTGGGATGTTAAGCCATTCCTGGAAAGTGCGTGTGTCGATATCCTCCAGCCTGATATCTCCCATGTTGGTGGCATCTCGGAGCTCCGACGGATAGCAACGATGGCGGAGGCATATGATGTCCCTATTGCACCCCACTGTCCTCTTGGTCCGATTGCCCTGGCAGCGAATATCCAAGTCGATGCAGTAACGGCCAACTTTGCCATCCAGGAGATGAGTCTTGGAATTCATTACAACACAGATGGGCATGATCTATTCACCTATATTAAGAATCCCGAAATCTGGAGTAATATCAAGGAGGGTTACATCCAGCTCATGGATGGACCAGGTCTTGGAATTGAAGTCGACGAAGCGAAGATCCGTGAATTGAGCAAGGATGCCGAGGCATGGGTAAGCCCTGGGTTTGTCGGCCCCGGAGGCGAGCTGCGAGAGTGGTAATTGCGCGGTGAGATGGAGAAAAAGAATAAAAGGCAATCATACTTTGTAAATGAGATACTATGTTGAATTCCCCCCAATCCTTGCGTGTTCCTTACAGTTTACACATCCATATAATATGAAAGTCATTGAGCAATGGCTGTAGTCAAGTTCTATTTCTGGGTGGTAATATCAGGACCTAATGCAGTATCTACCTCGTATAGTAAGCTAGTCACTGTATACGCCTTGTATTAACTTCTGATTAACAGTTGAAACCAATGTTACAGCAGAGTCCCAGGCGACTGGCTGTTGGAGTGCACTGCCTTGGGGTACGGAGAAGAGGACAGCTGGTGAATGCCAGAGAAACTCTAGAATCCAGCCATCGCTTATTTGGCCCCCTGCTGCCCCCGCAAACATTGACTCCAGATCCGTTTGCGGGTAAGTGATGACAGACCCCGCACGCCATGTCAGTGATAATAAGCGACATCCGGGATCGGAAAAAAACCACGGACCTGCACGTTCTTCAACCAAGCCAGGCACTTTCCCGCCTTCCCTCCCCCAGATTTCCACAATCAAGCGGAGTCCGATCAATTGGCCCGCCATATTCCTGACAAGAGAGACACTTCATGATGGATCTTATGCCGGCTGGCCATTCAGATGGCCGCCACAGCCACGACCACCGAAGCCAGCAGCGGCCCAGGAGGAGACGCAAGCCCGCGCACGAGAGAAGCAGGGCCAGTAGAGCTTGCGACCGATGTAAAGGGTAATTCTGTCCAATCTTTTGTTGTCGGAGTCTGGAAGCTGACTGTGATTACCCTTCATGTAGTCGGAAAACGCGCTGCTCCGGGAAAAGGCCTTGCGCCTTGTGCTCGAGACTCCACCTGGATTGCACAGTAGGATACATGTTCTGGGCTCTCCGAAGTCATGGCAGGCCACTGACTCGGTGTTTCAGTTCACGGCACTGTATCGTCGCGGACGCCCGCCTTCGATCGAGCCTGAGACCGGGGGCCTAGAGTCCGAGTCGCCAGGTCCACGACCGGCCGAAGAGCGGTTTCGAAGACCTCCGGTGGTTGGCCAAGACGTAATAGTTTCAGAAAATATCCCTAGAAGTCCCCTTTCCATGGGTAGCACAAGCATCTTGGAGTCCACAAGTAACGGCCAGGGCGTGCCAGTCAACTTGTCGTCTCGAAACTCTCCCGAACCGGTACAGACAGACCAGCAGGGGCACTATGTTGGACCCTCCTCTGGCGCCTCATTCCTGTTGAGGATACAGAGAAAGCTTCAACAACAACCGTCTGCCTTCTCATCTGACTCTTCCATCTTCACATTTGGCGATTTGCCGCTTCAGGAACCACCCACCCGTTTCCTCATTCTACCACCCCGAACGACAGCAGACGCCTTGTTGCGTCGATATTTTGACTTTGGCGCAGCTACCCACCGCTTTCTCCACCGGCCAACCGTCGAGGAGTGGCTCCATGAACTATACGAGACCAATGGGGTTATGCGGGATCCAGCGACATCAGCGAGCAAGACGGCTCTGCTCTTCATGGTCTTTGCAAGCGCGGAAAGTTACCCCAGGGACAATTCCGGAGGCAAGGTTGATCCTGCAGCGAGGTGTGAAATTTCAAAGCCCCTAGTTCGGACATGGAGTGTTGCTAACTAACTACAATCAGTGCACGATATTTCTTTGCGGCAGAAGAACAGCTCTCTGCAGAAAAGGGGGCCATCCGCTTGACGAGCGTGCAGGCCAGGTTGATGCAGTGCTTTTTCCTCCTTTGCCACTCAAGAATAAACCATTGCTGGAGCTTGTTTGGCACCACTGCTCACCTCATGCTCGCCTTGGGTATCCATCGCAAATCGCATAGGAATCTGGACCATGTTGAGGTGGAGTGTCGCAAACGAACCTTTTGGTGTGCGTATAACCTGGATGCATATCTGAGTGCTTCCCTGGGTCGCCCACGGACCTTTCGTGAGGGAGATATTGACCAAGAAATGCCCCTGTGCGTCGACGATGGCCGGCTGAGCAATGGTGGGATACCGCCGCATCCCCCTCCGAATGGGCAATCTTTAACAATTATGTCGGGAGCTGTTGCACATATCAAGTGAGTCGAGGAAACATGAAGACCAGGCTCGCAGACTAACAATTGTGTTTAGACTCTCGCGAATTGTTGGCAATATCCTCCACGACTTGTATGACATTCATCCTCCGTCAACAGAAAGTTTATTCAAGTTGGCTGCCAAGTACACCAAAGAAATCGAATCCTGGCGTATTGAAGCATCTTATCTCGTGGACAAAAATGCGATTGATCCGTCTCTTCTACAACCCATCTTCCGACGCCAACAAAACGTTCTCAGCCTAGCATCTTGGCATGCGCAAATTCTTGTTCATCGGCCCTTCTTACTGAGCAACTTTTCTAGCTTGGCGAATCTCGGGTCTACGAAACATAGAAAGACACAGAGAGATGCAGAGCTTGCCGATTGGCATGTCCAGAGTTGCTTGAATGCAGCCATGAACATCATGGCCAAGTTTGACGAGCTGAGCTCTGTAGGACAGCTGTACAACACATTTTGGGTAAATTTCCCTGTGAACATAAATTTGGAAGCAATTTCTAACATTTGAGTGTTAAGTTCTCACTTTATTTCGCGTTCTGCGCTGTGGTCATGGTTTATGTCTACGCGATTCAGCAGCGACACTCCCCTCCCGAGTCCTACATGAATGCTTTTCAAGTTGCCACAAAATGTCAATCGCAGATTATGAGCATCGCTATGCCCGGATCACTGGCTCATAGATATGGCCTGGTGCTTCAAGAACTTCGACTGGAACTTTTACGCCTCAACACCCATCTGATGAGACTCACCACGTCACAAGGAGGAGCGATCGCAGACAGTGCAGGTATAGATATGGGACAAACAGATGCGCACGCTAGTATGCCATCCGAAAATAATCACGTAGAGAGAGAAATCGACCCAGTGGATCATTTAGGGCTAGGGGACGACGTACTTGGGTTTGTTGACGGCAGTCCTGGAAGCTCCATCGTGCAGATGGCTGGCTGGAGTCAGTTTGATTCTCTGGTAAGTTTTTTTTTCGAAATACTTTCCTTAATCTCGGTTCTAATATTATCATAGGTTACGGGTGGTTTTGGGTCTTTCAGGTCCTATCTTGGTGAGACTGAAATAGGTCTTGAGCCTTGGATCGATTTTTTGTCAAAATAGCGCTTTGGAAGAGAGTAGAATGCCCAGATTTTGAACCAGAATAGACGCCCTCCCCTATTCCAGGGGAATAATCCATGCCCATGTCAAACTGAAATGAAGTGCCCGGGAATTTCAAAAGCAGAGCCCACAGTAGTAATTGGCATTTCACTGAGAAGACTCTATCTGTTCCATCAGACACTGTATGCTCCAGAAGCCCAGCTAACCCAGTTGGCACATTTCCGACCTCTGTGAGGAGAAAATGGTTCCCCAAGCCCGAGCTCTGCCCTTCATAGTCGCACCAAATGAAGCAACCGGATTTGGGGCCAAGGTCTCATGTGTCTCGGTTGACCGAGGCTATGATACGGCCGGCTACAGGATCGGAAAAGTGTTGACCCCTTTGTACCCGAGCGGCTAAGTGACACTTCCTAGCCCAGGCGGTGCACTTTTCCGAACCACCCCCACGGCTCACCTGCAGCTTGCATGGAATTGGGGCCGCGTGGCCGACGGCACGCGCTGGCCGGATTGATGATAAGGCCCATTCTAGGGCGCAGAGGAGGGAATTCGCCAATAGTACGTGCGCGCTGGGAAAGCCTCAGTCAATTAATTTCTTATTTGGTTTGCTGGCACATCTCCTCACCCTGGTCTCCTACTTCGCATACCACCAGCGGCATCTCACAACCAACAGCGCAACCATGGCAGCAGTAGCGACCTTGGGCCAGGTGGCTTCTGAATTTGCAACAGAGATCAAAGAGCCCCAGGCATACACCGAGAGGGAGGAGCAGATCAATAGTATCAATGACTTCATCCTCCATCAGGCGCAGACCATCCCAGATACTCCTCTGCTGGAGTACCCTGGCACGGAACTTGGAGCCGCAGACTTTGTCGCTTACACTGCGAGGCAGCTAGATGAATTTGCCGATGAGGCTGCTAAAAACCTAGCTCGTCAGGGGCTGAAGCCCTCTGTAAGTGATGAGCGATTCTTTATTCATGCTTCCACTAACATGCTAGATAGTCGGCAAGGTCAACGAAGGCGGAGGTCGTGGGTCTCTTGGGATCTTCCAACCTCGACTACATCATCCATATTCTTGCCTTATCGAGGATGGGGTTTTCTGTCATGTTTTTATCAACCCGTCTTCCGACAGAAGCTTTTGTTTCGTTGCTTGAAAAGACAGAGAGCACCCAGATTGTGGCAGCCAGCAGGTTTTTGCCCACCGTCACAAAGATTCAGGATGCTGGCTATCCTGTTCGAAGCTTCGATCTTGCAGACCAAACCGTCTGGTCACAAAAGTCGAACAATTCGGCCAGATTCCAACGTGAGACGGAGCTCATTGACGAGGAGAATACTGTCGCTTTCATCGTGCATTCCTCAGGGAGCACAGGCCTGCCTAAGCCCATCTATCAGACACACAGGCAATGCCTAAGCAATTATGCTACAGGCACGGGCATGCGTGCATTTGTCACGCTGCCTCTGTTCCACAACCACGGGCTGTCAACAATGTTTCGTGGGTTCGTCAGCGGGCAGCGTACGGCGATCTACAACGCAAACCTGCCGTTGACAAATGGTCATCTCGTCGCGGCGATGGAGGCCGCTGATTTCGAAAGCTTTCACTGCGTTCCCTACGCTCTCAAAGTATTGGCTGAAACAAAGGAGGGTATTAGGCAATTATCCAAGGCTCGGCTGGTTCTATTTGGAGGAAGTAGCTGCCCTGATGATCTGGGAGAACTCCTTGTTCAAAACGATGTCAATGTTGTGTCACACTATGGAGCGTAAGTCAAAGCAGAGGATAGTTCAAGTCCAGTTTCAACTAACACGAAAAACAGAACTGAAATGGGCCAGCTCATGACCTCTCAAAGAGATCCCAAGGTTGACAAATGTTGGAACTACGTCAGACCCTTGGAGAAGGTCAAGCCTTATCTCTGGTTTGATGAGATCACCGCTGGAATTTTTGAGCTGGTGGTACTTGACGGGCTACCTACCAAAACTATATCTAATTCTGACAGCCCGCCAAACTCGTATCGAACTCGAGACACTTTTGTGAAACACCCCACAATCCCTAACGCCTGGAAATATCTTGGACGTCTCGATGATCGGGTCACCCTTTTCAATGGGGAAAAGGTTCTTCCCGTCCCGTACGAGCATCGTGTCCGGCAAAGCGAGCTGGTCCAGGACTGTCTTGTCTTCGGCGTCGGCAAGGCCTTTCCCGGCCTTCTCATCATGCCTAGTGATTGCGCTGCGGCTACATCGGCCGAAGAGCTTCTAGACCAACTCTGGCCGATCATTGACGATGCAAACCAAAAGGGAGAACAATTCGGAAGAATATCTCGTGAGATGGTGGCTATCCTACCGGCTGGCACCGCCTACCCTCGTACAGACAAGGGCACAGTCATTCGCGCTGCATGCTATCAGCATTTCCACGACCTAATTGAATCCGTCTACGAGAGTTTTGAGACTTCAGCAGGTGACGGGGAGCGTCTAGCATTAGAGGGTCCCGAGTTACGGGATTACTTGAGAAATCTCCTCATTGAGCGTGTTGGTATACAGGTGTTGGATAACGAGACCGACTTCTTTGCCGCTGGAATGGACAGTTTGCAGGCCATTAATGCTCGTTCTCACCTCGTTCGAGAATTAGACCTGGGTGGCAATGTATTGGGCCAGAACGTGGTGTTTGATTACCCAAACATCACTCGACTTACAGAATACCTGGTGTCTCTCAGAACCGGATCCACGATCGTGGAGAAGAAGGAAGAGGAAATTATGGAGGAGCTTGTGGCCAAGTACTCCAAGTTCGAGCCATTTAAAGCCGGCACTTCTGTCCCTGAAAGGGAAGTCGTCGTAAGTAATCATTCCCAAGGACTTGCAAAGCTGACTCCTGCTAACGAGATGATGACAGCTCCTCACCGGAGCAACAGGTTCATTGGGAGCACACATTCTCTCGCAACTCCTTTCCCTTCCACACATTACCCACGTCTACTGCCTTGTGAGGGCTAACTCTCCAACTGCCGCGCAAGAGCGAGTACTTGATTCCTTGAATACCCGAGGGCTATCACCTCATCATAGCTCAGCTCATGCCAGAATCATAGCCTCTTTAAGAGAAGGCGGCCTGCCATCATCCCAGCACTCAGCCAAGTTCACAGCCCTACCTGCAGACCTAAGCCTGTCTGATCTTGGCTTAGGGTCAACAGTATACGAATCCCTACGTACGACAGTCACATCCGTCGTTCACTCCGCATGGGCTGTAAACTTCACCCTGAAAGTCCGGAGCTTTGAAGCGCAGCATATTGCCGGCCTCCGCCACCTTCTGGATCTCTGCCTCTCTGTGCCATTCAGCAGACCTGCCCGCCTCTCGTTCATCTCCTCCATTTCTGCAGCAGCGGGAACACCATCTCCTAGTCGGGTTGCAGAGACAGTTGTCAGAGAGTCAGGCCACGCGCAGAACATGGGCTACGCTCGTAGCAAATGGGTGGCCGAACACATTATCAAGGCCGCTGCGTCATCCACTGGGATGGAAGCTCGCGTTCTTCGCTCAGGCCAAATCATTGGCGACTCGGTTATGGGACTTTGGAACCCCACTGAAGCTATCCCGCTCATGTTCCGTGCCGCTGTTACCTTGGGTGCATTGCCCGCCCTGGATGAGACACCATCGTGGTTGCCGGTTGACAAGTCCGCCCAGGCAGTCCTGGAGCTGACGAGCCTGGCAGAAGGAGGCAACAGGACGCAGGGCTATTTCCAGCGACGAGATGATGCTGACATTGTCTACCATGTCCAGAACCCTCACACATCAGAGTGGACAAAAGACATCCTTCCTGCTCTCGCAGCTGCTGGGCTGGAATTTGAGATTGTGAGCCAGCGTGAATGGGTGCAGCGGCTTCGCGACGGTGAACAAGATCCAACGCTGAACCCGACGGTGAAGTTGCTTGACTTCTTTGCCGATAAGTATGACAATGACAAGCCTGGGAGGAGCGGGCTGGTGTTTGAGACACAGAAGACAGAAGACAGGAGCCAGGCAATTAGGGGTGGGTTTGATGTTGTTAAGAGCGGACTGCTTGCGAAATGCGTCGCAAACTGGAAAAAGGCCTGGTCATAAATGAGGAGCGACATCATATTATAAAGAATCAGTACATTTAGTTTTTGCCTTTGTATATCAAATTACCTTTGCTCTCTCTCAGATGATCTACAACTATGGTAATGGCATGTGTGTTGTTGTTAACAACTAGAACCCTTCTCGAATATATACGATATTGAGCTACAGTATCAAGATGTGATGAGATTTATGACAGTTTATATTGATTTGACCACTCCAAAATATTCCTTCAACTAATTCTCCAATCTTTCACATAAACATAACATGTAGAGTTATAGAATGACGTTGTCTACTTCAAAAGTTTGGACGGTGCCTGTACTGAAGGATGACCAAAACTTGGTACCGCTGATGTAGGTGTCACTGTAGGCAACGTATCGGTTCCCGCTTGTGAGCTGAGTGCTCCAACGCCGGACGAGCGCACCGTTGACCCCTGGCTGGGTAAACTTGGAAAGATCAAAGTTCAGATATTGTGCGCTGTCCCAATTAACCGCCACGATGACCAGCTTTCTGGCGGAGGCATCGTAGGCTGCGACAGTGTTCGAACTGCCACCATCAAGGATCACCATACCAGGACGGATGTGTCGAGTGAACTGAGCCAAGGCAAAGTATTTTTGGTTGGCAGATCCAATCGTCAGAGCATCGTTGTCAGCATCGATCAAGCCCCATCCTCCGCCGTCCAAGACCTGCCAATATACCCAAGCAGTTGGCTTTAGCCATCTAAAGTCCAGCATGAGATTGCTCACCAGCCGTGTGCCTGTGGCATCGCTCTCACCGTACTCGCTGTTCCACAGCTTCTTGCCTGCTGAAGAGGCCAGTGAATACAGCGTGTCTCGCCTTCCGCTACCGTACTGGTACCCATGCACGTTAATGCGGTTGACCTTGCTGAGGGCACTGGACCCAAGAGAATTGAATGTTGATACGGCGGCGTCATATGAGGTTTCATCCGATGCGGAAATGAGAGTCCCAGTTAGACCACGGCTATCCAGCTCGCTTCGAAGGTATCCGAGCACCGTTGCCTGCGTGGCAACATTGAAGTGGCAACCCTCCTGTGTCCCTGTTTTTCCATTCCACCAGGAGGCAGACGGTTCGTTGAATGGGTCCACAGACTGAAATGTAAGACCCCAGTTCTGGCTTGCGTACTTGGCAATAGCGGCCAAGTAGACCGCGTGTTGGTTGTAGTTCCAAGACTGTAGATTGTCGCTGCTGCCATCATCTGACCCAGACGGATTGTGGTTGTAGCACATCCACCACATCGGCGAATTGGAAAAGAGTTCAAGGATGTTGGCACCTCTGGCACGGGCGTTGCGCAGCATCGTGCGCTGGTTGGAGTCTCGAGACCAGTCCCAACTACTACTGCTCGGGTCGGTGCTGGCCCAATTGAGCCAGTAACCCTGAATCTGACGCGACGGAATCATGCTAGGAGAAACAACCATGGTGCTCCCGTTGTAGGTGTTTGAGCTGCAGGCTCCGGCATTATACCGAGCGATGTTGAAGCCAAGGCCTGGCAATGTCTGGCCATTGAACGTCGTCGTGCCCAGAGTGAAGAAGATGTCCGCGAGGTCGGTTCTCCCCCCAAATGCAGCAGCCCACCAGGCAAGTGAGGTTCCCCATCCCTCCCAAGTACCCCAGTTAGAGTCGGGGTCGATTGTTGTTGTGGTATCAGCAGCTGTCAGTGAGCCGACCGCGAGAGCCAGCAAAATCGCACGGACATATCGAATCATGGCGGTTGTTTAGGTAGTAACTAATAACTGCGAACTTCACTCAGGTGTCCTCACATTGTGCAGTGATAACTCGGAGAAAATGTTGGGCCTGCTTTGAACTTATACCTGCTACTCGTCTCATGCCGAGAGATTATCCAGAACCTAGGCCCTAAACTGCCACCGTCTCCGTCCATGGTCGCAATGGCCTTGGGGGATTATCCGCGCCAATCCGTGACAATGCGACTGTCTTAATAGTCTATGCGTGTGCCGACATTTCCTTCTTATGCGGGGCGGAATATCGGGTGACAGCAGCGTGCTGCTTAGATCAGGGATTGTGAACTCGAAGCCAAAAGGTATATGAATTGAGACGCACCGCGGTTCTACATGGAGGTTCGACTCCGGATTCCCAATATGTACTAGAATCTTGTGCTTGCTCATTTTAATGCTACTTCATGTGTGACCGACTAAGTGAGGGGCAAAGGTGGCATGCAACTGATATAAACATGGCACACCCAGAACCTCCAGCATTGAATTTCAACATAATACTCAAACAATTAAGCTAGTTACAAATGCAATTTTAGAGAATTTTATTTTTTATTTTTTTTTCTGATTATATTTAGGGTTATTTACATGAAAATCTACTCCCTACCTTATGTGAGAAGGCCTTTGGTGTGCCATGTTTTATTTCAGCCACTTGGGTGGAAAGGGATAATCACAGTCACCCGATCCTATTCCAGAAACTCGGAACAATTCTTCCTGCCAATGCAACTCCAAATATGTAACCGTGTGCGATCCAAAGCGGCCGATGGATCCGAGTTAAACTTCCGTAATTTCATCCCCCCGAGTGCTCTTTGGGTGGCAATCAAAACGAAAAGCCCTTGTTTAAGAGTTGATTTTGCTATATGATTATCTATTCACGATTCTAGAAATCTAATCCCATTATGCACCTTCATTCCCAAGTTACAGTCGAGCCCTGTGGCCTTCTGAACCAGAGTCATCAAAGACAATCTTTTCCCCCGTAATCATCGACTTTTGCAATGCTGCACCTATCCGTACTGCTGTGACCGCCGATTCCAACTTGACAGGCACTGGGGTATCGTTCAACACAGAGTCCGTAAACTCAATGGCCTCTGTAGTGAAAGCAGCGCGGAATCTGCCCCAATAGTTCTGAGGCAGCTCATGTCGGATCCCTCCTGGCTGATAGATCCGTACATGGTTCTCTGTCGGGACCATGTTCACCGTCAATTTACCCTTGGTCCCAATGATTTCTGTTGCATCCTCTTGGCCAGCAGCCATCATGCGAGAGGCGTAGAGATAAGCGATCCGGCCATCGTTAAATTCCACGACACCGACCGCATTGTCTCGGTCGTTATACTTGCGTAGGTCAGGCTCTACCGCTGTTATTCCTACTGCATGTACTGATCGGACCTTGGCGTCCTCCCCAAAGAACCACAACGCCAAATCGATGTCGTGGATACTGCAGTCGACGAAGATTCCACCTGAGAACTCAGCGTATGCAACGAAAAAGCCGGACGGGTCCAAAACATCGCAGGTCTGACTTCGAAGCACAGATGGTCGCCCAATCATCCCTGATTGCATCTTAGAATGAGCATCCCGGTATGAGGCATCGAAGCGACGGGAAAAGCCACACATGACCTTCAAGTCTGGCCGAGCAGCTGCAGCATCGACGACAGTTTGAGACTGGAGGGTGTAAGCAGATGATCGATTTCCTGACCAGAACAATTCAGAGGACTTTTAGATACTTACAATTTCAACTGATATGCCAAGCGGTTTCTCACACAGGACATGTTTCCCTGCCGAAATGGCAGCAATAGCTTGCTCGGCATGTACTGCAGTAGCAGAGGCCACGCAAACGGCCGTGAGGCCCTGGTGGGATACGAGGTCTGCGTACTTTTCATACACAGCTACGCCGTGGGGAGCGAGATTTTCCTTTGCCCATTGACGCTCATCAGGGTCGGGGGTGCTGACGGCAACCAAGGAGGCACGTGGGACGTTTTGCAGAAAATTAAGAGCGTGTCTTTTGCCCATCCGACCGAGGCCGGCGACGCCTATTTGAAGCTTCACGGACGCCATGTTGGATAATTGTATGATGACAGAGTGTCGCAAAGAAGATGGATGGCTGCCCCAGGAATTATTCTCCTACGGGGCTCGTAGGAATATATAGATGCCAACTCATCTTCCCATTTGTGCAACTTGCACAACTGAGTCGTATGCGAGTACCGTTCATCGACAATGCTACTAAAATCTCATTGCTCTTTTTCGTGCCGATCACGTCCAGGTATTCGGGACTTTTAGCCAAAACTTGTCGGGGCAAAACACCCCGATTCATTGTCTTGGGACCTCAATGGCTGGCAAGGCTCTGATTGGCTCGGTATACCATAACTTCGGGGCTTGTGTGGAGAAAAGCGGTGTTCAGGCCTCAAGTCGCAGCGCTTTTCGATACAGGGGGGAACCAAAGTTGCGGAGAAGTTGCTTCAGAAAGTGGAATATGTACAGTGACGCACGTCCGCGCACATCCCCGAGATGATGAGGCTAAGGCCTGAGGGGTTTTCGGAAACCTCTTGGATTCGCTGGTTTTGCGCCTCCTCGGGAAATTATTCCGATAGACGTTCATGAGCACAGCTCACCTTGTCATGGGAAAGGTGAAAGTCCCCCTTCCCTAACCAAAGGATGGAAAAAAGACAAAGGGGAAAGGCGAATAAAATAGGGGGGAAATAGAGGAAACGTTTTGAATGGTTTTTGACATTCTACTTCCCAAAACATCTACCCTACCATCGATATACTACAAACTCCAGCCAAAATATATATACCCAAAAACCAGTAGAATAAACCCGTTTTCCCTCGTTTGACGTAATTGCCCAGGTGACAGTTTACAAATCGCTCCATAGATTTACTCATTCGCCGCTGTAGTGCCTCGGTGAAATCTGGGACGTCAGCCCTCAACAGAGAACGACTATGACTAAGAGTTAGTGGCTGGTCTGAGCATAGCATTGTTAACTTTTTCACTACACTGGGATATAGCATGATGTTATGCACGAGATTCTTATTGAATGTATGCCAACTATATTCGAGCAGTTTGATATCATGACTCTTCCCAGCCCCATGCTCTTTTCAAATGTGCCTGCGCTGCCGCCGTGGGCCAGGAATGTTTCGTTTCAGTTGACGTCAACACATTAAGAAGCGCATCCTGATCCCTCTTATCAGTAAACCGATCGCCACAGGCAGTAACGCCCATGCACGCTGTAAACATGGCTGGTCTCGTGGCGACATTCGACAGAGCTATTCCGCATAGTTCTCGCAACTGCATTCGTATATTATCCTTGAATCGTTAGCGGGGAGTTGAAAGTGAAATTTTGCTTGGAATACTGGCTTACATCAATCCTTTTTCGGGATATTCGGGCTGATGGTCCCACCCGCGGACCACGGTCGTCATGGCACATGAGTAGCAGACGCGCATAGATACCATGAGCAATGCCAATGACTGCGGAACAGTCAGCAAGATTTCCACAGTCGAATGAATCTCTCTAACTTACCAACGGCATGGTTAAGATATAAGATATTGGGAAACACTTCATCATGTGATTCAAGTGGTTCACTATAGGCTATCGGCAGCCACGACACCGGCCGAGCCCTGAGCCAGCCTTGGTCATAGTCAACGAGCGCTTGATATTCTACCATATTGCGATCTCCATTTCCAAAGCAATAATTCATTACTTCTGCGCAATGTACAATGATGCGATTCGCCCAAGTATCGTCGTCGGCTGGGGAAAAGGACCGGTCAATGAAGGCGTGGTCAAGCTTGATCTTGACTGGTCTTTGCGTAGCAGAACTCATTGTTATTTCTTGTCTCAGGCCTATCCAAAATGACGCTTGCCGAAGGCTACTCGGAGGCGAAGTTGAGTTTGGTGTATTCATGAACAGTTGTATCCCAAGAAGATGACCCTCAAGATCGGTACCAAGGAGTGGAACATCGAGCTCCTCTAACGTCCGAAGCAGAATGGTGGCAGCTAGTAAATCATCGTTTGCGAGGTCTGTCGAGTCCCCAGATATGGTAGACAGGTGTTTGAGGCATTCTTGATGGTATCGATCGGATGCGTATGGATCATATCCCCCGTTTAGACTGAGATGTCTTGATGACAAGGCGAAGATGGCGTTGAGAAGGGTCGGGCTGTTGGCAGCCCTGTAAGGCACAATGTTGGCGAAATGGCTACGACAATCGCAGAGATCAAACTAAAGCACTCAGTCTGATGTTCGTTGATTTTGCTAGCTGAAGGAAACTTACCCAAGTGCACATGTACTCCAAGTAGTATTTCATTAGCCGCACCTCGTGCGGCCTTGTAAGAGGTATTGAGACGGATTCGACACTGGCTAATCTCAGCAATGAATTGTGTGGGATGGGACCATATTGTCTGTAAAGTTCGGTCCGTGGTAGAGCATCGTATGATTTTGAAGCGGGCAAGGGAGAATCGTGTATCGAGTTGTTTATGCGGTCGGGAATCACCTCAAACGATTCTGCGTCGATGACTTCTATCGTTCCTTCGGAGGATTGATCTGGCTCTTCATAATCACCTTGCAATGAGGAGTTGGGTCCTGAGACGTAGTGGCTCTCAATGTCCAGTGTTTCGTCAACAAATCGTACTTCTTCTCTGTCAGCTACACTTATCAATTTGAGCATCCTCTACATCAGGATATAATACTCACACCGCCTGGGGCAGCGGACCCACGATTGTTCTCTGCCGAATGGCCTGCGTCATTGAACGCGCTCAGTTAATATCAATCCGCTTTATTTCTTGCTTTGAGCACAGGGCATGCTTACCCGCTCGAATGCTTAAAGCGGAAGGCCGGGGCGAATGTGCAAACCCTTCCTGCGGAAACACACCGGAGGCATGTTCTAGAGGGCCCCTCAAGGTTCTCCGGACTCCAAACACACTTGAGATGTTGCTCTCTACAGGTCTAGAACCTCGTCAGAAAGGGGAAGCTGGGTGAGGGATATTGGCTAGGAGAGACTTACCAGGCATGCATTCGATGTACCGGGTCTGCTCATTCTGCCTCGCCTGTGGCCTGTTCGAGGGGAGTTTTGTGCCGATTATATTTCAAATATGCTATGATTATTGATGCATGAATGAGGGAAAAGGTCCGACTCTCGGGGCAACGCTCTAGTTTTATCCTGCCCAGGGCAAAACCCCCGATTCAACTTGGTTAAGTCTGCTGGTGACACTCCACTTTTAGCTGTGAAACCACCTGTGATTCGCTTCCCCGGACTGGAGGAGCATGTCATTAGTGTCTCTTAGCTGACTCGGTTAAGTCGCTTGGAAGTACCCCAGACCCCGTTCTACCCCATGGTATGGGGAAGACGCAGAATAATCTCTTCACCTCTATTGGTCGTACTGAAACATTGTCGACGAAGAGACATATAATTGGAGTGATCGATTGTCGCTCAAAGCTCAAGCCTCGGGCTATATAAGACTCGCGTTGCCTCCTCTTCCCAGCCTCGTTTCTCACCAGCACTCATCCTTGACTAAATTCCGAGTACCTCGAAAAGTTTTCCCAGTGCTGCCATCGTCATCATCACCACTTGCACCATGGGCAAGAACGCTGAGCCAGCCGCCGAGTCTAAACTTGACGAATATGGCGTCAAGACAGAAGAACACGCCGGCATGAGCCTGCCAATTGAGCCCTACGGCCCGTCTGGTATGAAATTGCCCCCTGATGACCTGTCTGTTTCTTGAAAATTAGCTCACTCGTCAGGTTTCCGTGGACTCTTCTCCTCGCCTTACGTCGCGATGTGTGCCGCTTTCTCGGCCATCGGTGGGCTTCTCTTTGGCTATGACCAAGGCGTCATCAGCGTCACCCTGGTAATGGAACACTTTCTCGAACGATTCCCCGAAGTCTCCGACCATGCACCCGGTGCAGGTTTCAAAAAAGGTCTCATGACGGCTATGATAACACTGGGAGCATTCATCGGAGCTATAAACCAAGGATGGATTGCGGATTGGATTTCCAGGAAACGATCGCTCATGGTTGCTGTGGTGGTGTTCGTTATCGGTTCTGCCCTTCAGACCGCTGCTGTCAGCTACGCTATGCTTGTCGTTGGCCGATTCATTGGCGGTATCGGCATTGGACAGTGAGTCTCTTCCTAAAGTCTTCTTGGGTGCTGTTTTTAACTGGCGGCGGTTGATGTACAGGCTTTCGATGGTGGTTCCCCTTTATATTTCGGAGATTTCGCCCCCAGAAATCCGTGGCTCGTTGCTTGTGTTCGAGGAGCTGTCCATCGTGTTCGGTATTGTGGTGGCTTTCTGGATCACATATGGCACCAAAGATATGCCCAGTAACTGGTCCTGGCAGCTACCTTTTCTCCTGCAAATTCTTCCCGGTTTACTGCTCGGGTTCGGAGCTATTTTTCTCCCTTATTCGCCTCGGTGGCTCGCTTCCAATGATCGTGAGGAAGAAGCCTTATCCAACCTTGCCAAGCTCCGAGGGTTACCAGAAACCGACAGCCGCGTCCAACGTGAGTGGATGGATATCATTGCCGAAGCTAGATTCCAGGCCAGCGTTCTACGAGAGCGACACCCCCAGCTTACATCCAGGACTGATGCTGCCGGGAAAATCCAGCTGGAGTTTGTTAGCTGGACAGATTGTCTAAAGCCTGGCTGTTGGCGACGCACACTCGTCGGAGCAGGGATCATGTTCTTCCAGCAGTTTGTGGGCATCAACGCGCTGATTTACTATTCACCCACCCTCTTTGGTACCATGGGTCTCGATTATAACATGCAGCTCATCATGTCCGGCGTGCTTAATGTCACGCAGTTGGTGGGTGTGCTCAGCAGTCTCTGGACACTGGATCGGTTCGGACGCAGGTCTATTTTACTTATCGGCAGTTTCTTGATGTTTGTCCCTCACTTGATTATTGCCATTCTAGTTGGAAAGTATTCCAAGGATTGGCCCAACCATACTGCAGAGGGATGGACCAGCGTCGCCTTTTTGCTCTTTTACATGCTTGCCTTTGGTGCTTCATGGGGCCCTGTTCCTTGGGCGATGCCCGCCGAGATCTTCCCTTCGAGCTTACGAGCGAAAGGTGTCGCGATTTCTACATGCTCGAGTAAGTCCCCATGGCCATCTTTTACTCTCTGACCCCCCGTTTGGCCTCTGCTAACATCTCAGACTGGATCAATAACTTCATCATTGGACTCATTACGCCTCCTCTGGTTCAGCAGACAGGTTTCGGTGCATACGTGTTCTTTGCAGTGTTCTGTTTGCTTTCCTTAGTCTGGGTTTGGTTTTGTGTCCCAGAGACTAATGGAAAGACTTTGGAGCAAATGGATGAAGTGTTCAACGATCGAAGCGGTGTGGATGATACAGCGAAGAAGGATCGTATTCTGCGAGAGGTATATGATGCAAGACTTGGGCACCAGGAGGCATGAAGTCTTGTTGGATCTAAGTTGTAAAGATCATTGATCTCCATCATACTTATCTCTCGCAACTTGTTGCCACATACGATATCTCGGTAGATATTAGATACAAATTCCACTTTTGTGAATAGTTCCACGAGTTTTGTATCCCATTAAAGTGTTACTTTACTAAAGTTATATTTCTACTATCCATGCTCACATAGTTGAAGCAGAAATTCTTTTTCCAAGGACATATATACTCCTATGGTGGCAAACCAATCTAACTTTTCTCATAGGGATACAAAGAAACACTTGGGTCTGGGGGTAGATGATTTCAATTAGCCAAGATATACTCTAATATTTTTGAATATTGATTCTACTACAGACAGAAAGAATAGTAAACACGACGGCGAGTAGTTCGGATTTTACTCTTGACCATGCCTAGTGGGCTGGCTTGAATGAGCCTCGAATGGAAATCCGGGAATATCCTACGACCTATTTGCCATCTTAGTCTTCAAGGTTTGGTGTGTATATGAATTGCTAGACTAAAATACGTAAATACTTTCCTTCCAACGATTTGATCAATAAACCCATAGTCAGAACAGGATTGTGTTCAATACGGCGAATTCCCGAGAAAGCTTGCGACGGGTGATTCAATTGTTAGTTGCTGAATTCGAATTCATCTTAGACGACACTAGGTACAGGGTAGGTGTCTCTATGACACGTAGCTGGTGCGCGCTCAGAAGCTGGGCATTTGGCTAGGTTGAATACATACATTATGGACCTTTTGCTCGTGGAGATAACCGGGATCGCACCTGCCAAGATGGGACCGTGGAAATTGACCGGGATAGCCGATCATGCCGATCAAGTGTTGGGCAGCTATTGAGGCTAATGCAGTGCATCATAACGGCTTGTCAAAGCAACCCGGCTCCCAATAGAGCAGATGGGAATTTCTCTCGTGAGCTTGAGCGTAGACTTTTCTCTCACTTATTTGACTTTGGTAGCACACTACTGCAAAGCCTCGTCAGATTCCCCTTTGTCCGGATACATAAAGGCATTGTTGGGTTGCTTGGAGCCAGATTTACTCGTCGGCTTTCTACCGGGGAGCAAGGATTAGAGGATCCGAAATAGATTAATACCTACTATCGACACTACTCCGTACATGGTAAGTTTGCATTGGCAGTGATTTCTTCTCAGCTCATCCTACGCACACGCGAATAGGAACGAAGGATGATAGGAGGCGTCTATGCTGAAAGGAGTTAGGTTAATGAGACACAAAACGCGCCATGATTCGCGAGGCAGGGGAACCATTCCAATGCAGTTTTCCGGACCAGGGATATTCTGCACTACACGCGGTGCACCAGAAGTTTAGTGTAGGCTAACTGCCAAATCCTTGTTTAGTCCTCTGCTTGGAAGCATATCAGAGAGGAACAATCCACGTACTCCTATTACTCATCAGCCAAGAGACGGACGATGGGGTATTTGGCTTGGCTAAAAAAACAGATCTTAAATCTCTGCTCCATAAATGGGTCGAATCTTCATCCGCGCCCCCGTCTGTCACTTCTCACACTGCTGTTCGATGTGACCAACAGCGCGATGGCGGGGCAGGAGTCGTATGAGGCATTCCGGGTCCGCTTCGATGGCGCGGCCATCTCGACGTATGCCTTGCTCATGATAGTCGTTCCCATGAAGATTTGGTGTAGAACGCAGGTGAGCGGCTGGAAAAGCATTGGATGGGACGACTGGCTCTCCGTTGCCACTTTGGCTTTCGCCAATGTCTGGTTTTGGGATAACATGATCGGTAAGAGAAGCAATTTTTGTGCTTTTGGAGTTAAAAAAACACATTTCGTGCAGATCGGTTTAATTGATTGTTCAAGCTGTATAGGTGTCCGACCCTACCTCGGGAGACATGTTGGGACCGGCGAATCGGAAGTAAACTCGGAACAATTGGAAAGCTTCCTCAAGTGTCTATACGTTGCATCGATATCATACGTGGTATCCATCGGATTCATCAAACTCACTATATTGGCTTTCTACTGGAAGCTCTTTTCCGTCGCAGCAAGATGGCCGATTCGAATCCTAGCCGCGTCTGTCGTGGCATGGCTCATCGCTTTTGTAAGTATGCCCTATCCCATTGTTGTATGTAGCACAAATCTCTAACGCGTGTTGCCTTCAGGTCTATCTTGGAGCGTTTGGTTGTCTGCCCATCCGCGCGCAATGGGATGTAGCGGCAATGGCAACTGCGAAATGCGTGCCGCCAAAGTCCATCTATCTCGGCGCATCACTACCAAATGTTATAACGGATCTGATCCTTGTATTGATGCCAATTCCGTACGTCTGGAGGCTGAACATTGCTCTTCAGCAGCGGCTCATACTTGCTGGCCTTTTCCTGCTGGGCCTGTTCATCTGCATTGTCTCCATTATTCGACTGACAATAGTCATGTCAATCGCCACTGACGATCACGACACTACATATAACCTCAAAGACTTCATGCTTTGGTCCATCGTCGAGGTCAACATAGGGCTCGTTTGTTCTTGCCTGCCCAGTATGCGACATATTCTGAAGGCGATTGGGTTGGGACGTTTCTTTTCTCTATCTTACGGCGCGAATGGGCAGAATACGCCTGGCAGACGTCCCAACACTGACCCGGCGGGCGTGAATACAGGCTCTAGCGGGGGTCGCGTCCTTCGGTCCAGGCAGAATGCATCTAATAACAGCGGGTTATGGTGGGGGAACTCAGGTCTCAGCAGGATAGACAGCGATGAAGATGCCTATCAGATGATCGACCACGTAGCGGGCTCCAACGCGAATGCCTCCGCCACGGAAAATGGACAGCAGTCTGGCCAAGAGACCGACCAGGCATCAACTGAGGAAGGAAGAGATGGCTCAAAGGGTGGCGGAATTGTTGTGCATCAAAGCTGGAGTGTCATGACTGATGGGAAAGGTTCTTGAAAAGTGTATTTTGGTATCCAACATATTGCATATTTACTAGGGGCGCATTATAATGTTCTGTTTTATCCCTCTGAGGAATAGAAATGATATATGATTTCAATTTTCTTTTAGTTTATTGTATTTAATCTGTTCATTTCCCCGCCAAGCTCAGAATCTCACGCTCAATCGCCTCTCCCAAAGCCTGAGTTGTTCCCGTTCCACCCATATCAGGAGTTAAAATTGAGGCTTCAGAGCGCTCCAATATCCTCTCAATAGCCTTCAGTAAAGCGTCTGCGGCTTCTGTATACCCAAAGTGCTGGAGAAGCATCTGACCAGCCCAAATCATTCCAATTGGGTTGGCCAAGTTCTTGCCTACAATGTCCGGCGCGCTTCCATGCACGGGCTCAAATAGACTGGGAAACTTACCCTCAGGGTTGATGTTGGCTGAGGGCGCAATGGCAATGGTACCAGTGCAGGCTGGTCCCAGGTCGGATAGGATATCGCCAAACAGATTGCTGCCGACAATGACGTCGAAGATTTCCGGCCTCCCAACAAAGTGAGCCGTAAGAATATCAATATGATACTTGTCTAGGTTGATTTCCGGGTAGTTCTTATGCATCTCGCTGACCCGGCCATCCCAGTATGGCATGGTGATGCTGATTCCATTGCTCTTGGTAGCGCTTGTCAGCCTCTTCCTCGGTCGACTCTTGGCTAGCTCGAAGGCGTAACGAAGGATGCGGTCAACTCCGGTCCTCGTCATAACTGTCTCCTGGATAACGACCTCTCGGTCTGTTCCCTCAAACATCTTTCCGCCGACGGAGCTGTATTCACCCTCTGTGTTCTCGCGAACGATCCAGAAGTCGATATCGCCAGGCTTCTTGCCAGCGAGAGGGCACTTGACCCCAGGCATCAGACGACATGGTCGGAGGTTCACATATTGATCAAATTCTCGCCTGAACTTGAGAAGACTACCCCAGAGTGACACGTCGTCGGGCACAAGGCTCGGCATTCCGACCGCGCCAAAGTAGATAGCGTCAAAGCTGATGAGCTGTTCTTTCCAGTTGGCTGGCATCATATCTCCGTGCTTCTGATAGTATTCGCAGCTTGCAAAGTCGAAGTGTTCAAATTCTATAGAGATATTGAAGACCTTGGCCGCTGCTTGGAGACACTTGACGCCCCATGGCATGACCTCGGTGCCAATGCCGTCACCAGGAATGACGGCAACTCGAAGGGTTTTAGAAGACATATTGAATGATAACACTAGGAAGAAGATGGTATTGAATAACGATAACGGGAAGATCTGCTAGAAAAGTGACTTTATGTTTAAATAAATGTAGGGTCACCGAGATCGCTGGGCTCGGTTTGATCGTCGGCTAAAGGTATAAGCGCATTTGGACCATGGCAAGCTGCTGTGAGTCGTCACGTGAAAACCCCGCTGCGGTTGAAAGATTGACCGCCGAATCGTGACGTCGGGCCCTCGGAACAGTCTACCGACATCGGCATCTATATGTCCTGTGGCAGTTCAATATCGATAATTTCCAGGGCGATTTACAAAGGCAGGTCTAGTAGGTCACAGTATCCCTAAGTGAGCCATATCCGAGTGGATCCTCCTTCTTTGATTACAGAATGCCTCCAGTTCGAGGCAAAGCAGCATGTATCGCCTGTCGCTCACGGAAGCAAAAGGTGAGCGAAACTCTTCATTACCCTCATCCATCACCGAAACTTGGCTAACTCTACTCGGGCAGTGCAATGAAAGGAGGTGAGATACTACAATATGTATTGGTAACTGCCCTCCAAAATCTCATTGACGTGACAAGACCCGAATGCTCCCGGTGTCAAGTGCTTGGCATCAAATGCACCTGGCCCACAGCCCGCAGACGGTAAGTCGAAGCCATACTTGACAAACGCAAATAAATGTTTGACACTTTGCTGTCAGAGGTCCCGCAAAGGGTTACACTGAAGCACTTGAGCGTCGACTGGGGGATACAGAGCTGGCTTTGCTGCAACTCTTACTCGTTTCGAATCCTGAAACGATTGACAGTGCCTTCGAATCAGACACGCTCGAATTGGCGCAGTCCATCTGGGCTAACCGCCAGGCAAAAGCGGAATCTGGGGAGGGCCTTCCCGAGGGCGAACGGGCCGAGGCATCATTGATGACACAATGGGACAAGACATCTCTTAAAACTGTCGATGGGATCAACGAGTGGGTCAGAAGCATTAAACATGGCGAACTAAAAACATCTGCCGATATCTCAGCAGACGTCAGGAAAAGCCAGTCATCATCTATTGGCGGGCCAGCTCTAGGACAAGTTCCGGCGGCTGTCCGCCATCCAAACCGGAACGAAAATCGTAGACCAGCTGAAGTCTGCGCACTGCAACAAAGTGGCTTCCTAACATCGCATAATTCAGCTTCGCTTAGATCAGACAAGAGGGGTCATTCTGGAGAGACTGTGGACAAACCTCCAGATGATAGAGACGGTAGATCTGGTGTTCGCGGAAAGATAGATCTTCCTGCTGAGTTTCAAAGCCAATTCTTGTGGTAGAAACCAGATATGCCAGTACCAAATAAACAAGCAAAACATATTGTGTCACGGCACTGCCTAGCTTATCACGCCATGCTACTCCATACTTTCCATAATTCAGCACCAGAGCGACGTAGTTGAACGATTCAAATAGAGCCGCTAAATAGCGTGCTATAATCAAGATTGAGAATTTCTTGCATCAAATCTTGGCCTTCGCCAAATTCATCCGGCAGTGATGTGTCGAAACCAAAATCAGGACCTATGTATTGCGGTACTGCAAGTGAATTGGGCGATGTTTGAAAAGTTGACTCGCTCGGGTAGAGGCTCGCGGCCCATTGCGCATTTTGATAGGGGCCCTCTCGAGCAGGTTCTCCTGGGTCTTCAACCCGCTGCCTCTTGGAAACTCTCGGGGTCGAAGAGACGCTAGGATCCCTTCTTCTGTTTGGTGTAACTATACTATGGCTTCGCGGGCTTCGTGGTGGTGGACGCATGTCTGGCATCTCGTATTTGGTGATAAGCTTTCGAGAGAGAAGATTGAGGGCAGCGTGACATTGACGCGCGCTAGACCATTTCTTTGCCATTCGATCTAAGATGGCAAGGCACCGTTCAAGCTCACTGGGATGTGACGGTTAGAAGAACATCTCTCGATACCACAGGAGCCGAAATACATTACCACTTAGATTTGGAAAAAGGGTATTGATCCAGCAGGGTGGAGAAGGATACCACAAGGCCAGCGGTCCAGACAGCGGACAGTGTCGTGGGCCAAGATAAGAATAACCCATTTTCCAGGTGCTGATTCACGTCGATAAGAAGCGAGTGGCTAGCGTTGATGGCTGCTTGAAGACTACACTTGAACTCGATTCTTTCTCTTGGGAGCGAGAGGAAAGGGCGGTTGAGAAGAAGGAGGCTGTGGTTATATAAGGTGGTGAAAAACACGTGGTAGCGTGATGTAAGATCGTTTGTTCCTTCCAGTGGGCTGTCTTGAATGGAAAGAGGTAGTCGGTTCCACCAGGAATGGACGCGGCACGTAATCTCCTGTACACTCTCCAGATCAACCGAACGGGTGTGGATAGAATTATGAAAGAGATTAAGTATTGTCCCGAGAAGTTGTGCGTGAGTTGCTACTAGCCCCAATATTGTTTCCTGCTTCTCGCCGCCCGATGTTGGCGGTGCTTCCGAAGAATCACGAAGTCCTGGCTCTACCTGAGATCCGTCAAACGGCGATTCAACGGTCATTCCCGTGAGATGCTCACGCTCTTGTCGCCGGCCTTGGGGAAGATGGGCCAAGACCAGCTCAGGGCTATCATCCCCGGGGGTATCCGCCGGCTGGTTAAATGAGGCAGGGCGGTGCAGCTCTGGCATACCGGGCACGCAAACGTCTACATCCATGTCGTTAAAGCTGAGGGGATGTCCCAATGCTTGTCCAAGATGTCGGTCAAAGATGTAGGCACACCAAAAGATGCGTTTCCGTATGCCCCTCACCGGTTCAGGCAGTTGCAGATAACGGAAGGGACACCTGTGGATACCTGCGTGGTACATCATCCGTGTCAGAGCACCATGCACCGTGGATGCGGCTCGAAGGGACATGACGGTTATCATATAGAGCTCTGCGGCCAGTAGAGCCTGAAGACTAAGGATATCTGGGCTGTTGTAAAGAGAGCCAAGAAGCTGCACTAAGCCTTGGGTTGACTGGATGCGACAAGCGTGCTCAAGCTGAAGCCCAGGTGTAGTTGCTGCAATGCCAAAGACACACTGGACAGTAACCATCCGGCAAAGGTCCTCTTGTGGACGAGGCCCTTTGGACAGGAAGGAAACGGACTCGCCTTCCACACCGCCGTATGCCTTGTTCACTTCTTCGAGAAACGTGGGTCCGTGGAGGAAGGGAAATACAGGGTGCCAGTGCCGAAAATAAGCCATTGTAAGCTCCTTTGACATTCGGGGTGTAGGGAGCATTCCCAAGACCGAAAACCCACTGGACTGGGCAACCTGGCCAGAGTGTGTCCCATCTTGCTGGGACGATTCCGTCTCTGAGCCCGCGAGATAATTATGTGCTGGCTCTGGGGCAGGTAGCCTGTTCGGAAGATCTTTGCTGTTGCCGACTTCCCGGGATGTTGGGAGATCTGAGAAGGCCTTGAAAACGGTGTTGGCAAAGAAGACTCCACTCGCGCTGCCAATGAATTCGCTCCGGCACGCGCCGAGAGCTACAAAGCTACCAATCTCAGTTGGCGGGATGGACCTCGAATGGCTGTTGAGTGCATTCTGCTGAGACATTTCAACGTGCTAACCAAGACATGTCACATGATGCGATAACACCGACATGCTTGACACGGAGATCGCGTGGAAATTTGAGAGGAGAGACGTCAATATCCGAGACCGGACTCTAGAAAGTGCTTACGTGAGCACTCCCGACCAATGGCCGTCCTCCGACTTGTTTTGCCTACCCTATCGCCTCAACCTACCTTACCAAGTAGTAATCAATTCATGTTGACCTGATTATGAAAACACATGTTTTTAATTCATTTATGTATTGCCTGAATGGTTGGTTTATCATGTTTTATAAGGTTCGGGGTCTATTTTGAGCTCTGACCAGCCATGATGCTAATAGATTTCGAAACACCTAATGTGAGGTTTTATGCAAAAATGATTACAGTTACGGGAGAGCAGGTGAACGTATTAATGTCAATACCTGCACTCATAAGGAAAATAGAAAATCTGATTTACAGTTACATCGCATTTTGCTTAAACAATATAACTATCATCGTTTAGAAACCAACTCAAGTCAATGCTTGCCTCTTGGCCCATGGCACTGACGGTATTCTTGTGCCCCGTTGGATGCATCTTGAGCGACTGATGCCTCTCCAAATGTCTACTTAAGCTTGGCGCTCTGGTCCGTTTCTTCCCAGTTGTGCCGCCGCGCCCTTGTATGCCCCATTTCCGCTGAAGCATGGCCAGGAAATCGCGCGCTTTCTTGGCCGTCTCCCATGACGAGCTAAAACAATCCAAAGCACGTAGACAGGCGTTGAGGTGGCATGCCGTGTCGTGAGGGGACAGTGTCGTGTTGTTACTGATCGAGGCGAAGATGAGAAGGGAGGCGGCAGAACAAGTGATACCAACGCCGTGGATATTCATCCGCTTAAATGAGTACTGTAGCTCGTAGATGTAGAGAAGCTTCCCAATGGTGGCGGCGGATTCGATGCACATCATACGAGCGTGCTCGCAGCCGGGGCCTTTTGGAGGGTTCGGCTGGCCAAGCCTGGACATCCATGGCCTATGTGCATGGATCATGTTTTGATAATATTGCATGCTACCGAACTGTGTCAGAGGGCACGGTTACTTGCTGGAGTATGATGAATGGGCCTTACTGGAGAAAGAGGACATGTGGTAGGTATGGCCTCTTGACGTTTTCCAAGTCAACTTGAAGCTCCTGAGGAAGGTTATTCTTCCAATTTAAGAGGTCATTGACAGCTTTCATGTTCATTTCTTGCAGTACCATTGGTGGTATAGTCCTGCAGCCATACCTATATGGTTTAGTTAACCCTCTATTCAGAAGGAGGTAGCAGACTCTCCGACTTACAATGCATATCCCAGTGGAGCCATGATCTCGCACAACGATATCCGCTCACGACTTATTGTTTCAGTATAATCAGCCAAGGAAAGGCCCTCGTTTCCGGGCTGTGCAGAGGAGTACTGAACCCAGATCTGGGGAGTGCTCATATTTGCGATTTCTTTTGGCTTGTCAACTGTGACATCTTCCATGTTCGTTCGGAATGGTCGACCCAATAAGAGTCCCCACAAGCTGGAAGGGCTTTCTATTAGCATGATCATGTCATTTTATTGTCAAATAGAGTGGAATAGACTGACTGGTCGGCAATATAAGCACCCCAGAACGCAGTCCGTCGAATCTCAGCCTCTTCTGGTTTCAAAATCCCCCTTTCTACGTAGGTTGTCATGTCCATATGCAAGGCCAGGTGGAAGGCCAGCCGCATTGCCATTCCTGCATTGAAGTCAGAAACATGGCTCAGTCCACGTACGTTTGGGTAAACACAAACCACTATAGAGCCAGCCACGAGCATCCCGCTTACACCCGATATCGTGGCCGCTGATGACAACCAGTGCCTGAACAGTGGCAACACTGGGACAGTCCAGCTCGATTTCGATCAGTGTTTTCGCTCTATCAGCAAAAAAATCCGCTAGGGATCTTGGGAAGGTGACAAAAGATGGGTGATAGCGAGGTTCGAACGCTGCACCTAATGCACAGCTAGAATTTGGTAAGCATTGATCAAAAGGCAAAAACCAAAAGCTGAAAAAAAGGAAGTCTCTAGGAAATGAGCCTACATTGCATTGCACAAAGATTCAGAGTAGTATGGTGTTTCTTCTTCCTCGTCTCTCCAACGTCTCTTCGCTTCAGCGTACATGGTTTGATCGACTACGTGAAGTGAAGGATCCTGCCAGGCGAAATATAAATCTGTAAGGTGCCGCTCGAGTTCAGCGGGGACTTCCTTCTCAAGACCCAAGCGCTCAAGGTAGTCAGAACCGTCATAGCGTACAGTCCGGTGAACAGTGAGGTTGTCTGGGGCTGGCATATCAACAAGGTTGAAGTTTGACGTTGGCCCATAGAATCGTGTTTGTCCATCAGGACTGATCTGTAGAGTACCCACGCGATCAGAAAGCTGATCTACAAGAGCTTCCGTTGCATCAATCTCGCTCGAGGCCCCGTCCGATAACGATGGACAGCTGGCATCTGGGATGAAAGTGGACTGCTCATATAAGGTGATGGGGTGATGGCATTGAAGATATGCTTCCGGGCTGAGGTTGAATAGATCTGGAGCGCTTATTGCTGCCTCTGCGTCTATGCTGCACCAGTCGCTCGAGTGTAGATCACCCATCGCCTGTTCAACGGCCAACGCAGTCGGTGAGGTGTCGCTGTTCGTAACGGCGTTTATTGAGGTGTCCGTGTTTAATGTCTCAACAAACTGTGGAGATTCGGTGACAGCGACACCTGAAGAAGGTCCTGATGCCTGAATACAAACACCTTCAAGCCTAGAACGGCACTGAGCTTTGGGGGATATGTTTGTAAATTGCTCGAGCTGATCTTCTGGCGTGGCTGGCGAATTACTCTGTGTGCGTTCTCGGTGGTTCTGAATATTGACGAAATTCGAAAGGCCTTCATTTGCAACTAAATGATGATCGAACCCAAGCCTGCTCAGAACTGATTCCGACTCCTTATTCCACTCCGGCGGCTCAAGATTGTGCTTGGAGATGAAGGCCTGAAGCTGTCCGATCCGCTCAAACAATATGTCGACCGCGACGCGATGAGAGACCCTGTAAGAGAATAAGCATGTTGGACGTGTGGTAGAACCGCCTTGGGAGAATGTACCGCCTCTTGTCATCGCCGAACTGATACCGACAACTTTTGCCTTTCTGTTTGCAGTGGGAGCACTCAGGGGTGACACCATCGCACTGCAGGATATTCGGTCAGCCTGGCGATTGGTAAAATAACGCGTTCTCATCGCGTAGAGAATCCATTGAACTTGCTTTTACTTTACTTTCGCGACATGGAACGCAGGCTGTGGTAACATGACGTCTCCTTTTGGTGCTTATCGTGGACGGCTCGGTGCCGGTGACCGGCATGTTTGAGAAATTGGTCGCTCTTGGTATGTAATCTTCTGTACCGTACGCAGGTTCAATATTGAGAGTCTAATATATACTGATGCATGGGTATGAGCTAGCGAAGATATCTCGCAATTGATCGTATATCTGTTGGGTATCTGCACGGAGGCAAGACTTTGATGCTGGCCGAGAGCCTCTGGATGGAGATTGCAAGAGAGAAACATTCGCTTCCCCTCGCCTCGCCATGAATTCCCCGCATGGCCCCGCATGCCCATTCGAATAGCTCTGGGGAACATGGCGGGTAAACTTTCTCAAGCTGGATTGATCATGTGCTTGGGCTAGAATTGTCACATCCCTTACTAAGTATCTGGGTTCTAGTCCAGTTCTGGCACCCTTCGGAAACCATATCCCTGAGGTGGGTCACATACAGAGATTTACGTAGGACTCCATCCAAGATGATTGGAATGTAGTTCATGAACATGTTTCGATGCTTATACCGATGCTAATTACACTTGAATAGAAAGCTGAAGACTCCCTGTATATTCTCATGTGAATATTTTGCCTTGACCAAACTATTGTCCCAAGCCGTATACACTAAAAATTGCCAGAATTTAGAAGGGCTGAGAGCTTGCTTTGTCTACATCCACTCCATGACGCGAACTTAGTGAAGTGACATCCACGCATATTAGATTTGACTACTTTGAGCCCGGCGGGCCTTCAAGATATAAAAGAAGTAAGGGTTCCCAGAATCTTGGAAGCCTGAAGGCGAATCTGTACCTACCTCTGGCGAATTTGATCGTGACAAGCAGCTTATTACTTGCCTTAGTTTCATAACTTCAGCGTGAATCATGACTAGAGATAGCCTAGGAGCTTTGGGTCAAGGATTTGACAGTATTTGGCTAACATGTAGCATGTACTCATTGCCCGAAGGTTGGATACCTTGCTAGGCCTCGATCGTTATGGAGTCTCATGCTGTAAGGATACTAACTAGAGAACATAAAGACGGGTTGGGAGTAAGAAAAGGGAACGTGTATATATAATCTCGTAAATGGTATTTTTAGCAATTTTATTAAATGACGGGTGATTTCGACTCAAACATAAGCTCCCAGTGGTGACTATAGGTGGTTGTACTGCATTAACACCTGGCCCCGGTCTCTTGTGCGACGGAAATATCGTCCGACGTTAGTGGGGTACATCACCTGGACTGAATTGTTGAAGAGAGTATGTGAACTTACCGATGGTCAGTCAACCTGTTATTTGTCTCTCAAAGGATTCCCCAGTTTTTGAGCAATGCTTCTCCGCGTTTTCCTCCCCGCATCTTCCACCTCCGCATTATTCTTATTTTTCCTGATGTCATCCGCTTCCTAGATATGCAAAAGCACGTGAAGGGTGTCGAAGCCTTTCGCAACAAGATGGATAGCAAGGAAACCCCCCAATCCAATCAGGCGATTATCGAAATCGCAGAAAATTCGATCGAAGATAGTGAAGTGATGTTGTGCGATCGGGCGCGAGCTGCCTATGGAAGAAGCTGGCATGTGGCACATACTGCAACGTTTCAAAGGCTTGAAATCTTGAAATTGGTATGAACCACAGTTTTAATAAACTGTGGCCTTAACTTCTTCTTCTTCTTTTTTTGCTGCCAATCTTGTGCGCTATGTGAGCCTTTATCATGAGTTGGAGGGCGAGGGAATCTTGGATGAGAGTATTTGGACAGCTTGATGCAGTTGATCTTTGGCTACACTCTGAAAACAACGTTTTTTTTGTAGTACTTTGGTGGAATGGTAGAATGTTAGAAGGAAGTATGTAGATGCTTTCCGGGACTAACTTTGACGGTTAGTTACGAGGAGAGGAATATTCTTGCGAAATCCATCTTGATTAATTCTCATTTTAGTATATTGTGTTGTACGGTAGGCCCTCTTATAGCTACAACAATCTTCCTGCATGGATTCCTCCAGTAATTAGGATATCATCTGATGTGTGATATGCGCTGGCTTGAGATAGGAGGTATACTACAGGAACCTTTAGATCGGTCCGATCTCCCATGCGCCGCATAGGGGGTTCGTTATTCATGATATCTCCGAGGTGGGGATACTTCTGGCAAAGATCAAGGGTCATATCAGTGACCATATATCTGTGTTGGTTAGTGGGATTCAGATTGTTGGGCTGGCGAGGATGGCAACTCACCCTGGCGAGATACTGTTGACGCGAATGCCAGTGGCAGCCAGCTCGACTCCAAGGGCCTTGGCCAGCGACATGACCGCGCCCTTACTAGCACAGTAGTCGCTTGTGGTTTGCCCCTTGCTAGCCACATAAGCGGCAATGGAAGCAATCATTACAATAGATCCACCTTTGGGATTGAAATCCGTGGGCTCCTGCTTGACCATCTGGGCTGCAGCTAGTTGGGCGGCGTAATAGGTGCCGAGAATATTGATTTCCATTGTTTTGGCAACTGAAGCTGGCGCCCTCTCTAGGAAAGGTTCATCTGGGCAAATTCCAGCAGCAGTAATTCTGTGACTTGTGTCAGATTTAAGAGAAATGTAGTTAATTCAAGGCAGTGATTCCATACAAGCCATCGATGCGACCAAACTCGTTGACTATCTCGTCGAAAGACTTCTTGAGAAGATCATATTTTGTAACATCAGTCCTATCACCCCGCAATGTCATTAAGTAGCCCCATGTAGATTTATGATTTTGGAGACCATCTCACCTGAAGTAGGCAAATTTTTGGTTTGGAAAACGCTGCTGTATCAGTGCGAAATGTTCATGTGGCTTCTCGGCCGCATCAAGGACGGCGACGCTTCCCCCGGTCTCAGCGACAGCAAGAGCGAAAGCAAGACCGAGGCCCCGGGCCCCACCGGTGATGACGATGGTGCGCCCTTTGAGGGAGAGTAGATCTTGAACAGAGTGCTCAAGGTAGCGGTTGGGGTTGGCGGATGTGGCCATGGTTATGGGTTAAGTTCTTCTACTCTAGATGATGCGAGGGGAGAGTTTGAAGCTTGAAATTTGCGCGATGGATCAGCAAAGATACATATACATAGATACATAGATACGTAGATATATAGATATATAGATACAACTAGAGCAGAACGTAGTAGGCATTCCTCTCATCTGCATTGTTCTGCTAGCCCTCCCCGCTTCGGGGTAACTTCCTCAACCTTCGGACAGAAAGGTTCGAATTCCTCCACGCCTAGTATCTGCAACCATCAAATCTGGGACGATGCGTAGAACTGTGGGTAGACTTGCCCTAGTCCACCAGCCGGAAGTATATCCCTTGAGACGATTCTGGGTGGAGCTCAGCGGAATTATAATCCCGTAAATTCTCGATCAGAAGCGGCTGCGGGACGATCCCCTACAGTCACGTGGAGAATCTCCTCGGCATCATGACACAAAAACGGGCGAAGAAATGGGCTTCGGATTTCATACGTTTTTTCGAATAGGTTTCCTAGTGGGCTTGTTAGAATGGCTTCGGGTTTCGGAGGGATCGGAGGTCAAAACGGGAAATCTAGTCTCCTGTAAATATAGCTAGAAGTCTCAAACACTTTCAATCTGTTCAATCACTCTTGTTACCTTGCCCATGAGCACAGAAGTGACTATCATGACGAAGATGGAGTGTGCACTGACCAATGGCGCTTCTAAGTCGAGCCCTGATGACCGCGCGGTACTAGCTCTTCGAAATCTGTTGTTTGATATCTGCGCGCAAAATGGCGGAGGTCATGGTGGTTCCGCCATTGGTATGGCTGCTATCGGAGTGGCTTTATACAAGCATGTGATGCGGTACAATCCGTCAAACCCCGACTGGTTTGATCGTGATCGATTCGTTCTATCTAACGGTCAGTCCTTACTCATTATCTTATGAATTCCATTTCCAAGATAGGAAGTAGCAACTTGATTTGTGATCGAAAAACTGACTTGTTTCAAAAGGTCATGCTGCTATGTTCCTGTATGCCCTGAACCATTTGACTGGGTTCGACGCCTGGACAATGGACGAGATCAGGGGATATGGAAGCCCAAAAGTCAACGGTTATACAACACTGGCGCATGCCCACCCAGAGCGTGAGGATCCCGGTATTGAAGTTACTACTGGGCCGCTGGGTCAAGGCATTGCTAATGCCGTTGGTCTGGCCATCGCGTCTAAGAATCTCGCTGCCCGCTACAACCGTGAGGGGCACGAAACAGTTCGATCTCGTATTTACTGTATTTCAGGCGATGGCTGTCTGATGGAAGGAGTCGCTCTTGAGGCCATCTCTCTTGCAGGGAGCTTGAAACTCGACAATCTCGTCCTGCTCTACGACAACAACCAAATTACCTGTGATGGGCCCCTTGACTGGATTAATACGGAAGACGTGAACACAAAGATGAGAGCGTCGGGCTGGCACGTTCTCGAAATCCCCGACGGGTCTTATGATGTGCAAAGTGTTGTTTCCGCCCTCAACATGGCTAAAAACATCAAGGACAGACCGACGTTCGTCAACATTCGTACAGTAATCGGCCTCGGTACTCATATTGCAGGCAGCCACAAGGCTCACCATGGGGCATTTGACGAGGAGAGTGTTCGGAGGTCCAAGACCTTGGCTGGCCAAGACCCAGATGCCACGCATGAGGTGCCTAACGATGTCCTGGCCTACTTTCGTGAGCGAAAGGCACATGGAGAACAGCTTGAAACCAAGTGGAACGCTTCAATAGATTCTTATACCAAGAACTTCCCAGATTTAGCCCTTGACTTTGCGAAGACTCGTGCTGGTGATTATGGTTCTCAATGGAAAGAGATGCTGGACGACATGGACAGCCAGCAGTTTCACGGCCAAGCAACACGGGACGCCAACGGCACTATCTTGTCAAAGATCTGGGAGGCGTACCATGGATTGGTTGGGGGCGGGGCGGATCTTATTAACTCTAATAAGGTGGCCTATTCAGAATCCGATGTCTTCCACCCAAGCGTCAGTTACAAAGGGCGTTATATTCGTTATGGCATCCGGGAGCACGCCATGGCATCGATATCTAACGGCATTGCTGCCTATAACCCCGGTACATTTCTTCCAATCACGGCTACTTTTTTGATTTTCTTTCTCTATGTAAGTATGTTAAAGAAATCAATCTCCAATTGTAACTAACAACTCTCTTGTCAGGCTGCACCCGGGGTTCGAATGGGAGCCCTAAGCCACCTTCCTACAATACACATCGCAACTCACGACTCCTTTGCCGAAGGACAAAACGGACCAACTCACCAGCCTGTTGAGGTGGATTCACTGTACCGTTCTATGCCTAACTTGACGTATATCCGCCCCTGTGACGGCGAGGAGGTTATTGGGGCTTGGCTGCTCGCCATGGCCAAAAAGGACGGCCCAACTATGCTGTCACTAGGCCGAGACCCTACAGCTACTGTATCGGGAACCAATCGCTACAGCGTCGCCAACGGTGCATATATCGTCAAGGACGAAAAAGACTCGAAGCTTACACTGGCCAGCTGTGGCACCAACCTTCACTATGCGGTCAAAGCTGCTGAGTCTCTGACGGCGTCTGGTATCCTAACAAGAGTAATCAGCTGTCCCAGTTTCGAACACTTTGATAGACAGGACGAATCATACAAGAAGAGTATCTTTCCTCGAGATGGCACGCCCATTGTGAGCGTTGAGGAATATATTGCGTCTACATGGGCTAAGTACGTCACGGCAAGTGCTAGTATGATAGGTTACGGCTACTCAGCATCCAACGCTAGCAACTATGATCGATTCGGCCTTGATGAGAAGGGCATTGAGAGTCGAGTACGTGCCTATTTGAAGAGCTTGAATGGCGAAAATGCTCGGACTGCTGGATGGAGGCAAATCTAGAAATCTAATTTGAATGCAAAATATTCCCAAATGAAAACATATAAGCTCCGTTTGAAGAAAGTTTCCCTTGAGTATGTTGTGCATATTGCGTGGTCATTCTGTAATCATCTTGATTTTGTGATGCGGTGTCCGAGTCCGATATGTATCTGGCGGGGATGTCTTTTCAATCTCCGCATTAACATGTTTTCAAATTAACATGTGATTAACTTCTTGGATTTTGTTTCGTCGAGAGTTTATAACGCGAGTGTGCGTTGCAACCTTTAAATCTTTGTAGGAAAATATATAACGGTCTTTATAACCAACGCTCCCTTGCCATACCTGCCTTTTCCCGCTGTTTGGCACACTTTTTCTATCTGACCAAGCCCCGACAATCTGCGAGTGATTACCTTTCGCAAAGTTGGAGCATATAACAATAACAAATCTTACACATCTTATACACAAGCTGACCTAGATTATCATCGTAATTTCGCCTGCAATTCTCTCAAAGTTCGACAATGAACTCAGAGCCAGCTGCAATGAAATGCCTATATGGCTTAACAAGGCAGGAAGGCATTGTGGGTACGAGCTGTTCCGCCGATGCCGATACTGAATGCCGGGAATTCGTTTCCGAAAACTCTCTGTCCGAACCCTGGGACCGAGAGTTCCATGGGCACCGGATTATGGTAGAGGAACAGGCTGGAAAAGGTGGGAATATTGACGGGATTATGGAAATTCGGGCAAATTGCTCTCGCGGATTCAAACTTCGAGAGATCCTAGAGATGGAGGCTATCTCCCGATGTTTAAGAACGGGGACGGTATTGTGGATTGTATACAACATCTGAGCCTTCTGCACATCTCCTAAACATTAGACCGTTGCCACCAATTTCCAAATAGATGGCTAGCAAAATGACCGAATACACCAAAGAACTCAATGCGATTATCATCGGTGCCGGCCCAGCAGGCATTGCTATGGCCTATCGTTTGAAGCATGATCTTGGGTTTCACGATTTCACGATTTACGATCGCATGGACGGTCCTGGGGGTACTTGGAGGGTCAATTCCTATCCAGGATGGTAAGTTCGTCACCGAGGCGTATTGATTAGGGCCAGTTTTAATACTGACGTATTCACAGTGGCTGTGATCTCAAATCCCACCTGTATTCCTTCAGTTTCAATCTGAATCCCGACTGGTCAAAGGAACTTTGCGAGCAGCCTGAAATTTTACAATGTAAGCAGTGCCGTCGACTTCATCCGAATGGCTTGATTTCAGATACTCTTTGAATTATGCTGATGAAATTTAGACATGGAAGATACGGTAGACAAATTCGACCTACGCCAGCACATTCACACATCCGTTGACTGCTATGGTGCTACTTGGAAGCCAGACCTGGCAAAATGGGAAGTGAAACTGAAGGATCTCAAGACTGGGATTGAGTATACTCGGCTCGCTTCCGTCTTTGTCTCGGCGGTTGGCGCTTTCTCTGCACCTCGAGATGTGACATTTCCCGGAATGGAGCTTTTCCATGGTCCCATCATCCACACTGCTCGATGGGACCACAGCGTCTCATGGAAAGGCAAACGTGTCGCCATCATTGGCAACGGGTGCAGCGCAGCTCAAGTGGTTCCAGCCATGGCTAAAGATGCCGCATTTATCAAACAGTATGCGCGCAGTGGTCAGTGGTTTCATGACCGTCCCAATCGCAATTACAATGCTTGGGATAAGCTCGCGTTCCGCTGGATGCCACTCTATCAGCGGTACGTTCGACTTAAGATCTTTCTTGATGCAGATGAGGAGACCAAGACATACTTCTCCACTCCGGAGGGGCTCAAAGAGAGGGCTCGGGTTGAGGCCGAGTCTAAGAAGTACATTCGCTCAAAAGTGCCCGAGAAGTACAGCAAGGCACTGATCCCTAATTTCCCACTGGGATGCAAGCGTCGAGTCTTTGACCCGGGATATCTCGATAGTCTGAACTTACCCAATGTTCAGTTTTTGTCCGAGGGTATCCAAGAAATGACAGAGACTGGGATCATCAGCAGTTCCGGCGTTAAGGACGACTATGATATCATTGTCCTCGCCACTGGTTTCAAGGTGTCGGAGTTTCTCAGCTCCATGGAAATTGTCGGCTCTACCGGTATTAGTCTTCATGAGCAATGGAAGGAATGCCGTGGAGCTCAGGCTTATCTCGGTACGCACGTTCACAACTTCCCTAATATGGCAATCATTTTTGGCCCCAATGTGTTCCCGGCCAACAATTCCGCCTTGTTTGCTTGCGAGACCCAGGTTGATTATACCATCAAGTCCTTGTTTGAACCTCTCATTGATCATCGCGCAACGGTGGTTGAAGTCAAACAGTCTGCAGAAGATCGCACCACCAATGCCATCCATGAGCAACTTGGAGCCACAGTCTTTGCTGGCGACTGCTCCAACTGGTACATCGGTAAATTCGGTCGCAATGCTGCTTCTTGGCCAGGCAAGGCCGCTACATACTGGATGGCAACACTCTTTCCTGACTGGTCAGCATTCAACATGTCAGGTAAAAATCCCCTCTGGCCGATATACACTATTTTGCGAAACCTAAGGAATGCCTCTACAACCACCAAGCTAGCTCTTGCAGGATCCGTAGCTTTCGCTTGGTATTCCAAATATCTTTCGGCCACATCTGTTATTGAGCATGCTTCCAATGTGGTGGATATAGCGAGAAGGACTCTTTTGTTTCTGAGAAGTTCTGGTTCCGGCTAGCTGACATCCTAAAGCTCAGCTTTGCAAAATAAGGACGGCTGTGATGTTCTGAATTGGGCAAATGTGATAATTGTTTCATTGAAAGAATTTGTATCATTGATAGTAGAAATAAGTTGTATATTTGAAATTAAATTTGTCTCTTCTGTTCCTAGAAGTATAAAAAAGATTTATTTGCTACATTTAATCCCCTTATGCCTAGTCGAAAATGATGATCCAAATTCTTTTTCCAGACAATATACCATTAATTTTTTCGTCCTTCCTTGGCGCTCATGGGCATTAACGACTTGAGTTTGTAGTTGCAACCAGCTCAGGTATCTGGATACTTTTTTGATGATATAAACATTGTCACGTGTAAGTATCCTAGCCGTTACAATTCAGAGCGGCTTACTCTCAATGACCATAACAATGGGGCGTCGGGAAAGTCAGTATCGGGGGCCACTCCGTTGGTGTCCGACATCGCTCTGGTTACCGGTGTTGCTGAGTGGCCTCAGTGAATGCGGAGCTTTGAATCGGAAAATCCAACAATTGCTAATGACGTGGAAACATGATGTAGGCAATAATATTCCACCTCCGAAAGACGATTCATGACTTCAAACCCATGACTTCCCCCGGTAATGAAATCCCGGGTCCGAACCCACCGCTCCGGCTTTGGAAATCCGATGTACCTAAGCATATAGGCACTTTCTCATCAAGATAATGATGAAGACAGCTAGCCGAGCAAAGACACTCTGTAACTTTCCTTTCAACCATTACTCTACAATTTCAATGTCCAATATGTCCGAGTCGTACCACCAAACTGCCATCGCAAGTGTGAGCAAGGAATAACAATTTGTGACTCTCTTCATAGTTGATCTCTAACTGATTGTAGCTCCGCGACGGCAGCCTCTTCATCAAAGATGCTTTTATAGATGGGAAATGGACGACTAAGGATGCCAAATTCGATGTCTACGGTGAGTTTTGCAAGGGCTGAGACGTGCGCTTCAGGTACTAACTATGAAAAGAGCCATCAACTTCAACCGTTCTTGGTAATGTGGCGAACTGTAATCGGGAAGATATCCAAAAGGCGGTTGAAAGTGCTGCAAAGGCACAGCCAACCTATTTCCGGAATACCACAGGAAAAAGTCGAGGCACTCTACTGAGAAATTGGCACGACCTGATCATGGCCAATGCAGAGGATAGTATGTTACCGCTTCTCCTTGTAAGGGGTCCTTAGGAGCTAAAAGACAAATAGTTGGAACCATCTTATCCCTGGAAAATGGCAAAACCTTTTCTGAAGCCAAAGGCGAAGTTGTGTACGCCGCAAGCTTCATCGCCTGGTTCGCTGAGGAGGCCACTCGGTCGTACGGTGTTACCATTCCATCCTCAACACCTGACACTACCTTACTCACGGTCCGAGAGCCTGTTGGGGTATGTGGTATCATCACTCCGTGGAATTTCCCCGCAGCTATGATCACCAGGAAGGTTGCGCCCGCTCTAGCTGCTGGGTGCTCCGTCGTCATCAAGCCCCCTAGCGAGACCCCTTACACTTGTCTTGCCTTGACCAAGCTAGCTGTTGAAGCTGGTTTTGCACCGGAACTCATACAAGTCTGTCCTACCAAGGATCGAGAAGCGGCAACGGAGTTAGCTACAAACCCCCTTGTTAAAAAGATTTCGTTCACTGGCTCTACAGGGGTGGGGAAAATGCTCGCTCGGCTCGCATCTGGCACGCTGAAAAAGGTGAGCTTAGAACTAGGCGGCAATGCCCCATTCATCGTCTTCGATGATGCAGATCTCGACCTAGCCGTGGAAGGTGCTATGTTCTGCAAGTTCCGCTGCTCAGGCCAGACTTGTGTCTGCGCCAACCGAATCTACGTACAGAGAAATGTCGCCAAGGAATTCACTACCAAGCTGATAGAGAAGGTATCAGCGCTGAAAATGGGCCCTGGACTTGATGATTCATCTACACAAGGTCCTCTTGTGAACAAAGCTGCGGTCAAAAAGGTACAAGAACACGTTGATGACGCCGTCAGCAAAGGTGCCAAAGTAGAGTTGGGGGGAAGTGCCCGGCAAGACTCGAACGGTTACTTCTTTCAACCCACGATCCTCTCAGGTGTAACTAGAGAAATGGCCGTCGCTCGAGACGAGACATTCGGCCCCTTGGCCCCCATCTTTGAGTTCGATACCGAGGATGATGCTGTAACACTCGCAAATGACACCGAGTTTGGCCTTGCCGGGTACTTCTTTTCTCGCGATGTTAGTCGTGCCATGCGGGTAGCGCACATGCTACAGGTTGGCATGGTGGGCGTTAACACGGGCAAAATCAGCGCAGCCGAGGCGCCATTTGGTGGTGTCAAGGAGAGTGGGTATGGGAAGGAAGGGAGTTTATATGGACTGGAAGAATATCAGGTCACGAAGAGCATTACATTCGGCAATTTGAACGCCAGTATATAGGAGCCGGGCAATTGTGTATGGGTTGACGATTATCATAGGAAAACTATCGATTGGTTTAAAGTATGAAACTTTGCTAGACTACATCACAGTCATTATTAGGTAGAAGGGTCTTAGGATTTGTACTTTCAAAGAATTGTCTTCGAACATCCTCTTTCTTCTTATCTATAACCACAAACAGCACTATTGAATCGACACATGTTGAATCGACTAGATAACCATAAATTCTTGTGAGTGGGGTTGTGAAATCATATTCTTGACGTTATGTGTTCCGATAAAAGTTTACACAAACTGGGATAATCAGAGGCCCTCAAAGTGGAACAGCTGGGATAGACACTCGCTGCCCAGCATGGCGTAAGGGGGTGGCGGGAACCTAATTCCGAACTTTCTGAACTGTCACTACTTTGCTTCATGAGTGCCTGCGACGAAGCCTGCGCAATTATGGGATCTTGTTTCGACTGCAAGTCTCTTACATGAGCTGAGATCAGCGGGAATCTAGAGACCGATCTCATCTCTCAAGCGCGTTCTTGCGAAAAACAGTCTCGCACTACCAACGGTCAAGCATCCAACACACATCAATGTCCCTCCACAGACCTGCGCCCACAAATACTGTCCTTTATTAGCATCAATTATGGCGCCCATCGTCGGGGGCCCTGCCAGACTGGCCACCCCGCAAAGACCGAAGACCATCCCCAGACGGGTGCCCAGCTTGTCTGTGCCGATGCTGAGACTATTGACAGCGCTCGGAAAGATGCCTTGCGCTGCTCCATTCAAAAAACCCATCAGAACAGAGTATGCATACATGGCAGGTTGGGAACGGACGCCGATCCACACAAACAGCATGCCTGATAGGAGGAAACAAACCAGGTTCCATGTGTTCACTTCCCCGAAAACATGATCTGCAATCATCCCCGACATTGGCCGGGCGAGAATGGAGGCAGCGTTGGAGATGAGCAGGAATTGAATTGCCTTGCTGGCCTCAAACCCGAGTGTATTTGAGGCAAAGGAGTTGATCTTCGGACGCGTCAGTAGACTGCATTGGCGGAACGTTTTCGTGATAGACAGGGTCAAGACACTTACGTAGATGGTAGCTGCAAAGAGAGAGAAATATACCAAGAAGCCACCAAGACAGAACATTCCAAAGAAACCACTCTCAAATGCGGACCAGTCAATCAGGCCACCGGATTTCCTGGTGTACAGTGGTGGCCGAGCAAGCGCATTTGCCGTGATTGAGGCGATGACGGAAAGAAGCCCGCAGCATCGAACCGCCCAGGGAAACCCAATGACCGGGATGAGATACTGAACCGTCGCAGCATAAGAGATGGCGCCGATACTTGCACCGCATCCCGATAGGCTCATGGCCAGCGCTCGTCTATGTCGCAGGCGAGATCCGATAGCAGCGGCAGCAGGCAGGGCCATCATACCGCCGCCCAGACCGACACAGACACCGAGCGACAAGATGACTTGCCAGTATGCAGAGGCGAAACTCGCTGTCATGATTCCTAGAATGTTGAGAGCAGATCCGAGGAAAATGCAATGCCGGGCATACCCAGCATCTGCCAATCTTCCAGACACGGAGCCGCCAATAAAAGCCAGAAACAGCTGGATCGAGCCCACCCACGAGATCTGAGACGAAGACCAGCGCGTGGTCTGGGCAAAATACAGCTGGAATACTCCGTACGCGTTGGGCATGCCCCATGTCATGAAGTTGACAAAGAATCCAACAATAACTTGATACCAGGGAGAAAGCCCATCGATTGATCTCTCAAGCGACCGCAGTGTGCGTGAAGGGCGGCTTAAAAAAATTGAATCATATCTGGGACTGAGAAGAAGATTTAAGCGTCGGGAGAGTGATGAAGCCATGATGAACTCTTGCCGATGAATATAAAATGGCTATAAGATAGGATTGTCCGATTCTGGAGCGTCGGGTTATGTTCCCCGCATCAAAACAAAAACACACATGAAATGAAGATTATAAGTACAGTACTCATTATGCTGTCGCTGCGAGTATCGGGCGGTACTTCCGATCTCGCAGTTGGAAATAAGATTGTTTTCCACCGGGGAGAAATACGTAATGAGTAGTTCCGGCCGTTTTCGGCTATTATGGCGGAAATGCACCTAATCATCCATACCATCAATTCAGGTGATATGGGACATATCTGAATGGCATAGGCTGCCAATGTTACTGGGCCGTGGTAAAATGAAGATTGAGAGCAGTCCGGCGTTTAATAACATGGAAGGCTCGGTTACTGTCAGTGGTGATGCTACTGGAATAACGTTGAATGCGTTCCGCATCGGACTTCTGGAGTACCGAAGTCTACTGAGACTGTTTTATACAGGCTCAGGCCTCTGCGTCAATTCATTCGTGAATCTTGACTGGAAGTACAAACTGCGACCTATTCGTAAATTTATGAGACAGCAGAGCCACCTGAAAAAAATGGTGCAGCTGAATCTCCTTGTCATCCAATCATCAAAGAGACTGATAGCACGAGATTCTCTGCCCAGCAGATGGAAATGAGTGGATTCCCAGGGCACATTTGTTCCTGCCTGTAAAGCTGAAAGCACAACCCCTCTTTAGTCCCCAATCAGCATGCATCATGTATACATGGCAAGATCTTGGACTAACAGCTTCACCGAGTAGCTGACGGTGGATACAATCCGCTTGACGGCGTTAGAATACAACACCTGCCCATCGCGCATGACTACGCAACAAAGTAAAGAAAAGACTTTACCTAATCTACCGTGCAAGCATGTGAAATACTTGAGGGATAATGGTCATATGAAATTGGCATCGATTCGTGCCCGCAACATAAAAAAATGGGGGGCCAAGGGTCCAAGTTATTAAACAATGCGGTACGACACTGAAAATCGGGCTGTGGATGTTCTCACCTTCTGAACACAAAGTACTATGATCCAGAGAGGAAGGTGAGATGTCTCTAATGCACGGAACCTTGGCTACAGTACAACCATACAAGCTCCTACGCAAGCTCCTACTCGTTTTGGCAGCTCAAAATTAAGTTCCTTGTAAGCTTGACGATCCTTGTGGGGATAAAGGCAGCCTATATATCTCGTGCACGAATCGCGGCCCTTTTATTTTTCTTGACCCGAACCATCGTCCGCACCTGTGTAGGAAGTGCCTTGCTATCATCTGTGAGCGAGGATGTATTGCCAAGGTTTTGCTCTCGCCCTTGCTTGCGCATTGGCCAATGGCGCCGCCGCGGTGAAGACGAAGAACTTCATCTACATCGTGCCTGATGGATACGGGATCTCCTCACAAGTTCTTGCACGCGATTTCTACAGCATCACCAACGGAGAAGGCACAGTTGCTCGACCAAACACTGCAGCCCTTGGTGTAGACAACATTGTACGCAAAGAATCATTATTCTCCTGCCGTGGAGTATTGATTATGAAGAAACTCGGCTTGCTAATTTAGACTGTTTTAATAGGTCATCGGATCGGTGAAGACACAGGCTTCGGACAACCTTGTCACAGATTCGGCTGCATCAGGTACTGCATTTGCCGCTGGTGTCAAGACTTACAATGGAGGTTCGTGATAAATGTCAATTGAAGTTATTTAAAATTGGCAAAAAGGTCTCCCGCTAATATATTTTCAACAGCCATTTCAGTCAATGACGACGGTCTGCCGGTGGCGTCTGTCCTTGAAGCAGCCTATCTTGATGGATTAAAGACCGGTCTTGTCGTTACATCTCGCATCACGCATGCCACTCCAGCTGTGTACTCTGCGCATGTCCTCCATCGAGACTCCGAAAATGAGATTGCCGCGCAGCAGATTGGAAAGGCGCACCCATTTGGTCGCTTCGTGGATATCCTCATTGGCGGTGGTCGCCAGCAATACCTGCCCACTTCTGAGGGTGGTGTACGCAATGATAATGTGAATCTCATCAATTGGGCTATTGAGAAAGGATACACATACGCCGCCGATAAATCGGACTTTACGGAGGTGCAGACGGACGGAAAGCTGCCTCTGCCATTCTTAGGTCTCTTCACTTCCAGTCACTTGACCTACGAAGTCGATCGTGACATCGAAAAGGAACCTTCCTTACTCGAGACCACCAAGGCGGCTGTCGATACCCTCGAGTATGCCGTGAAGGACTCTGACAAGGGATACTTTCTCATGGTTGAGGCCTCTCGTATCGATCATGCGGCTCATTCTAATGATGCCACCAGCCACCTGCACGAGATTCTTGTTTTCAACGAGGTGATGCATTACCTCAAGGAATACGTCGATGCGCACCCCGATACCCAGATACTTTCCGCCGCTGATCATGAGTGTGGTGGCTTGACCCTCATTGATGGCTACGATCCTACATCCTTGGCAAAGGGGCAGTCTTCTGGTGAGAACGCTGCACGCGCCCTGGAAGCATATAACGGAAATGACCCTGCTAGCCTTCTCCGTGACACAATCCTCCCCGGCATGGGCCTTTCCAAGTATACCGACGAAACTGTCGAGAGTTTGGTTAGGAAGCATGCTTCCAGTGGCTCAGAGGCCGTGGGCAGAGACTTGGTCGAACGCTTCGCGGCCGAGGCCGGCATCAACTGGTCTACTGGCGGGCATTCTGCTGCTGACGTTGTCCTTCACGGGTATGCAGGTGAATCCCAAGCAGAGCTGCGCAAGGAGATTGGTGGATTCCGCGACAATACCGAGCTTCCTCAGTACGTGGCCAAGTCTCTCGGCCTCGACCTGACAGCGGCCACGCAAAAGCTCCGTTCCAATGGCACTGAGTGGGTTCAGAAACGTAGCATGCTCACTGAAATTAAGAAGAGAGCAAACGAGGCTGCTCGAGCTCATTCTCACGAGTCTTGGCTAAACTAAAGAAGAGCAATCGGGAGCCATTTCAGCTCTAGTTTTCTTGGAACTTATGTCGCCGGTGATTATTTGGTTTCTGTCTGCTAGCTGACAGGCATCTAAGTCCGAATAATATAAATGTTTGTGTGCATTTTTTTCGTATCGTGAAGAAAATAGTCAATGTCCTTAAACTCGCCACCGTAGTCTTCGTGAATCTGGAGCTCAGAAAGAGCCGGTATATGAGCTTCAGGACCATGTCAGCCACAAAACGGGTGGCAAACCACATTTAAGCCTGCTACGGTTCACCTGAGCATTTACTTTAATGGACGTGGGCGGGAATACATCCCGGCCAAATGAATATAAGACTCGGACACCCCATCACAAGACTAAGATGACGAGTCTACAATGGAGGGAAGATTCAGTAAATATAAGAGAAGATGAGACACTTTTTTGGAGAAGATCTTAGAAAAGTAAGTCGAAAGGCTGCAAGCCTTGACATCTTGTGCGCACCCCGTGATGTCAGAGCATAAACTTCTTCACCAAAAGCCTCAAGCTGGATAGAACCTGTATGTAATGGGGTCGCGCATTGTCTTTAGAATTAAGTTGTTGAATGCCGGGGGTCATGGGTGATGAATGATTCAAAGGTGGTTTCGTTACCGATATCAGAAATGCTTGACATCGCAAACTACGAGCGGCCAGTCTTCTTTAGATACATCCCAAATCGAGGCTGGGTTTCCATCAGCTCCCATAAAAGGACAACCCTCCGGATCATACACGTCGGCTTAAAAATCGAAGAAAAACCCTCAGAGGGCTCTGTTTATCCAGCTCTTCGTCACATGCTTCGCTTTGTACATGTTGGAAAAGGCCGCTGATATAGGAAAACGGCGCAGCACAATCCGGGCATTCAAAATCAAAGTCGTCCTTGCTACTGGCATAGTACTGCGACTGACGGCACTCGAACGCGAGCTCGGTAATCCTCTCTCGATTGACACCGGAGCTGCAAGTGCCCGTTTCCAAATGCAGAAGCATGGCAAAATACGTTATGAAGTAGCGTTCGCAGCCAGGGCAGTCAATGCTTTTCTCCATATGCGTCAGTTGATGCTGATGATGTCCTCTTAGTCAATCTTTCGACATCACATAATATAGAACGAGGTTTTACATTTTTAAGATTGGATTCCGAGCTGAAATATCTTCCGCAGGTGATGCACATGTCGTGCTGTAATATGTCGTGCTGTTCGAGGTCTTCAGCACTGTCAAAAAATCGACCGCAATCCCTGCAGTAGAAATGGCAATCTTCGCAGTGTCGTTCGAGATCATCCCTATCTCCGAAGTCGTCATCGCAGGCGTAACAGACGTGGTGCCTGGGCGAGTCCCGGATGTGTTGGTCCAGTGCTGATTCAGAGTTGAACTGCCGGTCGCAGCGGTCGCAATAATCCGAATACATCTTGGGAGTGCGAGGATGGTTGTCGCTGTGGTTTGGTCGGTAGGGGCCGGGCCATATGTGATTGCAGGAGGGAGAATTGATGTTGGTGGGAAAGGCGGACGTCGGCGGGGTTTCTGTGCTATGTACCAACAAGCCCCGCTCCTGGCTCGCACCAGAAAACTATGGTGCCTCCCTAGATTTTGAGATCTTTCACAAACTCACCATCACGAAGATGTTTCAGCTAACACGTTGTGCAACAGAAGGTCACGGAAGGTCACGGAAGGTTATGTATTTAAACATAGAAGACGTAGAGAAAGCGAAACGGAATTAGCGATACTACGGTTGATTTGGTGAAATTCCCGTACAAGTGGCGATCTGGTGAAGTTCAAGAAGGCAAGCTTCGCGTAGAGGGCAATTCATTCTTTCGTGCTAAAAGGCAGGGAGTGGGGTCATAAAGTAGAAGCCCTAAGTACTTTCACCATTACTTGCAATTTCCGTATTAATAGGCCATTCCCTTGTGATATATCATATTCGGAAGGGGGGGCGCGCAGATAAAGTCAGCTCCCCAACCAGCTCGAGTAGATCAGTGCCTCAGCGCCATCGAACTACCTAATTAGAGATGTGGGATCGTCATTGACGGGCCTGATGTAATGCAGGTCCACCTTGAGTGACTGTATGAGAATGGTCTAGAAAGAAACAAAACTCTGCGGGTGATAAGAAAGGCGTGTAATGATAAAGCCGAGTCGTGTCTCAGACCATTTCTACCTAGGCTTGGAAGCGCTGCAATGTCAACCAGACAATAAGTCCTTGGACCTGCCTCGTGGTGGACAATGAGATTGGTTAGAAAACAGTAAGAAGTAAGATGCGATGAACGCCAATCTAGGCTCCCTCTCATCGGACGTTTTGACCTCCCTGGTTCGGCGCTACTTACGATATTCAAATTAGAAACAACGAAATGTCTTAGACAGCAAGGGGAAGAAGCTGGGCTTCAGGTGAAGGGGGGGTGGCTGTTTACTTCGGTTCCGAATACGGACGAAGATATGACTATTCCTACCAACATTGATATTGAGCGATATGTCCGGGACAGCGGGTAGGAGGTTGGCCATACCCGTCACGATTTCTAATCAATACCATAACATTGATATGTTATACAATAGGATTTAGTATCAACAACCAGCAAATACTATCGCTTAGGTGGCCGGAGGAAACGTGCTTGTTCCTTAATCAATGACACGCATACCATGGGCGGGCGACAGGTTGACACAAGTTTGGTGATAAAAAGGCCGTTCGTCTGTAGCAGAACATCTCTCAAGTCCAGTTATCGCCGCTATTTTACAGTTTCACACAGCCCACCTAGATTCATCATCGAGAAATAAACTTGTGCAACCCAAGATTCTATCGATATTTCGTCTTATTTTAGTCTGAATCGTTGGCTAGAGTCTCTATATGACAGAATAACGAGATTCAACAACAATTTCCCCAATCGCCGACGCCGACGCCGACGTTGATAATAGTCATGGTAGAACTTACTGTGACGTTCAATTTCCCTACCAAGATTAAAAAAATGGCTGAAGTACTCTCTTCTTCCTCTTGCTATATCCCCCACTTAGTTCTTAGTATCTTAATGAACAGTTTGAATACTAATAGAACCTGATGGGCTCCGAATATCCTCATTGGCGAAGTAACCTTCCTTTTCTGGCTCCGGACTGGTGGGCTGACACCCGTCCCGGATGTTCTATACGAGTTCAGATGGTCATGCTTTCCGCGGAATCAACACGAGCCTTCTGCGCCCTACCCTCGATGGAAGGTTTGTTATTTGGCTTGAAATCGCATATCCGGTCTGATTTCTCGATATCACGAGCTTGAGATGGACCGTTGGCTACTATGACGATTGTCAGAAATCTCAGGAATAGCCAGACCCCAAAGTCCCAATATTACCCACTACACAAAACAAATATCACGCAAGATGGAAATACCCGCAAACAGCCCTAGCTCTTGAGTTACATCGAGGATGGCAATTTGGTGGCGCTAGCCTCAGTGGTAATAGATGCACGATGACGGGGGGGAATGAGCCGAGTGCTTCTTCCCTCTTCGTAGGGTAATGGCCGTGACAGCAGCTCCAGCAAGGTGAATAAGGAATCACATCATCATGAAGATGGATCCCTGAGACCGTGTGTCAAGATCATTGAATTTATTTTTTTTCAAACCGGGAGAGAAGTGAAATGTTAATTATGGCTCCCTTTCAATGTTAATTATGGCTCCCTTTCAATGTGACGGCACGAGGAGCAAAAAAAAAAGCGCTTGAGCCTAAATAGTAACCTTACTGCAAGGAGCAAGGGGCGTGGACCTGGTGGGTGATCCTGACGGATCAGATTAGATTGATAATGAATTTTCAAGCTGACTGCATATGAATAGCATGATTCGTCGGTCGAAGCGTATAATGGAACCAGTTTAATCCAAAAGAGACGTTAGTAGTATGGATCATTACAGGAGCGACTGCTTGATTAACATAGGACAGGGATAGTCCGTCACATTCAATGCGGGTAAGCCCAAAGATGGTGATGATAGTCTTACAAGACGGACGATCTTCGGCTTTCTAGTGGTCAAACACATGCCGTCGGCATGGATGAACACAATCAGGGATTGGGCAGCAGGGAAAAGCGCGCATTGCCGGCGCATGGAAAGAAATGCCTTGCTGTTACGTATATAAAGTACCGCACAATGTTACCTGCACAGAAAACCTAGTCCCGAATCATTATCATCCGATTTCCTCTATCCCAAGCATCATGGATGGCTTCACTCTCCCAAAGATCCCCCCTCACATCCTCCAGCCTGGGGTGAAGAAGGAAGATGTTGATGCCGAGGCTATAATAGAGGCCTGGATTTCCCAGCTAGGGCAACTTTTTGAGACCAAATCTTTCATTGGCAATCTCGACCACCTTTTCATTGATGATTGCTGGTGGAGGGATATTGTCGGCCTCCATTGGAATTTCTCCTCCAAACACGGCAAAGAAAGTATCGCAGATTATCTTTCTTCAGCACCCAACACACTATCCGAAATCAAATCTTCCCGGTCCGGCGGAATTAAGCCCTTTGTTATTGAAGTTCCTGGGATGATATGGGTCCAAAGCGCCTTCACTTTCAAAACGTCTTTTGGTTCAGGGACAGGCTTGGTCAAGTTGTTGAATGTTGAAGGAAACGCATGGAAGGCGTGGACCGTCTTCACACAACTGGAGAAGTTCGACTTCCAGAAGGAAATCGAAGTGAAGCGACAACAGCATCCCGCGACACTAAGCAAGAACAAGTCTTTGCCCGAGGTTTCAGGCACCCAGGTGTCTCCAGCTTCGCGCGAGGACCTACAGGTTTTGATAGTTGGAGCAGGTCAAGCAGGCCTCTCCCTCGGTGCTCGCCTTCATCATATGGGCATCAAGACGGTCGTCGCGGAGAGGCATGCTCGCGTGGGCGATGTCTGGAGAAAGCGGTATCTCTCAGTCAGACTGAACACGCCTACGTACACAGACCATCCGCCGTTCATGAAGATTCCCGAAACCTGGCCTCGTTGGCTGTCTGGAACCCAAGTAGCCAGCTTCTGGGAACACTACCAGGAAATGATGGGCCTCGACGTTCTGACGAGTGCAAATGTGGTCAGCGCAGTCTATAACGAATCGGAGAGAAGATACAAGGTCATTATCCAGCGCGATGATTGGACCATGACTCTCTACCCTCGTCATGTGGTCCTTGCTACAGGTGTCTTCAGTGACAGGCCCATTGTTCCAAGCTTTCCTGGCCAAGAGCAATTCCAGGGCCGGATCTATCACTCCAGCCAGCATAGTACGGCTCAGTCGGTGCAAGACCTACACCAGAAGAATGTGATCGTCATTGGCCCGGGTACGAGTGGCCATGATGTGGCGCAAGACTTTGTGAACCACGGCGCAAAGGCGGTCTCTTTGATCCAGCGCAGCTCTATCTTTTTCCTCTCTGCAGAATCATGCGAAGCCATTCAGCTGTTCCTTTGGAACATGGAAGGACTCACGACGGAAGAGGCTGACTTGATCGGGAACTCAACACCTTTAGCTGTTATCCGTACCATGAGTATCGGAATGACAAAAGCAATGGCCGAGATGGACAAAGACACGATAGCAGGCCTGAAGAAGGCGGGAATGGTACTAAACACGGGTGAAGATGGCTACGGGCTCGCCGATTACCAGCTAATATACGGTGAGGAGTTATCTAGTCCGGATGAAGAGAGATTTTTCGACATGCTAACGGTGTAGTCATACAGGAGGAAGATATTACCTGGATCAAGGGGCCAGCGAAATGGTTGTGGACGGGCGAATTAAAATCCACAACTGCGAAAAAGGTGTAAAGGAAATCCAGCATGATGGCATTGTATTGGAAAATGGCACCCAGGTCAAGGCCGATACCATCGTGTTGGCTACTGGCTATCATAGCAATGTGGAAACAGTTGAGAAGATACTGGGCCCCGAAGTTGCCCAGAAGCTCGACTCGAATTTCGGTCGCATGGATTCTGAGAATGAGAGAGCAGGTGTAAGTACAGATGCCCACCGCCCCCGTCTCTCCTGTTATATTTCTGTCACAGCATCGTATCTTTCAAATTCCATATGGACTACACGAGTTTGATGCTAATATCTACCTTATAGTGGTGGCGTCCGACAGGACAGCCAGGCTTTTGGTTCATGACAGGAAGCTTCATGTGGTGCCGCCAGTACTCCCTGGCCCTTGCGCTGCAAATTGCAGCAGTTGAAAAGGGGTTCAACGAATCGCATTATGGCAAAAAGTAACCATTCAACTGGTGGAGAACAAGTTTTCGTGTCGGTCAATTGCATATATCTTTGCTTTGAATGTAGTAGTTTCGACGCCGAGAAGTGTCGGTTGAGCCAAAAGGGCATGAACGGGTTCCAACATCAATGTTCAATATTTGTATGAACTGCTCGCATCTCACATACATGTATTAACACTTCCAACCATGAAATCTCGTCGGGGCGTCATAACAGACAACAATCAAGATAATATTAAGTTAAAACCGGCGACATTTTATTTTCCTTTTCCCATCTCTCAGGAGTCTGCGGCTCTTACCACGCCCACACGATCTCGGGTAGTATGTGTATGCTAAACTCTCTAGCGGAGATGTTCTCACTCATCTCTAATCGCGGCAAGCTGTTATAATTCAATAACCTACACGAATTAAATTATACGGATAAAGAGCCAGTCATCAAACATGGAGTGGAATGCTTGTCCGGGTCAGGATCGGGCGCGCTGGATACTCATCAGATTTGTTGGTGCTTGACCTGCTTTCCACCTTGATTGATCCAGCGAGCTTCTCGTCCATGCAGGCAGGCAGGATTACGAGGCCAAGGGTACAATTGTCAATAGATTGGGGCTTAGATTGAATTAAATATCCGGGATTCATGGATAATTTATAAATTAACCCCTAAGTCCGCAGAATGGATGATGGCATCGTCTAAGCCGGCAGACAAGGTCATCTCCACCTTATGCAAGATCGTTACGCGCTAAGAACTAATCAGGATGCCGAACTCTCAGCAGACCTCGTTTGATTGGTCATAGATTTCGATGTTCCCGGCTACGGCACTTCCCTTGGCCTAATGCAAGCTGCTTACATTAATGATAACATAAGGTTTCCAGCTACTGCGCCTGAATACCATGAAAAGAGGCCGGCAGACGCAGGATGTCTTTCTATTTAATGGGCACTTGCTGCCCTGATGAATTTTGAAATTCCATTCTCTTTACTTTCTTTTTCCAACCGCACCTTACTCACTCTCTTCCCTCGCTCCTAATTCTCAAAACCCACGATCCAACTACCACCTAGCCCATAATGGTACGCTTCGCTGGCTTCACTGACTTCAATCCTGAAGAAGAAATCCCTTCGCTTGAAGGAAAAGTCGTCTTTGTCACCGGAGGTAAGTACCCTCTTACCTGCCCCTACATCCCTTTCCAGTTTCATTCTGAAAACTCGGACCCTGACATGTTCCCTAGGCACCGCCGGTTTAGGCAAACAGTCAATCCAAGCCCTTGCCAAACATGATCCTCAGCACATATACTTCACTGGCCGTAGTCGCAAATCAGCCGATTCGGTTATCAGCGAAATAAAATCAGCAACCCCCAATGCCTCTATTACTTTTCTAGAGATGGATTTTACTTCACTGGCATCTGTGAAAGCCGGTGTGAGCAAGTTTAATCATGATAGGCTTGATATACTCATCTGCAATGCCGGCGTCATGGCTGTGCCTGCAGCACTCAGCAAGGATGGCTTCGAGGTTCACTTTGCCATCAACCATCTCGCACACGCCATGATTATCCGTGAACTACTTCCTGTCTTGGTCCGGACCACAGAGATACCAGGCTCCGACGTGCGCGTGGTCATCTTGACCTCAGAGGGCTGGAAGGGTCATCCTAGCGGAGGAGTTCGGTACGATAAAGTAAGAACCAACACCGGAGGTTTAGTTTCATGGCTTTTCCGATATGGGTAGGTATCCTCTTTTGTTCCTTATTTTTCCATCCCTTGATCTTCAAAACTAATTATATTACAGACAGAGCAAATTTGCCAACGTTGTTTACGCTGCCGAGATTGCCCGTCGATATCCAAAAATCACATCCGTGTCTGTCCACCCGGGTGTTGTCAAGACAGACCTTGTCAATAACTTAGGGTGGGGAAACAAGGCTTTGGTGCATGTATCTAATTACCTGATGGGAGTCACGCTCGTAGAACCCGAGCAAGGCCGTTTGAGTCAACTCTGGGTCGCAGCTGGCGCGGAGAAAAGTCACCTCGTCAATGGTGGCCTTTATTACCCTGTTGGGGTGTTGAAAGATGACGAGAAAGACAAAGAGGCTTTGAGTGAGGACGGCGCAAAGAAGCTGTGGGAATGGACAGGTGAAGTACTCGACAGTGTGAAGGCATGACGTGGAACTGGTAGTATCTGGTGATAATACTGTATTTCTTCTAATTTCTTTTGTTTTGGCTTGATTTGAATATCCAGTAGCATCAATCTAGTTTAAACTTGTATAAATATATAAACTTGGGCACACTTGCCGAAGTGATTGCCATCGCGTTTAGCTGTTTTCTCACAATACCATTTAGCAAACTCGAGTGGGAAGTGGCCCCGAAGGCCTGCAAATATACGGGTATACTTGTACTTTCCGCGTCATACAGACGCTGATGCATAATGTGCTAAAATTGATGACCACGATGTGTAGAAACAGAGATCTACCACCAAAGGGACGTGATAACATGCATTACTGGCGCACTGTCAAAATCTCAACCTCTGAACAATATGCATTCGATGGGGGCCCACGCATGGGGGGAGTAAGTTACCGTATAAACTGAAATCACAATTTACTTTAAGATAAACATCACGATGAAATCTGATTACCCATTCTCGATGCAAGGAATTGTGGCAAGCTACGTCGGGATGATCCCGCGGATACCGGCACATTAAGCTCGTAGATGACATTCACATTTGGAGGGTTTTGTCCCACAATAATAAATACCGACACCGCAATTTCAACCAAGAGATGACGCCGGTGTCAGGTCTACATCGACTGCTTATCTCAACCGTAAATAGCGAGGTCAGGTCTGTAGCGGTCTCTCGTCCTGTCGCAAGACAGACTCATAGAGGTCAAGTTACATCTATCAGCGACATAGTCCCTATAGCCACTATATTCATAGGTAGTGTAGCCGCTATAGTCACGACAGCTTCAGTGCTTATAAGACCGATGTCGGTCTTCTAATCCAGGGGTGGTTGACTACCCAGTCAGAGGTTGTGGTTCGATAGCAAAATCCCATGTGTAAGTAGGAACATATGGTTCCCATTTTTAGTGCGCAATGAACACGTATTTACAGGTTCATAACTCTATTTTATATGGGATATGAGTTCGTATGGCAAGCAAGTTTCATAGTAGCATGCCGATCAGCCGGGTTTCAATCACGCAATAGAGGAGCCACATAATGAAAGTCGGGCATGGTATAATCACGTCCAATGGAACACTAATCACGCAATACATTGGTTATCCAGAGAAATAACACTGAATAATAATCAGGCTAAGCCCTCTTTTACGATCAGCGAAACTACATATTGGGCGGCGTTAGTTCAGATGATTCAATTATCAACAAACTCAGATTCACAGTAGCAACCTCGCCTAATTCACCATGCCTTCTAGCCTACCTAAAGATGGCAAAGCCTATAGCAGCCAACCAGAAGATGAGAACGACGATGCAGGAGAGGGACAGGCCGAAAGCAGACTAGGCGCGGCTGTTGATGAACGATTTGCTGACGAGAGTTACAAACTCTTTTCAAAGGTCAATGCAACCGAACTGTCACCCGAAGAGGCCAAGAAGTTGAGGAACAAGTGTCTATGGCGTGTTATTCCCTTTCTTTGTATCGGGTACCATTTGATGTATGTCGATAAGCAGACGGTATGTCTTTGTTATCACCAAAGCCCTTTTCACCTGCACTAATATTGGATTTTCGGTATAGTTAGGAAGTTCTGCCATCCTAGGCATTATGGAAGACAACAACCTAAGCTCGAATGAGTATAACTGGCTCTCTTCCATTTTCTATTTTGGATATTTGCTCGCTGAGTGGCCCCAAAATTGGGCTTTGCAGAGGTTTCCAGTAGCCAAATGGCTTTCACTAAATCTGGTCATTTGGTATGTACAGGTGATGAATTGTTCAATTATTGAAGAGGGCTAAATTTAAAAACAGGGGCGGAATCATTCTTCTTCATATCCCATGCAAAAGCTTCGGGGCGCTATTTGCCGTAAGATTTCTACTTGGGCTAGCGGAAGCTTGTATTGTTCCGGCATTTCTACTCATCATGTCCATGTTTTTCACCTATCACGAACAGGCTGTTATTATGCCAGTTATGTGGTCTATTGGGAACTCGAGTCCTATCACTTCTGGTCTGCTATCATATGGCGTTTTATGGATTGAGACTCCTGGATTTGCACCTTGGAGATGGTTTATGGGTAAGTTCGCCTTTCTATGAAACGTTTCGGCTGACGCTGACGTCGTGCCACTAGTCATCACCGGCGTTTTGACGGTTATTTTCGGGTCTTGTGTCTACTTGTATTTCCCGGACAGCCCCGTACACGCACGCTTTCTCACTCTAGAAGAGCGAGCTCAGGTTATCATACGAATCAAAGAAAATCAATCTGGTATCGAGCAAAAGCGGTTCAAGAAGTATCAGTATGTTGTGAGGTATCTTAGGCTATAGATCATAGGCTAACACAGCGAAGATTCATAGAGGCCATCAGAGATCCAAAGACATGGCTCTTCTTCCTCCATGCCTGGTCCCAGGAGATGGCAAATGGTGTGACAAACCAGTATTCCTTGATTATCAACTCCTTTGGGTTCACAGTTTTACAAACAACTCTGCTCGGTATGGTTACTGGCCTTGTCGGGTTCGTTTCTCTTTCTCTGGCCGCAATTGCACTATACAAGACCAAGGTCAGAAATATTGAAGAAGTCTAAGATTGAAAAGACACTAAACGTATCTTAGAACTGTCGAGCTTGGATTTCACTAGTTGCCTACATTCCAGGAGCTCTTTCAAGTATCCTATTACTTGGTAAGTCTGACCCAAGCATGATGATATTTTCATCTTCTAATCTGGCGAAGCTCTTCCATGGTCCAACAGATGGGGTCTTGTGACTGGAATTTGGATTCGCTCAGCTGTCGGAGTTCCATACGCCGTTGTTATGATCTGGGCAGCAAACGCATCTGCAGGACACACCAAAAAGACGACGGTCATTGCACTATACCATATTGGATATGGGTTAGGAAACATCATATCGCCACAACTGTTTCAACCGCAGTGGAAGGTCATTAAATGCCATTCTACAATTCAAACATGAACAAGCTAACAATCTTTCTAGCCCCGATATCGCCCGACTTGGATTATTTTGCTCGTTGTACGTACATTACACCTGCAGAGGTTGTAGACTCCAATGCTAATCACTATTATCAGGTCGCCGCTATTGTCCCCGCCATAACCATTGTCACACTATGGGTTTATCTCAATAAAGAAAACAAACGAAGAGATCAACTTGAAACCGAAAATCAAGTCAACGATACAGGAGTCGTTGAGGCTGTTGACGCAGACGGCACACGTACAGCACATGTCGTCGACAACACTCAATTGGACTTGACAGATAGAGAGAACTTGAAATTGTTTGTGACTACAAGAATCCTTATTCCAAAACATTTACTAACTAAGAATAGCCGATACGTCCTTTAATCGGTCACAATTTTGAAGCTCATTTTAACTCAAGGTCGAAACTCGCTGTCTTGCTCCGAATAAGGATAGAATCTAAATATCAACTTTCAAATGAAATAGAATAGGTAGAATTGAAAAGCATAGACGAATTTCCTTCAACGTCCTGTATATTGCTTCGACGCTTCCGTTTCTTAAGTTTTCAGATATGCGTACCTATCTCTTCGTTCAGTAATCTTCAACCAAGTTCGTTCCAGAATAGCTGTCTCCTCACCCGGGCTGGTTACTTCTGCCAACGCAGTCTCAGAACTTCTCTTGTCTGGTTTCATTGTTCACTCGTTACTTGATATTAGAACCCGTTGCTGGAGGATATAAGGCTTACTTTTACTTTTCCAGGGGGCTGATGATCAAATCTCACAGCAATGTTTTGATCATCCTTAATTTTTCGTGTGAGATAGAGTTTCAGTTATTGTTTCTCATCGCTTTTGAAATAAATCTCTCACACCAAACGTGGATATTTAACCAATAGACCCACCACTTGAATTCAATCTCGACCTTATTTCACAAATTTACAGGATAGCTTTCGAGCAAGTAGCTAATATGTAACCGAACATATCTATTGCTGACGCCCACCGCGCTTCGTAATATCCAAAGAGTCTTTGAAGCTTTGGCCAATATCTAAAACAAACACAATCGAGCGCCGTGGTCTATCGGCCCAGACTTCTCACACATACTCTGCACAGTTTAATGACCCTCCAATATCCATAACTTCTCGTACTGTCACGTTCGGCGTAACGCCTACCATCCACAAGTTGTGGTCCAAAGTAGTCACATTCCCACCATCGTCGCCAAAATAATCTATGACGCCCGGGGTGGGATCTGGGAAACCATTTTCTCTCAGGAACTCCTCCGAGGGCATGTTCTTTCCTCCCATATCCGTCAGCCGGAATGTGAGGTTAGCCTGCTGCCATTCCCACCAGAGACGGTCTAGGTTGGTATGATGAAGATAGAAGAGTGGTTCGCCAGGGCTTGCGGCGGGATCATACATCTAGGATAGTTAGTATTCATAAACTTGGTTCGGGGAGCCGGAGGTGACGCACTGTACCACCAACACCAAAATGGCCTGCCGTATGAGGCAGTGCCTGATAGCAAGAATAGGAGTCCTCATACTTCTCGAGATTGAAGCATTCGTCAATATTCTCTTGTTTTGCGGTCGTAAATGCGGTGGCGTTGAAACTGCGTGAAAGACAGTAATCGGCGGAGCTCGAAGTGCCGTTGATATGCATCCTCAAGTTCACAAAGGGGCCATCAAGGACGCAAGCGCTCCCTTCGCCACCAAACCCAGTGACCGGATCAAAGATCACAGATCCAGCAAAGTTACCAACGTCACGAACTTGTTCCCAGTAAGGCTGACCACCTCTGTAGCCACACTCAGTTTGCAACAGATATTCATGAACACGCATATAATATCGATGCCAAGGTAGAAAGGCCCCCTAAGTTTATTAGTTAATATCGTAAATTTCTCGTTTCCCTTTCCATACACAGGTCTACTACTTACTACATTATGAATGATGTTTGACTGGGTTATGTGAGCAAACTGAAGTTCGTCCCAGAGATTCTGGGCGCCTTCAATTCCAGCAATCGGAGGTCGCTTCATCAAACACAGTTCGGCATCAATGTACTCCTTTCTCTCAAGCACCGACATTCTGTGCCTTCAACTTTATGTCAGCCTACACAAAGAAAGATATACACATTGGCTTGCCTTACCATGCTTTGCGCTGCGACTTTTTATGGCATGTGCCATTCCAAGCGGCCGAGGCCGAGGCTGCTAGGAGCAGAATAAGACCAGGAACGAGGCGGACCATTGTGAAAGTTTGGTTATAGGTAGCTTAAAGCCTTCCAAAAAGATTGTACTTTGCGCACTGATGTGATCCCATTATATACAAACGACACATTCTACGCTGGCTTGGAGAAGAGTTTCATACATCGCTATATGGTGGACCTCCAGCGGTGGCGCGTCTCGAAGTGGAAGGACCTACCCCTATCGTGGCATGAGATATTTCTATTACTATCGTTAGGTAGCATGTCTCTCGGGGATCCAGCCTGATTCGAGAACGGCGGACGTGGGTCAAGTGCCATCCCAGCTTAGTACTATCTTACCAAGATAACTATATCATGTAGTAATTAAGATGTTGAAAGGTCAAACCCTGTATGGGCAGATGCATGGGCCATCGAAAAATGGCCATCTGAAGCGGTATCCTAGAAGATTCGAACAAATCTTTTATAACCCGGACCCGAGCAGAGTGGGTCGGATCTGCGGATCTCGCCCAAAGGTTTTCTCGTTTCATACTTGGTAGGGTCTGTGCGGATGTAACTTAGAAAGAAATGAATTCTTTGATTCGTAGTAATTAGGCCCTTGTCCTTTTCTCCCGAGCAGACATCCCGAGTGGATAGCATGGAGGACGGTAAATCCTTCCTCAGCGGGTAGTACGTAGTACCTAAATCTCCTACTCCCCGCCAGGATATCGTTGTGGTATAAAACCAGTGACATTCTCCTGCAACCAGATGTAGCAGATGTAAAACCGTGGTCAAACCAGCGTTCAACGCGGTCAACCCCACTTCAAGACAGTCACAAACGGCGCGACTTTCGACATCTACCGGGGCAGGTCGTATAAGGCTTACGTGACTCTCAAGTATGCATGGAAGGGGGGTTTGTGTGGAATGCTTATTCGACAGATTTTACTATATTGCCAGTAGGAAGTGAGAGAAACAAGACACATATTATGAATCGTTCAATTTCCGCAGTTGTCACATCCGCAGTACTTACGTATCGTTTGTCAGCCAATCGCTTCCAGTCTATGAAATAATCATCCTCTTCCATCCTGATTTTATTCCACCTTGGGCTTGAGACAGTCCAGCTTCAGCCTACGTAAATGCTTTCGCGACCGTGGGGGAAAGAAGCCCCGTCTTCCTTCCAGGGTGAGTCGGAGCAGGGAAAAGGGGTTGAGAAAAAGCCTCGCCACTCCATGCTAAGTCCACACGTCCCTGCAAGTAATGAAATTCGCCCAGGGGTTCTTAGTTCTGATGACACTACAATCGAGGATAATTTTCTTTTGAACGCGCGTACGGCTTTGTTCAGGGCATCCCTAAACACAGGGAGGGAGCTTTCAGCCTATAAAAGTAATACTAGTTGAAAATGATAAGTGGCTTTAAAGTAAAGTAAATAAGAAATCAAAGTAACCACTTCACCACAAGGGTTATTACTAAGGCCATAACAAGGCGTATGCCCAGCGATAAAGACACATGCTTCATGCAATAATTCCTTCGTCGGTATGACTCCTAAACCTTTTAACGATCTTGTTTTCTTCCTAAGTGAACGTCTAGCCTAGGCCCAATCCTAACTACATAGACTGCACAACTCAAATCCAGCTCTGTAAGGTCAGTGTAGGGTAGGTAAGAATCAGGCTCACTTCTAACAGAAGCCTACTGCAATTATATCATGTGATTGTTCACAAGCACCTGCTGGACGAGTTTGATCAGCTTCCTATATACGGTACCTGAGAGAGTCTGTAGAACTTGAACACCCTGGGAATGAGCTAGTACAGCATCAAATTGCCCAAGAAGAAGATATGCAGACTGACGTGGCCCATGCTGAGGATTTAACACTTGATGCGACTCTAATAACCGCTAGCGATGCTCTCGAGTTTATCCATTATCACGATATGATACCATCTCTGCAAGATTCTGGCCAGCTAAACAATACAAATGTACTCTTGCCTGGTCTGTTCATATAGAACCCCCACTCCAAACATGGGGTGATTCCGAGACACGATTAGGTATTACAGGCCCTCAACAATTCTGCCAACTCACCAACACATTTAAGATCTGGCCATGCATATCAGCTGCTAGTGTGGTACAATCCAAGGTCACTCATTGGTGGTTGGCTGAGACATGCACACCATGGCGCTCTACGCGAAAGCTGACAGGTGCTAGAGGCTCCAGATGGTTGGCCTCCTGCAGCTGCCAAGCAAAACAGACAGTTTTGCCCCAGAGGAGGCCCCAAATGCTCTGTTCACCTTTCTAGCAGATACAACCCATGTTTATAAGATCCTGACCGAGAACCTTCTCCTTTCTCTCTCCTTCTACCTGTATAGCTCCCTCGCAAATCGTTCAACTCTCTAGACGAATCAAAAATCTCAAAGCGTCAAAGTCATCACCAATATCATGTTGGCCAAGCTTAACTCTGTGGGACTAGACGGTATCAAATCGGATGATCAACTTCAGCTTCTAGATACGATTGACTCTCTCCGGTCGCAGGGCATCCACCATTATGTTTCCCTCCCACAGATCATCGTCTGCGGCGATCAGTCATCTGGAAAGAGTTCGGTCCTAGAAGCGATCTCTGGCGTCTCTTTTCCGATTAAGAGCACTATCTGTACTCGATTTCCCACCGAACTTGTCCTCCGGAAATCTACGCACGAAGGAGTTGAACTTCGTATTATCCCGCATGAATCCCGTACCGACTCTCAAAAAGAGTCACTCTACAAATTCAATGGGAAGCTAAACGATTTTTCCGACCTTCCCGAACTCATTGAAGCTGCCAGATGCTCCATGGCTATGCTTACTCCAGGCATGTCATTCTCTCGGGACATTTTGAGGGTCGAAATCCACGGCCAAGATCGCCCTCATCTTACCATGGTCGACTTGCCTGGGCTCATACATTCTGAGACCAAAACTCAGTCAGCCGAGGATGTGTCACTGATCAAAGAGGTTGTACGAAGCTATATGAAAGAGCCTCGAACTATAATACTCGCCGTGGTTTCTGCTAAATATGAGTTCTCTAATCAAATTATTCTCCGACTCGCGCGAGAAGCCGACCCGAGAGGCCACCGAACCATGGGTGTGATCACCAAGCCTGACACTCTCCTGGAAGGTTCTGAGAGTGAAAGCAAGTTTCTCACTTTAGCCAAAAACCAAGACATTGAGTTTCGCCTAGGCTGGCATGTGTTGAGAAATGCAGACTCCGAAAGAGGGCCAAGCACTCTAGAGCAGCGGGACAATAAAGAAGCATACTTCTTTTCCAGTGGTCGCTGGGTCGAGCTTCCTTCTTCCTCGCGCGGGATTGTCAGCCTTAGAACCAGGCTCAGCCAGCTTCTTTGCTATCAGATTGTGGCGGAGCTACCGGATCTTGTCGCAGAGATTCGGACAAAGGCTGACGACTGCCGGGTTCAGCTGGAACAGATGGGAAGCCCTCGAGAGAATCTTCAGGACCAAAAGTTGTATCTGGTGCAAGTCAGCCAGCGATTCCAGGCTTTGGTCAAAGCAGCTGATGAGGGTGCCTATCACGACGGCTTTTTTCATGATCCCATGACCAACGCCGGATACAAGAAGCGGCTTCGGGCCATTGTTCAAAAGCTCAACGAAGAATTTTCACTTGAAATCCGCGCTCGTGGCCGCAAGTACACGGTGTCGACAAGTGCCCCGAATTCCATCAGTCAAAAAGATCTCATCGACAAGGTCATAGGGCTCGCTGAGAGAACCAGGGGACGCGAGCTTCCCGGCCTGTGGAATCCCATGACTATATCAGAGCTATTTAGGGAACTCTCGTCTCCGTGGGAAGCCATCGCGACGAAGCATGTCAACCGCACGTGTGAGGCCTGTGCAGAGTTCATAGAACAGGTGGCCAAGGCCACTGCCGACTCGGTGACAGCCAGCTCACTCAAAGATGTGATACTGGACCCGAAGCTTGAGAAGATTCGGCTGGGTCTCTATAACAACCTCAAGAAGGTTATGCAGCCACATCAGGAAGGTCATCCAATTACATATGGCGAAGGTTTCCAGGAGGCACTTCATCAAGCGCAAGTGAAGAGAGTAGACCATGCCATCGCGACCATGATTCAAAATTTCCTAGGAGTGGTCACCGCCGAGGGCCAAACCATTCGCGTGTCAAAGAATGTTGACACAGGGGCGCTCCATCGTGAGCTATTGAAAACGATTGATCCCTGTTCTAACCGCCATAAAGCCATGGGCATCATGGACCATGTTGACCATTATTATGAGGTATATGCCCACAACGCCCCGATAAATGAAAGTATTCTGATAGGTTGAGCACTAGACTGCTTTACAGCGATTTATCGATGTCGTGGCTGTAGACGTTATTGAGACGAGCCTAGTAGCTGAGCTCAGTAAAGTGTTTGATCCAACAGCCGTTGCCATGATGACAAACGAGCAAATTTCTCTGATTGCAGATGAAACGGAGCAGAGACGTATGATCCGGGAGGGATTGCAACAACAACTTCACAGCTTAGAGGAAGGAAATCGCATTTTCCAGAAGTACCAGAAGGTAGTGCTTGCCATGAGTAAGTAATTAATTATCACTCATCTGCTCATTTAACGGGATTTTAATCGTTCGCAACAGTGTCATCCATGAGCTATGAGAACTACACACCGAAAAGCGGCTCGACGATGGATGGAGAGGAAACCCCAGAACGTACCCGTGGAGCAGGCCCAAGAGTCTCTGAATATTCGTTCTGTCACGAGGAAAAGTCAGCGGATGAGGAGACTCCAGCAACCGAGGAGGTTGAAGAAGCCAAGGAGGCTCCAGTGATTGAGGAGGCTCCAGCAGATGAGGCAATGCCACCAAGTGAGGAGATGCCAGCTGTGCCCAGATATGATGATGATGGTTTCGGATTTTGGAAGAAAGTGGGGGAAAATCACAATAATGCCGGTTCATTTTGGGAATAAGAATAATATGAAGAAACATAAAAGTTGATCAAACGCGTGTGGGAAGCTGGGGAAATTGGGCGAAATTGGGCGAGCTGTTGAGCGGCATATTTGTTCATGATATGCTCCTCATAGTCACTAAATACCCGATTCTTGAATGCGTCAATTGCCTCACTCATCATTTTTTTTGGCTCACTTTTGTGGGACATTTTTATGAACAATCTAATTTTTTCTATCAAGATCAGTTAGCCTTATATTTATTAACCTAAGACGAACATCTCTCCCTATATTTTCAATATTAATGAAAGACTCCCACTCCTATGTAGCATGGAAAATGATGGCTTGAATTATGGGATTATATTGATTCTAAGAGGCTATCAATAAAAGGGGTGACGTGGTCGTGATAATCCCTTCCTTTTATTAGTCGGTAACGTCCGATCTAGAAATTCAATGGGAAATTTATCGACATTTTATTTTCTTAATTATCAAATACGATCTTCAGACTAGAGCCATTTCATTCAATTTGACTTGTACATTCTATGAGGTTGATAACAAACAAGGTAGAAACTTCGGCTTATTAGGGCGACCATGCAACTAATATTAAATTCACATCAAGACGTTGTCCTATGAAAGAAACAGGTCCAATTCCTTTTCCGTCCAGTCCCAAACCTTTTTGGCTAACGCATCGTCTTTCCCAAATTTGCTAACCGTGTTTGCAACACCAATAGGCTCATAATACTCGCCACTGGTCACATCCTTGGACACCGAGGCCCAGAGCTGGTTCTTCGCCCCGTCTTCCACGGTTTTGAAGGGCATGATCCTGGAGATCATTCGAAATATAGCCGGCGTCCCCGAAGACCTGCTCATAAGGTCCGTATGCACGACGCCCGGGTGGATGGACGCTGTGATCAGCTGAGGGTACTCTTTGGCCAACTGTCGTGCGAAGAGCACATTGGCAAGCTTGCTTTGGAAGTATCTGCCGTAGGCCCCGAGGGATTCGGCTGTGGTCTTTGGGGTATCGAATCGGAACCCCATTTTCTCGTTAACGCTTTTGTGGCCGTATGAAGAGACGGAGATGACACGGACGTCGGCGTCGGCATGTGAACTCTTTGTCTTTTCGAGAAGAGGGAGTAATAGCCTGGTGAGAAGGGCATGTCCCATATGGTTGGTGCCCATTTGAATTTCATATCCATCTTTTGTCAGGCCTTCGGAGGCAGCCATGATGCCTGCATTGAGTAGCAGGATGTCAAGTCTCTGAGATTGGGATAAGACAGTCTGAGCCGCCTTTTTTATTGAATCAAATGAGGCCAGATCCATCTCGAGCGGTGAGATATTCGCTCCGGGGACCTTTTCAATGATTTCTTGTGCAGCTTGAGTTGCTTTTTCCAGATTTCGTCCTGCAAGCCAAATCTGGGCTGGGTCATGCCTAGCATATTCGAAAACGGATTGTTTACCAAGCCCTGTGTTGGCTCCAGTGACAAGAATCACCTTTCCTTTCAGAGAAGGGATGTCCTTGGATGGATCGAACGATACGCCGTTGTTGAAGAACATTGAAAAAGGTAGGGGCTTGGTCAAGTAAAGAACGAGCGAGAAGGTGAGTGCTGGGTGGGATCAAATTGGATATAAGCGTGTGAAAGCAGTGATGGAATTGCAGTTGAGCTACAGAGTCTACCACGGTCAATCCTGCCTTCTTATATACAATGACACTCCGGAGATATCGGGAGACACAAGATATGATGAAATTCAAAAGAGCACGCCTCTCCGGATTGCTCTTGCATAGCCTCTATCAATGTTGGTCACCAGCCATGATACTTCCTGTTAAAAAGACGCTAGTCCTAAAGTGGCCATCAGTCTGGGCTTGGCAGGCTAGTCCCAAAACGGTTCGAGATTCGGTCTTGGCGCGCATTGCCGATGAGCTGAGGCATGACGGATTATGAAATCATGCCGTCGCGTATCTCGTGAGACGGATCCTGCACATGCAACCTCACCGACGGCAGTGTTTTGCGACCCAGTCTCCATCTGGGAACGCCAGAGTCTCTCTCTTCAGCCGCCGGTTGGACGTACTCTACTTCCATTGCCTTCTTCATCAGCAAGTAAGCGAGCCCCTCGACCTCATTTGCCCAGTCTTCTTCAGCCGGGAGGAATGAGACCCCTAACCTTCAAAGTGACCAAACCGCTGTGGATTGTCTCCACCTCGCTCGACCAGCCCGATGAGGCGACCAGAAGGGTGATGCGCAGCCATGTCATGCGCGACAAGAACACCCGCGATGCCAAACGGCAGCGGAAAGTAGCCCGCCTGATGGCCGACGACAATTCCCGCTGGGTGGAACGCAAGCTCTCCCGGGCGGCTCTTGAAGCCCAAGGCGACGTGGCCGAGTGGGTTCCCAAGTCCTCTGGCAGGCTTGCGGCTGAGCTGGCTGTCGCCGGCTTCGACATGGAGCTCACCCCTCACATGCTAGATCTGATTTATCGAGGTGGGTGATGTCCTAGTCTTTTCCCCATGGCCAAAGATCCCAAAGTAATATTTTTCCATCCCCTTGCAGCCTTCACTTTAATCAAGCCGGCAACATTCAGCCTTGAGAATGCGCTTGTTGCTGGCCCACAACAGACCATGTACTGTTTCGATAACATCGCCCACAACCCTGGTCTCATCCACTCGATGCTCTTCACAGCCCAGTCTCTCTATGATACGACCTTGGATGTAGCTTACAGCAATGCCGCTCGGTGGCATCTTGCCAAGACCCTATCCTATCTTCAACAATACCTTCAGTCTGATAATTCTGCAACCAGCAATGCAACAATGGCCGTCATAGTTTCACTAGCCACATCAGCAATCATGCTCCAGGATCTTGGTATGGTCAAGGCACACATGGACGGCCTGTACCGTCTAATCCAACTGCGTGGTGGGCTGGCTGCTCTTGGTGAGGGCAGCATGGTCGAACACAAAGCTCAAAGGTGGGCAGAGAGCAACCCGATTTTCTCTTATACTCTGTACTCACCATTCTTTCCAGGATCGATTTTGCTTTATGTTTAGCTACTGGAGAACAATCGAGGTTCTTCCGTGAGGTGCCATGGGTACCTCATATCGCCACTGATGGTGCAATCAGGTGCCCTGAATTGCGCGATGTTTGCCCAGACTTTGACTCGAGAATACAAACCATCTGGGCTGATTTGCGAGAGTTTTCAAAAGCGGCAAACGAAGCAACAAGGACTAATATCAAGATGACACCGGGGTTCTTCTCTCGTCTTAGCCAGTCGGTCCCATATCGTCTACTTGCTCTCGAATTTGATGTAGCCTCCAACTCGGAACTGCTGCGTCTCTGCATGCTGGCATACGTGAAATACCTACTCAATCCCATCAAAGGGTTTGGGAAGCACCTGGGTTATCTGGCTAAGCGAATCAAAGCTTCGCTGCTTGCACACCAACTAGCCCCTGGTAAGGGAGCCGACGGGCTGATTGTCTGGGCACTTTTCGTGGTTGCCAATTCTATATATGAGGATTTTGATCGAGAATGGATACAAGACATGATGAGTCAAGCAAGTTTGAATCTCAGGCTGCATACCTGGGAAGAGATATCACCTGTCCTGGAGCGCTACCTGTGGATTCGTGTCTCATTTGAAGGCCCTGCGAAAGCTCTATATCGCCAGTGGTGGCCACAAGGCAACTCTAGTCTAGGGAAATATCCAGCAGTAAGTGCAAAAGCACTCTAATATACGCAAGGCACATGTGCTTTCAGTCACAGGCTACTGTCGCACCTTCTATGACATCTTGTTGGACAAATATTCATCGCTAATGACCTATTGATGGCGAGTGGAACCCGCAGCCAAGGAAGTGATACAGTTTGGGATCTCATTCCTGCTATTGAAACGTCAGAAGCTTGCCCTATGCCCAATCTATGATTTCAAATGGCATGTACTGTTCACCTTCTATTCTTCTATTGCATTGATCATAAGGAGACCATGAATTATAAACCTTTATATCTCTATTATATTATAGTATACCCGTCTAGGTCTATTTTTTTTAAATGCAAGATATCGAATCCCTCCGCCCGCAGATATGAAATTAACTCCGTGCTTTGTCCGTTCCTCTAGAGTGTATAGATGAAATCAGGTCTCTTGTCGCCCTTGATCAACAGCTCCTCTTTGGACAACTTCTCAAACATCGAATCCCGCTCGCCATTCTTCCTCTTCTTGTTCTCAGCAGCCAGTGCGAAATGCACGAGAAGGCTTCCTCCGAGCAAGCAGACAACCAGGTAGGCCAGAACTGTAGCGTGACCGGTCCAGTATCGTGGCTTTTCCTTGGTCATGTAGATGTTGCTGGAGACGGCGCCGTTCAGAGTTCCAAAGCCAATCACCATGCCGAGGGCGATGGCGCGCTTCAGAGACCCCTCGGTGTTGTTGGAAACCCACGACAGGGAGTTGGGGATGGTGGGGTAGATGCCCATGGCACCGAGGAAAGTGCCTGCGTACTGCGCGTTCACGTTGTCGGTTGCAATCAGGATAACGAAACCGGTAATCGCGAGAAGGGTTGGGACGATGTTGCACCAGCCACGGCAGCGAGTGCGATCAGCAAAGTAGCCCACCACAATGGTGAAGACGGCCGCGCAAGCATAAGGCGGAACACTCAAAATCTGGGCAGTAGCTCCAGACTTTCCCATTCCTTGGATGATTCTAGTCACACGTTTGTCAGCTTTTGTCTACCTGCAGGGTGAAGGAGTGCTAGAACTTACGTTGGCAAGAACAGGGCGAAGGCGTAGAGAGGCATCAAGCAGCCAGTGTAGACAAGCATGTATCCGTAGGTCTTCCAATCCTTGCAAGCCTCATAGACATATCGCTTGTCAAAGTGCTCGGCTACCACGGACTGCTTGTCGAGGAGAAGACGTCGCTGAACACGGATCCGATCTTCGGCCGAGAGGAAGTGTGCGGTGGCGGGCCAGTCAAGAGGCATGAACCAGCAGACCACACCAGCCAAGAAGGTGGCAATTCCCTCCCTGAATCCCTAATTAGCCTAAATCCCACGCATCTGATGATTCATCGAACCAGATAACTCACAAGATGAAGATCCATTGCCATCCCTGGAGCCCAGCAACATCGTCCATCTTTGCGATGCCGAAAGCCAAGAGTCCTGAAAAGGAGCCGGCAAGGGCAGCCGCTGAAAAGAAGACGGCACTGCGCAGACCGATTTCACTGGACTTGTACCAGCATGACAAGTAGTAGTTGACGCCCGGGAAAAACGCCGACTGGGCGACTCCGAGGAAGAATCGCGCTGCCAGCATACCAGAATAGTTAGTGCACAGTCCGGTGAGCGTCACGATAACGCCAGAAACAACCATGATCAAGGTGAAGAAGACACGCGGTGATGACTTTTTGAGGATGGCGTTGGTGATGGGATCAAAGAAGGCGTATGCGATGAAGAAGATGGTCAGAGACATGTTGTAATCGATACCCTCCATGCCGAGAGCGGCCTCCATGCCCTGGAGCTTGGCATTGCCAATGTTTGTACGGCAGATGAAGCAAAAGCAATATCTAGGCGATTATTAGAGTGAATGCCGGTGTTAAAGGCGCACAATGATGTTGACTTACAGAACCGCAAGCCATGGCACGAGCCAAAGATCGGCTTTTCGTACTAAATCTCGATCCTAATTGAATTCACTAGTTAGAATCCGCTGTGGTGAAGAAAAATCTCCATCGAGTGGCTTACAATTTTCTTCTTCTCTTCGTCGGATTTGTCTTTGTCCTGGTCGGGGAAACTCTCTAGTGCTGCCGACCGTTCAACATCGACAGCGCGACCTTTCTCCTGGTCGCCCCCGAGAACCATGACGGTTGAGGTGGATGTGGCGGCACTCATTGTGCGATTAGGTAATAGGAAGATCCTATGAGGAAGTATTTTGCGTGAGATCAACTCGTTAGTTGATATGATTCAATTGCTGATTGTGATGAACAAAAAAAGGTTTTGATACATGGCCTTCACTGTCTATATATGCAAAATGGACGTGGCTCAGCAACGCTCGCGAACGTCAAAATCTCGTTACTCTCTCCTGGAGCCCGGCGGTGATCGCCATCCGGATTGGTCCTCGAAGGTGGTGTTACTAGTAACATGACAAACTGTAACACCAGCCCAGTCTCACGGACGATTTAGCGACGGAAGGGCTGGCCAGGGGGGGCTGCGATCGGATGATGGCAAGGGAATGATTCATTGTTGCAGGCATACGAAAGATACATCCCGATAACGAGATTTTTCCTGCCGGACCGATGCAAAATCTTGATCCCTGGCCCATTTGTAATGAAGGTTTCATTCACGTATGGAAGCCGCGAGAGCCTGGGCCGGGAATTATCGGATCATGTCCGATTAGGTGTTGCGTGGTCTGGACCCTGACCAGGGATCGATGATGGCACACCGAAAGAAAAATTATCGTATCGAATATCGGTTAAGCCCGACCCTCCCTCTGGACTAGATAAGCATAAGAGGTTATTCCTATTGGTAGATATTCTTGAACGTGCGTCCAGGTTGGCACCTTACAGGTTTTGGCCCGGGCCTTTGCACCCCGAATTCGTTGCTCGGCCATACGGTCTTTTGACACACCGGCCGATAATCGGCTTGGCTGCGGCAGGGATCAGAAAATTCCCCTGGCCTTGGAAGGAGGGAACATTCTTTCCTCAGCCACGTCTACAGAGGCGAAAGAGGTTAGGCTAACAGCTCTCGTTCGATCCAGTTTGCTCACTGGGCTCCAACGTCTCCATCCAAGGCAGCGTATTCGTCTTACAGGCGGCATCGACACCTCCCTACAGACTCCCTACATCCTCGAGGGCAAGCGTGGAATCAAACCTTCTCTGGGCTGGGCCAGACAAGCCCACGTACCGGGGCCCTGCGCCTCACCAACGGGCGTGATAAGGGGGGCTTGTACATAGTTCTCGCTTACATGGTTTGACAGTGGGGTTCCAGACGCGACTCTCGATCGACCCAAGTCGGGCCGTCATCCCTACGGTGACATTCCCACCAAATCAGGTTCTGACCCCTGCAGAGGTGGCATGAGGTGTCGACATCGAATTTTCAAATGTCGTTTAGTAAAGGGGAAAGAAAACACCAACGGCCAAATGCGCCGTATCTTTTTTGTCTCACCTTGCTTTCAAAGTGATAGCCTGTACATCTTGGCACCTCGTTCTCAAGGAGTCATCCATCATCATCGGCCCCTCAACATCACACCACTAACCGTGAGACTGAGATAAACCGCATTTCATTAGCTGGCCTAGATGACTTGTCGAATAATTTGTAGAAAACTCGTAATCGGAAAAGAAACAGGCTGCCTTGGGCTCTTTTCCCTCACCGAATAATTCAGCCCTGGCCGATTCCATGCAAGAAATTATTTTCTCCTGGTTCAATTCTCCTCCTCGTTGAAGTCACGCCAATTCTCGTCCCTTCAATCTCCATTTCGAACGTGTTTTCCCGAGCGCCCCTTCCCATTTTCCAAGTCAAAGCAAAAAAAAAAATTGCATTGCTCCGCCAGAAGGCGTCATCATAAAACCCGTGGCTACTTCCAAAGAATAATCGTCTACATGCCTGTGCCTAATCTCGTTTCTTAGGATTCCGTCAAAGTTTTATCTACTAGATTCACACTGTTCACAAGTCAGTCTGGGAGCAAGCTCTTCCCGTCTGCTACTTTGAGTCTACGCAAACACTGGAGCAACGCATCATAAGTCGGCAACGCAATGAATCTCTAACGAGTATGGACCCCAATTATGCCTATATTAAAGATCTTCTCCACGTACCCACTGAGTAAAAGCACTGATGAGTCTATCTACAAGTGAATGGGTCCAGATCTCTACCCAAATCGTCGGTGAGGCAATTAATGCAATCTACAGTTGGTGGTGTTTAGCGAGCCCCCCTTTGGAGGTCCGTTTTTTACCTTATTCTTCCTCTTGAAGAACACAGAAATGGACATTCGTGTAGTTCGAGTAGACCAAACCCACAGCCGCTTCTAGGCCGGACGTGCCTATCAACCACGCATCCTCCAGTACATAATAACAACAGATATTGAGGGGGGGCCAGTAGAATAGCACGCCAGAGAACGAGACACAAGTGATCAGCATTCAAGAACAAGCTTCGGTACCCGCCGCTAAGATGCCTGAGCCGAGTGTGTATCCAGCGGACCCAATGGTCCATAAAAGCGGAAGCAGAAAACATCTGGCATGAGACCCCCTGACTGTAATTAGCGAGCGACTGGGGGCGATGCTTGGGTTGTTGCCACACGGCTAGGATTTGCCGTTCGAAATATTCTTTACTGTAACAGTTCACCTGAAAAAGAGTACAATGCTGCTATTTTTCCAATCCTAATGGGTACATATTTCCTCTGACATCGAGCCATGAACAACCTCCTCATCCGACTGCCGAAGCGGCTCGAAGTACGCGGATTTGGGCTTGCCGTTACCGTCAAGCTTATCAAAGCTCGTCTTTGTGATGTTCTGAAGAATTGTCGGGCTGACCGCCACTCACCCTGCACGTGAATGAGCCGTTTTCCCAATTGGCTACCTTGGGGTAGGCACAAATTGGTGTGCGAGCCCGGTTCCCCTCGCTGCCCAACACAACAGTCGGCAGCTCCTCTGGCGTGATGCCTTCCTCCACCCACAATCGCAAAGTCTCAAGAGCATGCATAGGATATGCAACTCCATCAGGAGCTCCGCAATGGCTGGCACCTGGCACCTCGAAGTAGCGGTAGTAGTCTGAGGTGGTGATGCCATGAAGATTGTCGGCCGCCAGGACTTTGTCAAAGTGCCCTCGCATATGCGATAGCGGGATCACCTGGTCATTCATTCCGTGCCAAGCCAGCATCTTCTTCCCCAGCATCCTAAAACGTTCCATATCGGGTTCGCTGCTGCCAAACAGGTGCCCCCATTCAAGCCGGGCGTCCCGGAACATCCGAGCATATTCCTCATGGGTCAACTTCGCGGGGTCAAACTGCGGATCCTTCTTGAGCATGAGCCGGATCCAATCTGTGGCAATGGTGAAAGGCCGGCCCCGGGCGCAGTTGTTGTTCTCGTCGCAGACAGCGTTTGCGGTTCCCAAAAATCCAACGAGGTTTGCCCCTGGTGTGGCTCCGCCGACAAGCTCATTTCCTTGCGGATCAACAGGCCCCTTCAGGATGGCTTTGTAGACTTCTAAGGTGTCTTGGGATACTTGAATCGGCTTTCCGTTACAATCAACAATCTTCCCAGCCAGAGATTGGAGATCGAAATGGCAAGGATCAAGCCTAGCAACAACCCCGTCGACATCTCCATCAAGGCCATCGCAAGCTTCGGTGACCGCCCGGGCCAAAAATTCGAATTCGCATGCATGGGGATACACATTCCGCTGATTCATAACAAACTGAGGCCAGTACAGTGACAAGACTAGCGATGGGTAGTCGACTCCGGGACAACTTGCAAGAATACCATCAAAGTCTTCCGGGTACTTGTTGGCAATCGTCAGCCCTTGCCTCCCACCCGTTGAGCATCCATGCCAGTATGCGAACTTGGCCTTCGCTCCATAACCCTGCGCGACAATATGTTTGGAGATGATAGCCAACTCATGAAGACTGCGATGAGCAAAGTTCACAATCAGCGGGTAGTCCAGATTTCCCGGGCTCTTCATTAGCCAAGGATCAGCGGTGCCGAAATGGTTATGGAAATATCCTCCGTCAGTCGAAGCAACTGCATAGCCTTGTGATGCTAACCCAGTCATGACTTCAGCACCAACTTCCCCAGCTGCCCAGCCTCCTCCACCAAGGTCAACGAGACGCTCATTATACTTTGCAGTTGGGAGCCAGACGTGAACAGATACTAGATCTTCGTGCGCGGGATGTTTATAGGAAACGGTGACATTGCAAAAGTCAACGCCACCGGGTTCGATGAGAGCAGCTTCGGGTCTTCCAAATGCTACGAAGCCCTTATAGCCTCTAACAAGCGACGCATTAATGGAATGAAGCTCGGTGCCGAGAATGTTAGGGAAAGAGAAAGACTCGGGAGAGCAAGCACTCATCTTAGTGGCCAAAGACTGGCCCGTGAGGATGCTCGCTACAAGGAGGTTCTTTGAGACTCGCATGATCTTGAGACCGGTGCAAGCTGTTGATAATTTGATACATTGAGACCATTGAATATACCCAATCGACTTCACAAAGACCAGTTATACTTGACGATGAATCCCGCAACTCCGTAAATGTACCACGGAATGACGGTATAGCGAAGATAATGGTTCGATTGATCCCACCGAAACCCCGATATCCCCGGCCGTCAACCGTGAATTAAATCCCTGTAGATACTTCCGTCGGCTACCATGTTTTAAGCATAAAATCTCACTCAAGGTACCCTTAGCACATAAGTGCAAGAGTCACACGGCAAGCAAGTCGCGATATTGACCCGCATGCTTGCTCCAGTGTCGTTCAGTCAATCTCGGCTGGTTGTTCCTAGGCAGGTCTGAAGTAAATCGAACAGGCCATGCCAACTCCATTCGTCTTTGGCAACCAAATAAATTAGATAAGGGCAAGTTATAGAGTGAGATTTTAGCCCATTGAATGATTGAGAGGAGGGTCCAATTTCTCCAGTTGAACTCGGAGGCAAATTCTATGGCTTCTTACCAAATCAGATGCTGCAAAAGATGAATATGATCAATGAAAATAAATTATTTATAGTCGCATATATTTACGCTAAGAATATCTGCCTCAAGTCGATGTACTTTGAAAACGCATGTTGAATTACAAACATTCACACTCGATGAAACTTCCTGTTGTCTTATAAGTTGAGAAAGAGGTTCTGAAAGAGCCGTGTCTGCTAAGAATTTCTCACTTCTCAGGCTAAGGCGATTGGCATTTTTCATTACGAATTGCCAACCTCACTCCGCCTCTCAATCTGAAGTGCTGGTGTCAGCGGCCAACATACAACAAGTACGCTATTCAATAGCACTGGAAGCCAAGACGATGTGCTCTAAACTGCTAATAGTGGTTCACATGCATCCTCAATGAAAGAGCAAATTTTCCAACCAACGGTAATTTCTACCATGAGAGGAATAAATGACTATTCATGAAAAATCTCATAGCTGTACCGCGACGAAAGATTCAACAAAGCATGCAGCGAGCATGTATAGAAGTTAATTGAGTTACTGTAGCCATTCGCCATGACATCATCCCGTCACCATAAGCCCTAAACATTAGCGGCCGTTACAGCGCCTCGCCACGCTACGTTAAGCGTTATTTTAAGAAGACGGCAACTGCGGGTCACGTGGTGATGACTGCTGGATTCATCGATTGACGCGTGGATTCTGCGGAGATTCCTTGGAAAGCTTCTAGCTCTCCCAGGCTTCGCTTGTGCTACTCGATCAAATACAATTATCAAATGCCACCACGCTTATACCATACCAAGTCCAAGACGGGATGCTTGCGCTGCAGAACCAGGCGTGTCAAGGTATGTGCCCAAACAGCTCTCAATGTCTGGAGCGTGGCACCACGATGGTTGCTCTGACTCAGCAATGTTGCTTTCTAGTGCGACGAGACGCAACCAACCTGCGTGAGTTCATTCTCCTCAGCAGCCCTGGTCGCTACCGGATAAACTAGAGATGGAAGAACTAACATTTACATCTTGGTTTCTTCCAGGGTGGATGCACTCGTCATGGCGTAGATTGCGTGTATGACCGGCGGCCGGGCAGCCCCAGCCCCAAACCTGGCAGAGGACTGAAAACCGAGCCTGATACCTTCTTCCAAGAGACGCAAGAACGCAGGCATCGTGAGCTCCGGCTCCTCCATGTTTTTGTCACTCAAGTGTGCCCTTATATCCCGGGAACCCACATACCCAAACTGTTAGAAATCTGGACCGTCCGTGTCCCCGAGATGGCACTGGGTTACGAGCCTCTTTTGCATGCCATCCTAGGCTTCTCGTGCCTGTACGAGGCCACGTGCAAGCACAGTGTTGCAGCCGAACGTCTCCACTGGCGGGCTCGCTATCTCGAGAAGACCCTGCAGGCACACCGGGCGGCTCTAGGTCATTTCACCCGCGAGAACGCGGACGCGGTGAGCTTCACCACCGTCGTCATCACCCTGGACGCCTTTGCGCACCTGCAGGAGCGAGACTTGAGCGGCCCGTACGAGCCTCCTATGGATTGGCTCCAGCTCTCCCGGGGGATTGGCGATGTGTGCAAATGCGCACTAGCCCTCCTCCAGGATGACAAAGATGCTCTCATCTGGCCCTTGGTCCACACCAGCATAGACACCATCCGGATGCGCAAGTCGGACGATCTACCAACGCTCGGGACCCTCTCGCATCTCCTCGTCCCCGTGGGGAGCGAAGATCTGGGGGACGCGATCGATGAGGAGGCGTATCGGGAGACTGTAAGATTGCTCGAATGGATCGCCTCTGGTCGTGAAGCCGGCGAGCCTTTGAATATGTTCTGTCGAAGGTTGACGTATCTCTCGACGTTGCTTCCGGCGCGGTATGTCGAGTTGCTGAGCATGAAGCAGCCGAGGGCGCTGGTGCTGCTCGCGCATGTCTTTGCCCTTTGTTCGTACGCGAGTGACATGTGGTGGGTTGGTGGCAGCGCGAGGCAGGAAATCAAGGCGCTTCAGGAGAGCGGGCTCTTGGATGGGCCAGAGTGGGAGGCCATGATGCGGTGGCCAGCGAGCATCGTTGCCGGTGAGCAGTCACCTCTTCTCTCAGAGTATCATGAAATAGCAGTTGACTAGCGGAGATAAATAGAGCAGGAGAGGGGTTGACACTCGGCGAAACCAGAAAGGAGCGGTTTCAAGGATTTAAATTAATGTGCTGCAGATCCCTCAAGTCGACCTGGCTGACCCTCAGTCTCGTTCCTCGTTCCTCGTTCTTCGGCATCGGTATCGTTTAGTACCCACATTTCACTCATCCGCAGTGGCACAGCCATGCGGATGTTGAGGGCCGAACAGTCATCTCTCGTTGAATGCCCGGTTCTGGGACTTCACTGGAGAAGATGTAAGGTGGAATAAATTATGTATATCTTTGGGCCATTCCTCAGGCTTGTTTACGACAGCCCGTCCTCCTTCATAACACATTGAGTCAAGCAAGTACAAGAAATCGTCCAGCACAGTATAAAGTGCTCTTACAATGGATCAACTCTCCATCGCCCAACTAGCCATCTACGCTACTCTCAGCGTCCCTACCTTCTATATTCTATGGAAGCATGGGGCTACAGGAATCCTCGGCTGGGGGTATCTGCTTGTATTCTTCTCGCTCCGCATTGTCGGTTGTGCCATGCAACTCTCCGGCAGCACGTCAGCAGCAATTATTTCCAGCATTGGCCTGTCGCCCATTTTGCTTGCAACAGCGGGAATTCTCCATGAAGCGTATGTTAACTCCCAAAACAAGAAACTCCTCAGTTGGAGAAAGTAGGACTGACTTGGCCGCTGAATGATAGCCAGGTGTACCTGCGCCCTGAACTAAACCGTAAACTAGAGTGGTTAAAGGTGATTCTATATCACATCCAAGTCACTGGCGGTATAGCTCTACTGGCTGTCGGTGCATCCCGGCTGCAAAACAGCCCGCATCCCACCGCCGGTGATCGCAGCATGGCCAAGGCTGGCATGGGCATCTTGACATCAGCATGGGTAGTCCTCGCCGTCTGGATCATATTCTCGTGCCGGCCCTTTTCTAGGATTTCCCGGATGGAAATGGACATTGGCCATATGGTACGTGCATCTCCAGCAACCTCAAAAACGCGACAAAATTGATGATCCGTCGCTAACGACATCACTGTACGTACAGCTTTTGATATCGACACTCGTTTCCATCCCGATTTTGGGCATTCGCGTCATCTACAGCTTAGTTTCGCTGGTATCTACAAATGCTGGTGACCCTTCGATGGCTGTTAGAGTCATTTGCACTACCCTTCCGGAAATGATTCCAGCAATCATCTTCTGTATTGTTGGACTTTACACGGCTATCAGGCCCCATAGGCATGAAGTCACGGGACGCAACGTTCACAATGACTCAGGGAAGTCTCGAGCGTAGTGAGACTTTTAGGACGTAAACATCAAATGTAATTTGCATAAATATTAGATCAAACAAGCAGGTTCTTCGCAGCGGCCTTGACAAGAGTTAAGATGACAATAAACGCAAGATCAAGTGCGGCGTTTTCAACAGAAATCCAATTGCCCAGTTTTGCCTCACAGTGTGAACTCATCTGGGTGTTTAGTCTTTGTTCTCGATTATTCCATGGTGCCTCTGAATTCCTGTCTAGATACAAATAGACAAGAGCTTGTTTCCATTTCCTAGGATGTTCCAACGCATCAAACAAAGCATGTCTGTTATTCTGATCTCCCCTTTTCCAGCTGTGTATGGTTCCCACTGCCGCCACGACAATTCTCACTTCCAGAATATCTCATTTCATGCTGGCTTCGTTCGAGTACGTTCGCGTGTGTCGCCTCCTTCATTGCTGGCCGATCCAACCACCGTTGGGGCAGTAGACTCTGCGCTTGACGTGGCAACAGCTTCCGTCGCCACCTCCCTCACCGACCTGAATATTCATGTGGTTAGTTAAAACAACGAAAAGAAATGACAAGCCTTTCAGTTTGTTTCCGTGATAGTCAACAGAAGGATTACTTACGCATTTTCCAACCTCACAGTCGAGATTGACGCCGTGCCACTTGCAGGACAAGCCGTTGCACTCCTACACCATCATATGGTTAGCTGACAACTTGGCAGTTTCAGAGAATGCACAACTGTTGACTCACTCCGAGATAGTAGCCTTCCACCAGAGGGGGGCAGTCCTTTCGCTTGACAAGCTCGGAAGAATCGGGCTCGGAAGAATCGGGCTCAGAGGATGGCACTGCGATGACGGCAGGCAAGGCTGAGAGGAAGGACAGAACGGTAGCAGCAAGGCTGAGCTTCATCTTGAAGTTGATTAGAAGAAGCAAAGTTGAGGTGAGTTGAATGTTGTTGATGAGTAGTATGAGCAGTGTGTTGGAAGCAAAGTGTGATGGATGAAGTTGTGTTAGGAAGGAAGAGATTTAGAGTTGCAAGCAAGGTGCGATGGAGAAGGGTGAGTCGGGAAGAAAGAGGTTTCGAGAAAAGAGGCAGGTTTTATGCTCGGCAGGAAAGAGCGGTGCCTAGCTTCAGTCAAGTAACTGAGCAAGAGCGCTGTTTCTGAAAGTGGGACTGTTGCTAAAGAGCAGTGAATCACGCACTTTTATGTTCATCAGCTGAGCGTTGTACAGTGACAAAAGAGCCTTGGACGCCAGACTGGCGTTTATGCTTATTGACGCGCTGAACTCGTCCTCTACCGTATAACAATCCTACCTTCTGAACATGTCCCCGTATAGCTAACTTGTATCCAACCAATCAACTGTTTCAAAAGATAAAAATCCCATATAAGGCGGCCACCAGTAAATAACACATTGCTTCGTGAGGCTGAATTGTAAGAAACTCAGCGATGCTGGTTCAGATCGTACCGGCCGATTCAGGAGGATGTGAGAGGAGGTGGCTGGGGATTCCCCCATCGCTAGAGAGCTCACCGATGATCTAATTTCAGAACTTTCCGTATTGTTCACCTCACACTCACCTACTTCTCACCAGCAACCCTTGGCACGTTCATTTTAACCACCCACCAGGCTGTTACTCAACATTTCAAGATTGAACATATTGAGCTAGGGACACGTGATCCAGGGTTATTTAGGACTATATTGTCCTCCAGCCAGGGACATTCATCGATCAGCTATCAGCGACGACAAGGACAACACAGAAATGATGAGATTTTTATTAATTAATAGGTCCTACCCTCCTCCATGAACGTCAGGTATCCGACCAGTCCGGTGCATCGCAAAACTTATGGCCATTGCCTCTAACTGCTTCTCGCCTCCTGGATACCGCGGCCTGTAGCACTTGACCGCCAAGACCTGGTTGAGAAGGACTGCCTTCTCCGCCTTGTTCGCGCCTTCTAGGGAGAGCAGGACCGGGCCAAGGAGGTTGACGGCTGACATGGCATCGAGCTTGGAGATGTACGGGATGTACATCCAGAATCTCGCGCATGCGTCACGATAACGGGAATACACCCCGGCGTCCGGCTGCCCATAGACGACGCCGAGGTCGTAGATCATCCGCAGTAGCAGGATCTGGAACATGATGCCGCCAGCGAGAACGTGGGCAAAGAAGGGAGATCGGAAATGAAAGCTGTGGCCGACAACCGAAGTGGCATCTAGCTCATCTATGATATCTCCCGTCGCAAGGGCGGCCTCGGTGGTAGTGAGTATCAGTGTTGCGATGGCGCGCTCCAAGTCAGACAGAGAGCAAAGCAAGGACGCGCTGAGTTCTTTGTTCTCGCTCGGGTTCATCCGTATGGTTCTTACATCGACATTGAACTCGGCTAGTCTGCCGAGGGATCTGTTCAGTATAAAGGTCTCGCTGGGGAAACATTTGAGTTCATCCATGGCCAGGTACTCTCCTGCCACTGTTTCCATCAGGTTCATCCAGTGTGCTTCTGCCAAGTAGCCCCTACTCCCGTTAAGAGATGCCGTGTGCTGGCAGCGGGGTGAATGGTTAGCTGTATTTGCAGGTGGGGTTTCAAGGCAAAGGTTGCAGCTCACCAAGATGTGTTGGCTCTCGAACGCCAGAGTAACGTCAAAGGGGTCGGTGAAGTTGAGAGTCCCCTTCCTGGTTAGCACCCACTCTATGCCACGGTACTGTGCCTCCAGATTTGTCACTTGATCGGTCCCAAACAGCGTCCCCGTACGCTCCAACAATATCATCGCGGCGAGCGTCTCTACGGAATACGGGCTCTCCTCTGCGATCGCGTTCTGGACGCTATGAATAGCTCTGCTGTACAGGCCAAAGGTGAGCAGCTCCCGGGAATCCTCGTAGCGAAGGTACTCTTCCCATGCAGAGCAGAACAGGGCGGCGCAGTTACGTAAACACTCACTTCGAGATAGTCGCATCGGGAGGTATGGGAGATAGCCCATCTGCATGCGGACGCCGCTGGAGCCGTTGGAGTCCTGCTCCATGATGAGGATGAGGCGCGTAGCGATGCTGTCGGCCTCGCTTGTGAGGGCATACTGGGGGGCCTGCATTCGGAAGACGGCGTACGAGCCGATCTTGTCGCCATAGGACCTGATTGGATTCCAGTTTACAGAGGTCGCGGGCCGCCATGCATGAGGATCCCCGCTCTCCAGGCGCTGCTGAAGCAGCAGCTGCAGCTGGGATGCATTGGTCACGGGGGACTTTCGGCGCCGGCGGGCGTCTACTGCAACAACCAGGCCCTCGTGGACAAACTTGAAGAGGGCAGACGGGCCCGGGCAGGTGTGGTGCGTCCGCTTGCAGGGCGTGCACGTCGGCCAGACCTCATCACACTTTCACGACGTTAGCCTCAGCTGATTTTATTGAGTAGCCCCGGACGCGCCGTTTTCTAGTGCCTGGCACTGTCTTACTTTAATCTTCCGGCGCTTGCAGACTTGGCATCCCCGAGAATAGGGAGTGCCGGGCATCTCTGGGAGTCCAAGAGGTCGCTATTCCGTCCAACGAGGCAAATACAGCTCTCTAGTCTGTCGCGTAGGGCTGATGGTCTGGAAAGGGGGAGGAAAAGTGTGGACCAGCCTCCAAGCTACGGCAATGCTCTGCCCCTAGATGAATTACCGGCCTTTCGGTGAGGCCCAAGGATCCGTGCTTGGTTAGAGGGAGTTCCCGCTATTTACAATCACGTGATGCTACGCGGGGAGTCATCTCCAAGCTGTCATCGGTCCCTCATGATTGGAGTATCGCAAATATTGATTGTCGGATGTGAAACGACTTGAGGACGGTATTACAAAGACTCGGGCGAGACGAACTTGAGGAGCAAGTTTTGTGCAGGAACGTTGGTTCTCACGTGAACTGGACCTCATTCTTTGGTGCATTCGTAGAGGCAAACCACATGAACAGCACATTGATACTAGGATTGTAACACCTTAAACTATGTGATGTGACATAAGGTTAGTGTATCAATGGAGACAAGATCTTAATTTCCTCCGCGAATTAGAGATGGGAGTCGTTGATTTTGTAGCTTCTAGTCGCGTTTGTTGACAGTGTGTAGGGTAAGTGTGATTCTTGGATCGTGTTTCTGCCTGAAAGCTCAGGGAATAAATCAGTGCCGTGTCTCGGGGAAGCCAAAAACAGCAGGTACGAGTGCCGCCATGGCGCCTGAATATCGGATAAACACATTGGAAACAGCCCGGGCGGCACCTCCCTAATTAATGCGATCCATTGCCCCTCTTTCTCGGTGCTACTGGAGCTGCTGCACGCTGAAGATGTTTCAGCCAACCACAATTCGCCGTGTTTAGCCGTCGATCGACACACCGCGACAATCCCTCCAAGCGGCGTGGCATTGCATTGCGCGTGTGCCTTTCTCCTCTTTACGACACATCTCCTGGCTCTCATCTTTTATGTGAAGAAAAAGGGAAGAAGAAGGAGCAGTAAAAGGTACCAAAATGCGCCTGATTCACGCCGCCGCGAGATTGCTCACCACCGCGTTCACAATGGCGGTGGTATCAGCTACCGGTGTCACCTCAAACGGGACGCGCTGTCTCATGTATCTCACTGGGTAAGTATTTGGGGGCTGAGGATGGTGGAAAACCACGGCGCGCGCCGGCCCAGAGAGGTCATGGCATTGACGCATCTGTGATTTTGCAGGCAGCATCCCATCATTCCTGCGTTCGACCTCGCGTCGTCCATTACGCACGTCAATCTTGCCTTTCTCACCTCCGATGTCTTCACCGCCGAGACGCCTCCCGATGAGTACCCGCTCTTCATGAGCGTCGACCAGGTGCGCGCCGGATTCAAGCCTGGGACCAAGGTCCTCGTCGCCATTGGTGGCTGGGGTGATTGGAAGGGCTTCCAGGAGGCCGCGCTCACTTCCGAGTCAAGGAAGAAATGGGCCGAGCAGGTCAAGATCATGGTGGACAGGACCGGTGCAGATGGTGTTGACATCGACTGGGAGTATCCGGGGTCAGTGGGCTGCCTCCCCGACGAGATTATCGTCTACCTGTTTGTCTAAAACTGACCCGTCTTCAGTGGTAACCGTGACGACTACAAGGAGATACCCAACTCGGAGCGCGTGTGGGAGATCGAGGCCTTTGTCGCTCTCCTCCAGCAGTTGCGCGCTGTTCTGGGCAAGCACAAGCTCCTCACCATCGCTACTCCTGGGAAGGAGATCGATCTCATGGCTTTTACAACGGCGACTCTTCCACGCATCACCCGCGCCGTGGACTTCATCAATGTCATGACATATGACATGATGAACCGACGAGACACCACCGTTCAGCATCACAGCGGCATCGCAGATTCTCGCGACGCCATCCAGCGCTATGTAGACCGTGGTGCCAAGCCACACCAGCTAAATGTAGGACTTGGGTACTACGTCAAGTGGTTTCTGACGACGGAGGGATGCGACCCAAGTGACCCAATCGGGTGTCCGACTCTGCTTCTGGAGGACCCGGACACTGGCGCCGACCTTGGTAGGACGGGTGGTTTTAGCTATCACGATGAGACGCCGTCCGAAGTCGTCGACTCGTTCCAACGGGCTCAGAGTGAGGGCATCTACACCGCAGATGGGAGCTACGGGTACTGGGACAAAGAGGAGACCAGATGGTGGTCCTTTGATACGCCCAAGGTTATCGAGTCCAAGATGGCAGAGCTGGTTGGGGAGATGGGGTTGGGAGGGGTTTTCGCCTGGGGTCTTGGAGAAGACGCCCCTGACTTTGACCACTTGGAGGCAACTATCAATGGTCTTAACAAACTGAAGGGACGTAAAGTTGAGCTCTGAAATGGTGCATTGCGTGGGACCAGGAAGCGTGCCCCCAGCGATGGCACTTAATTCTTAGCCTATTGGCAAGTGACGGCAGTTGCATGGGACCGTGAATTCCTGATCACGGCCTGTTTACTTTTTGGACCCCGGCATGCAGATTCAGTAGATCAAAGTGATTTGTAGTCACTGGATATGACGGCTATCGCTTTATTGACTTTTTAACGCTATGACTCGACCCTAAATGAACGGACTGCCCTGCTCTGATAAGAAATCCCAACCGAAAGAATCCAATGACTCCCTTCCCAGTCTGCCACTCCATCCCTCAATGAAACCCTGATATACATATCCTAGGAGACAAGCCGTAACTCTGCTGAAAGTACCCCCGTCTCAAGTTAACCCCAGACATCCTCGAGCCACTTGGCGCCCTTCTTCGCCGACTCGGTCCAGCTTCTGGCGTCCGCCCCCGTCCAGTTGTTGAGCTCCTTCATCGAAGCCTCCACAACCTTGCCAACTTCTCTCGCCATCGATGCGCGGCCACAAATGTACATATTGGCGCCGTTGTTCAAGAGCTCACACACCTCAGCCTTGTATTCCGCCACACGGTCCTGAACATATGTCTTGGGCGTGCCGCCAGCCCGCGAGAAGGCAGGCACAATCTCAAGCACGCCCTGCAGCCCGGAAGCGGCGACGTCTGCGAGTTCCTTTTCGTAGAGGAAGTCCTCGTCCGGCCGGCGGCAGCCGAAGAAGAGGAGCATGCGCCCGACGGGCTTCCCGATCGCTCTGAGGCGTGCGCGTTCGAGGATGAAGCCGCGGAACGGTGCCATGCCGGTGCCGGCTGCGACCATGACGATGGGCGTGGCGCCGACTGTGGGGAGCTTGAACTGGGAGCGGCGGATACAGGCGTGTACCATGCTGCTTTGGAGGACGTTTCCCGGCCTGCACAGCTGGTAGGATGGGGAGTCGATTGAATTGTTGGAAGATCCGTTCATGTGATTGGAGAGGGACAATAGATAGTTGGTCGTCACTCCCCGGATTTCAGTGGTTGAGGAAGCGGCGAGGGGAGTGCTGTCGACACCGACTGTGATGGCGATCTTTCGAGCGGATACGACGCTCGACGAGGAGATGGAGTAGTAACGGGGTTGGAGAGTTGGTAAGGTCTCGACAACGTAGGCGAGAGGGAGGTTCTTCCAGATACTCCCCGGAGCTGCTAGAGAGAGGAGACGGCCAAAGGTGATGTGATTGTTGGCGATGAACTCGGCATACCCCGTCCTGTCCTTTCCTAAGGATGCAAGCCCGCTTGCGGCTTCCGTTGTAGGGGCGAATTTAGCTAGTTGGCCGACAGTCTCGCGGGACACTGGGGCACTGAGCTCGAGATAATGGCGTAAGAGGGCTGTGAGATTGGTTGGGCTGGGAATCTTGATCGTTTGACCCTCTTCCAAGGGCTGGACCAGTAGAGGTGTCTCTGCTCGGCTCTCCAATCCCAGGGCCTGGAGGAGTAGCTGTACTTCCTGGTCGGGGTTGATGGGATAGACGGCAAGATGGTCGCCGGTTCCATATCGTAGTTCTGGAATGTTGGAGATATCTAGCTCGATATGGAGGCAGTTCCGGTTGGGGGAGTTGTATAGCTCATATGATGTTTCGACGGGAAGTGGCTTGATGGCAGAATATTGCTTGAGAACACGGGAGGGCCCATGGCGGTTGTCAAGAGGCTCACCTAAATTGAGATCAATGACATTGAGGGACTCATCCTCAACAAGCCGTATACTAGGGGTATATGGAATATCTTGTTCTTTGAAACCCAGCTGGCTAATGAAATGCTCATAAAGGTCATCCTTCCAGGAAAGGAAGTCTTCCTCTGTCCCGCCATTGGCATCGTTGGCTCTGCCCACGGGCATTAAGCGCTGTGCACCGGCTTTGTCGAGAGCCTCGGTCACCACGTCTATTACTCGGTTGTAGTACCTGTAGCTTGTGTTGCCCAGACCAAATGCCATGTAGCGTAGGTGCGGGAGCTTGATGCCGGCAGCATCTTTGTGAAGCCACTCCCAGAGCCCCAGCGTGTTGTCGCTCGGGTCGCCCTCGCCATAGGTGGAAATAATGAAGATTGCCAACTTATTCTCAGGAATGAGCCCAATGGTTTCGGGATCATAATCACAGAGGTCGGCACATAAAGTCTGAAGGCCGAATTTTAGATGACATTCCTTAGCTAGGCGGCCTGCGAATGTCTCTGCAGTACCGGATTGGGAGCCCCAAAATATGACGACATTCTTGTTCTGACGAGCGAGATATTAGTTAAAAGTAAGAGAGGGATAAACTGGTAAGGAAAGAGGCTGTCTTGGTTCTTTTTTTTGGCTTGTGGTACTTACTGATTCCTCCAGCTTCTTGGCAATGTTGCGTGTTGCTTTGGCACCGCCCCCAGCACCACTTCTGGATTCCATTCGTTTGAACCAGACATCATGGTAAGGATCGGGTTTGTTCCAAACTATGCCATTAAGCATGTATGCTGCTGAAGCAACTCCGACTGCAGCAAGGGCTACTCCATCGGCGATGGTTTGTGGCGGCCCGAGTTGGGGCAGCCGCTGGATGGCATCTAGGGGGAATGTGCTGGCCATGACGGACAAACAGCGTTGAGTCCTTCACTAGAATAAAGCAACAAGGTGAATTAGTTCGGATGTTTTGGGCTCAAAAGGATACAGATGAGAGCTGGTGAAGGATTTGAATATGCTGATATTTCGCTCTGCTCCGCCCGCCGCCAGACTATATTTCAGGTTAATGTTGCATATTCCGTGACTCAGATCCACAGCCAACCATGGCATGTCTATTTCTCACCGGCCTCGTTTGTCAGAATGTGGGATCCAGACGAGGAAAGTCGCTTCGCTAATCTTAGGTGTATGAGATTAGCGGCCGAGAAAGTCGGACAGAATTGCCTCCCTCGGCAGGCTGTAACAGGAAAGTTTCCTGTTCAAGACGGCCCAAAAGAGAACTTTCCCTGTTCAGAACGCTTCTCCACTCCTACACAACCTCCTGCGAACTAGTGTCGGCCTCCGGATCTCGATCACGGGACCCTATCCAGCATCAAGATGGAGAAGTGTGGGGGAGAGAGGACTAGAATCTACGATCCTGGGCATGCGGGTGAACATCTTGTGGAGAGTTCCACCCCTTTACCCCTCATGGCTTTGCCTCTCCTCTTCGCTTCGTGCTACAGCTGCTGTCACATGAAGCCAAGCTGACTCCTATAACAAGCATGGAGCTTTTAGCTCCCCGTGGGCATTTCTGGATGCACTTAGGAGAAAACCCGAAACGCCGATTGAGGAAATTGCCATATTGGAAATTGGAGAAGGAGTAGCGTCCCTCTTGTCATCACAACTGTCACCATTGTGAAAAGTGCCCCCAGAATTCTGACGTTTACCCCTCGTGTTGTCCACGCAATTCATGTTTCTCGACAAGTTCTAATCATGAATGGTCAATAGATGTTCTGAAGATGAGCGAAATATAATACCTAGTGTCCTTTTTCAATAATTCACATCTCATTGCATCCATTATAGAACACCCTCCATCAACTACTGACTTCATTGAAGTCTGAATTCTGCCCTCCATGTATGCGGAAATTGTCGTCGTCGTCACGACCACAGCCTTGGTCGGCTACTTTATCCTTTTTCCCATCATCACATACTTCAGAGATGCCAAGGGCTTACGGAGATATCCCAACTTCCACCCTCTAGCCGTCATCACCAACATCCCCTTCATGCTCGAAGCCCACCGTGGTTTCCGTTCCGACCTGCTCTATAAGCTGCACAAGACGCATCCAGTCATCCGAACTGGCCCCAACTCTCTGTCTTACGGCTCTCCAGATGCTATCAAGGACATCTATGGCCATGGTACAAAGTGCACCAAGGGCGAGTTTTACGAAACTCTGGCCGGCACCCACTTCCATCTGGCTGATGTCGTTGACAAACTGGATCATCAGCGCAAGCGCCGTGCCCTATCTGCCGCCTACGCATTGAAGAACCTCGAGAACTGGGAGTTCAAGGTGGCCGACAAGACTGAGCGATTCATCAAAGCCGCCGACAAGGCTTGCACTGCTCCCCTAAAGAAAGGGTTCCGTCCCGATGCCGCCGACCTCACCTTCGACTACCGAGCCTATACAAACTTCTTCACTCTTGATGCCATCGCCGATATTGGCCTGAGCGAGCGTCTTGGTTTCCTTGACCAGGGCCATGATCGTGTCAAGGCTGAGCGCATGGACGGCTCTACTCACTACGTGAACTACCGTGAAGCCCTACACTCTACTGCCCGCGCCCAGTCCATCTTGGCCTGGTCCGAGAAATGGTACAACTTCAGCGTTGAGGTTTCCAAGTGGATTTCACCTGACTTCCGCAAGTGGTGGCAGCTCAACGAGAACTGGAACGACATTGTATATCATCGTGCCACCCAACGTCTCAAGCGTTATGAGGCTGGTGAGCGTCTGCCTGATTTCTTCCAGGCTATCATGGACCACAACGATGCTAATGATTCCGGTATTGAGTGGGGTGAGGTCGTTGCTGAGGTCTCTATTATGATGAACGCTGGTTCAGACACTACCGCTATCGCCATGAATAATGTCATGTTCTGGCTTCTTAAGAATCCCAAATGCATGGCCAAGCTCCGCGAGGAGGTCGACGCTGTTCTGGACGCCGACGAGGTGATTGCACCATACGATAAGGTGAAGCATCTTCCCTACCTCCGCGCTTGCCTTGACGAATCTCTCCGTATCACCCCGCCCACTACCTTTGGTCTGCCTCGCCGAACTCCTCCAGAGGGTTGCAACATTCTCGGTGATTTTATCCCCGCCGATACGACGGTATCCATTTCCGCCTGGGTTTCTCATCGTGATCCCAAAATCTTCCCCGAGCCCGAATCCTACATCCCTAAACGGTGGTTGGGAGAGAAGGGCAAGGACCTCCAGCCCTACTTCATCAGCTTCAGCGCCGGCGCTAGGGGCTGTATCGGCCGCAACATCAGCTACCTGGAGCAGACTGTCTTGCTTGCCAGCGTTGTCCACAGATACGAGCTTTCCCTTCCACACCCCGACTGGGAGCCGGAGCGACGGGAGGCGATGAACCTCGGGCCAGGACCCATGCCTGTAAAGCTGTGGCGTCGGGACCTGGGCGTGTCTGAGTTCAAAGAGAAGCAGTAGACTGTAAAAGGATGAAATTTAGGGGAATAGAAAGGTTATGAGTTCATGTATCTAATGTTGACTAGTGGAGGCAAGAGTACGAAGGGGTATGTTGAGCAATCTGCCAGAGCGCACTACTCAGAATGATGGTTTTTTCTAGCATTCTTGCACCCAATTACTAAGTGTTTACCTAAAATGGCGTCCGAATCATAATAGTGCATCAACTATGTTCGCTCAGTTGTGATAGGTAGCATCTTCGGTTAACTGCCAACTTCGTGAAAGTACACAATTCTTTTCCTTTGGAACGCGATTTCATGGTACATGATATGTACTTGACCCCCATAATACAAGAATGTCATAGTCTCACCGCCACTCAACACCGAACGCCGAAAACCGAGAGTCGAAAAAGATCAGAGACTCCGAGTTGCCTAAAATTCCCTTACCCAACTCCGCTCCCAGTCATTGTGTCGCCGTTTCCACCCACCAAAGAGCTTGCTGCCCACCCACCCTAGCGAAATACAGGAATACATGCATGACTCACAAAAGTTCAGTCATGAAGCATCGCAATGGCCGATGCTATTGACTCCACTAGTTCCACATGTTGCTGAACATCTTTAGTTTCCACCTGGGGTTGCTCAGACACTGGGCCCGGCGAGAGTTCCCGACCCCAGCCCTCGAAAAGATGCCGTTGGCTTGGAGTTCAGGTCAGCTCAAATTTCAGGTGGAGATGTCTCATTGGGCACTTACATTGGACCCGTGGGCCAGGCAAACCGAGTGTCTGCCTTCACTAAAATGCTTCTGATGGCATCTTGGTGTTCAGGATCGGTAAACCGATCCCCCGCCATTGTAATCGCCAGGCAGACGTATGCATAGGAGGCTTGTGTACGAGCATTTGACTGCGAAAAAAAAACGATGTCAGCAGGAAATATCCCGATAGAAAGAATCGTGGCGTGCAACAAGGGATGGAAATACCTCGGCGATGCCGCATATTGTGAGAACACTTTTCTTGATCTGTTCGTTCGTCTCCCTGAACGACTTTGCTTGACCTGGCCCTAATCTCGGGACCTTGGGGTTGTGTGCGGCGAGCAACACTTCAACCAGATAGTAGTGTAGCATCCCTGTCACGATTGCATCGTTCAAGTACACAATCTCTGGGAATACGCCGTTGTTTTCGTTGACGTGCATGGGATGGAAGATCCACGGTCTTTCTATCCATATCCGGTCCTGCCGTTCTCGAAGCTCCTCCCAGGTGGCTATGCTCTGCTCTTCCGAACTATAGCAATATCGGATACAAGAAGCACAGTGCAGGATGACCAGATTTGCATAGTCACAGCCAGTGCTATCTGGGACCACAAGGCGCGAGATCATATCCAGGTCAAAATTGGGATGCACCACGCGACCCTGGATGAACGCCATGTGGATCTCCTGGCGGAGAGCAACCAAGAACGCTGCTCGTCGAAGGCCAGAGAAATCACTCATCTTCTCCTGGGCTGCGATGAAAACTCGGGTACCCACTAGGTGGGATTCCGAAGTCATCTCTGTTGATCTGCAGGGGACGTCTAGCTCTTCCATGAATCGCAGAATGACAATGGTGGTCAACAGATTCTCGTCCATGACGGCGGCGAGGCTGGACAGAGCAGGGATGAGCGTTTTGAGGCAGTTTTGATGATATTTGTCACCAATGTAAGAGTCGAAATTACTCACCCGCTTCAAGCGCTTGGCTGAGGCGGCCAAAATGGCGTTCATGAGAGGCGGACACAGCGCTGCTCGGCGCGGCACGACGGTGGCAAAGTGTCTGTCGCTATCACAGAGATCAAAGAGTGGCGCCAAGTCATGCACGTAGTTCTGAAACAGCATGGCCTCAACGGGGTCTTCCAGTGGCCAATTTGGTGTCTCGAGATAGATGCCATCGATGACTTTTGCGTGGCAATCACCCAGGGGTGAGTGTATCGAGGAGACCTGGGGGCTTGGGAATGTCTGCGTATCCAGCTCTCTGTGGAGACCAAGGAGTAACTGCTGGGTAATGACCGGGGAGTTGGAGAAAAGACTAAAGGGGCTGCCTGCTTCTGGGATGCTCTGGGAACAGTGAGAGCTGCGGCTTGATGTTCGAGCATGAACTGGATCCGATCGTTGAGCCCCTGACCATGGTGTGAGTGCTGAGTGGCTAAAGGCCCGCCGCTTCTTTTGGGACGGACGCCCCCCGGAGGCGGCAACAGGCGAGGGCAAGTCGGCGTCTAATTTATCAGTGCCGGAGCGGTGTCCCTTGCTTGGTGCGGAGGGCGACCGCGGCTGAGAAGAGTCCAGGCTGCCGGTCTCGGTCACCTGCATGAGATCAGGGGGCGAGTCGATGGAGTCGAAATTGCTGGTGCCGGTTCCAGAATCGAGTAGATTGATGACATCGTTGGTCTCGTCAACAAAGCTCAGGGTGCGATTGGTCCTTACCCAAGGCTGATCATGGGCGAATTGGAACTCGCTGCGTCTAGATGCACCTTGGGCCCTTCGGGGTCGGATGCTGGGGTTCAGTCCATGCCGGAATCGCACGCTATAGTTGCGGATGCATTCAGAATCACTCTTCCGACAGTTGGAGCAGGGACGCTCTAAATCGCCTATTGGATATGAAGAATTAGCAATCTGGAAAAATACCGAGACTCAATCCGCCGCTCGAGGACGAGTTGGGAAATTCCAGGGTCTGAAATCTTACATTTCTGATGTCTAAACGGGGCAGCGGACGGACTCCATATTAGCTGGGACTAATATCTCAACAAGGAAAGTAGCAAGACAAGCAAGTCAAAGCAAGACGATGTGATGTAATGAAAGGAAAGGAGGGGAGGGCACCGAGTTCACCCGGATGAATCTAGAACAAACTGACCTCTGTTTGCAAAGCTATGGCAAGGCAAGCCGAGACACCATCAGCAAGTCTGGGCTTCGACCACAAGGTAAGACAAAGCAGGACGGGCCAACTTACTGTACACGGATCCAGCGGCTTGACTGTCGAGGTCGTCGTCGCCGTCTGCATCGTGGCCTGACTGGTTTGACCGTGTGGGGTGTGGCCTGAGCAATCAGGCTCATGCAGCGAGTGTGGTGCCACTGCTGCCGTGAAGCCCAGAGATAAGCAGACGTGTTCTGGATCCCAGTCTGGAGAAGAGCGGAAGGAGGTCAATGCAATTTCTGCTCTTGCCTCTGCTGATGGCGGCGGGAGATGGTGATAATAGACGAGATGGGAAGGAACGGCTGAGAAGGGAAACTTTCCTTTTTGATTCGGTTTGGGCAAGTCGGGCAGGAGCAACCCCGCAACCGAGCCACCACCAGGCTCTTCCCCATGGGCGCTAATCCGTGGGGAGCCAGTGAGAATGCGGGCTGCAAGTCTGGGGTCTCCACAGCCTCCAGCTCGTCATTCTGCTCTCCACACCTCCTCCGGCCGGACCTCGTCGAAGGGCCTGCCCATATGCGCTCCGCTTGCTCGCCGTGTTCCCCGTAGTCCCCATGGGGAAAGCGTGATGGAAATTGGCTTCGAATTAAGGGCTGGAGGTCGTGCTTCTGCGGTTATGCCGTCGAGCCTTTGATGCGAACGCCCTGGGCTGGGGGTGAGTGGTGGTGACATACAGGAATACTAAGCCAATCATGGTGTTGTATTTTTCCCGCCTGGCTCATTGCACTTCCACATGCTCCGCCTTGGTCCTGGTAGCCTATCATGGAGCCATTATTTACATTTGGGGTAGCCTTACCAGCCCAACACGAGTAAGTGGCATTATCACCAGATAATGGCTAATGCCACCAATCCCAGCCGCCCCACCCCTTTCTCACCCGTTTTACAACAACAGTCTTGACTCTATCCCCGCACACGGACCATCTCCCCAGAACGAACCATACCCGGGCTCGTTTGGAGAACTATATAAAGGAGCACCATGATCTTCACTTCCCCAGATTCTCAGACATCAGCAGCTTCATCCTTCTCAGTCCAGCACTTCTTCATTCAGAATCATCCTAGTCAGTGGTTCCCATCCGCTTTCCTTTATTCCAACCAAAGCCTTCACCATGTCGACCGACGACATTAAAAAGGGAGACATCAACCACGTGGAGGATCATGTAGTTGCAGATTCCACCGACTTGGATGATCTCGATTCTATCGAGCTCACCAAAACTGGCAAGTTCTCATGGCTCGTCTCCATCACCGCTGCCATCGGTGGCATGCTCTTCGGTTATGACACCGGTATCATCTCTGCCGTGCTGGTTTACATCAGCAAGGATCTTGGCAAGGATCTTACACCACAGGAGCGCGAACTCATCACTTCCATCACCTCTGGCGGGGCCTTCATTGGTGCCATCTTCGCTGGTGCCACCGCTGATCGCTATGGTCGCAAGGTCGCCATCTATGTTGGTTGCGCTCTCTTCACTGTTGGAGCCATCCTTCAGGCAGCTGCTTTCTCCATTGCCCAGATGACTGTCGGACGTCTTGTTGTAGGTTTCGGCGTGGGCTCTGCTGCCATGATTGTCCCTCTGTAAGCCAAATTCCTCTCCTGTGTTCTTTTCAAGCCTTTCGTTAGTCTAACAAGCGAAAAGGTACATCGCCGAAGTCTCACCTGCCAAATACCGCGGCCGAATGATTGGTCTCGACAACTGCTCCATCACCGGTGGTCAGCTTATAAGCTACGGTATTGGTGCTGGTTTCGCCTATGTTTCCGGTGGGTGGAGATATATGGTCGGAGGCGGTGCACTCCCTGCCATCCTGCTCGGTGCTCTGCTGCCTTTCTGCCCCGAGTCACCCCGCCAGCTCATCTACTTTGGCAAGAATGAAGAAGCTGCCGGAGTCCTCCGACGAATCTACCCCAACGCTACGGAGCAGCAGGTCCAGGACAAGATCCGCTTGCTCAACTATCACGTTGATCAGTCCAAGACCATCAACGCTGGCAAGTCTGGCTGGTGGGTCTTCAAGCAGATGTATACCGTCCCCGCCAACCTCCGAGCCCTCTTTGCTGCTTGCGGCTTGATGGCCATTTCCCAGCTCACTGGTTTCAACGCCCTCATGTACTACTCCCCCACCCTTTTCGCTACCGTGGGTTTCTCGAACCCCGTCGCTGTTGGAACCGTCATCGCCGGTACCAACTTCATCTTCACCCTGGTCAATCTCTTGCTCGTTGACCGAGCTGGTCGCCGCAGGGTCCTGCTTTGCACTGTGCAATTCATGGGTCTCGCATTGCTCGTCGCCGCAGTCTGCTTCAAGTGGATCCCAGTCAACAAGGACCTAAGTGTTACGACTGACGGTAGTATTGGATGGCCTGCTATTGTCGTCCTCATCAGCATGGTCCTCTTTGTCGGCTTCTACTCTTCCGGTATCGGAAACACTGCCTGGCTCAGCAGTGAATTCTTCCCTCTCGAAATCCGCGCCATGGGAACCATGATGCTTACCATGACCTGCTGGGGATCCAACATTATTGTTGCCTCTACTTTCTTGACCCAGCTGCAGAGCATGACTCCAAGTGGTACCTTTGGCTTCTATGCCGCTCTCTGTTTGATGGGCTACGCTCTGATCTACTTCTTCTATCCTGAGGTCAAGGGGATGACTTTGGAGGATATCCGCGAGGTCTTCCAGGAAGGATTTGGTGTCGCAAAGGCCCGCGAGATCCAGAAGCGCATGAATCAGGCCCGAAAAGCTGAGGCCACCAAGGTTTAAGAGCCCGGGTAGGATCTTGACAAAGTCTTCGTCGCCAGGAAATTAGATACATTCTACCTTGATACTAGCTAGGTAGCGCAATTGGCGGACAGAAAACGATGACATATCTTCAGTAGCAAATTAGACAAACATGTACCATTTCACTCTTCCAAGATTTCAACCGCACCAGTATGATGTGAAGCTTCATCTGTCCAATAACCAATGCTACCTAGGCATTATTATTCTCGTAGTCATTGTGTTGAGTTGTCGGGCTCTGGCAGCTTCCATTGCTCTTAAACTTTATTCTCTTTCTCTTACGTATTATTCTCGTAGTATTATACCTAAATCCTACATTCTAGGCACAGAACCAGCAACTTAAATGGGTTGAGTCAGTTGATGGAACCTATCTTTCCTCTCCCCAATCACGGCCTTGATTCCAATGGAGAAATGATATTTGCAGCAAGTTTGGTTGTAAGTGAAAAGGTGTTTCATGTTTTGTTAGACTAAGATTAATCTGGTAGATGTTAAGGAGAGCTGGTCACCACACCCGGAACCCTCCATTTTATTGTCCTGAAATCCACCAGAGCGCTCCTAAATCTGACCAACCCCATTGACGCTCAACGGATTATGTTCGCACACTTAGTAAAGGCCAACAACGACATCACCCTTGACACGGGCAGTCAGGTGGACCTCGGCCTCGAGGTCGAGCTTGATGCCCAGAAGGAGGGCGGCGTCACGGAGAGAGCCGTCATCCTGGGTGGCACCCTTGATGAGCTGGCCTGTATTCAATTCAATCAGCATTTGATAGAGCGTTAAGTGCTAGTGAGAATGGAAGACATACCTGCGGGCTCGTTGAGGCCGGTGGAAGTGGGGAGAGGGACGGTGAACTGGGCAGACATGTTGATTGAGGTGAGAAAACGTTGAACGTTTTGGTGAAGGTTGGTAGATTGTTGGTGGTGAGAAGAGTGATGAGAAGATGAGTGATGGTGAGAAGCAGAAGTAGGATTGATTGACGAGATTCACGGCTGTTTAAATACTCAAGGGTGGAACATCCTGAAGATAAAGATCGCATAATGTCCACATGAATTGATACCGCTTCAATCTATCCGAAGTTGCCAAGAATCTGCCTGAGCGCATGGCATTGCAATGCAAAAGCCAATAAAGCACGCTCAATTTTGTTGTTGGCATGCCATTGTCCAATCAAATCTGCATTTTCATAATGCCTTCTTTGACAGCATGTCTGTAATGGCAAGCGAAGTTTGCCAGCCAAGTGAAAAAGCAAAGCGGAGGGGAAATTATCAGGCAGCATAAGGGTCTAAATGGCGGATATGCAATGCCAACGACGAACGAATGGGTCATGTCTCCTCATAACGCCGGGCCGCATTGCTCAGCCAACGTTCCTCATACCCACAATGTTTAATGTTCATATAGTCCTAAGGGCAACCAGCATCTTTCAATCGGTCTGAGTGTGCAATCAAGGGTGGCTAATTGACGATTCCACAGGGAGAATTTAATGAGAAGAGTGAACTCTCCTCCCTCTCCTTTTGCTTCATCGAAATTCTAGCCAAGGTTTTGCCCACAATACGCCTTTCAGTAGTGGAGCCAAGATTCATGCACGCACGCAGGTGGTATCAGCATCGACGTGGCCTGCGTTGGGCAATGGAAAGCAAATTGATTAATCAATGGCAATGCCAACACGGCAAATCTATGTACTTGGTTCATCGTACGATGAGATCTACTTGAGACCCGATAGCAACCTTAACAGCGAAGTACCACAGTCATCTGCCAAAATCACGTCAACACCTAGGGTAAGTGTTGAAGACTGGGCCGACCCCTGAGAGGAGATTTTGTGGTTGGCTCTTCAAAAGAGGACAGTGTATTAATTATCGTAACATAAAACCCACACTCCTCGCTCTTCTAACAAAGCATGTTTCCATCAATGGCAGAATAGAAAAACCCTAACTACTCTTTAGGGGCAGGAGGGGTGCTTCATTAGTTGCGAGCAGAACGACGCCGCTTGTTCTAGCTCTAGAAGCTGCTGCTTCCAACGACAGGAGCCAAGCGGATGGCTCCAGCAGTAGGAGGCGCCATAAAATACTCGGCATCTCGAGTCTTCTCCTTGGTGCGTTGCTGGTCCTTTTTCCCACGACGAATCTCCCAGATCATGATTCCGGCGCCGACCCAGGTGGTAATTTCTGGATTTAACCGGACACGGCCAATAACGGCTGCTTATTGGGGTTATTAATGTGTGTGTATCCAATCCCATGTGGCTGTGTGTTGTGCTGTTGTGACCCAATAACCCTCTTTTGGGCTGGCTCCGTATGTATGTATCAAGCCGATCGCTCCAGCCATTCTTATTCAATCCTCGGGAGGTATCTCGAGTAGCCGCAAACCAGGCCGCATCGGCGCTCTCGCGAGCGTAGTCTCGCCCTATACCCTAAAGTAAAGTCAGTACTGAAGATTAGGTCTTGCTTTGGGGGGTAGATTCACACATACTGTACATTTGGATGTTTCTTCAGCAACTTTTGGTAGGAGGGACGTGATGAGGGGGGTTGCTCCCTAGAGGAAGGAAGTGGTGGTTGGACTAGCCATGGTTTAAAGTTGCTGACCAATTTGTTTGTTGGAGGAAACGAATTATTTGATGGCCGAGACAAAATATTGCCGATGAGAGAATTACGTCGTGAGATATGCTTGCTTGGTTGGATGAGATCGCGTGGATGGATGGTTGATGGTTTTGCTTTGCGAAACGCGTGTATTGCTTGAAGATGGGATGTTTTGAAAAGTGAACGGGCTACGAGCTAGAGCCCTAGGCTTGAAAGGCCTAGAGTACGTTCACCTGGCGCTCATTGCCTGAGGCATCTTAGCATACTCTTGCACCTCACCTTGTATTCCCTGCCTGAGGTAGGTATCTTGGCTAGATTAGGAAGAGGAGAGATAGGTTCCATCAAGTGACTCAACCGACTGAAGCTGCTGCAACTCCATCCCCAAATAACCTCTCAGTAGTATTATGCAAGTGGGCGTCAGAATAACAGGGACTGCAAAGGTGTTTCCATCTCAACTTGACGATATTGAGAGACCATAGTCTATAAGAATAATAAGTTTCTGAGTAATTATCAGATACCTAGTATTTTGTATTACTACATAGTGGGAAGTATTATTATGTGACTGACTGCCACAATATTTCTATCGGGGTGACTTTGCACTCGTTATGAGCATGAAAGTATTTGACGCATTTGTCGAGAAATGGATTCAGTTGCAAATTCTTTCGAGACTCATACTGGAAGTCACCTTCAAGCGTTAGATCAATTTACTCAAGCGGTTTAGATACCAGCTTTTTTTGGTTACGGCAATCGAAATGACAGGGGCGATATGTACTCTCTGGTTGGGAAGTATTGGAGGATAACATAGCCGAATAAATCTTACTTCTTTCTAGTCTTACTATTGTTATGTAGCTTCAACTCGAAGATGCAAAGTGAGCTCTTGTCTTGAAGAAAAATGACGCTTTTGGAACGGAAGTTCTTAAGTAGATTAAAATATAATTATTTTTGGATATTTACTAAACTAATTAATATAATACTCGCGTATTATTGATTAGGCAACTGGAGTTTGGAGTCTCCTCCGGGCTCTGGGGGTAGACAGGTTTGCTGTGAGATTCGCATGACTCATAATAACACCTAGGTACCCAAAAACGTGGAGGTCTCAGACCAATCAGGAATGCGTAATGCATAATAAAATTATAAAACGGCATGACCGCACGGGTGCCTGCAGGATCCAGGGTCTGGTTTCTGTCAGAACGGCACAGCACCACACCATAGTGCCTCCCTTTCACTCCATTTGCTTACTCCTAATTAGAAACATGGCGAGATTTTTTACAGCCAATGGCTCTACCGTTATTGATTGATCTTGAAGATGAGGTCCAGATCCGCGTGTTTGGTATCACAAAACGATCTTCCAATGATGCTATCGCACCGGCCGTAAGAGTGGGAGCGCTTGTATGGCTGAATCCTTTGAGCCGGCGAGCCCTAAAAGTGAACCGGAGCGAGGTCCCAGCCAGCCCCTATTCAGGAAAAAATCCCCGAGGAAAGAGAATACGAAGGAGTTCGCCGTAATGAAGTTGGGCGGTGCGTACCCGCTTGACTCACTTCTCAAAGTTCTAATCCTTGGTAGGAAGGTAATTTACGAAAGACGTAAGTACCTAGGCTATTAGGCGTACCGCGTAATCCTTCGTGTTGCCATGTAGTATATTATCTCTGCTATTTTCTGGAATGCTCTCGCCAGTCCTTTCTCTTCTTCTTCCACCAAATCATAGTCTCTCGTTCTAAAACAGTCATTCGTTATCGACATATACAACATCCCAAGATGCATACCTCCATTCTCTCCGCTCTGCCACTGCTCATGCTGGCCAAGCTCGCCGCTGCCGGCTGCGAAACCCACACCTACGGAACATGCGAAGACAACATTGTCCACTGGTACGACCCGAATACCGGTGAGATCTGCGACCCTCTGGACTGTGGCGGCGGTCGTGCTCCCGTCAAGTACAATGTCCCCGGTTGCGCTGCCTACACTGGCACTGAGACTCGCAAGACCGAGCCCTCGTACATGCCCTGCTTCTCCAAGACTGTCGGGGTTGGCAAGGCTGTTTCTACTCTGGCGACAGTCTCCTCTGCCCAGACCACCACGGAAGCTAGCACCGCATCTGAGAAAACAACCGCAGCCGGGTCAGTTGCTTCTTCTACGAGCGTAGAGAGCACATCTGCGCAGCCCACATCGACAGCTTCGGAATCGTCGTCCACCTCCGCTTCCACTTCGGCCTCTTCCTCTGCCTCTGCCTCTACCTCTGCTGCTACCACGCCATTGACAACCCCAGCCCCCGTTCCTTCAACCAGCCTGGCTGCACCCAGCAATGGCACCATCTCTGCTACCACGACCTCCGTCCCTCCCAATGCCGGAAACAACATGCGTGGTTCGCTGGCCGGTGTTCTTGCCGTGGCGGTCGCTGCCGCCGCTTTCATTTAAGGGTCGAAACAGCTGAGCAGCATGCAGTCGATGAAGTTAGATTGTTAATGATAATCTTTAATGACGCGCCTTTTTCATAAATCATAAAATTTTCGTTCAAATTTCGTTGCTATCGAATGTAAAGTAAAATAAGTAATAAAAAGAAGCTGAAATGAATATGCGTTTGTAAGTTTATAAGAGGCCAAATGACCACGAACTTGACCATTTATAGGTTTCTCCGGGCCCGGTGAGTTGGTAATCCTTTCTATCCCACTCCGGGCTGCGACTCATTAGCATGTATATCGATGACTGGGGTTTATGGGCTTGTAAACTGACTGGTTGATACCGTCTGGGTAATCATGTGCTTCGATTGCCACGCAGGAGCTCCGACCAACTGTGGTCCTGTCTTCAAGACCCTGCGTGCTCTTCAGGTCTGTTGTGCCGCCGAACCAGTTGCAAGTATAGACCTGAACGCCCGGCTGGTCAGTTCTGAGGTCGGCCTTGATTCCTGAGAAGTGGCTTCCGAGCGACACGACGACGGCGTCCTTGGGTGCGTCCTCGATAAGGAAATAGCCGTTGTAGCCTTCACACTGGCCGCCCGCTCCGCAGTTGCCGGGGAATGCGGGATCGTCCGAAGCATGGCCCAGCTCGATACCTGGCTCGCTAGCAAAATCATTGATGCTTCCGGGTTCCGCGACCCCGATCTCCCCCGTGGGGATGGCCGAGTCGGAGTTGACAAGATAGCGTTGCGAGTATGGCATGTACAATGTGTGGTTCCAGACCTTTTCCGTGTCTGGGTCCTTGTACGCATCCAGGTTGAAATAAGTATGCTGCGTTAGCATGACGGCTGTGAAATGTTAGACGCATGCGCGGTGAGTCTTGAAAGGAAGAGATGATTACGCACGAGTCAGTGCCTGCGGAGAGGTGGCCTCGATGGTGATCTTCCACACAGCGTCCTTGACGCTGTACGTCACCTTGGAGTAGACATCACCAATCATTCCTTGGGAGGAGTTGGATTTGTCGAGTATTGAGAAGGTGATTGAATCTCTGGTGAACCTGGTCACGTCCCATGTTCGGAATGACCAGTTATTTGTGCCGCTATGCAAGGTATTCTCTCCGTCGTTCTTTTCGGTTTGGAAAATCTCGTCGCCGATTGTGTATGAGGCGTTGCTTATCCGGTTCACATAGCGCCCGGGGATGGCATTATATACGGGGTGAGATGGGTCAACAGCTATGGCGCCACGTCGATTGTTAGATGGTAGGGATTCAATGGGGAGAAGCGTTTGTGAGGTTCTCACGGTAGAAGTCGGCATCATCATATCCAAGGACAACATCTACGTCATTCCCATCCCTGTCCTTGACGAACAATTTGGTCAAAGTCGCACCGTAGGGGATGAACTAAGCAAAGTCAAGTCAGCACCATTTGACGGAAACACGTTCACTACCAATTACCTGCGCTTTGATGCCGTTGGCACGAATTGTGTAGCGACTGTCTGCATCAGGGGACTGGGCAGAGACGGCCCCAATAAGAGTCAGGGCGATCGCTACAGGTCTTAACATTGCGAAGAGGACTTTGTGATGTCAGATATGACAGTCAGTAACAGTGGCCAACATTCAGATAGGCCTTCATTTGAATAGAGGAAGGGCCTTCCATCCACCGCGGCCCGCACCCAAGCCTTATAACGTCCATTAGAATTAACCCCGCACAATTCATCCTTTCTCCGGCTTCCAAATCTCCGTTTTCAATGAGAATCTGCGTGCATGGAGGGACTGAATCCCACGGAAGGTCGTGAGCCGTCCCAGAATAGGCATACCCCTGCCACTCTGAAGCCAATGGTGAAGCTTGGTTCTCCGTCGATGGTCGGATCAGCTGCCCGGGTACCTGGGTAAGCTCCCTGCATGCAGAAGGTGGCTGTTTACACGGGCCTTTGATTCCGTCTCTCAGTCGGTAAATAAATTGAACTTGTGGCCATGCGTCCTGCACAATTAAGTGTGATTCCGTCCTTGCTGCCAAGTGTCAGTCAACCAGTTTGTGATGTGATCGAGCAACGCTGAGATTGGATCCACTTCCCGATGTCTTAGCTCAAGATTGATTTTTGCATGGATAAGAACAGGCGAAAGAGAAGCTGAAAGAGTGGTTTGGAGAAGACTGGATGTTTACGGTGGGACAACAGGTAATGTTCAGGTCACATGAGTTTCGTCAAGAGCAGCAATTGTGTTGCATCACGCTTCCATTTGTTTGGCCCAACAAAGCACTACAGATTCTAAGGTAGATCCAACGAATTTGGTTATGGGAAGTCGGCTCCCACCATTGCTGTACCGAGTCTTCTCGGGGCACCGTCAAGTTCCTGCCAGTGCGGTAGCAAAGTCGGCCAAATCACGAACAAGCCTTCCAGACCAGGAGCCTAGATGGCCAGGCGCTCGATCTTGTCGCGCATGGCGCGGATCTGGCCAGCGAGCTCGCTGCCCTCGTTGGTGGTGATGCAAGCAGCGATCACGGAACGGGAGACACCGCAGGCACGGCCCAGGTGCATCTTGCTAGGCACGTAGACGTAGGGGGTGTTCTTGTCCTCGGCCAGGAGGGGGACGTGCAAGACGATCGAGAGGGGGGTCGTATCGGCGCAGAGGACGGCGATTTCGCAGACACCACGGTTGAGGGCCTTGGTAACTAATTAAATTTGACTCATTAGCGACTGGCCGAGCATGGGAGGGCAGCTTCTGGGATTCATGAACCAACCTTCGTTGGCACCCTTCTTGACCTGTCGGAGGTGTGTCGCGCGCTGGATCAAATCGAGAAGCTCGACGGTCAACTTCTCGTCGGCCAAGGGCCAGGCTGCAAAGCTCGAGTCAGAAAGAGCATCAAAGGCAGAGGGTTTCTCATGAGGAGGGACATACCTGCAGATTCGGAGGACATTGTTAATCAGTGGCTCACCCTAGGAGAGATCACTGCCTTGCTGAATTCGGATTTGTGAGGGATTGGGGATGTAGAGTTTTGCAGAGAATCTTCACAAGATCAAAAAAAAAAGTTGAATGCTTCTGGGTGTGGTGGGGACATAGGCACGTGATCTGCAGGTGCCACATGCACCAGCCACAACGACAGAGTTTTCACCTCCTCACCGCCCGCCAGCTTTTCAGCAGGCTCAGAACTAGTACATTGAATGTATTTGCCGCTAAAATTCCTACGTCGGCCGAGAGCAGCTCCAATTGATAAATGGTGTATTGAGTTTGGCGGTGAAGCGAGGAGCATAAGCTATACTCTCATCATTCAGTGCATTGGTTCGTCCGGAAATAGGAGCTGTGAGGCGTAGAAATTAGAGCCTGTGAAAAAATACAGCGACGCCCATAGCCACCTAAGTCGGGGACGTGCCAAACCACCCTTGGGGGGAGGTTAAAATCGCTGTGCAGTCTGCTCCAGCTACCCCTCCGGCCCCCCCGGTGCCCCCATCCATCCCAGGTTGAGGTATCGAACATTGACACCCTCCCCCCTAGGCCACAGCCTTAGTGCTATTCGCATTTGCATCACTTCGATCCCTTGAGCAGCTGTGGTGATTGAGAAATTGCAGATTTTCACTAACAAAGGTTTCCTTCAAATAAATCGAAGGCTGCATTCTGCATACCTGCTCAGGTTAGGTACATACCTTGCTTGGCCGCCAGGATTTTTCAACCTATCCAAGTGTCGCTGCAGCTCGGAAAAGACAGCACATTCCATGCTTTGACCGCTTGTAGAGCCTTGTAGAGGAGGTGATGAAACACAAAATTTAGAGCCTACACTACAGGAGCTCCTCACGGACCACAGCAGGGAGCGGCTACTAAGAACCAAGTCCCCCTGCTGTCAACCAGCTCTTCGGTAGAGGTTAAAATTGCTGTGCTGAAGGCTTTGCTCTTCTCTTACGTATCCAACTGCGCGTCCTGGTGGGGACGTTGAAGCCAGGGCATGCACAGGCAAACGGGTAGGCATTTGCAGAGGCTGAACGGGTTGGAAGATGACACAATAAATAAGCAATGCGTAGTGAAGGAGACATCCTGGAGCTGCATAGGCCAATAAACGATGACGCTACATGATTTGCCAGGAGGACAGCGGGGCATCTCAAGCTGGGGGGAGCTGAGCTGAGCTGAGCTGAGCTGACATCTCCCCGCCTATGACGATCTTGCCAGGCAACTTCTTTGGGAGCAACTTGCGGCGGAATGAAGAATGTTGAGGCAAATTTGCCGGAACCATGGTCTGTTTGATGCGCCCGAATGACAAAGCCCTGGGTTTGCACTGACGAGAGAACAGCCGCTGCGACAGGTCTATCCTGACCCTGAGACAGTACCAGGAGCTGCCTCCACTAGGCTTGAGTAAGTTGGCGCTTTTCGATCAAGTGCTCTCACTAACCTAGACCAGTATTTTCGCTGTGCATGGGTTGAACCCTCGAAGTAGGGACGATACCGAGCACGCGTGGAACACATGGCGTAACAGGGCCAGTGGGAGACTGTGGCTCCGTGATGACCTTCCACAATCCACTCCCGATGCCCGCATATTCATCTACGAGTACAACGCGACGGCAGTTTATGGCAAGGACAAGAGCACCTTCGTTGACAAGTCGAATGAGCTCCTGGAGGCGGTCAGAGCAGAGCGAGATGATGAGGAACGGCCGATCCTGTTTCTGGCCCACAGCATGGGCGGACTTCTCGTCAAGCAGGCCCTTATCAACGCTGGCATGAATCCCAAGTACAGCATGATCAAGAGCATGACCAAAGGGATCGCCTTCTTCGCTACGCCGCACCACGGCGGGGACATGACGCTGGTTGGCCTTGGCTCCATCGCAACCAAGATTGCACGAACGGCCGGCCTCCAGCAAGGTGATGACGTGTTGGAAACCTTGAAGAGTGGCAGTATATTCTCCGATGTTATGCACGAGCACTGGAGACATCAGATGGTGGAGTACAATATCATCTCGTTCTGGGGTGCATTAGATACCGTGAGTTCTTCAGGCACCCATCCGATAAGCGTGATTCATTATTAACTATTCATCCATAGGTCGTTCCGGGAGAAAGCGCCAGGCTAGGCATGTCAGGCGACAGAGAGCACATTGTCAAGCTGAACGCTGATCATAAGGGTGTATGCAAGTTCGGTAGAAGCCAGGTGGATGAGGACAACTTGGAGATTGTGCGCCGTAACGTTCAGGACATTTACGATGCCGCACTGCGAGAAGGCGAGCAAACACTTTTCCCCTGGATTGGACAACGGGTTTGCTACCACTTTTCTTGCACTAACAGTCCATGAAGTAGGCATAGGGAGTCAGCTTACCTGTCAAGCAGCTGCATGGCATGGTGTTACCACACCAACTGAGATGAACTCATTGAACCTTTCAATGTCAATAAAAGGCCTACGAACAGCGGCAGAGCATCTGTGCTCATTGATTCAGTCCTTCTCGGCGTCCTGGAACTCGACTAATCGTTTGAGAGATTGTCGACAAGAGATCACACTGGTCGGAATTGGGTTGCGATCCTTTGAGCGATACCTCCAGCGACTTGATAGAGTCGACCCTCAGCGTAAAAAGCTCATTCAAGTTGATGACCTCGTTATCACATTCTCCGATGCGATCATGGTATTTTCGGAATTCGAGGAACTCCTCCGGCAACTTGAGACGAAGAAGAATGCTGGGGTAAGGATAACATGGGTTCACTACTCTAAACTCTTCCAGCAGCATCTTGAAAGGATCCAGCGGCTCAAGGAATCACTTAAGTTAATGCTTACTATAGTCGAATGGTAATCTCAGGATTCTAAACGTACTCATCTGCCCTGAATACGCTCGAGTGCTAACGACTAATAGTGACACGAACATCGAAGCACATGAGAACAGGGAGAGGCTTCAAGAGTTGGTCGAGACCGTCATTAACGAGAATCAAGCCCTGAAATCGAAATTGAATCTGTTGGAGGATCGCTTTGATGCAAGAAGCACTTTCACTCGTGATGTCGACGAGAGCAGCGAAACGGCCACAATCAGAGATGGTGATACGGCGGATCGGTCTCGAGACTCAACCCGTCCTACCAATATTTCAAATAGAATCTCGTTCGCTTTTGAGAAGATTCTTCAACAATCGTGGGTCTACAAGCGAAACGAGAAGAACGGCTGCGACCAATCATTTATTACCACGACAACCGACGCTCGATCAAGGACGTGGTCAATATTTTCAGGCATAAGCATGGCGCATATCTCGATCTTGTCTGTGATAGCCATGCCAATTACCCTGCTTGACATCAACCATGGCCATTATTACGAAGTAAAGTCTGGGTTGATTGATTCGGCCATGGCCGCTGGTGATGAAGGGGACATGCCAGGTCATCGCCAAGTCTTACCATATCAACCTGAGCATCCAGAACCACAAATCAACAGTCAATTAGGCGAATTAAGAGTAGGCGAAGACCGAATAAAACACGAAGATAGTGAGGGGACACTGAGTGACAGGGCAATTCACATAGAACCTAGCTTTCCGTGCAAAGCTTGTAACCAGGTAAGTTGCCGAGTTGAGTGAATCCCAAAACTAAACTAGACAGTATTGACCTTTGGCTTAGCTGCTGGTGGAAGGAACGGCCTATGAGCTTGGTAAGTAACCCAGCCTGTTTAACTTGGCCGAATCAGGGCAATCATACTAACAGGCGTCGCAGCTGGAAATCGATGGCATGTGGATTGTTTCAGGTGCAACACGTGCCAGGTCCTGCTGGATCTCGACTCAAACCTCTTACTTCTGGGTGACGGATCACCAATCTGCAACCAATGTGTATATGAATGCAATGCCTGCGGGAACAAGATCGAGGATTTTGCCATCCTAACAGGGGACCAAGCCTTTTGCGCGACATGTTTCCGTTGTATGAACTGTAACCTACAGATTCAGAATCTGAGATACGCCAGAACCTCCCGGGGCATATTCTGTGTAGGCTGTCACGAGAGATTGGTGGCCCAAAGGAGGAGAAGGGCTAAATCAGGAGGGAAAACCCTATCTCCACTTCCTGAGAATCCGCCGATTGAATGGCGATATTCTGATTCAACGAAAGGAGAGGAGGAAGAACCAGAGCCGCCGCTACCTTCATATGAAAACTTCATATAGTCATATCATTTTGAAAGTAATTTTACGAATCTATGATTGTCTTGATCTGGCAGTAACGAAATGTCATACAGTGAGGTTTGGCAGAGTTAGCGTACAAATCCTCCTGCTGGTGATCAGATCACAATTTGAGCTTCTGGTCACATTCCCGCCGGAGTCGTCTTGGGTCATCACATTTTACAGCGGAAACGAGTTAGCCACCACTTTATCACGACTCAGGCCACTCAGATCTAGCTTGGCAAAGATTGTATGTATAGAAATATATTTTGTTTATATCAGACAAGTCGTGTCTAGAGGGAAGAAATGCAACCCTTCTCATTGCGCTTAAACTAACATCATTTGATCAACTCTAGGGGGTACACCCACCTATCTAATAATAAATTACCACATGCGCGCCCATGTCCTGGCGAAGAAGTTCATCTCCGCCAGGCGGGCCCTCTCGTTCTCCTCGATGCCGCCCTCCTCCCACTGGGCGCACTCGGCGTTGATCTCGGCCAAGCCGCTGATGAGATCGGCCTCCTCGGGCTTGACCCAGCTGAAGAAGGGTGCGCGGCCCTGGTAGGCGTACATGACCTTGCCGAGGAGGAACATGAAGATGCCAAAGGCCACGGCGAAGTACGATGTGATGAATCCGCGGACGCTAAAGGGCGAGAACACGTCGAAGCCGACGAAGATGATTGTGAGCGTGCAGATGACGAGGGAGAGCGCCGGGGTCCAGGGGGTCCAGGGGGCAGCGTAGGGGAGGGCGCCCTTGGTGATTCCCTGGGCCTTGCAGGCGCGCCAGAAGCCGAAGTAGGTGATGAGCATCCAAATGTAGGTGGCGATCAGGGCGGTGGTGGTCAGGTCAACGAACCAGAAGAAGACTTCGACGGCCGCGTTGGAGGAGACGAGGAAGGTGATGCAGGTGATGAGGGAGACGATGCCAACGGCAATAATGGGGACACCATTGCCGGTGCACTTCATGAGGAACTTGGGAGCTTGGCCGTCTGCAAAGGGTCAGTATTTATTGAAAGTCAAACAGGGGAATAGTTCTCACCTCGCGCAAGACCGTAGAGAGTTCTGGAAGCAGAGTATAGATAGGCGTTACCGCAAGACCTGGCTCAAGTTAGAATGGGACGAACAGTTGTTTTGACTCGGAAGCAACTCACCATCCAGAGAGAAGGATGAAGGCGTTGACGATATGGGGCAGGACGCTGATGCCCAGGTTCTGGATACCAATGACCCAGGGGGAGGCATTCGCACCAGACTTTCCAGAGGTGAGGGCCTCCTGCAGACCAGGGTCACGAGAAGAGCAGATGATGCCGACAGCCAGAACACCAATAACGTAAAAGCCAACGATTCGGTAGAAGATGAGGCTGGCAACTCGGGGGATGGTGCGGCGGGGGTTCTGGATCTCACCAGCGGCGAGAGCAATCATGTCAGGGCCGGCCAGGGTGAAGGCGGCATAGATGACAACCTTCCAGACACCGAGGAATCTGCCAGCGCCGCCGGATGTGTAGTATGAGTGCATCGCTCCAGCGCCCCAGTTGCGGAAGCCGTAGGCGTCACCGGCTGGGTTGCCACCCGACATGGTGATGAGGGTAAGGAGGACGAGCATGACGAGGAGGATGATCTTGGTGAAGGCCATGATGAACTCAGCCTCGCCGAACCACTTGACAGCTGCAATGTTGAGCAAGACACAGCTTCCCATTGCCATAGCAATCCAGGCTGCTGCGTTGGTATCCGGGCTCCAGTATCTATCAAGTTTGCGACGTTAGAACCAACTCAGCGTTCTATAAAAAGGGAGGGTAAACTAACTGCATAACAGTGGCGACGGCACTGTACTCGGTGCAGACCAGCATAGTACCAGCAAAGAAGTATGTCCATCCCATCGCAAAACCAACAGCCGGGTCGGCAAATCGAGAAGCCAATTCGAAAATGGAACCGCGGACAGGGAGGTAGGCGCACATTTCGGCGACGACGAGGTAGAGAGGCCAGATGGCGAAGCAGCCCCAGATGGCATATCCGAGGATCAGGGAGAGCGGACCGGCCTTGCTCAAGACACTGCCAATACCGACCTGCGCAAAATTATTAGCCATAAGCTAGAATTCGTTGGAAAACTGCAAACGTACCCAGATACCAATACCGATGGAACCACCGATTGCCATGAGATGGACATGGCGAGGCTCCAGGCCACGCTGGGTGACACCGTAGGCAGCTGACAGCTCGGCATCACGGCCAGCTCCTTTGATCTCAACGTCGAACTGAGAGCCCTGTCGGGGGCTCGCAGGACGGGCCGCCTCAATGTTCTCCTCGGCCTTCATTGTGCAGAATGTGCTACAGGAGGAAGTTTGGTGTGTGAGTGAGAGGGTGATGAATGGTGAGAACCAAGCGAACCTGAAGCGAGGATCCAAGCAAACGGCGATGCCACGGGCTGGTCTTTATAGCTGGACGGGCGACGATCAGGGTCGAGTCATGGTCCAGACACAGCTTCTAAGCTTATCTTCCAGGGGACCGACTTTCTCCAGTGACATTCCCCTCCAAATGGTAGTTTTTAGTACGTAAACTCTGGGGTTTTGGTTTCCATTACGAGAGGGAAAAACCAGGTCCGCATTTCGCTGCCATCTACACGGCTGAGATCTGGGGAGAAGCGAACGCTCTCACACTGGCCACGCCGTCCAGGCCCAGGCCAGGCCACTGTAGAGTAGGCCGGGGGACCCCAAGCCAGACAGACGGCAGCGAGAAATCGCCTCAATCAAACCGGAATGGTGGTCTGACTTGCCGGTTTCGGTGGGGCGTCTGTACCGGCACGACTGAGCGTGGCTTCTGTAGTCCCGGTCGCTGCACCGGGTTTGGTGGAGCAGACGCCTTGATAAACGTCTGGCTAAGTGCCGTATCGATCGACTAGTAGCTTCATGGGAATGGGAGTGAGGACGATGGCCAGTTTCTAATCGTTGCCCAGGCTACTTGGCGTGAGTCTCCCGCCGGGTGTTCGCTCGAGGCGGCTTGCTATGCAACTATGCATAAGGGTGGCGTGGTTTCGCGCCCACCCTGATGCCTTGGGCTAACCATTCTCATCTCAGGGAGAAACGAGTGGATCAGACTCTGCCATTGATGCCAGGATGGTGATAGCCATGGCCCTGTGATTGGCGCGCTGGACCGAGCGAGTCGAGCAGTCGAAGACTTCTGGAACCATTCCACTTTCAATCTTCCCTACGCCCTGACCAAACCAAACATGCGATGTACTATAGGGCGCGCCCGTCATCGTCGCGGCTGCGATGCGCGCTTTTCCTTCGACCGGGCTCGCTCAACCTGCCCATCATCTCCCCTCCTCGCGACCGGCTTATTCGGGCCAGGCTCTTTCTACGTGTACTCAGCAAAGCACTTGGACTAAGCTACTACGCGACGAGCTGAGCAGATTCATAGTTAAGTGAATGACTCATTAGCGATGGTCGACTTGCATGCTTCGAGAAGGAAGAGCAGGGTTTGCTTGATGAAGCCACTTCAGGCGCAACGCGTCACGCATTTATTAGTGCAGGGGTCCAATAATGGTGACACTCGGACGGTAGGATTAAACAATCGCATTAGGCTTTTCATTGGGTTGGTTCATCGCCATTGATAAGCATAGCAGACAACCTTGGTTTTGGTTAATTAAAGTTATCCCCAAACCCCACAAGCGGCTGCAAAACTTTTACGTGACAGAAACATGCGCCGTCCGGGGTCCAGACCAGCAGGAAAAAGACACGAGCCCAACTGGCTTTCCGACCGTCGGAGCGGAACCTGCTCCGGCTGCTGAGTGAGTTGCCACCGGCTCGTGGAATCATCTTTATTCTTAGCATGGCCCAGAGTCAATAGAGTGTAATCAACACCGGTGATCCCGTTAATTCGGTCTGCTCTCATTGGCTCCTGGCACGCCTCGTACGTCGTAGGCCGTGATGTCGTCCTGAGGCCCGCATCAAGGGGAGCTGAGCCGTAGCCGCTTGCCTGGGCTTGGAACAGTCAAAGTCTTCATCATTACTTCTCTATATGCAGATTACTGAAGAAGATCGGATTGGTCAAGGGAAGCCAAACGTCTCTGCCCTACCCTCACCATCCCACACGGCCCTGACTCAGTAGAGTTCTGAATAACTTTATCGTGGGGCCAAACTGCTTATTCCTAGTGGTTGTATGGGAAGAAGCTACGCCATATCCAGGTAGACAGGAAGCTCCGGCCCCATATGCCGCTGAAAAGAAGAAAATTTGACAAGAGACTCCGAGAACAATCAGCACTGACCCCACCGTTATCAGTATGTATGCAAGGGACCGACTTCGGTTCGTGGTCCATCAGATATCGTCTACGGACATCTAGGCAAGATAGATATCAAATGGTAGTTCCTTAGTACACCTAATGCGCCCGCTGACGAGGACGATTCGAAACCGGCTCCAACACGAGGAGATTTCTCGGAATTAAATCGATGGCTTGGTAACAATCCTAGCACAACAGCGGCCAGCGACGAAGAGCTCGACACACCTCCATCCACGTTGGGAACCCCAGCTCCGTCTGCGTCCCGATCCTCCCCCCGTGGGAAGTGTGCTCGTCCCGCCGCTTCCAGGTCTCTACGAGTATCTCCTTGGAGACACTGTAACTCACGAATCCCGACTTGGCCGAGGCGGCGTCCAGCCACGCAACAATCTGCCCTCGCTGCTTGGCCGTCATGGCCTCTGCGCCGGCGACGAAAGCCGCCCATGCCGTCCCGGGGCCGAGGAGGCCGTTCTGCCCCAGGGACGAGTCGAATTCCTCGAGGGACTCAATCACATCGCTGATGTCGTGCCGCATTGCCCAGGGGTTGATGTTCCGGACCCTTCGATAGAAATAAATCATCAGCGCTGAGTTGAGGGCTTTCAGCATGTGCATGTGGGGTCTGTTCGTGTCCGACATGCCCGGCTCCGTCGTGTTAGTGGTTTGGTTGTTCGACACGAAGGTACATATCGTGTTCTCGAGCCGGGAGGCCCGCGGCTGCAAGGAAGCCAGATGCTCTGCGTCGAGAGGGTTCTTGCTCGCCGTCAGCCGTTCCATCACGTTGGCCAAGCGAGTGGTTTGCGAGACGAGGCTGAGCCAGGTCTCGGGCACGCCGTATATCTGCATGCACACGCTGTCGCGGTCCTGGCGGGCGTCCGGCATGTGTATGTCGCCGACGCTCGAGTCCGGGTCCTCCCTCTGGACAAGAGGGTTGAGGCCCAGCCCCGATGGAGCCCGCGGCTCCAGGCGCAGGAAGTTGTCGAGAGTCACGTCGTGGTGGCGAGTCGGCATCGCCTGGACGGGGTGGTGATAATGGTGAGTTGGTGCCCTTGTAAACGCCCGGCCAGGGTCGCTATTTTGGTTGCCATCCGATGTGTCTTCATCGAGTGTAGAGTCCTCGTGCAACACGTTTGTGCTTTCGGAGACGATTCTCATCCAGGCATAGACCTGGTGCAGCAGCCGCGCTCGACGTGAGATGCCTTTGCCAGTCAACCCTCGAAGTCGAATGACCCTCTCCATTTCTGTCAGATACCGCCGTGAATCACGCTCATTTCCTGATAATACCTACCGCACGACGGTTAGAGTTTTGTCCTGCTTAGTTGCTTCTAGATGATAGGGAACGAACCGCAGTTGCGAGGGTAGCATTTATGCTCATTAGCTGGTCCTTGTATTTTGCCTTCCCAGGGGCCAAGGACTCTTTCTCCAAGGTCAAGTTGATATGTAACTTTGCAGCAGCGTAAGCCTGGTTCGTCAATCTCTTCCAGTGGGCGACAGTTCGGGGAGGATCGGGGAAGGACGCGAAGTTCAGGGAGAGGTGGAACGCGGAGACGGCAACGACTGCGTAGAAGTTGGCCAAGGGGGCATGCTTTATATTCTCCCTGTTGGTGAGAAGTATCGTCATCTCGTTTAGGGTCATCAGGGCTGAAGACAGATTCAAGATTCTCCAAGCGGACTTCTCGTGAATCGGGAGCGATCCCATCTGGTCGATGACATGGTCGTTGAAGTGACGGAAGAGCATCGGTGCATCCACCACCAAGTCGATCTCTGGCCACAATGGATCTTGAGAGCCTGGCTGAACATTAGAGTCTGGATCATTTATCACATCGCATCCCGTGTCAATCTCCTGCCCGATCGGCCAGGTCCAGGTCTCTGCTACAACGGTATCCAGCGCACATGGAGCAAAGCTGGAAGGCTGGGCAGTGTTGATCCCCGTTATGTCTTCGTCCCATGTGAATAGATCTGCCCATTGGAGGAAATCCACCGGTCCTGATAGTCCATCCTCTGGGGAGGGGAAACGACTGATAAATGGCAATGGCTCTGCAACCGGTCCCGCGGTATCTAGTGTTCTTTGCTGCTCTGATATTGGACCTGAGCGGCTTGAGGGAGGTGTCTCTACCGGCTTAATCTGGTTGACTTTGAAGACACCGAACGGCCCGACAGAAAACTCGCCCGAGGCTCGGGTTTCGAAAGTTTTGGATTCATCGTCCACTTCTACAAGAGTAGTTGCCAAGTTTGAAGGGCGTGTCGCTAATAAGCTTTGGCACATGGACTGCCGGCTGGTTTCTAAGTTGGGGTAGGTTGTACATTAGTCTCTATTCACCGTTCAGGAACTCGCACCGTTCAACGCGGAATCAAGCATGTTGTTTCGGGATAAGGTATTCAAACTACACACCGGTATATAGCTGCCGTCTGGCATATTGATCAGCCCCGTCTTCCTCCGGCGGAGACGCCTGATCCGCGCCTGTTGACACAACCCAGCGTAAAGCTGAGGAGAACCCCTCGCAAGTCAGACCAGATGCCCGGCAGCGGTTGCATGCTGGCTCCGTTTGGTCACACTTGAGATGACGCCTTCGACAGGTCCTGCAGCCCCCGCGGCCAAACGTCTTGCTCCCCTCCCCCTCCTGGACACGTTCCATTAGGCGTACCGGAAACGCAGCAGGGAGACGAGGGTCATCCCGATAGACACCCGGCAGTAGCCGGTGTGGATTATTGGTTTGACGGGTTGAAAGTGATGCCAGCGGTTCGCTCGGATGGCCTTGCCTTGATATATTTGGGCGATTCTGGATGCGGAATGTGGGAATAGCTAGTGGCTATAACGTGCCCCGATTTAGGCCGCGCAGCTCGTGGAAAACTTCCTCATCCGTTCCTTATCACGTCTCCGGCCCCGGATTCCGAGCACAGTCAAGACGTTATCTTTCCACGGCGGCAATCCTGCCCTGTTGTTTTCTTAGATGATGCAGGTCACCCCGGGCGGTAGATCTAATCGAGATCGCCCCACGGGGTTACGGCGATGTTATCTTATGAGATCGGATGCACGTTATGCATGCACTGCAGCCCAGGAGATAATATTAAATAAAACTCTTGGTTCCTGGTATGTACAAATGAAGAGAGCCACTGGCCGCTACTTGATTAGAGATCAGCCAAACTTGATAGGGAGCGGGCACTTGGAAGTTCCGAGGTCGGATAGGCAACAGAAAGGTTGCACTCGCTCCCAACCACATAGATTTTCTCAGTGTCCATTTTCCAGAATCTCGTAGAACATAAGAAAGAATGCAAGTTTCCACCATACGACAGCTACAGGCATCGCAAGACGCCAGCAGAAATAGCCAGAGCCTACCTCGTGCGTCTCAGGCCTACTACCTCAGCCTTCTACCCAGCTGCAACATGGTCCTACCCAGCTTGGGAAATCTCGTCCCTCTTCTCCTCAATCGGACGTCTGCAGCCCCCTGCTGCTCTGAGTACGGAGGGAGCTCTGCTTTGCGATCAATAAGTTATTATTACAAGTACGCGACGTCGTATTGCTCTTGAGACATACATGGGTCCGCGTATTTCGAAGCAGCTGAAATGCACAGATCCAGGATCGGGCCGTCTTTGGATGCAGCAGTTGAACCAATAGGTATGTACATGCATGTACCGTGATTCATGCAGCTGCAATCAAAAGTGATGTCAGCTTGTGCTACGATCGGTACAACCCTTCACGAAAGAAAATTCCTACGAGGCTACAGCAGTATCTATTTTATGAGGACCGTATGGCTATCTCGGCTATTGAAGCGTGCGATCAATAGGTGTCCTCACCTTAAGCCTCACTTTCATAATCGCGGGCCCATTCAACTTACCCAACAATAAGATAATTCAATTGACACAAACCCTTCACATAGAGAAAAACCCCTCGAATAATGGGAACGCACCCTACAATGCCCTCATTGAATGCCATTTCAAGCTATTCAATTCTCTTGAACCTGGGGGGGTGTTGAACCATGGCATCATGGAATTCAGAGCGATTACTACCTAAGATATGCAGACCACACGGCACAAATACGCCTCGTCCCTCAAAAGGGAAGGGATAGGCAGGCATACATGAGATGATTACCGCGCTGGCTGCCCAAGCCGACAGCTTGCAGGGCCAGCTGATGCTCAAGACCAGATGGAGCGAAGGAGAGCTGCAAGGTCACGGCATATCGAGCTGAGCAGCATGTGAGATATCGGATGCATTGAGAGGCCTGCGAACAATAGGCGACACTATTGTCATAATTTACGTATGCTCGAAGATATAATGGACGCTGAGCACCTCAGATTCGCAATGCAAACCTTCCACCCACAACCCATTCAGCTCGTTCGTGACACCAACACTTGCAGAAACTTGGCTGGTCCAGAACCCGAACAATCCCATCCAATTTGTTCGTCTCAGTTGTGACACCGTCCTTGCAGCACCGTACCGGCAACGACCAAACGAGGTAAGGAGGTCCGAATTATGGCAGTTCCCGAAGTAACACAAGCCAGTATTTAATAAAATCACGCGACAGTGATACAGTATTGAAAACTCCAACCACTACACGGACAAGCATATCATCCATAACAGTTCCTCTGCAAAACTCCAACATGGCCCTCGACATGGACAAGTTCCACTTCGGAACCAAAGATGAGAAGAAAGGGTTCTGCATCGAGCTTCTCGACGCGTTGAAGAAGCGCGGATTCGCCACGATCCGGAATCATGGCGTTTTCAAGGAAACTCTCGACGCGCAGTTCGACTTTGTAAGGCTTTGGCATCCAACTGCGTCGAGGTCCAGTTCTAACATGGGCTGGTTTCAGAACCGCAAGTTCTTCAACCTACCGCTCGACGTGAAGATGAAGATGAAGCACCCTGCCCAGGCCACTCCCAACCGCGGCTACAGCTACGTCGGCCAGGAGAATGTTGGCAACATCAGTGGCTACGGGAAGGGTCTGGGGCCTGCAAGCACGCGTGATATCAAGGTTGCCTCCCTTACCTCAGTCCTGGAGAAGGAAATCGCGGGCTAACACTGCCGGTTCCGACAGGAGTCTCTTGATTTTGGTTCTGATATCGATGACCTTGTCGATAACGTCGAGGTCCCTGAGGAAGTCCTCCCCAGCTTCCAGGTCTGGATAGATGGCTTCTACCACAAGTTACGGGAGACCCAAGACCATGTCCTCGCGGCATTGGCCATCGCCCTCGGCATTGAAGAATCCCATCTCAAGTCCCTCCACGACCGCGCCGAGAACGAGTTCCGTCTGCTACACTACCCGGCCATCCCCGCCTCAGAGCTGCGCGACGGGACAGCGACGCGATGCGCGGCACACACCGACTTTGGAACAATCACCCTCCATTTCCAGGACTCTGTCGGCGGCCTGCAGGTCGAGGACCCGACTGAGCCCGGCACATTCCGAGACGCCGAGTCGTCCAACCTCGCAGACCTCATCCTGATCGCCGGCGACTCCCTCCAGCGCCTGACCAACGACACCGTCAAGGCCGGCCGCCACCGGGTCACGTACCCCCCGAGCGTAGACAAGGACGGCGATGAGATGATACCCGAGCGCCACTCTATTGCCTACTTTTCCAAGCTGAACAGGGACGTGTCGCTGCTCCCGTTGAAGCAGTTTGTTACGGAGGCTACGCCCTGCCGGTATGAAGACGTGACTGCCTGGGAGTATAACAACCGGCGCAGCGCCAGCCTCTATGAGGGCCTCTATGAGGGATAGAATTGGCGGGAAGCTTAGAGATAGAGAGAGCAAATGACCAGAACACATTCCATCATCTATGCCACCTGTCAATGCAGGATGAACCAGCAGTGCTGGCAGATCAGCGGCCATCAAATGTGAAACTACTAGCAAGGCCCTAAACTGCCCTGTTGGCCCAGTGCCCTGTTGCCGGAACCAGCCCCTGTAAATACCCAGAGAGCCTGTGCGCCTCCCTGGGCGAATGAAATTACAGTGGACGATCGCTCCCCGTAACAGCGCTCTCTCCGTGCCTTGATTCGAACCACGTAAACGAAACAGTGCTCCGTTACTCAAGCGGTAAATGCTCATTTCACATTGGCACAGCTGTGTCAGCCAAGGGGGAGCGAGCGCTGTTGGCCGCGGCCGGCATGCAGCGTCCTGTCCTACCCAACACGCAGCAGACGTGAGACACGACCGGGCGCATAACCCCCCGAGAGAGTTTCTGTGCGCATACAGGCTGCATACACGACGGCAGCGAGGTTCATGCGACTGTCTTGGCCGCATGTATGACTGAACCATCCATCCTGGCCTGTCCTCCCCGGATCGACCTTGCCCTGCTATCCTCCGCACGGTAGGGCAGCATGTTAAAGACGATGCATGATGGAACCGCTGTAGGTCGGCATGTAACTCACGAATACCACCTCTATCTGCTCCCGTAGGATGGGCTAACCCCAAGGTGAGCGAAATCCATCGCTGCCAACAACGGGGACACACAATTATAGCAGTGATGATTAGGTGCGTCGTGCGGCTGGGCGCAGGCTGACACGGCACAGCAGCGAGACCAAACAGCGTAAAGGCCGCAAAATTGCGAATTGACCCGCCTGGTACTTCAGCTGACATGGGTGAGAAGAGAAACTACGGGCGAAATCACGCACTGTCCATCTCTGTCGCCACACACTGTCACGGCAACTGGGTAGTGGGCACACAACAATGATTGTTTTGAAGTCAATTTCCATTCCATTCTATTCAAAATCCAAAAATTCTTTTGTCCTGGTATCAAAGATAAATATAAACAATAAAAGAAAAAAAGTAAAAAAGAAGAAGAAAAGGCTCCACATGGAGCACTAATCCGGTGAAAACAAAGCCAGCCTTTTTTCATCAGTCGTAAAAAATTGGTAGACTACCAAAGTAAAAAAGAAGAGTCTACTCTAAAAAAGGCCCACAAGTGAGCATGCAACCACACTAGACACCAGGGCCAGTAGTGATATCTCGACTCCACGATGTCCGGCGCTGGCTGGAACACTGGTAGTCGATGCGGAAGGAGTGGTGGCCGGCGTGGAGACAGTGACAGAAGACAATGTCGTGCTGGGGGTTGATGTGTTGGTCAGGCCAGAGCTGGGGGCGATCACGCTCGACGAAACGGTGAGCGAGGGCAGCGAGGACGAAACCTGAGCAGACGAGCTTGGTGCAGCCGATGTGGCAGGGGCAGACTGGCTGGAGGCGGGAGCGGCGACCGTGGTGGCAGCCTCAGCGGATGAAGCACTGCTGGGAACTTCGTGGAAGACACCTCCGGCAGTGGTGGTTGGCTTCTGCTCGACAGCGGTGGGTGCAGCAGCACGGGTGGACGCGGCCTGGCTTGTAGAGGTGGAAGAAGAAGAAGTAGTAGTAGATGAAGATGAAGATGAAGACGACGACGAAGCAGGGCTGTTGGTGGTATCGGGAATGTCAACAACAGTACCAGAGTCGCCCGTCCCAGCGAGGACTGTCTTGCCGGTACCGTACTGGATGTCCACAACAGGGTTGGAGAGAGAGAGCTTGGTGGTGAGACCAAGAGTGTTCTTGCAGCTGGGCTGATTGCTGACGGCCATGTCAAGCTTGCACGACTCGTCGAAGCCCAGGGTGCAGATGGCATCGCAGATGTTGTAGAGGGCGTGGTTCTTGGCGACCCAGCTGTTGGGCTGGGCAAGGCAGCTGGTGAGGAAGTTGATGCTGTTGGAGGCGCTCAGAGGGAGCTTCTTGTCCTCGGTCTTGATCAAGTCGGCGCACTCGGAGGCGTCAACCTCCTCGACCTCGACGTTGACACCGCCGCCATTGAGGGGGTTCGACTTGGCAGACTTGCCGGACTGGAGGTAGACCCAGGCGTCGTAGCTGACGTCGTAGGCGCCGCCGGACTGGTCGATGCGCAGGAGGTGGACGGAACGGCCCTCGTAGGTGAGCTTGACACAGATGTTGTTGCAGTCAACGGATCCGGGCCAGTAGGCAACGCGGTTAGTGTCGATTTTGCAGCCGAGAACACCGACCGAGGACGAGTACTTGTCGTGGGGAGTGATGGAAACACCCTTGGCTACCGCGCCGGCGGCAAGCGCAAGGATGGAAACAATTGAAGTTGAGGGAAGCATGTTGGCGATGCTGGTCTCGAGTGGATATTCCCAAAGAAGGAGTGATGGGACGAGAGTCTGGTTTGGTTTGATTTGGCGATCCGAGTCGGAAACTTGGGCCAAAGCGAAGCAAAGAGTGTGCTTAGGAAAGCGATTGATTGCGATGAGGCCAATGTGTCGGCCTGGGCGTCGTCGGGCTCTGGAGAGAGCGGTGGTGCAGTGATGCAGTGCGGTGACGGAGAGATGTCGAGAGACGGGATCTGGCGCAGCCGATGTGGTGCAGAAAGAGAGTGGCCTGCCACAAAGTCGAGGCTTGCGAGAGCTGGAAAGGAAAGGATGACACGCGGTGTCGTTTGTCGCAATCAAATCAACGAAGGCTTGATGAAGGGAACGAGGATCGAGGCCATGTTTGCGGGGGGTGCCGGAGGCTGCTATATAATGGGGCCACTGGGGAACCGCGCAGGAGGGAGAGGCCTGCCTCGTGCCTTCCTTGTGCCTGCCACGCCATGGATCCACGGTCGGTCCAGGGCCGCCTTGGGACAGGTACCTCAGCTCCCTTGCACTGACAGGAGGGACCGCACGTTGCATCGGTGCCTGAACCAGGCACAATGTCACTGTGACTCGTGAGCCATCCCTGCCAGGCGCTGGGCCGACACAGTGGCTGACACGCCGCCCACGCTGACTAACCAAACGGCGCGTGCCCGTTGGCTGCCGTGGAAGAGCTTGCAGGAGCTAACCCTGTTAAATTTAGCAACCGGCTCCCCGTCGCCCAGCGGCCCTTGTTTAGGTTTGTTCCTGCATTGTCGCGGGTACGTAGCGGTACATACTGCCTGCCTGCCAACGCAGCCGTCTGGCACGAGCCCTCACATGCTGCCGGTACAGGTACGAGTCACGACCAAAAGGGACAAGCTGCCTGAGCCAAAAAGGATTTTCACTTTGTTGTCCCGGCCCCCAGCCGATCCGTGGCTGACTCTCTTTCCGCGCCGTTCCTGTCACTAATTTAGCCCCAAGTGCTTTCTTTGTTTGTTTGTTGGCTCTGTCTCACGGTTGGCTCTGTCTCTCACGGTCGCTCTGGCTGCTGCCGGCCGGTTATGCTCTGCTCTGCCCTGCTGGCGTGGACGTGCTCATCCTTTCCCTTCTGCGCGGTCTTAGCGCCTCGTTTTGTTGTCTCGCAAGCCACAGGCACCGCTGTGGCCACTGGGACTGCTCCACACCTCCTTCACCGTTCAATAGAAAAGAAAATTTCAGAATGGAAAAATTCAAACAAAAGAAATCTCTCACCGACTAAAAGACTCACAATAGGCGCGTCATCAAATTATTAATCTGGAACCCGACTGGTCTCGCGTTTGAGGCCTGAACTCAAAGTGGCTGGATGTCGCATCCGGCACAAAAGTACCTGCACGATTACAACAATAATGTCTCATTGATGAGCGTCTCACACCTAATTCCACTCCCTACCCTAGAGCTGAAATACCACTTCTTTACCCTCATCCTCTACCCAAGTGCAGATGTTTCTGTCAATCACGGATATTCTATTGAAATATCTGAATACCAAATTAGTTTTACCACCTTATCCTGTAACTCAGCCGTGCCGCGTAGGCTCACTGGTCTATTTACGCTACTAGATGTTTTGCTTGTTCAGACGCGTTCTCAAGGTGGATCTCACCACATAAACTTCGCCGACGCAGTATCTTGTGTAGTAAATGTGACAGTATGCAGGTCTCGAGTCTACTGACCCATGGCAGCCGGAGCGACACCTCCATCATCAGGGGCTTCTTCTCTTCTTCCCGCCCCGTATTTTCAAGGCCGGGATCGCAGCGGCAACAGAAGCGACAAGTATCAATAGAAATCCCTTATTCATTGCCTGACCGTAGCTGCGCCGGACAAGAGCCGCGATCTCGGGGTCTAGAGTTTGGAGTGACTCGAGGCTCTTCCTGACCTCATCCACAATCTTACCTACGTCGAGATTGTCGTACTTTTGGAGCTCCACGGTCAAGATGTCGCGGAGGGTTTGCTGGATGACCGTGGAAACGACTGAAACGCCCAGAACCGACCCGAGGTTCCGGAAGGCAAAGTACATGGCGGTCATGACGGCAATATTAGTAGATGGGCCATTAGATACTGGAACTCTGTCAGATGTGGTGTCCCCCGCCTCGTAATCTAGATTTGACCGGGACATATCAAACTTACTGAGAGCAATGAGCCCAGAAACGACCGAGTTCCCTATGCCAAATTCGGCCACAGCTTGAGAGACGATTAGACCAGGCGTAGACTCGGCGACGGGCCCAGACGAAAGGTAGGCGAAAAGGCCTCCGGTTATTTGCAGCACTGAGACGAGCATCAACGCCCAGTAGTACTGGCCTGTGTGCCTCATCCAAAAACCAGTCAGCACGGAGCTCACGACGCCTCCCACAATGGCCGGCAGCATGTAGAGGGACGCTTGCTGAGGGCCAAGCTGGTCCTTGACCTGGTAGTACAGCGGTAACGTGAAATCCAGGGCAACAATGGCAAAGAAGGCAAGGAAGGCCGACGAGTAGATGGGGAGGAGTTCAGCGCTGAATGTCGAGGCAATGGGCAGGATCGGCTCCCGAGCGACGCGCATCTCAACATAGAAGAACCAAAGAGCAGCAAAGCCCGAGACGAGAAACGACCCATACGTCTCTGGCACGGTCCATGAGACGTTGCTCCCCCGGTCAAGCCCAAACATGAAGGACGCTATCATGGTAATCAGGCTGGCAGAGCCGAGAAAATCAACCCTTTTCAGCTTGGCCAACATGTCCTCGGCACCCCTCTCCCCAGAGTCTACTGGGCGACCAATGTCGCCATCCAGGCAGACGCTAATCACCGCGGTGGCAATCACACAGAGGGGAACCTGCCCGAAAAATGCCCATCGCCAGCCCACGGACGCGGTCAGCAGGCCTCCGAGAGGGGCGCCCAGGCCTGCGCCGAGCGAGTACACCACGCTCACGACAGCTTGCCAGACGCCGCGGTCTTCAAGCGGCACCAGGCCGGTGAGTAGGATGGAGACCACGGTGCCCAGGCCGGCACCCCCCGCTGCTTGGAGCACACGGGCGGCAATCAGCTCTTCAATCGAGCGTGCGAATCCGCAGACCAGGCATCCCAGAGCGAAAAGCACGTAGGCGGCTAGAAGACACTCTTTCCGGCCGAATATGTCACACAGCTTGCCGTAGAGCGGCTGGATTGAGGCGAGCGTAAGGGCGTAGGCAGTCATGATCCATGATGCCAGATTCAGAGCATCAAGCTCGCTTGAAATGGTCGCGTAGCTGACCAGGGCAATGGTACTGTCTGCTGCGGCGAGGAAGATCTGCGGAGATGGATTAGCTCCCCGTGATGTGATGGATTTGTCAGACGGTGGTTAGGTTCGTCACGTACACCTATGGTGATGGCGGGAAAGATGATTAGCATGTTCGGGGTCTTCTTTTCGCCCTGGGAGCTCTCACGGCTCTCTTGAATGGCATCATTTCCGTTGCGTTCGGGATCATCGGTCTCGGTCACGGTTACGAGGAGTGGCGACCTTTCTGTCTGCTTGGGCGAGGGTGCCATTTTTCACGGTGGGATTTGGTAGTACCAGACCACAAGAGGACATACGAGAAGAACTATAAAATCAAATCCTGTCACGCTTACAACTAGGAAGAAGAACAGAGAGAGTAACGAGTTTCCCGAAGGAAGAAAATCGCAGAAAAACAAAGGTGCGAGCCGTTGGAAACCCCTGCACTGATTCATTGCGTGACCGGAAAATTGACTGTTCCCCTCCCCTCCCGTCAGCTGCGGGGGGAACTGCACCATTATTCTTGCATCTTTGATGTGTGAAACGAAAGCTACGAGAAAGGAGAAGACGCGTGCTCCTAGCTAATCGCTGGATCTCAACATGAACCTCTGCCGGGGAGATATTACGGCTTTTTCATCTTCTTTCCCCAGTCTAGGAAACACCATCGACAAGACTTAGAGATAATGGAGATCTAGATGGTAATTTTTCTCTCGAACCATCGCGGGGGAATTCGATTGGCCCATGCGGGAGGCCCCAGTTCTCGTCTCGTCCCAGCCAATTGCAACGACGAGATCGATCAAGGTTCTTTCGGTCACATGGTGCCCCCGGTCCCGGCATGTCTTACATCCTGCCGACCTCGGGGTGTTCGCCTTTCGGATCTCCTCAAACGTCATGCCGAGAAGGTGTGAGGTCGGCAGGCTGGTTACTTCATCTTCCTTTTGGCTCTTGAACAAAAGCAGACAATGTTTAAGGCTAAGATGCCCCTTTTCTAGAGATCAGGATCGGCTGGAACCTCGGCTGGAGATCCGGCTGGCGATCCGGCTCGGTGTGCTTAAGTACAGCGTTTAAGAAATCAAGCATGAGATGATTTAGTAGCATCGGATTTTGAATGGCTGGCTATTTGATATCTCATACTACGTCGAAGTGCCGAAAGGGCAAACATCTCGCCCTAGGATCTAATCCGCGGTGCAAGGAAGAATACCACCAGCCATGGCCCGTTGGTGTCATCCGATTTCTGCAATATTAGTCCAAGCTAATCCACCAACAGCAAGAGGTTTATAAGAAGTACAATTCAGTCCATCAGCTCAGGAATTGATATTGATTTCAGCGGGAGTTAATGCAAATCTACGGGCTTGGTCCTCATGCTGATATCCCTCATGGCACGGATTAATAAGATGGAAGGTCGTTTCTATCTAGGCAGAACCGTCGCTCTTTACCAATAATTGATTTTATCACTATCCCAATTGATATAAGCTCGCGAAGATTTCCTATTACCTCTATCCGATGGTGTATTCTCCTGATTGATTTTACTATTTCCTTTAGGGCCTGATTCCCCCATTCTCACCCCTGCGCACTCGTCCACCTGAACATAAACCTAACCCAACTCTTTTCTTAATACGCCACCTCTTTAAAGTTTAGAGTAGACTATGGGTTGGCGTTGGAAAATTCTTGGGTTGCCAGTGTAAGCTGTCAGAAGAGCCATGGACCGGCTTGAATGGATTTTGAACATCCTAAAGAGCTCTAAAAGCTGTTAGCACCTTGTAGCTCTGTTCACTGGAATCTTCTTCTGATCTTTGTTTCTTTTGTGTTTTCTCTATTTGAGATCAGGAAGAAGAAGCGATAGCTTTCTCCTATTTGAGTCCTGTTTTCTGCATTCCGGTTTCCGACATTCGTGTTCGTAGGCCAAGCTCTTACCCTAGTCGCAGTCAGGAAATGTTTATTTTCCCTACAAACCCACATCGAATTGATCGACCCAAAAGCTTTTTGCCATGGATACAGAAACGCATAATACGAACGCCATATCACTCCGTAATCGATTTCCAAAAGGGGATAATCTCGATCGCGTGCTTACCGGTGGTTCTGACGAATTAGCTTGCCCCTCCCGATTTCCAGACGAGCTCGTCATCAACATCCAATGTCATTGCTTCCGTCCAAGCGGCTCACCGAGGATGAGCAGAAGTCGAGATAAGTAACAAGATGTGCATCAATTATTGCGAAAACGTAATGTCACCGGTGGGGAAGCCATGTATAAATTCTGCCACTACCCGGTCATATTACAAGCGTGCTGCAAACTCATGCTCTCGCCACTACAGGTCTACATTCTGCACTACTTAAATATTGAAAGCAAAGCTATATATATCACGCATAATTCGTCTCGAAATGGCTTCGGAATCCTTCGCGAGCTCGGATCCCGCTGTATACGCTGAGTACGAAGCGAAATGGTCAGCACTGCCCAAGGATGAGGAGGAATGGATCCAGCGAGCGAAAGACGTTGCCGACGTCTTGAAGCCTGATGCTGCTGATAGAGAAAAGGAGAATAAATCGCCCAAGGCCGAAGTGGCCTTATTGAAGCATTCCGGCTTGCTCAAGGCACTTGGTCCTGCCACGTATGGCGGCGGTGGGCAGTCTCGCGCCGTTGGGTACCGACTGGTCCGCGAGGTAGCCAAAGGAGACGGGTAAGTTAATTACCTAATTGGACCTTAAAATAAATACTTATTAACGTGCTCTTGAGGTCGGTTGGTATGCTTCTTGGGTACCACCTTGTCTGGTCTCAGATCGCGGATGTGTTTGGCTCCAAGGAGCAAGCCGAAAGAGTCCAGAAGGAAATCATCAGCAACAACTACTTCGTCGGGGGCGCTGTCAACCCACGAGATAACGATTTGATTATCAAAGCTGAAGGTGACAAGCTCGTCTTTGACGGATTCAAGAACTTCAGTACTGGTGGTGTGATATCGGACCTAACTGTTCTCGAGGGTGTTGTTGCCGATACCAGTGACCACATTTTTGCGGTAGTACCCACGAACCAAGCCGGAATTCAGTTCAAACATAACTGGGACAATGTCGGCCTGCGTTTGACCGAGTCAGGTGGCGTCAAGATTGAGAATGTGGCTGTTGAATGGTCCGACGCTCTCGGATGGGATCCCCAAACGAAGAAGCCCGATCCTGCTATTCTTGGCGTTCCCCTTGCTAGCTTATTCCTTCCACTGTGGGTTTTTAAAAATTTAAGAGATTATGATTATATGCTGATATCTGAGACAGCGTTCAACTTACCTTTGCCAACTTCTATATTGGCATTGCCTGGGGCGCGCTCGAATTCGCGAAGGAGTACACTCGCAAATATACTCGACCCTGGCCATATGGTGGCGATGTAAGTTCTGACTATATTCTGGGGTACTGAATTATATGCTTAACTCTTTCACAGAACAAGGACAAAGCTGAGGACGAATTCTACATCTTGCAAACCTATGGAAACTTCTTCGCCCACCTTCGTGCTGCCACCGCCTTGGCCGATCGAGCCAACTCCGAGGCCGGCCGCCTCTTCACCAAGTACGCCAACGCTGAGAACCGCGCAAATTTCACCGCGGAAGAGCGCGGGGAGTTTGCCGAGTGGGTTGCCAGTACCAAGGTAGTAGCCACTGACACCAGCCTCCGGGTCACGGCCGGTGTCTTCGAGGCGACTGGATCGAGGGCCACGGCCGCCAAGGTTGGCCTGGATAGGTTCTGGAGAGACGTTCGGACTCATACTCTACATGACCCTGTTTCTTACAAGAACCGAGAACAGGGGAGATATTACCTGCTTGGGGAGGCCCCTGAGGCTACGTGGTACACTTAGGCATGAGAAATGTCGTAGCTTAACTTTAATACTCATCGGCAATTGGGGTATCAGCACAATTGAAAGTGAAAATGTCACATATTGCGCAGACTATTGCTAGCTGTACCTAGCCCTGATACCCGGTGGGCTGATTTGTTCTCGTCTCTTGTTCGATGGAAGCAGCGCTTCCAATCAAACAAACAAACCGCCCTCAAAGTCAATTTATTCATTTGATCAGTAAAATTTGAATTCAAGTTTGACAGACCCGAATATTTATTAATAACTACCTAGTTATTAAAAGGTTAGGTAACCTTATTTCCCCATCTTCTTCAACAAGGTACATTCAAAGGCTCAAAATTCTTGGATTTTAAATGCCTCCTTATCACAGCTGACCTCCCTGACCTCCGCTCAGCGTACTAGAATAGAAAGGTGTACTCATGTAGGTAATCAGCAGAATATAGCGAGCTACCCTACTTCCTAGGGAATCTGGGAAAATCCCAGCTAAAATCAGATCATGCTAAAAATATCGTTCATATCAAATAAAATAAATCAACATTTCTTGAATTTGATCTGTTTGATTTGCGAGGCATTCTTGTTTGATCTGTGACTGATTTCGTTTGCGGCACAGCTGTTTTGATCCATCTCGACACAGCAATTTTAACTCCCCCCGGACGGTTGTTAGGCTGACGGGACTTGTCCTTGCCTACAAAAGGTGCGATAAAGTGCGACGAGCACAGCAATTTTAACCCCCCTCGACAGTTGGTAAGCTGAAGGGACCTGTCTGGTGCCTACAAAAATGGACGAGTTTTAATATGCTCACCATCGTGCTTCTGGCCAGATTCATAGCAACCGTATGCATCGCCACTGCGAGAAATGGTTGTCGGATCCAGATTTCATATTTGATGGATGGTATTTATTAATGTGGAAATAATTCATTTTTTTGTAAGGATAGTTCGAAATACATCTGTGTGCATAGATCTTTATGGATACATTATTTGCTCAAGTCTTTCTTGGCATGAGATATTCGACAACGCTGTTCAGTCCGGTTTAACCTGAGATGGGTTATATATAAGCTGGACCTCCTTCCATTAAGGTAATATTTAATCTCATCCCAATAAGTCTTCATGGAGCGAAGGATGCTCTCATTGATTCGAGGTTCCTTCGCCTCCAATCTGAGTCCAGCCACTGAGAGGCTCGATGATGGATCGAGACTGCTGGTGCAATCAATACGGGGCCCTGGAGACGTTTTGCCGCTACTGTGTTCAGCCATGTTTGGGAAGGCTAAGTTAAGTTGTAAGGAGGAGAATCTCCTAGTTATGCCTTCTGCGCCTGTTCTTTGGAGGATCGAGGAATCGGAACCCAGAGGAGCCAGATCCCGGTGCCAGGAACCGACGGTACCTCAGAGGGCGGGACGTCTGTTGCATGGTGGAAATATGCTCAGTGATACCCTCACAAGAGATGGCAAATGATTGGGGATATCTTAGGAGCAGTGCGATGGGCGCATTCCGAAGAATTGGCGATCGCCTCAAATGGTTTCGCCGGGCTGGAGCGGCTGGGCAGGCTCATCTGCAGACTGGCCATAGGTTCCCGCAAGCATGGGGATAATATCGAGCTGCATGATCCTCCAGGCCAAGCAAAGGGCAGTGACAACAAAGAAGATTTGTATTACGAGCTTCGTACACGCGCTGCTCTGGTCGCGGCTGCTGCGCGAATTTGACGGGCGGGGAACAGTCCCGGAGATTGGGAGCTGGTCGCCTTTCTCCATTTTGTGCTGGATGTCGCTGTGCTCTGGATATCTTTGTATGCTGATCAGGGTTGAGATGAAATGGTTTTATCAAGCGTTAGGAGATGGGAAGATGTGAAGAATAGTACTTGAGGGTTGCGAGTGGCGAGAATGGAACAGGCCATAGACGCATCATAGATATCATCCAAGCCGATAAGGAAGAGCATGTGAATGGATTCTGGAGAGAGCGGGGAAGCGTATGATGGATTCTGGTTGGCTCACTAAATGCCGATCTCCCACGTCTTGCTTATTCGTCCGTCGGCGATGGCATAGCGCATGACCAGCTTCCGAAAAAGCCTCATTGGCAGCCTAGGAATGTTCACTTTGCCTGATTGTCTAATGTACCATGTCTTGCATTTCACTCCCTGTGATAAAGGTCGTAGTTATAGCTCGCCCTCGCCTCCCCTTTTTGATTCACCACGACTCTACCTTCCAAAATAACTATATTATTAGGTCTAGGCAGTTCTTTTGATCAAGTTACTGCCTTGGCTTTTGTAGATTGAGCAAAGGCACAGCTGTGTGATACTGTGCCTGCAGATGGAGCTACACAAGATCGAGATCCTCTGGCCTCATGACCACCTGCTTTTGCCTGCGTCGCTTGTCCGGCTCCGGATACCTGGCCGTCAAATTGACCAGAAACTCGGTGTGGTCCTTGTTCCAAGTCCCCGAGGTCCAGTCGTACCGCGCATCTTGCGGGATGCAGCCATCCTCATCTCGCGCCTCCTCCTCCACACTGACCAATGCACAAGCCCCCATGAGCGTGCTCTTGATATCCCAGGACGACTTGCGGTTGACGAGCTGCTTCCACACCCCCAGGGCCCCGTGCCTCACATCCGCATCCCGGCATGAGAGCACCACCCTCGAGACACCCGCAAGGAGGGCGTCGTTGATGATGGCGCGGGCGTAGGATGGCATCCCGCTGTTGGCGGCGTAGGTGTACCGGCCAACGAAATGGAGGCCCAGCTCCTTGCGCGTGTTCCATACCGTCTCCGCCGGGTCAAGGGTGCCTTGTATCGCCGCGATCAGGAACTTGGCCCCGAGGTAGACCGCTGCGACCATGGCGTAGGCCTCCATGTCCTTCTCTCGGCCCATCCTGAGCCCTGCCGCCGTTTCCCACAAGTTCACCTGCCTGACCATGCCTGCGTACTCGCTCTCGAGCATGTGCGTCGCCGTGGGGTTGTCGTTGTAGAGAAAATCGAATGCGCGCACCTGCCAGAGACTGCCGACGGTGACCATGCGCCAGAACGTGCTGCAGAATTCCCTGGTGCCCCATCTGGGGTTGGGGGAGGGGAACTCGAAGGTGTGCTGATTGGCGATCTCGAGCAGGCTCTCTCTCTGGCAGGGGTACATGGGTGACTGCTGGACGGTCCAGCACGCAGTACGGACCAGGAAGTACTTGGCTTCCTCGATCCCTTCGTCGTCTGTTCTGGTGGATCTCGGGGACGAGTCCGGCAGGAGGACGTCGTCCTTGAGCAGCATGATCCCTCGTCCTGTCAGGGTGTCTGCGCCGGTTGTGTTGCCCTGCATGTACTCAAAGAACGAAAAGAGAACCGTGGCAATAATCATTGTTCGCGACACGCCCCCCGGGGTGTCTGCTATGCAGCCTCGCAGTTTTACGATGGCTCTGTTGTAGTGGCCCAGAGCCTGATAATAGTGCGAGTCAGACTGGGGGGCCAAGAACAACGGGCGGAAAGCTGTGGCCTGGTCTTGGGCATACGCAAGGGCGCCAATCCCAAGAATGGCGTCAAGGATACAGCCGTCTACAGTGCTTTCACGAAGGACTGAGCGGAGCCAAAAGTCAACCGGACCCTCGGCCTGGAAGCTCATCTGCCGAGCTACCTGGTCTCGGAAGCGATCATAGTACAGTACCTCACCTGGCTCTAGCATACGGCACGAGAACTGTAGTAGACGGGGCCTGGGTGGGATGCTCTGGCCCGACGCAGCCGGCAGTATCTGCCTTGTGTCCTGTCTGCTGGTGGCCCGCGTCGGCGTTAAGTAGACGCACTGCGAGTCGGTGCGGAAACAGCGGCCACACGCAGGCTTCTTCTCGTCGCATTTGACATGCGACTTCCTGCATCTGACGCAACCTAAATTTCTACAGTGTGAGCATCCGGCCAATCTGAGTGGTCGGGACATTGAGCTGCAGGACGAGGTGCGCGGCTGGGGAAGGCTGGAGACGAACCGGCGTGGGCTTTGGCTTTGGGCTGATTGCGCTTCGCCATATCTCATGTGAGGTCCGTTGAATGCGGAAGCTAGGAAACAGGCAATGGTTGGTTTGAGCAGTCTGGGGGGTCGGAATCTAGAAGCGAGGTTATCGAGATGATGGCGTGGCAACGTAGATGATGCCAGCACGTGCAGAAATAAGGGAGCACGGTCTCTGACCTCTGACAGAGCGCGTCTAGATGAGCAGGGTTCAGCAACGTTTACCTACTGTTTCGACTAATCAAGATTGTTTGGATCGTGAAGCTAGCCCATGTCGAGGCAAATGGCCTGGGGTCCTAATATATTCGATTGGTCGTGGTTCCGACCCCCCTGTTCATTAGATCCAAGCACGGTTAGACCAACGGATATTAATTCAAGTAGGTATCTTTTCCTTGACTCCTTTCAGGATTTCTTTCATGATTTGCGGCCGAGTAACTGGGCGCTGGGCATTGTTTGTGCTCTTATTAATAGTAATGATGACAAGTATGACAAATTTTACTAGCCCCTCATAGGTAATCGGTACACACTCGGCCTTGAGTTCCTTTACTAGAGTAAGATGGGTGGCCTCTGGCGGATTGATAGAGTTCAAGGAGAGCTTGTAATTACGTTGGTTTTAACAATAAGCTATTCCCATGCTTGCGCATTATAAAAGAATGCGAAGATTAGACTTGAACTATATTTACCGTCTGATCCTGGACTTAGATTGGCACTTCTTGCATTACTTGTAGTCTCATTGAGCATGGGGATGTGCAAAGAGTTTCAAGGAACCACCACATTGGATATGTTCTGTACTGTCCAGGGTGATGACTTAACTGGAAAGTCCCAAACTGGAGTGCTTCTTGAAATATAAAACTAGGTACTGTATATTAGGGGTGTGATATGGAAGAAAATGCGTTTGTTGAATCTTGACACGTGACGTAGCAGTGTTAAGAGCTCTGGAGTTTGGGGGGAATTAATGCTTTCCTTCGTTAATAGTGTTGGTAGCGGTAACGCTATAGGCTATTTCGCTAGCACAACCACTGAAAAAGCTGCTTGAGGCTGTGCATAATTAAAGCCTCAGTTTCCATTGGTGTCGGGGATGCTTACCACGGCTTCCTGTGCATAAGCCACGCATGTACATATACATGTCCTCGCAACCCAAGCTGGAAATGGAAGAGAGATGAGACCGCCACGTACAATCTGAGAAGACCAGCTGAGAGTTCTGGTGGCTTGCTTTGCTTGTGTGTTCTGCTTTCATTGGGTAGTGATTCTGCCTCTTTCCCCCTCCTCTAGTCCCCATTGGCTGAACTGTTGCACTTTGAAGCGCCAACCCCAATATTCATGCTGGTTATGCGGACATGCAGCCAATGGGACGTTTTCTGACTTTCATTTGTGAGACATCATTTTTATGCAAATGATGGTAGGGGTGGCACAACTCGAGCAAGTACATTGGTACTGTCGGGGGTCACTCAAGGCTTGTTGTTATAGTAACTCGCAGATAACGTGATTTAGTGGACAAATTTGATCGACACTTAAAAATAAATGTGGCCTATGCTACTGGATCTAACGGGATGGAAAGCGAATCTTGTTCTTAGGTTTCAAATGGGGATTTGATTTTGGCGAAGCAAACTGCTGGCCTTAGGCCTGCATCCTTAGTTCGATGGCAAAGTGCTACAATGGCCAGGAGCTGACAAATTGCGGGCTTCTATTGGACCTAATGGTGTGTACATATTACGTCCTTAGTACACCGGTTTGTTCACGGACCTCCCTAGTGTCGATTCCGATCCCCTTGTCGTCGTGATTGGACCCGCGATGTAAGATGAAAACTGATAAGTAGCGAAAATCAGAATGAGGGGTCTAGGTATGAGCATGAGCATAAATATCCGTTCGATATCCGGCCATTTCTACCCATATAGCACTTCAAACACTGTTTGAGCGTCAACACTACCATGCAGGCTATATTTGAGAGACTCCTACAGCCGAAAGCATGGCCAACCATCATGTGGGCAATTGTGCTCGCGGGTCTTGCCTTGCTACTGCACTTGCTGACCACCCGGCCATCGTTATCTCATGCAGTGCCGAAACTCTGGAAGCCCGACGACTTGCCAATCCTCGGTGCTTGGCGTTTTTATACCCACCGACAGGAGATGTACTACACTGCTCAAAGGTCCACCAAAACTGGCAACTTTAGTTTCTTTATCGGGAAGAAGCATGTGGTAGGTGTCAATGGGCCTGAGGGTAGGAGGACATTCTTTGACTCGAAGGATCTGGCTCTGAATGAAGGGTAAGAAGAAAGCTTGATTAGCGTCAGTCATTGGATGATCGATTGACCAGAAGATAGTTTTAACGACTTGTTCGCGGGATTACCCGAGCAACCGGGAGGCGACATCTTCGACCGATTTTTGAAAAAGACTCTGGCCAGCCTCTTGAAGTCGGACAGCCTCAACAAAAACATTGGCTTGCTAGCAACGGACTCACGGCGCATGTGTGAGGCGCTTGCGGTGGCACCTGTCTCAGATTCGCAACCAGAGTGGAGGGTCATGAACCCCTTCGACTCTATGTATAGGCTGGTCTACCAACTCACCACAAGGACGTTTGGAGCCCGAGAGATTGCCGAGAACCCCGAGCTTTTGAATCATACACTAAGCATCTTCGAGCAATTTGAGAGTCGGACCAGTGTCCTTAAGTTGTTCTTTCCCTGGTTACCCACGCCAAACCATATCCTTAGAATGTACAACGGTGCGAGGCTGTACAAGATATTTCTCGACATTATAAAAAGCAGGGATAAGTCCGAGAAGCGAGTTGATGATGCCTTGCAGCATATTCTGGACACCGGAGCCAGCATCACCCACGTGATTTCAGTAAGTAATTTGATACTTCGACCAAACTGGTAGAGGTTAGACAAGGCCATGACTAACGCTTGGGTAGTTTGAGATTGGTTCCCTTTTTGCAGGACTTGTAAACACCGGAATTCATGCCTCTTATATTCCAATATACTGCGCTGAGAATCCGGAGTGGAAGGCTAAAGTCCAAGCCGAGGTTGATGGCGTGATTGCCAAGTATAGATCAACGCCAGAGCAGTCCCCGGCCATGGTCTTGAGCTCGCTCAGCATCGATCAATGGGAGAGTGAGTTTCCTCTGATTGATCTGTCCCTGCGGGAGTCGATCCGGATTGGACAGCCAGGCTCCGGGTTCAGAAAGAACGTTGGCCCTCGTGATATCCCCATTGGCAATACTGGCGAGGTGATTCCCAAGGGATCATATGCGGCCTACGTATTCAACGACGTGCACATGAATCCGGACATATACACAGACAGTCAAAAATTCGACCCGGCTCGATATTTCCACGATCGAGCTGAAGACAAGAAGATGAGTCACACCTATTTGGGATGGGGTAGCGGTCGTCATCCATGCCTGGGGATGAGGTTTGCCAAGCTAGAGATGGTGCTATGCAACGCTTACTTTTTCGCCATGTTTGACTTTGAGCTCTCGGAGAAGGATGGTAGCTTGAGGACCGAGCCAGTTCCACCAGTCGATGTGAAGCTTCACCAAATCCGAAAACCTGATGACCCTATATTCATCCGATACAAGCCTAGGGTGTACTAAATAGGAGCGGACTCGCTACATCTGGGAGAATAATGGATAAAGGACTTGAGAATTGATCCAGGAGGGGGTACATTACTCTGAACTATTAATTTACTATGTATCTCGTATATTGGAACCCCATATAGGAAATTCTGTAGCAATGCCGTGATAGTGGGATCAATTTTGCAAGGTCGTAGGCGGGCTTGTGGATGTCCCTGGTTCGGTGTAATGGAATTCTTGGCTGTCAATATCTGTCCGCAAAAATAGAGAGAAACTCCGTCTTCTCACAAACTGATAGATACATTGGATAGAGCAATACATACGTGGGATGACACAAGTGCATATATTGACTTCACAGACCCTGGGTCGATTGCTGCCGCCATATCCAACCTAAATGGTCTAAATAGACAGCTCACTTTCGTATCGAATGGTATCGACAGAGGTATTATATTTCAATATCCTCACAGCTTTTCTTAGCTGTAAATCAGGTCGGTACACGGCTGTCTACTTGCCGAGACCCCTGCAGCTCATCCTGCGTTGAGACGAGCTGCCTAAAAAGGAAAACGCGGAATCGATCACCGAGATGGGAAATGGAGGATAATGGATGGCACGCGCCATGGAACATAGAATTTTACGCCAATGGGAGGTTGCAGGGAAAATTAGATCGTCGGATTTCGTTTCATAGTTCCTTTATGCTGTCATCGGCCTTAAAAGATCATCCATAAATGAGAGGCCGCAATTAGTGAAAGGCCAATTAAACTATTCGGGATGAAACGCAACGAAACGATTAACATAAATATCCCGCCCGCACTCGTTCCATATCCAGTATCTTCACGAGAACAGAACTTCACCTTCAATCTAACAAAGAACTCACCTGGAATTCGAAAATCTCACTGTTCTAAGCCGCCCGTCAACATGAAATTTCTTTCATTGGTCTTCGGCCTGATTGCCGTTGCTGCGGCTTCACCCACACCTACCATTGAGGAGGATACCCCTGTGGCCCTTGAAAAGCGAGCTACCATCTCCGAGGCTGCTAACCTTGGTTATGCAACTCAAAATGGAGGGTGAGATGATAAAATTAAGGTACAAGCATATGGAAAACATTCTCGCTAACTGGGTGGCAGTACCAAAGGAGGTGCTGGGGGAACAGTGACAACTGTATCCACGCTGGCTCAGTTTACCGCTGCTGTGGATGAAAAGGATACGACTGCTCGCATCGTTGTTGTCAAGGGTGTTATCTCCGGTAATACCAAGGTTCGAATTGGCAGCAACAAGTCTGTTATTGGCCTTGCCGGAGCCGGTACGTCTCTGCACCGTAGTTTCAATATGCCCCCATACTTCCCTTGCTCATATTTTTGAAACAGGATTCAACAACGTTGGTCTCTACGTCCGCCGACAGAGCAATGTCATTATCCGAAATTTGAAAATCTCCTACGTGGTTGCCGAGAACGGGGACGCTATCACCGTTGATGTAAGTGAACCGGATGCTGGCTACAGAACAGTGTGAAGTCCGTCGGCAACCTGCTTACAGCTTATAGGCAAGCACCAATGTCTGGGTTGACCACAACGAGCTCTATTCAGCTCTTGTAGACGACAAGGATTACTATGACGGGCTTCTTGATGTCACTCATGGATCGGATTACGTGACCCTCTCCAAGTAAGTCCATCCTGGCCACGCACCGAACAATATGTGGGACTCAGTTTAACGGATTCAAACCTAGCAACTATCTTCATGACCACCATAAGTAAGTGTTGTTTCTGATCCTCGGCTTACCTTTCTAAGCCTCCGCCTGCCAGGGTGGTCTATTTGAGCGAGCTTAGTTTCGACCTCCCCCTTGATTGAAACCCGTAATCTGTAGAAAAATACTTATTCATTCATTTAGGGCTTCCCTTGCTGGCCACAGTGACAACAACGCGAGCGAAGATAAAGGCCATCTTCGCATCACATATGCCAACAACTACTACAAGAATGTTGGATCTCGAACGCCACTCTTCCGTTTCGGAACAGGCCACATCTACAATAACTATTACGACACGTAAGCGATATGACAGCATTCATTGAGAATAAAAATATCCTTGGCTCTGCGACTAATTCATGAAAATAGTGTATCCGTTTCCGGAATCAACTCCCGAATGGGTGCTCAGATCCTTGTTCAGAGCTCTGTATTCAAGAACTCCCCAGTTGCTATTACCAGCCGTGATTCAGACGAAACGGGGTATGTCACACTTTCCCCGTATTTCATCCAATGGAAATATTGCTGACACTCTTCCCACAGCGCTGTAGCAGTCTACGATGTCAACCTAGGTGGTGGTATCAATGACGCTCCTGTCGGAACCCTGACTCCCAGTTCTATCCCCTACAGCTATTCTCTCCTCGGATCTGGCAGCGTTGCTTCCACTATTCCCGGACAGGCTGGCGCAATCCTTGGCTTCTAAACGTTACGCGGAAGAGACTGATGTCATGTTACTCTGTTGAGGTGTGAATGATATCGATGTATCCCTGAGTGTTCGTGCCCTTGCGCCAATTTTCCCCGGCAGTCTTGTGGTTCTTTATGTGGTATATGTTATATAGCCACATAGCTTTCTAACTTTACCTAAGCTCTTTATCCCTATTATCTGAGAATACATGGGCTCGCTTATTGATATCAGTCTGTGAAGCTCGAGTGCAGGCCATCTACAGGATTAAGAAATAGTGATCCAACAGCTCTACCGGAGGCAGATGACTGGTAGCCGGCAATATGTGCCTCGGGTATTAATACGCTGACTGCGAGTTGTGTGATGGGTGGGGAAACCAACAGTCAACTGGCCGAATCACAGACCCTCACCGGGTATAATTATCATCATTTACAACCAGCAACGTGACAAAATCATCTCGTCCGGCTCCACAAAGATCATCCTCCTTCCTCTTTTTACTTCATAAGACTGAAGTGTTATAGCACATCCATGTGGAATTGTGGGAAAAGTCCGGGGCGTTTGCGGGGTAGACATACAATATCTTCCCGAGCTTTCGGTCTTAAGTGTGTGTGCATTTGTAAACCACGTTGACCTAAGAATTCCTTCTGCCTGCTGCCAATAAAGGAAAGCCGCTCTACAGAATCTCACATACAAGTTAAAAATCTTATTTTCACTGTCACACATTGTTTCGCCTCATTTCCTTATCAATATCGCCGTCATGAGCGCAGAAAAGCCAGCCAGTTCCCCTGGAGCACTGTTGAAAGCATCTGATTCGGACACTGAAAATGCTCAAGTGACCCAATTGGAGACAGGAGGTCAATTATCTAAAATTGACGAAAAGAAGACATTGAGGAAAATAGATCTTCATGTGATCCCCATTGTTACAGTTCTCTACCTTCTTTGCTTCCTGGATCGAGGCAACATCGGCAATGCCAAAATCGAAGGTCTTATTGACGACCTTAACATGACTAGCCAGGAGTATAATATGTGTTGTGAGTCGGCTAGTCGCGGAAAAAGCGCTCTAGATGTGGTTATGGAGGATAAAAAATCTGACGCCTTGCAGTAACGGTATTTTTCTTCACGTATGCAGCCTTCGAGCTACCCTCAAATCTGGTTTTGAAAAGACTCAGGCCTTCGATATGGCTCCCAATTATCATGGTCGGAGTTGGAGTTGTTATGGTGAGAAAATTCTTCAAACCTTTGTGACTGCTCGTTTTAGTTGCTGATAGGACCCTTGTTAGACATTGATGGGGATTGTGAGGAACTACCACGGGTTGCTTATTTCGCGAATATTCCTAGGCGTGACCGGTACGACATGGACTCGCAATGAATCAAGTCACATTTGCTTACAAATTTCTAGAGGCTGGCCTCTACCCCGGAGTTGCCTTCTATATCACGATGTGGTATTGCCGCCATGAAGCGCAGCTTCGCCAGGCGATGTTCTTCAGTGCAGCTAGTGTTGCAGGGGCATTCTCAGGTCTATTAGCATTTGCTATCGCTGTAAGTCTGTGAGGAGCGCATAAAGTGTCTAACCTGCCTTATTACGGCTCCTATGTGATCTTGGCAGGCTAACGGTCTATCACTAGAAAATGGATGGTGTAGGAGGTCTAGAAGGTTGGCGCTGGATATTTATTCTGGAGGGTATCCTAACCACCCTCGTGGCCATTTCATCATTCTATTTCATCGCAGACTACCCAGACACAGCCAAATTTTTGACGGAGGATGAAAGAGCCTGGGTGCTTCATCGATTGAGGGAGCAATACGCTGGAAATGTCCAAGATTCGGAGAAATTCCAGTGGAAATATGTCTGGGACGCGGTTACAGATTTCCAGATTTGGCTTGCGTTGATCAGTGAGTATCGAACCTTTTCGTTTTCCCAGTCGAGTAAGGTGAATAACCACTTGTTTCGTTAGCTTGGTACGGTATGGTCTGCCCAATGTATGGAATATCGTTCTTCTTGCCGACTATCGTCCGGGATCTGGGCTACACTTCATCACAAGCTCAACTCCTTACAGTAAGTATAGTGGCCCAGGAAAATGCTGCTGCGAGAAATAGTTTAACTGAGGTTGAGAAACTAGGTTCCGATTTATGTCACAGCAGCTATCATTGCGGTGGTTTCTGCATACTTCTCAGATCGCATCGGCAAGCGTTCGCCTCTACTGATTTTACATCTCTCGTGCATATCTATTGGGTTTCTCATTGTCATCGCATCAGCTGGGAGGTCAGTGCCAGGGGTTGTATACTTTGGCATTTTCCTTGTCGTATGCGGTACGTAATTAGATTTATGGAAGAGCGAGATGAGAAAAGGTCCCTAGCGCTAATTGTTGAAACAGGAATATATCCAGCACTTCCCGGAAATGTAACGTGGCTGAGTAACAACTTGGCGGGTGATTATAAACGAGCTGCCGGAATGGCTCTTCATATTGGTGTTGGGAACTTTGCTGGAGGTGAGCTTCGATCAGTTGCGAAGGAGGGAATTGGTCTCTAACAAGATACAAAATAGCCATGTCATCCAACTTTTACCGAGCTCAAGACGCCCCTCAATATTATCTCGGACATGGACTGGAGCTCGGGTTCTCGTTTGCTGGCATTATTGCCGCAGTCGCTCTTCGATATGCCTACAAGCACGTGAATAAGAAAAGGGAGGCGATGGATGTTAGAAGCTTGACAGAAGAAGAAAAAGCAAGGCTTGGAGATAAGTCGCCCGCGTTTCGATACATGATATAAAAGTAATAGGGACGGAACATCGAACTCCATTAGTGTTACCTTTCTTCTATCGCCTTCTGATCGCTATTTGAGATTTTGCGATACTTGAGGTAGAGGAATTTCCGATGCTCCCACATATCACATTGTGAGAAACTTATCACGAATAGATTCGAAATTATAGAGAGTTGCCTTGCATCAAATGTGAGGTATAATTCGCGCGTTTCATTCAAGCAAACGTGCAACCGTCCGTCATCTCAGGGATGGCATGTTATGATCAAGTTTGGTTATAGTTTTATTAGATTCAATTCCAATGCTTTACGATATATAAAATACATTTACTCCCCCGTCAATTCCTCCAGCGTCGAGTCAATGAACGCTTTTTGCTCGTTCAACCATCGCCGGATCTCTTCCGTGTCAAAGGGGCGACGAGCCAACACTCGCGCTCTCTCACTCTTCTGCTTGGCGCGGACGCGTTCCTCCAGAATTTCGAGGCGATACTCGGTGTACTGGGTATACATTTCAGACTTGTGGCTGATGCCCCGGACTCCCGTGAGGGTCGTCTCGTCACGAACATGAGGGGACTTGGGACGGAAACATGTGACCATGCTGATGCGCTCGCGCCCGCCAAGGGCCTTCAATGCCTGGTGTTCAATGTACCGACCCTGAAGAACGACTGCAGTCCCCTATAGCAGCTGATTAGTTCTCGTCACATTTGTTACATGGGGTTATTTGAGTAATCTTACCATCGCAGGCCCGCGAACCTTCATGATTTCACCAGAGGAGGTTCTCAAGGCGGTCTCGCCCCCAACCATGTCAGTACAATCGGAGAGCATCACTACACAGACGAAGGGGAAGCTGTCGTAGTGCCAAGCGACACTGGAAAGGCCATCACTCAGAGGAGTTCCATCGTCTTTTTTGGGCTCCGAGACAGGTTTGGCGCCGCTGTTGACGGAGATATTTATGTTGGCAACTTCGAAGTCGAATGAAGGAATGACATCGATACCGGCGACCTTGGAAACAGCGGCAATAAGCTCGGGTGAATTCCATGCGGCATAAGTGAACGGAGCTCGACTATTCTCGGGTTGTTAGGATCTAGTTTCCTCAGTACGAATATTGCGGTTTCACTCACGCGGGCCCCATCCCTCTGACCATCTGCTTATTGAATGTGGAAGCAAACCGGCAATCCTTCAAAACCTCTTCGCTGAAAACTTCAGCTCGGATTTGCTGGATGGCCTCGTCGGTGAAGAGACGGAAAGGCTCGGAGACGGCATTGGGCGAGATTCCGTGGCCTTCGAGACCAATATCTTTCATAGAAACAATACTTGCGGGGGTCTGGAAGTTGATGTGCTTCGGGGCGTGGAATTCTTCTCTCGGGGTGCTTCTGGCTTGGTCGAGAAGGTATTGAGGTAGAGGTTCCGATGGAAGGGTAACGTTCTTGGTTGTAGGACCAATAACGTGGGGAGCCGGGGGAGGCTGAGCAACGACAAGGCCGGGCATTTTGCTGTTATGGAAAGGGTGTCCTAAGATCGGAATCGGTGTTGAGTTTGAGTTTGCTCTTTGTGATCGTTGATTTTCTTGTGAGGGAAAGGAAGGGAGAAGGACTCAAACATGTCAACGGGAAGCTTTATACTCGGGCCAGCTCTGATGTCTGCGAACCAGGCTCATCGTGGAGCTCGACTCCCGAGATCATTGCCAGCCCACAAAGACGTGTGCCCCATGGGGGCGGCTTGCTCTCCGTCTGATTGTGATATTGTGGCCTGCTAGTCTTGCAAAATGGTTTCCTGATTTGTACAATTTCTGAGATGCTAGAACATTTTGCGTTTGGTGTTATCGAACATGCTGCAGGCCGAGAGTTTGAGAAATCTCCGTAGGTGGTTGACTGCGGTAACGGTTCCCGAACCCTGTCACTCGGCCCCTTAGACTAGCACGGCTTTCACCGTGAGAATCAAGTCAATGCTCTAATAATCGGCATGTAATGAATGGTTGATCTAGCACTGGCCTCTGGCGAAGTGTAAGTTGTTTATCTCTCGTCGGATATTGTGTGCAATTTTTTGGCAAAATTTTGGTGAATACATGGGCTTCTTGATAACAGTGAACATTGAAATGCTACGTCTCGGATGCAGATTAGGTGCGTAGTGTCACGAGACGAGAGCCACCTAATCGGTATGGGAAGCCGAGCATCAATTTTGTGTGGGGGAAGACCACATGTGCTCTCGGGATCTGATGCTCGGTAGAGTGAGAAGGGCACTTATGAAGAGCCAGCCAGTGACAAACCTCATCGCTTGATAGGCATCTGGAATCATTACCGATCACATGAGTGGTATCATTCGCCGCCCGGACCGGAACCAACTTGGCATCCGGATCTGAGGATATCAGGGGGTTGATCAATGTTGGAAGTCGCCAACAGATCACCATGTGACTGGGCACTTCCTACCCGATGTCTTCGTTAATTCTTACAAGAGAAGGAGTTATTGTTTTTCCATATATAAATGAATGGATCAACATGAATGAGAATTTGCTAAGTAACATGGAGAATTGATGAAACGACGTATATTCCATAACCTTTACTGTCCCAAACCACCGGAGACCAACCCGTACCCTCGTGGTCACATTAATATGTGCCGGACCGCTCACCACGCCCAGCCGGGGCCAATTTGTGTGAGAGATGAGCATTCCAATTGGCTATTTAGGCCCCATTTAGGGGTCACTGTTGCGTCGCAGGCCTTCATATTTCTCGTTCTCTGTGGGCTCCAGACTAACGGCCATATCATCTCGGGTGGCCCAAACTGGTTCATAAACCGTCTCTGTTGGCTTCCCCAACAGCAGTTCTTTCATTCCAGTGCGAGACTTGCGAGAATTCCGCAATGTTCGAGCGGCAAGAACGTCCAGGACGACCATGGCAATCGTACTGACTCTATTTTCAAATGCTGTCAGCTTCTGGCATCACTATGCTTGGTAAAAGGGGACGTCTCTTACAGGCCGACAGCACCGGCAGCCAGTAGCGCCTTGTAAAGACTGCAAACAAGAATTCCACGATTATCGCCCCAGTAAGCAACAGAGCATGGTGTTGTGATGGTCGATTTCATTGCGTCTATGAGCAAACCGTAGCCAGCCGCCCAAGTCGCGGCTAATAAGCCGTTGACAGTGGCACTGACTTTTGGGATCCAGGATCGGAAGAAGATCCAAAGTCCCATGACCAAATTGGTGACAAGCGTCAACATGGCTGACCCTTGAAGCTTTTGCTATGTGGTCAGTCGTCTGTCGCGGTTCTCCTTCAATACGGGTGACTCACGAAGTAGAACATCCAGGGAATGGATGACTTCTCTTCCTTCAAGTGCGCTATGAAGAAAAACATGATGCCGGCGATGCAGCAAGAAGAAGTGATCTGCAACGTTTTGACAAGGTAAAACAAAACACGGGGGTAGGGCAGAACCCCCTTGGGTAGCTTAAATGCTGGCATGACGGCAACAGCGCTGCGATGTCGGGTATCTTTCAGATTGGGAATGTGATTCCAAGAGCTCTAGTTTGACTTATTGATAATAAGTAACACAATCCTTGCACCGGTGGAAGGGGGGCAGCCGCTTTTAATCTGGGTGGCCGTTGGCAGGTCGGTCTGGATGATGGATCGATTATTCCTCTTGGCTGAAGAGCGGCGAGGTGATAAAGAATGCGGCTGGCGGGGTCTGCCTTGTGTCTTACTTTGCGACTTTAGGTTTGCAGTAGTGCAAGCCCCGTGTGGTCATGAGACTTGATAACCTATGGAAGTTGCCATGGTGGCTTTAGAGACGCCAATTGCTATTCTAAGCTTGACCGGCGTGCTCTATCTGGCAATGGAGGAGAAGTGAGTAGGCGCAGTTGTTGCTAGGTTGGGAAGGTTGGGCAGCTGAGGCGGAATGATCTTTATCCTTTGGGTATGAACACTCACCTGGTGCTTGCTTTTAATTGGCTTTCGAGTGTAATGGCTTGGTCTGGATTTCAATAGCGTGACTTAAAGTGAACCCAGCCCCAAAGATGGCGGCAGACTTTAGCTTTAAACGGTGATCCTAAATTCCTCTAAACGGTCTAATTTCTCAGCTTCACTCAGCCCTACAGTCTTAGGCAATGAAGCATAGCTTTAGGCTTCTAATTATACTTCATGGAACGCACTCTGGAGGTCTTTAGTGGCTGTTTCCTCGCCTTCAGCTCTTGCCGCTAGTTCTCATCATGGAGGTGAGGAGGCGCCGGTCGAGGCGATGCAGTTTGAAAAGGGTCCGTCTGGGCTCAATCGGTCACCTGCTTAGCTCTTGATTCCACAAGCTTGATTGCACCGGGCCAATATATATCTGCTTTCCATGATGGGCGGATGATATTTGAACACAACTTAAAAAATTCACACACAACCAAAAGAAAAAAGGGATCATTGTCTGCTCTTATTCATTATAATAAGCCGCAATGAAGGGCCTACTGCCATACTTCGTCCTCCTCCTCCAAAGCACGACAAGCAATGCCCAAAACAACACCAGTTCCGGAGACCTCTCCAAATACGGCCTCACTACAGTGGACATTCAGTATCAGGTTCACTCAGCGTACGGTTCTTCCGACAATGTGACATCAGTTGAGCGCCGAGTTGCGTACTCCGTCATCAATGGCATGGCGACGATCGATGGCGATATAGTCTACGGAACCGAGGCCGATATCAAGCGCGATATTGTCTCAAATAGTCAGAGAAGGTCCGAGTTAGACTCACCGGACTCAGAGCTCGGGAAGCGGGCTTTCTCCATACGATCTCGAAACTCAAGATGGCCAGGTGGCATTATAGGATACACTTTCGACACCGCTGGCGCCACGTTTTTGACACCTGCTTTAATAGAGGACAGAAAGCAACGCTTTCGAGACGCCACGAAAAGGTGGTCAAACCGACTTAAGTGGCTACAATTTTCAGAGCAGACCGACTCTTACGATAAAAACGCAAATACGCCAGCCACTCGAGTTACCATAACATTCGTGGACGCAGACATATCTTGGTGGCCCGTCGGTATGGCCGACACACAGAAAGCCAGTGTTGTCTTGCTTGGGAATGAAGACGATTCATTTTATGTTCACGGCATCGGCCATGGTAGGTCCTTTGATTTGATGACCAAAGCAGCCCTTCTGACTCAATGCTAACCTTGATTGAAGTACTTGGACTCCATCACGAACATCAGCGGCCCGACCGATATCGTTTCTTCAACGTGGAATGCGCAAACATCATCGACTTCAACAGCGTCCCTGCCCAGTGCTCCCAAAGCGCGTGTTCAGGATGGGGATGCCAATTTGCACCGATTACCAACCCTCTGGTGTACAACTATGAGGGTCCCTATGACACAAACTCAATCATGCACTATTTCGAGTGGCAGTTTGGCAAGAGCTTCACACAGAAGCCCTTGATGGGTGTTGACAGCAAAGTTTATGTCGGCAGGGGAAGCCGACCGTCGCTCATGGACCTTGTTCGCGTTTGCGAAATGTATCCAGATGAGTGCCGCGGAATCTGTGGCGACGGGATTTACGCTCCGTCCAATTATGAGGAGTGTGACCCTGGGCCAACCGGCTATGACCCATCGGGATACTGCACGGAAGATTGTAAGATTGAAAGCAGCTTCAAGTGCGGCGACTTTCAGCTGGATGCCGGTGAGGAATGCGATGACGGTCCTAGCGGAAGCGCCACATGTACACCTGACTGCAAGAAGAGGTCGTGCCTTAACGAATGCAACCCCGAAGACGCAAACTCGTGCGACATCACCACCAGCTGCATCCTAATCGAAGGCGGTTCGGTGGCGAGCCAGGGCAAGCATTATTGTGCCTGCCGAGCCGGGTTCAGGGCTCCCTTGGAACAGAACCAGATGAGGCTGCCGTGGTTTACTCCAATATCGCAAGAAGGGCGTGTATTCGTTGAGCCAGGCCAAGCTTGCAATATACTCTGCAACGACTTCACTCTTGGAAGGGACGGCTGTAAGGAAGTATCTCTTTCTTCTTCATGTTATTAGATGATGGGCAACGCATAGTGTTCGATGGTGTTTGGGGTGTTGTGAGATGTCCGGTTGGATTTGGGTGTCGGGGCATTGGTTATTTTATTTTTCGCGTCACGGTACCACTTGAACGATTTGAAGATATTGATGATCTCTTGTTCTCAGTTTATGTTATATGAAGATTAATTTTACTTCTAGTTCTAGTAAAAATAATTCCATGTTCGCGGTTGGAAGATTCACGAGCAACAACATGAAGCTTAGCGAATTTGCTTCCTCCGCTCAGATCGCCAGTCATATTCTTCAACATCCACTCAATGACGTTGCTGCTCTCGTCTCGTACTCGATAAGATATAATGGAGCTTGTGTCGCATGGCAGTCTCCTTGGGGAACGAGAAACCTTGGAGAGTCTTCACAATGTTGTATGTAGCCTTTGATCATATGAAAGGCGTATGCACCAAGGAGCATTGTTGTACGTCCCACGATGTTGTCACGTCACCGTATGAGCGCTACCTTTCCTACGATCATCTGTCTGACGAGTTAGTTGCTAGGCAAAGGGAACATTCCTACTTCCTTGTTGCTCAACCGATCCTATATCTCGTCACAATCCGTGGATGTGGATTTTATTTTCGTTTGAGCCCCGTAATCGCCGCCGTTGAGCTTGGAAGATCATTAATTAGCGCCTGACATGGGAGCATGGGTCATATCTGTGGGCGTAGTAGTCGGCAAATCTAGCAGACATATATTTCTCCGTCGTGGCGGTCTTACCAATGGTCATTCATTTATTTCACTGTAATAAGCAGAAGCTAGCAGATTTGTGTTGGCAAAAGAGCTGGCATCAGCTGGAAGTATCTCTTGCTTGCTTGTGAAGGAAGATTGACCCGGGCGACCTGGGCTGCCGCCATAGTGTGATCTTAGCACGAGGGACACGATGGGCGCCAGCTCTTGTTTTTCTTTGCTTTAAACTACTGACTCAACGTCTAGCTTCGATATGTAGTCTCGGGAAAACTTCCGCATGATCTACTGGAGTGTAAAATCACCCCCAGTGGTTCGCTTACTTGGGGTTTTTGTCGCGGATAACACTTGAAGGCAGGCATGTGCCTAAAAATGAAAATTCTCGGAAGTAGTAAGCGTAAAAAGGGTGCCCACAGCTGATTGAGCGCTTGGGGTTATTTAGATGTGGAGAAAAAGCTTTTTAAATAGATATCTGCCTACATCCCCCTTGGCGTGAGACTACGATGGGGTGGGGGTGGAAGGCAGGCTGTCCGGAGGAGACGAGGTATCCTATTGCATGTTTCCACCTCTCTCGGGGCGCCTAGATCTTGTTCCCGTTGCGAAGAGTGCGCCGGCATCGTTCCTAATACGCGTGTAGTTCCGACAATGCTGCGTTAGGGTCGGGTCATACGTAAAGATCGCCTGGCTTGATCTCCGTGCGTTAAACAGGTGCTATGCAGGGACAAGGATGGCGCGGAGGTAGTGATCTTGGGCTCTTGGTAAGCATGAGTGAAGGAACCAGTGCCAATGGCTTGGAGATCTTCATGATTAGGATGGCGTGATTATTGGACATTAGCTGGAATAGCACAAGGACGGGCTGCCACTAGCCAGGCTATTGCCTCTCCACACATCCTCGATAAGCTCTGGTGAATCCGACCAACAGGAAATAACGCGTTGGTTCCACCCCCGTGGTAAACATTGGAGACCGTTGGAGCCTTGCCCTATTGTGAATTGTTCCTGTCCACTTCCCCAGGGTCCCAGGCTGGTTGATCTGCGGCCAAAAGGCATGACGCCTCCTGACAATACCACGCTAGACCACGTATAGGATGTAGGAGTAGACCTAGATGAACGAATGGGGGAACTCGTCACTTAGATTGGGTGGTACCCCTGAGAAGAAAGGGCCTTGGCGATATTACCAGAGTCGCTTGGACTTTTTTCACGTAAAAGCACTGCGCTTGAATCATGACAAACGCTAGCTTAGATGAGGTTTGCATAATGCGGCTAACACCATCGAGGAAAGGAGAGAACGGCTAGTATGTCATTTTCCCGCTGCTGAGCGAAATCCAGGGGCCATACAACAAACCATCTGCCTCTGCCCCTGGTTATCTGCAAGCTATTCATCTACGCGTTTTTACTTTTCTTTTTCTTCATCCTTTTTCCCGTCAGTTTAGATTTCGGTGATAGAACCATTCCGTCGGTTTGGAGGGCAGCGCCCAACCGCACACTATGTCCGATGCAACATCGGTGATTGTGAGCTTTCTTTCTCAAGAAACCGTTGCATGTCCAGAATGAATACTGATCCTTACAGGCGGGCGAATGGACTCTCCTGGCCCTAGCCCTAGTCCTTGTTGCTGCCCGCATGTTCGCCCGCATACAGCTTAATAAGGACAAACTCCATCTTGCCGATATCTTCCTCCTAGTGGCGTCCGCTTGTGCATTGGCGTTGGTTGTCTGCGACACGCTGGTATACAATGCTGGCACGATGCACAACTATGAAGATCCGGGGACATATACCCTACTAGTACGGAGTCTTCGATCATCCTGACTAGTCACCCTTGCTAAAGACTCGATGTAGATCAGGTTCACTGTCAACTACTGGTTTGATTTTGGGTGAGTGCCAACTTCCAGAGGGAAAGCAAGTCATCGTACTGACGCAGGAGATTAGCATGTATTTCCCCAAGTTTAGCATCATCGCCTTTTACTACACACTCGTCCCGCGAACACAACCTCGAATGCGACAAGCGCTGTATGCCCTTACAGCCATCACGGTGGCAAGTTCTCTCGTGACTTTCTTCGACGCGACGCTCTGGTGCGGAACAAATATAAAATCGAATTGGTACGCTCTTCTGCATGTGCGCAGAACCCGGAGAAGGTTCAGGTCCGCTGATGCTATCATATTTCGAGTACAGGTCAGAGGCTCCCGATGCTTGCAGAGCCTACGATTCAATGGTCATGATGCGTGTCCACTGGTCACTAAACTTCACCACAGAAGTATTAAGTAGGTCTCTTATCATCCCTCGGAGTCTCCATTCTCTAAACGGTGTGACTAGACGTTGTGTTTCCTTTCCCTCTGATTCGAGACCTCAAACTCCCTAAGTTCAGAGAGAAGGTTGGCTTGGCTGCGATATTGGGACTCGGCATAATTACTATCGCTGTTAGCATCGGTCGATTTGTCAACATGGCCGTTGGAGGCAATGGCTTCTCAAATTGTAAGTCTTACACTCTCTCCGCCGACGGACTCGGTGCAGTCGATCCTAATCACCCCAAACAGATTTATGGGCCACATCTGAGCTGTGTGTCTCGATCATGGTTGTTGCGCTCACAGCTCTGAGACCGCTCCTCCGGAAGATAGCTCGTTTGATCAACGCAACCAACAGCGACAGCGACTACAAGTATGGAGGGACCTCAGCCGGCTTGCACACAAAGACCGGCCGATCGAAGCCAACACACACCCAAGGCTCAGGCGTCTACTGGAGGACTTACAGCGGCCCTGGTACCACTAAGGATGGTGTGGCTGAGAGCGATGTGGAGCTGAATGTTATGAAGACGAAAAATCATGTGATAAAGACGGAGGAGATCCAAATCTCAACTGAAGACGCAAGACCTGGGCATTCCAAGAAGCCTCTGGGTACTGAGGTATCAGTAATGGCATGAAAAAAATAATTCTTGATGGCGCAAAAGATTCGATAGAGGCAAGTGGCCGTCATAAAACAGGGACCGCAGAGTCACCTCGACAGAATTATTGGCAGTCACATAATAATGCTTCCTTTTGTGTCAGAATAGCTAATCCTTTTGTGTATGAATAAATAATACTATCTAATAATTACTCAATAATTTATTATTATAATACACTATTATCTATCATTATCATGATTGTATAAGAAAGTTGAGATATATAAACACTTTTGCAGTCGCTGTTATTTTGACGCCCACTTGAGAGCAGTAGTGATGGAGATGCCGAGTATTCACCTCGATGTCCTATTGGGAGAACCAATCGTAGTCCTGGATTGAACAATCGAAGATATAGCAATAACATCTCTTCCCGTATTGGCAAACTTGTGAAGGGAAAAGAGAAGATGAATTTGGCATATAGAGACAGAAAGAAAAAAACAGGACCGGACACACAATAAATAACAGGCAATAACCATGGTATATTGCCTTCCCTAAGAAATGTTGTTAGGAAAATTGTCAACTAATATAGTACTCGAACTGGTACTCCGTTTTGCTGGCCTAGGTGGCACTGTGGTTGTTTGAGAGTCACTGTGAAAAGACGAAGCCGCCCATCTAATTTATTGGGATGTCATTTTGACTGTGCAGCGAGAGTCACGCCATTGATAAGATAAGATTAGATTGTGATTTGATTGGTATCGGCGTTGATAGTCATAATGTTGCGATGGAAGGAAGGAACTAAAGGGGTTCAAGCCAGTCTGCTCCTTCCCTTTTTGCAGCGAAGCAGCAGCAAACACCAGACGTCTTCCATGACGATGGATCTTCTTCTAGTTTTCATCCTCTTCTCTTCATCATCGCCATTAGACCACCACCTCACGTATCACTTCCCTGAGAAACTGACTGAACCCTTGGTATTTCGCACGAAAGGCTGTTGCGCCCGTCGCCTCACCTCCCTCTCCCCTACCCCGTCACCGGCGAGAATCTCGTGAGCTTACCGATCGAAGTTATTGAGCCTGGATTCTGGCGCTAATCTCACAATAAGCCTGCCGAACCTGCCACCGGGCAAAAGGCTGCGAGTTTGTTGATCAAAATCACAAAACCTATTCTGAATGCCTGGCCACCCCGCCAACGCGGGAAATACTGTGAGTTGGCCACTGTTAGATGTATCGTGACCACTTTAGCTGACACTGTCACGGCCAGCGGTCCTCCAATCGGGCGGTATGTAATTTTTCAAGCGACTAGATCCTATCAGACTATCAATGTGCTAACGGGCCTTACCTTGAAGAAGAATGGAGAGGCCACTGTGCAGGTAAGAGGTTTACCAACCATAACCCACCTGTACAGGGTGTGTTACTGACAAAGGCGAGTTTGAAGGGCCAAGAAGCGTTGAACTGGGTACAGAGTTTTCTCTACGCCGCCGAATCTTTTAGAATACTAATATTACTCTAATAACAGCTTCTACGAGATGAAATCGCTGTAAGCCTCACAATCGTTTGTCTCCAAATGATCAAACTAACATGAATACATAGGCCTTTGAGCGATTCAAAGATGTTAGTATAACCACTGGATCGGTGCCCTAAGACATAACTGACTTCGGAACTGAATAAAGCCCGCCGAGCAACAGCTCACGGTAGGTTTTCACTCTTTGTTGATCTAATATATTGACTTTCTAATATGTACTAGGCCTTGGGAGGCCCCATAGTCGCTGGCCCGGCCCCAATCCCAGTAGCAGAAGCAGCAACAAGAAACTTTACTTCATTCTTTGCACCAGAGCCTGCCCCGTCGTCCTCGCCCCTCTCCTACCACATCTACTTCGATGTCCTCTCTGCCTCTCTTATTATTGGAAGAAAATTGGGTGTCCAGTAGCGACCGATTGTCCTTTTCTCCTGCTTTTTTGGCGCATCGCATTAGAACTTTCATATTTTGAATACCAGTAGCCGCAAATATACTTTTTCGTTTAGGGGTTCGACCTAAATTTTGACGCAGGTATCCTAGTATAAAAACCACGCCTGAAACACCAGAACCACGTGTCTTTGCTTTACTGTACTCCAAGACGTCCGCACCCTGGGCAAGTAAGGTAGTTAGTAGTGTGAGTTCAAAAGAGATGCTTGAGTCCGCACAAGGATCACATACAGATACAATTTACCGAGTGCGCAAGAAAAGAACCCCGAAGAATAACAATCCTAAGATAGCACCGAGGCTTTGGAAAAGGGTTCATAACAAGCGTTTAGCATAAAAGTCAGTTCTCGATGAGTGACTCACTCTGCGATAACCCCTCATTGCTCTTAGCGATTTGATGGAGTCCTTCCTCATACCCAAACATAACTTCGTCTCATCACACCAAGACTGTCCGAACTATTCCCTGATTCCAATTCCAAATTCACAGGCTTAAGGCCGAACGCCAAGCTCACCTCGCAATCGAACAACGACACGGCAGCCGCAGGCACGTGAAGGGCAACATGACGAGCAACACAACCCATATAATGGACTCGCCAAAGCCCTTGACCTGTTTCCCTTTATTCCCTAGGCTTCCTGCTGAAATACGTGTAATGATATGGAATATGGCTATCATTATACCCTTGCTTCCCAAACTTCATTACTATTCTCTGTTCAACGAAGACCACCCAGGATATAGCGAGAGCTATCTTCCTTTACTCTTATGGGCTCACATGTACTGTCCTAAATCGGAGAGCGAACGCAATCGATTGCAAGATGAAGAGCCACTGCCATTAAAAGACCGTCGTGTATTACGAACTCAGCGCGCCAACTTCGCTTGGACTGAGGCCAATCGGTTCCAGTACTACTGGAACGCGGGACTTCGAACTGCTTGCTGGGAATCTCGCTATGCTTTAAAACAATGCTGGAGAAAACTGAGAATAGCAAGAGAGTCGAAAGAAAAACCAAAGAAGAAACCTGCTCCAAAGAAACGGCCTAGAAAGAAACCGCTTACAAAGCGTCAGCTTTCAATAAAAAGGAGGAAAATCGCGGCAGGGCGTACAAGCGCTCTAATTAAGGAAGGTCGTCATTCCATCTGCATAGACTTCAATCATAGGGATATCATCTGCTTTCGATTTCCGGCAGAACACCTAGCTGCTTGTGTCTTCCTAGAATGGGATAAGTTGCTCACTCGTCTTCCTTTTTTTCAACTTCCCTACACCTCGGACTTAAATCTTGCCTTTGAATTTAAGGATGAGTGGAAAAAAGGCTTAGGGAACACGGCAGAGTCAGTGCGTGGTTATCTCTCCGAAGCCTCAGTCCGAGGTCTTATCATGAGGCTTCACTGGTCCTGGTCTATCGGTAAGGTCCCTCTTTGGACTCGAATATACCTTATCACTTCTAGGAAGGATATCCCAATACGCCCAACCTTTCGTCGGATTAAAGGTCTCCGATATGACGTCGACCGTCTCTATGGAGCGGATTTCAACTGTAAGCGGAAGCCAGATTATTTCTTTTTCGATGGCAAACACAAGTTTATTGATGCTTGTTCTTGGTGTGGTTCTACCTGTCCTCCCTTTTGGTGGATCAAGTCACCTATTTGCGACTTCATCTGGAAGATTCATAGATTTTGTCGACCGCAAGGGATAGACGATCTTCAGAATCTTCGCAACAACTTACCAACCCCCCTCGACCATTGCCTCCGAATTCTTGGACAGATCTCAGCCAGCAAGGACATAAAATAGATTTTTATGATTTCTCAGCCTGCCTGGCAGCTTGCGGCCTGAACCTTGAATACGGAGATTGCTTCTTTCTTTCTTTCTTTCGATAGAATTTGATAAGAGGCTAAAGCTTATGAGGAGATGCCGTTGGAAAATTTGGAAAGCAGCAGACCAAATCACAACAGAAAGGCAAATGACACATTCAAGTTACCAGAGGGATCGAAAAAAACCATGGACGCCGATAGGTTAGCGTTGGTGCGGTGAAGACTATAGATGTTATTCACATCGAACATACAGGATTAATGTTCTCGATTATAAGGCAGCCACTACTCTTTCCTTGTACTATCACTATAAGTTAAAGTATTTCACATTTTAGTGGCTATGTCTACTAACCTGGGCTATACCTTGACATTAAGAGCAGACGCAAGTGATAAAAAAAAGGATATTTCTCCTAAAGAAGTTAATTGATGCGGATGCAAAGAGTTTGACTTGATTTGGAAGATTCCAGCGAACCCTATCGCAGATACCATTAAGTAGACTTTTGGTCTTGAGTCCTTGATTAAAGCTCTGTATTGATTAAGCCCTGGAAGTGTGCCAAATGGGCCAATAAATACTGGAGCAATTTTCGTTAAGCTGAAGCCATTGTATCGATGACGACGTAGCTGAAAAAAAAACAATTAGGCAACCCAAAGGGCATTATAATATTACCTCAATCGCTCATGCCGTTTTATGGGTCTATCTTAAAGGAGGAACTGAGCTGCTTCTTCATATCGCGGTGCCATAGGTGACTAAAAGGCCATTCTACCCAAGTTTGCTATCGCTGCGGCTGAGAGTGGGACAGCACAACAGCGCTTCCTCTAGCAGCCATTTGGTCATGTGAGCCCGTTTCCTCAGAGAATCGGTTTCCTACCCTGGTCTCCTCTGAGGCTGACAGAAGGGGCTGGTTGGCAAAAGAACTCAGCTGAACTTTGGATGCCTCTCAGCCACCACACCGCCACGCTGCCTCTATATGGAACTGGATCCTAAATCCGCAGTCTATTCTTCGTAATCATCTAATACGGCGGCCATTCTTCTTTTCTATTGATTCTCTGGCTGCTGTCTCTGCGCGTCGCAATGGGTGTAGTCGATCCGAAGCCTGGAGATGGAGGAAACCCGGGCGATAACGGCGGCCATGGTATTTTGAACAGCCAGGAGGAAAGAAAACAATATCAAAACATTTACCGCTTTCTCAACAGGGCGGATGTCGACCGTGACGGTATGAGCTCATTACACCATTTATGAGACGCCAACTAACCCGTCGCCTTGTAGCCAAGATTGATCGTGTGCGTTTCTTCAAAGATAAAAAGCCCGTTTTTGAACGAGCATTTCACGAGCGGCTGAGGTCAAGTGCTTCTTGGCCTGCGAGGGGCTCTGATGCACGGCAGGAAGCCGAGGTCATCATTGTCGAGGAGCTTGATCCGGAGTGTCTGAGAGAGTTCCTTGCGACGCGCATTCGGAATGATACCCAGCGCCAGTCCTTTCTTAGTTTCGTGGACGAGTATCTACACGATCACCCGAGCTTCAACTTCACAGATGTGGAATATCGGATCCGTCCTGCGCCGTCCGTGCAGAACAAACAGCAGCACGAACTGCTCATCCACATACAGCTGCGCGAATTGGACCGGCCCTTCAAGTTGAGCTATTTCGAGATTCAGAACTCCGCGCGGGAGTCTCGAGCTCTCAGGGCCTCTTACGCATATGGGCCATTGAATCCAGTGCAGCGCCCACCGCTGACACCAGAAGATGCCGATTTCCCACCGCTCGCAATCACAAGAGCTAGTGTGGCTATTTGGTTTGATGGCGATCCCTGGGACACTTGTGCGTCATCTCCTCTTTATCCCAATCATCAAATCGAAGAACGCGACTGACTTTCCATCTCCCCAATTCCTTAGGTGTGATACTTGTCGACAAACGTGTGCCTTTTTTTTGGGCTTCCGGGACAAGAGCGCCCGTCGCGCTATGTTGTTGGTGCCCACGTGTACTCGGGGCATACTTCTATACGGTCTCTCATTATGGACTGTTTTCAAAACAATACCAATCTAAGAAACGCCGGTATACCAGCTCCGTTCACAGTCACGCAGGACTTGCGCAGCATTATAGGATACGATTGGCTCAGGATCATTGGCTTCGTTACTCGAGACCTTTACTCGATACACTGGGCCCTACAAGGAGGGGACCGCATGTCGGATGAGAACAATCAGGAGTTGTATCGAACAGCTTTGCAGCATTTATTCTCAGTAGATCGACGGATTACGTGGTACTGCGAGGTCATTCAGGAACAGCTGAACTCGTGCCGTTCCAAAGGAAAGCCGTTGTGGAATGGGAAGAGCTTGGGTCTGGAGCAAGTCCGAGTCGCAGACATGGTTTCCCAAGAGTTGGTGATGGACTTTGAGAATATCAAGACCCAGATTGCACAGACTATCGAGCGGTTAGACAAGAGTATTAGCTATGTCAATGGCCAGGTCAATGTCAAAGAGGTCGAGAGAGCTAACGCGCAGAGCAAGATCGTGCTGGCACTCGCAGTGGTCGGAGGCTTCTTCCTTCCAATAAGTACCATTGCGGCGATTTTCAGCATGGCGGATGACTGGGCTCCCGGCAAGGATGGGTTTGGTCAGTTCTGGGCTATTTGCATTCCAATCTCTGCGTTAGTAATGGTGATACTGGTCATGATTATTCGCTGGTCGACCATACTACGATGGATGGGGAGGCTAAGGAGAGCTAGTCAGATGTGTACTGAAGGGGTAGTTTAAGCAATTCTATGGGGAGTTCCTAGAGATGGGTAAAAGGGGTACATACTTACTATACAGCTAAATTAAAGACATGGTATTGGTGTAAATTTGAAACTTGCAAATATAATTCTATGTCCTTCTCAAATATTTTGCGCAGAGTGGATGGCTTTGTTCCATCCCTGAGGGCAACTTGCTCCCGTAGCTATTCCCATTGGGGATTCACTCACCCAGCTCTCTGCCACCGGCCGGTCGCCTGACTGTACCATATCGAACAAGGATTGCTGGACTTGGGGCAAGCCGTCAGTACTCGGAAAGTACATCCAACCAGGAGCCTGTGCCATCCACGACACATCGGTCATTGGGCCATCTGCAATTGAGAGGTCAGAGCGCGTGCCACTGCCCATGCAAATGCCCAGCGTATTCTGCATAATGCCAGCTAGTCAGCGCATGCCAGACCATTTTGCCGAGTTGTAGTATGACCGTGAACTCGTGACATACCTGTGAATCCATTCCAGTCAACAGCGTCTCAAAGTCTGGGTTATGAAAGCCTTGTAGGGATATATGGGCTTCCTCTGGAGGCATCCATCCAAGTCGCCTTAATTGGGCGGCGACGTCGGGATCCTTTCGAAGCATATGTTGTATGTCGATTGACTGAATGCTCGTAGGTGAATTTCCTATTCCCTCTGAAGGCACTCTCGTCCGTTGTGCGTGCGTTGCTGATTTCGCTGCCTTCGCTTGCCAGTCTTCCAGCAGCCGCTGGAGCGCGTCACCGCTCAATGCGGCGCATTTCCAGGTTTGGCCCATTCCATTTAGAGCAGCAATGCATTTTTCCACTGCCTCTAGCTTAAATTCGGCATTTTTGCTACGAACTACACTGCGTAGATGGATGGCTCCGGCCGTGAAGATGAATTGGGTGCTGGAGATTGGTGCACAACTGAGACCAAATTTCTCATCAAACAGCTCTGCTATCTGTAAAATTTTGACTCTGTGATCTATGAACGTCAGTCTATTTCATCTTTTCATCGACAGGGGAAGAACAAAAATGGTCACCGACGCTGCCTGGTTGCATCTATCGGTTGCAGAATACATCGTTGAATAACTAGATGCTGATCTTGGAGAATGCGTAGATGCTGGGCCATCACAATAGTCCGGCCGGTTTAGTAAAATGACTGCAAAGTAGTACATCATGTTCACAGTCATTACATGCGGCATCAGTGTTACATCTGAGACGTCACCTCGAAGCATGCTAGGAGTCATGCGGAGCGGCTCTGGTAGCTCTGCGTACCATTTTTCAAGAAGAACACTAATAATGAGAGGTGTTGGTTAATTAAGGCAGACCAAGCCATTAAACAAGGACATAGAGTCTTGGACGTGCCTGATTTCCTTCTTTGCACATTGCAAATCGTCGAGACGTACATTTCCTTGGCTGGAGTACCTAGAGTAGCAAGTATTGTCAACATCTCCAGCCCTTACGATCGTTGAGAAGGGAAACCGTGAGCTTACACGTTCTCTAAGAGAAGTTCGATAACCCTAGCAAGCTTACTTGTCCAGACTGTAGTCGACGACTGCCATGAAGGTACTAAGATATGTTGGCCGTTCCTATTGTGGCCGATCCAGCCGGCAGCATCTTCCTCTTCATTCACGTCTGGAAACGGCATTCGATAATGGCGGAGACTTGGGGCAGGAGCCCTCCCGACATACGTCGACCAAAGCTTATCCTGGATATAAGCGCAATGCCAGACTCGGTCTCGCGAGCGCTTCATTTCTGCTGAAATGAGGCCCTTCTCGACCCAAGAAGACGAGTCGATACCTAAACCAACTACTCCATCATTAGCAATCTTCATCAGAGAAGTCGTTGGTTTAATTCGGGGTTTGCTGCTGCTAACTCACGAATCCGACTTAGTCGCAGGCCGGTGCCAGAATAGATGTATCCCAAACTCTGCCGCGCGTGGCCGGCATGGTGAGAACCAAGGAGCATAAGACCAATCACGGCGCTCAGACGTGCGGCCTCAACTTCTTCCTGGAAGAATTGGGCTGCTGCCTGAGCCAAACTATCCGAGATTGCCATCTTCTCGGCGTAGCTTGGCTTCTCCAAGTACATGAATCCAATAGCAAGCATTGAAAGGTGTAACAGAGGGCTATAGAATGCTGTCCGAGTATGCCGGTTCGCGATTGACCCTTGTCTGCCACCGTCACGGTCCATGTCTTGCCGGAAGCGTGTTTCATCCACCCACATGCACCACGGGTTGAAAAATGCGAAGAACAGTCGAAGGGCTTCTGCGCAAGAGAATTCGTCCAGAGCGCCCAGAGCAAAAGAGTCCTGGGTACCAGTAGATGCGCAGTAGGCGCCTAAGCTGGACCTCCCCATACTTGTAGGTGAGGCTGGGGCGGCTGGCAGGTGCTTGAACATTGATGTCGGCCCGTATTCTCGAATCTCGCCTGTTTCGTTGTCAATCTATTTCGACAAACGAAATAAGAGGCATATTGTTAGCTGTATTTGCTTCGCGGTGGCTATACCTAAATCCACTTGAGATGACTCACTTGGAGGCGTTCGGCAGGCTCGCAGGAAGACTGCCGGTGAATCGTATCGCTCGGGCCGGATGGTGACGGCGACTGGTCTTCCTCAACCTGTAAGCTTGAGACATCTGATGAGCCTGCGACGGCATGTGCATCGTCGGCACCTCGTTCACGTTCCTTTTCTGACAATTTCTTTTCTAACCAAGCCAGACGGTCTTCAAGAGCGGCGACATAGGCTTTGGACACTGGCCGTCTCTTGTCCTGATTACTATAGCTACACTCCTCATTATATGTGGCACAAGGAGCTATTTGGGTTACCGGTTCCTGATTAGTTATCTAAGCATAGCATTGTATGGAGTGTAGGGGAGGGGGATAGGGATTAGGTATTGGCTACTTACTGCACGTGGGCCGAATTCCGTTGCATTTGGTCTTTCTTTTGAGGCATGTAAGCTACGGATAGAGTATATTGAGAGGATATACAAGTGGAACGTACTTCCGACGACACGTATCACACGCTCGACTGACATGCGAGGTCTTCCTTCTTGTAAATCTCGCCGGAGGGTCAAACCCCGGCGTTCCAGGGGATTCTCCCGGTCCGTGTGCAGATTGACTTGACACGTGGAAAGAGGCTTGGTTTCCCGACATAGTCTCCATGGTGCCCTTTTTCTTAGCCATCTCGTGCGTGTGCAAAGCTGCGTGCATGTAGGCACAAGTCAGCTTGGGTCCATTGTCTTTAGACGTTTGGGTACAGAAGCTTACTGATCAATGGTGCGTCGTTGCATGAATAGGAGATTGTTGGGAAGATGAGCATTTCGCGGGGATGACAGCTCCTCGATGATTCAAGACCAGTCGCTTGTGGTATCTACCAGCCAATGAACTCGCGCCCTTTGTTGCTTATCTCTAACGGGTGTCGGAGACTCTCCGCATCTCACCAACAATCATCTCTATTAACTTCCAATTGCGGCTGTGGGGAACCTAAAACCTACTAGCTTAAGTTGCTGGCCGGATTATGGAAACCCGCGGAGATTCATTCCGTCCAACCCATTTAGCAGGTTCATGGTAAAGCTTGGTGAAGAAAAACCCATGCCTCCTATCCTCATATGATAACTAAATACATTGATGTCTTGGATAGATATCAGTTGAAATCGTTGGCATTCCTGGTATTTTTTTTTAAAACCCTTCCAATCTGATTTAATCCTTATCCTTATTCTTACAAACCAATATCCAGTGTTCATTCGCTTTGTTGGAAATTGAAGATTGCAGTCGTGTATAGGGTAGGCAGCCATGGGCCTCAACATTGACGGAAGTCCTCTACGAAAGGCACTCGAGTCTGGCCGACCTGCGCTGGGCGTGCAGATGGTGTTGCCCTCAGCTCATGTTGCTCGTGTAATTGCCGGTGTTCCAGGCTTAACAGTGAGTCAGTAGACCAGTCATCTTAATTGAGAGACCCTTCCCCCCCTTCTCTGGATATTCGTTCAACTGACTCAATAACCATAACCAAAGTACGTTACGATTGACCTCGAGCATGGCGGCCTAGCAGACATGGAAATGCAGAGCGCCATCAATTCAATAGCTCCGTTTGGTGTGTCACCACTTGTGCGCCTTCCTTCGGGCGAGCCATGGCTCATCAAGAGAGCGTTGGATGCAGGGGCCCATGGCATTGTGATCCCCTTGGTATCAACACCGGTGAGCTTTCTCCTGTCTTGTAAGATTAACCCCGTCCCCTAGGTACTGACACGACAGTCAAATTAGGAAGAGGCCGCCAAAATCGCTGCAGCCGCCCGGTTTCCTCCACTGGGAACCCGAGGTTTTGGATCGACATTCTCCCGTGACGCTTTTGGCTGGTCGTCTGACGACGAGTACCGAGAGAAGGCTAACGGGGAGGTTATTGTGGCGGTGCTAATCGAAACAAGGGAGGGATACGAGAATATTGACGACATTGTCAAAACGCCAGGTATAGGTAGGCATAATCCAAGCTTCATGAATGATTGATCCAAGTGATTCCTGTTATTTTTCGGAAAAGCTAATAAATTATTGACATACTCAGACGTTGTAATGATTGGTGAAACTGATCTGTGTCTGTCTATGGGTTACAATCTTGACCCATATGATCCACCAAAGGAGGTCATAGAGGCTACAGAACGCATATCATCTTCCGCAAAGGCGGCAGGTAAATGGCAAGGAGGCCGCATTCGTCCTTCCAGTGGTGGGGTGAAAGGTATGATGGCTCGTGGAGTTCAAATGATAGGGGTTGGCCTGGATGCCTGGGCGCTAAGAGACACCTTAACTGCTAGAGTTAATGAGGCTCAAGCATCTTTCTAAGCTCAGGTAGCCAATATTAGGAATCTCTAACAACCTATGTTTTAATTGCAGACATTTGAGCACAATTCAGTATATCAGATATAGTCATAAGATATGTATAACACATCATTTGGGCGCTATTTCGCTGGAAAAGAGAGTTGGGATCACACAATAAAGCGCAAAACCATTACATCGGATTACGATGAATACAATAGGCTTATGTCATTTACGATCATATTTGGATGGTGGTGGGTTCTTCGCAGGTTGTGTTGATGGATTTGTACTCTGAGTTCCATATTCGTAGTCAAAGTAAGATCGCTAGCGGCCTTTCAAAACCCTTCCATACATACTCAGCAGACGAGTTTCCTTAGACAAAAGCCATCTACCTTCGTAAATCCCGTCCATTACCCGGTTCACATCTGCCTTGAATCCTTGATCAGTACTAGTTGTTGTCAACCTAGCAAGTTCTATGTTGCAAGACAGCATAATAGCAGTAATAGCCCTAGCCGCTACTGGGGCATCCAGTCTTTCCCGAAACAACTGAATGCGACTAGTAAACATATCTGAACTGCTCATTCTATAGTTGTATGTGTCAACAATTTGGTCGTCTCTGGATTAATTCCAAGTGATTGATAACATACCTCATTGTCCGTCAAGTCGGCAAATGCATGAGCGGCGCTATCCTCCTGATGATCAGATGCTTCCCTGACTTGCTGTTCCTTGATATTGTTGAGCATGCGTAGGTAGACACTGAAGCCAAGTGACAAGAGGCATTGAAGAGTGAAGCTACCGAGCACAACACCTATTCCCATGCGATAATAGGGAGCCTCTGACGGTTTGAAAAAGAAAGGCCCGGCAATATTTCCTAGATTTCTCGATTGTGAGCTACGCGTGACTCGGTCTGCGAGTGAAACTCAATCAGCTCAACTCACCGGCACAGTAAGCAATCCAGACAAAGCTGCTCGTGACAACCTTTTTAGTTGTTCCCGCCGTATTGGATGATATAATGGCAAGTAGCATTACATATGGAACATTGTATGGGCCTGTCAGGTAGTATGCGAAAAGCAACACTCCTCGAGGCCCGCCGACAAGGGCAAACTGAATTGATATTCCAATTAGAGGGATGAGAATCACACCAGCCATATAGAACAAACGCTTTCCTTCGGTGAAAGATATACAGAGCCCGACAAGAATGTTTGACAATGTTGATACAACACCCCACGGCATCGAAAGTAAAGTGGTACTTAAGGGAGCTGCAAGAACGATTAGGCGTGTCTGAGGTAAGCGAACAATGTGAGAATGTATAACATACTGAAACCGAAGCCTGAAATGATGGCGGTAGAAAAGGCGTTGAGACTGCCATTTACGAGGTTGGAAACAAACGCAAAGAAGACGAAAAACCAGGTCTTGGGATCCTTAATCGCTTCTATGGCTTGGCTGCGGTTAAAGTGGCGATTGATCATTCCCGTCTGGTTTCTCTTGATACGCGCAATTGCAGTCAACTTCTCTTCATGGTTTAAAAACCATGCCGTGACAGGGGAATCAGGGAGCACAAAATAAAGCATTACCCCCCAGGCGACCGTGAAAGAGCCATAGGTGATGTACAAGTACTGATAACGCTCAAAGCCAGACTGGACGTGCCACTGGCCTATAGCGTAGGCAAAAAGGCCGCCGAGTATGCCTGCTATAGAGTTGAACCTTCCAAGGCGCTAAGGTCAGTCGTAGGCGACCAGGAGAGTAGAGATGGGGAGAACGTTATATGTACCAGAACGCTGTTCGCAGGGATTGCTCTTCACGAGTCCACCAGATCGAGCACATCATCTGAAGTGTAGGAAGAACACAGGCTTCAAACAGCCCCTGAAAGAATCTGAGGACCACGAAGCCCGTATAATTCTTGACAAAACCTTGACCTAGAAGGATCAGACCCCAAGCCATACAGTTGAGCTATTGTTCAGCGTCGCCACGTGGTCAGTCGGCTTTTTTTTGGTCAGGGCTGAGATTGAATTCGAAAAATATGAGCTTACAGATATTGTTCGCCCAAGTGGATAGTGTTGGTTCATATATGAAACCGCAGGCTGCCATACAAGAAAGGCAAAGTAAAAGACCGAGGCACTCCACGAGAACTGGTCGCCCTCCATATGAAGGGCTTTGGACAATCCATACTGAAATGGTCAGCGACTTTTTGAGTTTCCCCAAAGGTATCTCTGCGCTGAAACCCCATACTCACATTGTTGGCATAATTGTTGGAGACTTTATCCAGAAATGATAAAGTGGCTGTACAGGATATGAGAGGCAAGAGAATGAAGTCAATCTTGTGGCGGACCCGGCGTTCGACCTCTGGTAAGACTTCATACCCAGCGTCGAGCTGTGCGGCGAAATCCAGGGCAATGTCACCGTCTTCATGCCTGTGAATAGTCTTCAGGTTGACCTCTGGGCTTATGCCGTCATCCTCATGTTCCGCCGCAGGGACCTTGGTAGTCTCTGACGCCTTGGAAATGTCTGGTTGCTTGCTGGGGTCAGCCATAATCATACGATGCTAAGAGTGTCAAGGATAAAAGATAGACAAATTTGCCCGAGGGATTGCGAGTCCGTGGCTTCTAAACTGTCTTCAAAACCGGACATGCAGCTTCCGCCCAGACCCTTTATAATCCTCCATCAAAGCGACATGGGTAGAGATAAGACGTCGGAAGTTCTCCGCAACTTCTCGCTTCCCTGCACTTTCTTTTTGGTCCAGTTGGAAACTTGAAGTTTATTATTCGCTAATATAATTGGGGTGGCATGGGCCTCCTGCTAGACCTTGAGTTGCCAAGAGACAAGAATTAATACCCGAGCGGTAATCATGACTCGACAATTGTTGAGCAACTAGTGTCACTTACTGCCGCCTATGCTACTTTTATTCTCGATTGACCTGCGAGTGTACATCCATTTTTTTTAAGTAGATGCATACCAGGACAGTCCACGATGCCAATCTGGATCGCAGATAACAACTTTTTGGGAATTTAGACTTGAGATGTATGAGAACATGTAGAGTTACTCTCCGATGTATCCTGACTGCTTTGAATTTCTTACGGGGTTACAAAAGCCATTATCATTAGACGACAATAGGCTCACGCTACCGAAATATCTTATCCGGGTTTCCATTTACCGCGGATTAATAGCTGTGTGATTAGTCACTGGAATTTGATATTCCGCGGGTTCTCAAATTCCGGACCTGCAGTAGCGTGACATAACATGCGGCAGGGGCCAATACTTACTATCAAGTTGACCTTATTGAAAACTGCGAGGTCTTCGCCGATTGAAGCTTGCTATATAGAAGCGTCCTTGTAACGCCCTTTGAAGCTGGAAATTACATTTCAACAAACTATCTAGATCAACTCGATCGCTCGACCGTCTTAGAATTTCTAACCCATTTCAATCTCATCAATTATCAACCATGGCGCCATCTGCAGTGAAACAGCCATCCACTGTCTCCACCTTCGAGGCCAAGGGGGCTCCTATCATTGACCGTACCAAGACAACAGCGGTCAACATGGAAGGTCTCAAGTACCCCGAGTATTATCCGCATAACGAACCTGGGGACAAGTTCCCTGACGCTGAACCATTCGAGTACCATGACCGGGCGCTCGATGCTGACCCCACCATGCCGGTATTTTACAATGACCATGTACAGATTGAAGAGGTGGGTTATGGCCAATGGTCCATTGAATCTTCCACTGTCTCATTCTTCCTTGTTAATGTACGGAACTGGTGATTAGCTTACTCCATTCATCGGCGTCAAAGTGACTGGTCTAGACCTTGCCACCCTTGATGAAGCGGGTCAAGACCAACTGGCGCTCTTAGCCGCCAAGAAAGGCATCGTCTTTTTTGCAAGCGACGACAAGGTCAAGCAAACTTTCCGCGACATCTCTCAAAAAAGAAAACTAGAGATGGTGAGGTACTACGGCCAGCTGCATAAGAATTCTGTTCAGCCAAGGACTCACGACTCGACTGAAATCTCTGTCGTCTATCAGGACAACATCAACACCGTCAGGGTGCGTTCTTCCCCAAACAAGCCCAATAAGCAGTTCTCCAATTGCCCTCTTGTCAATTACGTAGCTAAAATCTTACAGAAGCACTGGTGGCCTAACCGTCTTTCACGAGCGGTCTGGCATATTGATCAGTCTCAAGAGCACCAGCCTCCTGGTATGACTTTCTTCTGCTGTATGCAGGCCGATGCTCCTACCGGCGGTGATACTTTGGTGGGTAGTCTTGTCGAGGCTTACGAGCGCCTAAGCCCTCCCATGAAACAGTTTCTATGCGGACTACGAGCCGTGCATTCCTCAAAGGTCATGTCTGCCAAGGCCGCACGCGTAGGCGGAGCACTGAGAAAGAATGACATTGAATCCAGCCACCCCGTAGTCTACGAGCAGCCTGTAAGTCGATGCCCAGTGCCCTATTACCAATTCCCTGGCCACTCAGTGTTGGAAATTCCATACTAACCACCTTTCTCACTGTATCAAGGCAACTGGACTAAAGTCCATTTATATCAATCCTGAACGTATCTCCCACTTTGAGGGTCTTCGCCACGAAGAAAGTGAGTGGCTACTCAGGTTCCTGAGTGACTACCTTACCAAGAGCGCCGACTTCCACGCCCGCTATAAATGGAGCGAAGGCGACGTTTGCGTCTGGGATCAGGTAAGACTTGACTTGCTATATCTCAAATCTCCTTTCGTGAAAAGCTAATGCTTTCCATACTAGCGCGTTTGTTTGCACTCTGCTGTCCTAGATAATATGGATTATCGTCGTCATTTTATTCGCATTACAGCTTTGGCTGGAATCCCAAAGCAGGCTACCTACACTCCTCCCACATATGAGGACAAGTATGCTTATTAGATACAAGTTATGGCCAAATGATTCTTCTAGCTAGGGAGGGCAACTTAGAAAGTAAAAGTCAGAGCCCAACAAAGTGTCTAGGTAGAGTTATTACAATAAAAACTTAGTATCAAATAAAGGTGCCAAATAAATCGCCACATATATATCTATTCACAGAGATTTCTTAGGTAGATCATAGAATAGGTGGAAGAATGGAAACGCTAATCGGGATAGCAGAGTGTAGAATTTAGCGCGGACGGAAGCAAATTCAAGGCTCAAACTAGTAACATTGCGATTTTAGGACGACAAAAGGCGAATATCTTAGCTATTTGCAAAGTCCTAACAGGTTAGTAGCTATGTCATCTACAATACACGTGTTTGCGTCATGATTCAAGGATGAGGCTCACTCGGATTCTGACATGTGGTCTACTGACATGTAGACAACAATGGATTTATGAAACTCAGTTTCCGGCAATTGATCTTAATTCATACCTGAGGAATGGAGCCGCTTTCAATAGTTGACGAGCAAACAACTAATTTAAGTACAAAGTTCTGGAACGCGGACCTATAAGATGCTCTGATGGAGCGGTAGGGGACTTGCATATACCTTGAGAGAGGGCAATACGTACTACACAAGAAACTGTACAACAATAAGTCCGGAACGATATTACGTGTCCGAAAAATTGCTAGTTTTTGTATGCTGCTTGTTCAGTATACAACGCATTTGAGCCTTTCTCCCCTAGTATATGGAAGAGAGTTCGAGTATAAAGTTAAAAACAACAATAGAAGATGCAAAAAATCCCTATTTTTGCTAGCCCAAAGAATAAATTCTACAAGCGATCCTACTTCATAACTTATTGTTCAGATAAGCTGTCTATATAATTTGTAGATTCAGCAAGTAAATATCTCTTCTACTAACCATATAGGAGCCAAGTATGTTTGGTATCATAAGCGTTAGTAACAAACCAGACTTTCCATTGTGCCAATTTGGCAGAGCAGCTACTTAATAGTTTCCAACAACATGACTATCCGTCTTCAGTGATTTATGAGTCCCAAGGACCAAGCCATGCCTTAACTTTATATTTCCCTCCGGGGAAGGCTTCAGTAGCGGTATCTGAAGTGCGGGTTCTAGTGAAAAGGCTATTAGCTTGAAGCACTTTATCGTGACAGCGTGTAAAAATTCAAGGCATCCACTTACCTCCCTGTCGGTCTTGTCCTGCAGGCCCATGATGCAACCATGCACCCGCTGGTACTCTTCGCTCCAGCCCATCTCAAGCGCTTTCTTGTCCCTGCGTTTGTTCTCCAATCGCACCCAGACCATCCAGATCCCCAGAATGATCTCACAAACAACGAAGCAGGCGCAACAGAAATATAAGCCCGGGAGATACTGGGGTGCTGATGCTGAATAGAACATTTGGGGTCCGATGCAGAAACCAGCACAGAAAGCGATGAATACGATGGCTTGGGCCGTTGACTTTTTGGTACGACCGGCGACATTGAGACCGGTAGTGGACCATATGAGGAAGGAGGATGAGGTGTAGAAACCGGTGATCCAGAAGCCAATCTATAAAGACATAGGTCAGTTAGTATTCATCTTCATAATGCTTCATGATGGAAATTTACCAGTCGACCCCAGCGATGCTCATTTGTCAGCATTGACTCCAACAGGATTCCAATAATTGCTGGGATCAAGAGTGTAAAAGCAATAAACAAAGTCCAGTTCTAAACCGATATATTAGCTTTTTAACAAGCCACAGTAGGGTTAGGATTACACACCTTTTGCTTGTATTTGTTGACAATGTAGCCCACGATTATAACTCCCTATGACGCAGGTGTAAGTCAAAACTGCAGCATTCTTGGTGCATTCGGCATCACGCAAGTCTTACAAGCATTTGAGTTGCATACCACGGCAGCTGATATGCAATGGTTTGAACGGTATTGAGACCGAAGGACTTGAGAATAAGTGTAGAAAAGGTTGAGAAACCTAATAGCCGTCACATTAGTCTGGGTCTTTATTAATACAGGTTTTGTTTTGGTTGTCTACAAACCTCCCGAGGCACAAGTTTTAAGAACAGTGGTCAGAGCGATGAACCAAATCTGTGGGTCGACGAAACATTCCCAAACTTGATACCATTGAATCTTGACACGTTCTGCTGATTCTCCTGTCTTGTTCTGGACCAATCGCGCCTGGACGCGCGCTTTCTCCTATTATACCGGTTAGGCTACTTTTTCATTCTGCCACATTTGTCTAGACTTCTCACCTCTTGTGTAAGCCACCTTGCTTTCTTTGGCACGCAGAGTCCCCAAGTGAGAACTACGCCCCAAGTGAAAGACAACGCTCCCAGGAATACTGTGATATGTGTTAGCAGAGGTTGTGCGCCATATATTTGACTGCCGAATGTAGACTTATACTTACAGTTGATAGCTTTCCATGATGCGATGGAGGATCCGACGGCAGCTAGACCTACACCGTAATTACACATGAGGATGAAGAGACTGAAGAAACTGTTCATGGAAAAGAAGGCTAGAGATCTCACAACCTGCTCTTCTCTCTTGTACCAGGCAGTGATGATGATGAGAAACCCGGGAGAAATAGGAGCTTCCAAAGCTCCGAGAATAGCTCGCACAACCATGACTGTTTGAATAGAGGTTAGTAAGTTTCTCGCTATGGGTAGGTAATTATTGTCGCTTACGTTCTGTGAAGTTGTGACACGCGGCGAGGGAAAGCACGCAAACACCCCACCCCATCACAGTGAAACCGAGAACCTTTTCCAGAGGGAACCTTTGCATGATGAATCCAAATGGAAACTCAAATGCAAGGAAGGCAAGGTAGCTTGATAATCAATTAGAATTAGCTTCTCATCTAATTAAGTTTTGTCTGTTGTCAAAGGCGTTTCTCTCGGGAACGTTAAACTTATTTGGCTGGGACGGTTGGTGGTAGGCAGGGGAAAGCAATCACTCACAAGCCAGTGGAAAGCCAGGCAAAGTCATTTCCAACAAGATGAGTATCTTCTATCAAATCAAAGGCGACCGAAGAGGAGAGACTGATCTTATCTGAGTACTATGAAAAAGAAAACGCCCGTTAGAACTCATAAGAAAGGAGGTTTTGCAGAGCAGTAAATATAATGAAAGACTCACCTGAACTCCGTAAGTGAACATGAGCAGCGGCAGAAGGTGCAAATCGATCTTTCGCAGAAGTTTGCGATCCGCCTCCTTCTCCTCGGGGCTCATTTCTTCACCCTCCAGTAGATGCGCCATGCGTTTAGCATCGTCGCTAATCTCGCCAAACTTGATATCATCAGCAGCAATTGCATCGCTGGTGCTAATCATGGCGGGTTTGGTGTCGAGCCGAGACTCTTCATGTCCTTTGCCCGACATTTCTTTCTCGGAATCCATAGCAAGGGGACAGACCAACGTTCGATGCCTAACTTAGTGTGTGTTGCAGTAGTTGAAAGATATGAACACCGAGTGAAGCGATGCAGAACGAAAGTGATGCTAGGAAGCATGAGAAAAGAGATTCGTGACGGCTCTTAGATTATTATAGTAGGGGGATGTGGAGGTGAAGGATTATCGTTGGCCAAGAATTCGTCTCTGAAGGAGAGGTACTTAATAATCTACTAGCTCCGAACCTTAAGATTTGTACATCGACATTGATACTTTGTCCCCACATAGATCTTGGTTTTCCCCACGAAGCAAGTTGTTATCTCTGCGTTACCCCGAATCCCTCCTTCCAGGGTCCCCAAATTGGTTAAGCCTTTCTGTTTCTGTAGATAAGATCCAAGTCATACAAAGGAGGGCGGGGCAAAACCGCCACTGGGATGATGGTTCTTGCGAGTTGCCGGCTCTGAATACAGTCATAGATGATTATGAGGGGGGGCGGTCCTATTTCCGACAAGTGACCTGGATTTAATCGGGGCAATAGCCTCTATTGGACGTAATCCTTGCTTTGGCGGAGATGGTCCGCCGAGATAGTTGGGGCTCGTGCCTCTAAAAGCGGTGCCCCTCCGACACACAGGGATAAAGTCACTTTGCTGCCCAGACTGATAATATGCCAACTCGGCTCGGTTGTGTCAACAGATTTAGAAGAATGGAATTACCTGTTCCCTGTTTAGCTATCTATAGCCAATCATGAATGCAAGCATTTTAGAGACTAAGGAGGGTCAGGCGAATATGGATTCCAAACAACAGTTGACCTGCGGCTGTACATTGATAAGCTAAACAGGGTTCAAGAGAACCAAGGCAATCTAGGCTCGCCGCTCAATACATGAAATCTTGCGTGCTTGAACCTAGGGAGGTTAGAACTTCACTAGAGATAACAGGGTGTCACATTCACACGCCTCTGTCAATGACTTTTTATCATGTTGCTTCTGCACCTAAAGTAAGCCTTGCCAGAGGTTGAGGTTGTTTCTCCTTAATTACATGACTCTGTGTTTATTTCTTCATCATTGGTACGGGGTCGAAGCGGGTTTTCATCGACGTTATCATGATGCTAGTATGGGAATGATTGATGGTGACTGTAGTTGCCAATACATCACATACTCTGCACCTAATTCAAAGGCAGACAAGTTACGACTTAATGCCCCAACTTCTTGACGTCATCTAAAGGGTAAAACAATTCTTCGCCGAGGTTATACGTAAACAGGTAAAATGGCACATTTTCTTCCATGTGAGAGCTTTTCCACAAGGCTAGAGCGATATGTGGTGTGCGGCAAAACTGCATTCACTGGCGAGATATAGGGTACAGTGTGCGTAATATCAAATTTACTTGTTCATTTCGAGAATTATAGCAAGTCCATCAAAGATTTGATACATGATACTTCTGACATGTTATCCAGAAGCTTCATAACTTGGTCTGCCTGCCTTGTGGACATGACCTTGCTGGTGCAGTCATAGAACTTGTCCTGCTCTTCTCGCCCAGTCAGAGGGTCCGAAGCCTCACCCCGGCGGTCGTAGCGTGTATCATCGTAGAAAGTCCCTGACCTGAGTTTGATACGAGTGTGGCAGGGCATCTCCAGATACGTCTTGTCTGTGTGCTCACTTCCGGGGAGAGTGTTCATAGTGACCTTCGGCATGAAAGCCTGGACCTCGGGCCGCTGTACGGCGTCGTCCTCGAAGTCGCTGAGGAGGATTTGGCGGTATAAAACAGCCAACGCACACGTGTATGACATGCAAAAGCGACCCTGCATACCGTTGGCTGGGCACAGGTAGCGGAGGTTCGCAGTGTTGAGGAAGGGGATGGTGGTTTCTATGGATTCGACGTCGTCGGCGCGGATATCGTACTTGTTTACGAGCTCCAGTACGGCATTGAGAGTACGGTGTGTACTACCGCAGGTTGGGTATGGCTTAAAGGTGATGCCTGGGTCCTGGATGGCAAGAGGTTCGCCGGCGGCGAGGTCGGGCATTGTGTATTCGCTCCCATCGCCGTTGACGTTGGAGTACACCTTGGACCAGCCCCACGGACCGGTCAAGACCTCTGAACAGCCGACGATGCCGGCAGCGGCCATGGTGGCAGCTACAACAGCATCTCGTGCTGCCGCTCCTGGTTGCATACTCTTGATGTCGTAGCCAATCTGGACGCGGCCCCCGCTGGAGGCGCTGAAGGCCATGCTGATGGCGTTGGTGATGCCAGCAGCGTCAAGCTTCATAAGCCTTGCGCAAGCAGCGGCAGAGGAGATGACGCCCACCGTAGCAGTTCCATGCCATCCGCAGTCGTGATGTTTGGGGGCAGCACGCCCCAGGCAAGCCGCAATCTCAATACCGACGACATATGCGTCCAGCACGTCGTCGCCGGAGCTGCCCCTCTCCTCAGCTACGGCGAGGATGGCTGGAACAATGGTGCAAGACGGATGGCCGGTCAGTGGCCGGAAGGAATCGTCAAAGTCGAGGATGTGAGCAGCAGTGCCGTTGGCATACGCTGCAGCCTGGGCTGGCACCTTCTGAGTCTGGCCGACGATTGTGCACAGCCCCTGACCGCTCGTTGATGTGGCGACCTTGGCGACGATTTTGGGAACGCGTTCGATGGCGCCGCCGATGAGGCAGCCCACCAAGTCTTTGATGCCCCTCTGGGCTTCGACTCTGGCAGCGAGAGTACGCTCTCGGGGAACGGCGGCAGCCCAGTGGGCAAGTCGGGATGTTGGGCCGCGTTGGCTCGATGTGCTGTCCATCGTGGGTACAAACTATAATGTCTATCACGTCCAAGGACGGGAGAGTTGGCCAAGAAATAACAAGCACCGATAAGTTTGAAGACTTAGCCAACAACATGCCCCCATGACATGGAACTAAACCATGCACAGAACGTGACAAGGTCGGCAGCTGTCCATCGGATCTTGCCCGCCATGGCCATCAGTCCGGGTTTCTCGCATGTCCGTTGTGAAATATTCTCGACCGCGTGTATCTAGATCCAGGCAGTCCAGTCGGTCCCGCTCCGGCCAACATGGCATACTCCGCATTTTGGGGGGTTGAGTCTCGGTTCTGCGGAGCACGACCGCCAGAGAGAAATGTTCTCCCCACTAGAGGCTTCCAAGAATTCACTAGTGCCTCGCCAACAGCATCGTAAGATCAAGTCTCCTGAAATTGCATGGATAACGTTGATAGACAGCCAGTCATCCAGGATGGCTTTCCATCTTAGATTTAAGATATAGCGAGAATTAGCGTATTAACTGAGTTAAGGAAGAAGAGTAAATCCCAAGGGTGTGTGAAAAGTCAGCTCGATCATCTCTGGAGGAGCAATGTGGCTAGATTGCGTCTCGACAGGTCCGCATTCGTGACAGAGGTCGCCATTTGGTCCGGTCAAACATGTCTGCAGGTGACGGCTCATGGTCATCTAAAGGATCTCGAGTCTGACTTAGTGTGAAGTTCACGAGCATCAAAGTAGCTATTGGCGCCGCGTGAAAAGTCGCGTCACCACCGGTTGCCCTTATTAGATGCTACTCTATCTTGAGCTATCTCGTTTGCTAATTGCTCCTCGCGCTCGGCTTTCCGCCATGCGGATAGGGCCGCCTCTTCGGCGGACGCTGCCGCTTGATATGCCCTAGAGCTAGACACACCGGGGGTAAATATTTGAAGTTACCTAGACATGGTCTACTTGAGGGGTAAGGCCTGGCCGTAATAAAGACGGACTGTTTAAGATATAAGGTAGGTAAGGGCATTAGGCTTAGAATATTTATCTAGAAGCAGTTGGGTACATTTGCTTTACAATTACACTTAAGGTCTTCCAACTCCAAGCCCCCTTCTCCTTTAAACATCTAGTCGTTATGGCCATCGACCATCTACCTCGTTCTCAACATCTTGCCGATTATTCGCGGCTTTTAATAGCAAGTATCAACCGCGACAGAATACTTCGATTCCTCCAGTATCTTGCAAGATTTTTTGCCTGGTTAGCCGCGAGAAACAAAGATTCAGTGGGCAGTTATGTGAAATGGACTCATCTTATGAAGCAGACTTTCCTCGTCCGAAGGCTCTCACGTTTAGGGAAGAACATTCAGCACTTTCAAGATGCCGTAAAGATACTTGCGGGAAAGAATAGAGACCCTGTGCTGTTTTACACTTCGTTGGGAAACAGGTTGGGTCTTGCTGGATTCCTAACCTGTGACGCCGCTATTGCTTTCGACTACTTGGGGTTCTACAAGTTGAAGAACTTAAAGCAAGTACAATTAGAGGCTTCTCACTTCTGGTCGATAGCAGTAGTCTGTAGTATTGCTTCAAGTCTGCGTAGACTTTCCAAATTGCAGCTGCTTGAAAGGACGCATAGCACAGATGCTGATGCACACAATCGGCAACTTGCAATGTAAGTGCCTTCCCACAGTTGCACGGCTTTGTCCGTACAGCTGCATTCGTCCAGTTCACTGACTTGACATCAACTTCTAGTGACCGCAAAGGATGTCATTTCCGACTCCTGGCTTCTCTGTGTGACCTAGTCCTCTCTACCGCGCCCTTGGGTATAGTCAAGGTCGGTGATGGTGTTATCGGGACTTGCGGGATGACTAGTACTGTTCTCAATACATTGGCCTCAACTCAAATGCCCGCATCCTCGAATTAAACCGTATTTAGACGCTCAATAAAGTTTCATTTTTAAAAGATTAATTACAAACAAACTAATGGCTAACCATACCCTTGCAATAAGATTTGATGGAGCTCTATTAGATTACCTTAATAGGGTAAAGTGCGAGGTTATAATAATAGTACTTAAGTAAGACTCATAGAAGAAGATACTATCCTTATATTTATGTTAAGTACATCTACATCTATATAATTTTTACATGATCTAGAGAGTATGATATCTGGAGCCACTTCTTTTCTACTCGAAAACCATGGTGTTCAGAAGAGTACCAATTCCGCCTATTTCGACGGACACGACATCTCCATCCCTCAGCTGATATTGGGGGTTGGAAAAGTATCCGATGCCGGGGGGAGATCCTGTCATTATCATGGACCCTGCCGGCAACGTCGTCCCTATTAACACGTCAGTTAGAGTCAGCCTTTTGATAAACCACAGAACGTGAGAACCATGCTGACACGAGAGAGAGAGAGAGAGGATCATCACAATAGTTTGGTACTGAGAAAACGCACCTTGCGAGAGAAAGCTCACTAGCGTAGCTGCGTCGTTAATCAAGTCACAGTAGCTATCCTGGAATACCTTGCCGTTGACCTTGGTAACGATCCGCTTGCCGGCCGTGTCGCCAAACGACTGTGCGTTCGCCAGCACCGGCCCCAACGGAGCGAAACCATCGAATGCTTTGCATCGAGTGAATTGTTGTCCTCCCCTTTTAGGGTCTTGGTATCCACGAGCTGTCAGATCATTCCCAACTGTGTAACCTAGGATGTATCCTGGAGCATCCTCAATGCTGACATTCAAGGCGTCTTTGGATGTGACGATGACGAGTTCTCCCTGCCTTACGGTTAGCATGACCTCGAACATAAGATGGGACAAAAGGACACCAGTGTGGAATACCTCGAAATCAGGAAAATTGTCCGCCGCTACTTTCGGGATTACAACTTGTCCTGGTCCGCGAAGGGCTCGCCGGGGCTTATACCACATGACGGGGTCAAGTGGTACTGTGAGCTGTACTAGGTTGACGCAGACGGTTAATTTGCAATGAAGGGAATTAAAAATGAGATTTCAGACGCCTCACATTCGCCTCTTCTGCATGCTTGCGGTAATTGAGCCCTATGCAGATAATGTCTCCGTTATATGGTACCGGAGCCAAGACCTATAACCGCATTGAATTAGCATTAGTATCAATGGGAGAAGGTTCAAGAGAGACCGTATTTAGATAGAAGGAAGGAAAAATTCGGGATACATACCTGTTTTATTGTAACGGGATATCCTTCACCGTTCTCTACCAAATCAAGGAACGATGAGAAGCCGGTGACACTTAAGCCTGATAGCCGGGCAACATCTGATTCAGACTTGATGGACGCAAAATATTTTTTGCCATCCTCAGCCTCAAAGTGAGCGATATGTGTCCAGTGTGCCATGGTGGGTGGTTTGGATGGCTCAGGCGGTGCCTTTCGGAACGGATAGACAGGTCTAGTTTGTACTAAACATCAAATATAGTAGCAATACGGGACAGTGATACCCTTTTTAAAATGGATATTCGACAGATTGCTCATCCAAACTCTTCTTACACCTAGATGGGTACTCCGAGCCCATCCGCTGACCAGTACATTCAGGCAGGCCGCGGATTTCGTGCCGCCGCCTCACCGGAGCAACCCCCCGGAACATTTAACGAGTTGCTCCGAAAGACCCGGAGCAACTCGACCACCTCGTTCTCCCGTCAGATAGACGGCGTTTCTTGCTGGGAACTATTTTTTGATTTCCCGGGAGCTTAGCTGGCTAGCACTTGCGATAGGTGGCATCCCCAAAGGCGAGACTGAAGGCGTGGAGGCAACAAGAGCAAAGCTTGGTCCATCCCCGCGAATGATGCAGCAATGCCCTTCTTTGGGCTACGGGTGAGAGAGTTTAAGGACAAAGTAAAAACCAGCAATGGAAGATGCCAGACCCAACATCTCAACACAATGGATACACCTCTTGGGTCTACACTGTGCAAATTTGGTAGCTCTGCTGTACAAAAACTATATCCGTATGCTGCTACTAGTTTTAAATCAAGCAGCGGTTGGCTTCGTGCCATCTTCAAACATGATACCCGTCATCTCCGGCCCCCAAACTGACAAGGGTCCCGCCATGCTCCTCTTGGTGCCTGTGTCCTCATTTACAAGATCGCCATCCGCATAGTGCTCGATATTGAACCCACTCGTGTCCCTCCAGTAGTCAAAAATCTGCGATCCCAATATGTGTCTCCCGACGCCCCATACACTCGTGTAGCCCTTGCTGGCCAGCCACTGATGTCCGAGAAGCTGCGTGTCGAAATCCTCGACCTCGTAGGACGTGTGGTGCATCCGGTCGTGCTCGCCAGGCGGCGCGCGGGACAGAAACAGCGTGTGGTGGTCTGAAAAGCGCTGTCCAAGGTCGAGATGGAGGAACGTGATGACGTCGAATTCCTCCTTATTTGGCTCGAATTGCACGTCCGAGGGGACGAAGTTGAAATTTCCCGTATACCAGGCGACTTCTTCGTCCCACCGCGCGAGCACGAAGCCGTAGTGACCGAGCTTGTGCACGAGGGCCGGGCCTGGATGGAAACGTTGAAACTTTCCTGTCATGAAGTTTTCAAGTTAGAGATCACCGCCGACACCCATGGGGAGAGTATTCGTGACCGAACGTACCCAATCTTCGCTTGGTGACACTACCATTGAAGGGTCCTATATTTTCCACCTGAGTAGACGGCACAGCCTCGGGCTCGGCTTGATCTCGATCTTGAATACCGTATGCAATGTGAATGGGAAACCCAGAGGGTGAGTGGAGGGTGACCATCCGGCCGCCACCAGGGAACTGAAACAGGTCTGTGATCTCTGCACCGTCCATAGACGCCGCCTTGTCAAAGTCTCCTTGGGTCTGCGCAAGGAAGACCCCGCCTCCGAAACGCGGCCTCCCAGTCGCCGACTTGCGTGCTACGTAACAGTACTGGTCTTTGCCATAACCACGATAGAGGGCTAGGTTTTCGTCATGGCTTTGGATCTTTGTGAAACCAAAGTCTTGAGCAAACCCGTCAAATTTGTCCAGGTCTGGATGCTCGAACAAGACGTGAGAAATTCGCTCAAGCTGGACCTTTGAAGGGTCATTTCGAATCTCTGGGAGTCGACTAGATGCCATGACTGCTAAAGTGCTTGTGATAAAAATTCTAGGAATGTCTAACTCGGCTAAGGGGGATGGGGACCACAACAGCGAGAATACCACTTTAAACCATCTTGTGATATGCACACCACGCGTCCCTTAGACATCTAGCAATGGACTAATCATGGTAAACTCATTGCAGATTACACTTGGCATCGTTAGTCCGAGAGGCTATGCCGGGTGCTCATAGGCTGCCTACAGCCCCGGAACATCCTCAAACCCCCATGACTGGTGCATCCGAAATCCCCACCACATTGCAGATCTGCCGACGGAAGCCATACGGCGGTAGCCTTGTTTTGTAATCCGAGAGACGGGGGAACGGCAATTAGTTTGTGTCCGGGGTATCGAGCTGGGGAAAGGGGCGAAGGCTAAATAACCTAAGAGTGTATGGCTTAAGGGAGCTGACTATTTACACAGAAGGCCTGGTTGAATCCCCCAGAGGCGCATCTTCTAAATCAAACCAAGCAATCGATAATTTTACTCGTATATTTATTATGATGGCACTTTCTATTGAGCACGTTGCCTGGCTAGGGCTCTTTGGAGTTCTAATCTGGGCGATCCAGATACTTTACCTGTCTCTTCGCCCAGGTCTTCGTGACTTGCCCGGGCCCTGGCTCGCACGATACACTTCCTTATGGCGTCTCATGTTCGTATTGAGCGGCAAGGCACCCGAAGCTTACCGAAAACTGCACGCGAAACACGGGCAAGTGGTGCGGACGGCCCCTAAGGTGGTAGACATTTCAGATCCGTCTGCTATATCCTTGATTTATGGAATTGGGAGCAAGTTTATCAAGGTATATAACCCCCTTTAATTAGGCGCCATGGTAGAGTAACGTGAAGATTGACTCCTATGTCCAATAGTCTGATTTCTACTGTTCCTTCGATGTCATGTACCAGGGCGAGTTCATGTCGAGCATGTTCACAACTCGATCCCCTGAGGAACACAAGGCACTCAAGCGGCCAGTGGCACAGAAGTTCAGCATGACCTCCATCAAGACCCTCGAATATCTTGTTGACCCATGCAGCGAGATATTCACAGCAAGCATGAAGGAAATGCAGGGTCAGGTGGTTGACCTCGGTGTCTGGCTGCAATGGTACGCTTTCGATGTCATCGGAGCCATAACCTTCTCGAAACGATTCGGATTCATGGAATATCGCGAGGACGTCAAGAATGTCCTGTCTGGGATTGACCTGGGTCTTAGACTTGGTGGGATCCTCGGACAGATCCCGATGCTCAATCGATTCTCGTTGGGAAGCAAGACATTCCGCAACGTTTTACGTCGTTTCCCCGTTGGGGACCCGATTGATATTGTCACAAAGGTCGGTATTTAGCCCTGCACATTTTAAATGCTCTTTTATCCATCTCGTGAATCGGTTCTAAAAGGTATACAGATGGTGTTGGAGGCCATCAAGTCTTATGACACACAAACATCCACGACAGATACTCGGACCGACTTCCTGGCATACTTCCGGCAGCAACAAAAGTCCACGGGGGAAATCATGCCAGACAAAGAGTTGATGAATCATCTGACCAATAACTTGTAAGTGAATCCAAGAGACAGCTCGGACCCGTGTTAGTGACCTGTCCTGATGGGGTGAGTTTACAGGTTGGCCGGGAGCGACACTACCGGCATCTCCCTAAGGGCCGTATTTTACTATCTCATTCGGAATGCAGATAGTTACAAGAAACTTCAGAGAGAGATAGATGATCTAGATGATGCAGGGAAACTCTCGCCAGTGATCAGTTACGCCGAGAGTCTCCAGATGGAGTATCTGTAAGTTGACAAGGCCGTCCAAGACAAACTAACTGGCGTAGAGTTTTGAAGAAGTAGAAGAAGAAGCTACTAACTCGAAATCTCACAAACAGCCAGTTGTGTCTAAAGGAAGCCATGCGAATGCATCCAGGAGTGCAGTATCCTCTCGAAAGAGTGGTCCCTCACGGAGGTGCCACCATCAGCGGGCATTTTCTACCAGAGGGCACCGTAGTGGGAGTAAATGCTGCAGTCATTCACCGGGATCGCCAAATATTTGGCCAAGACGCGGATGAATTTCGGCCTGAGCGATGGCTCTGTGATGAAGAGAAGGCCAAAGTTATGGATCGCCACCTACTGACTGTGAGCCACCGTTACATCTCGTCTCATCTAATGCCGGCAAAACCAGGCTAATTTGAGCACAGTTCGGAGCGGGAGCGAGAACCTGTATCGGAAAGAACATTTCTATTATGGAAATGGGAAAACTGGTTCCGCAGATACTTCGACAGTTTGACCTGGAGTGGGCGTCGGATGAGCCGGAGTGGAAGGTTGAGACTTTCTGGTTTGCCAAACAGACCGGCTTGCTCGTACGGTTCCGAGAGCGATCCCGGAAGCTGCAAGCCGGCCTGGAAAAGGCAACCCTGTAGTATGTAGTTAGTTGCATGATTAAGTCCACTACGGAAATGTGCCATCAATACTTTATGAACGTCGAGCTACACGAATAACTGAAAAGTCTACAACCACTAAACACTACCTAGATTGTAGGAAAATAAGCCTTTATTAAGAAAATTCTCTGAAATCAAATACATCTTTAAAATGAAAGTAAAAACTAAATATAATTAACTTAATACTTGGATCATAATAGATTTTTTGAGTATTTAAGAAGAAATGGGTGTGTTTAGGGTAAGGCAGACTTGGCCACTAATGTATTTGTGGGCCTCGGGCTAGCGCTACCCCGCAATCTCCGGCAAATGGAGTGGACACGGCCTATTAATACTTCCACCTCCGAGAGAGCAAGACGTTTTGTCTATCCTCCCCTGTCTTTTTCGTTTCTTCGACCCGGCGTCCTCGGAAAGCTCTTAAATATACCATATTGCGACAACTGGTCCGTTTGACACCCACGAAAACCCATACCCTGGCCACAACCCAGATGGAATCTATTGACCGGCTGGGTCCATCCGGCCCGAGCTCGAGCGGCCGACAGCAGACGGATGGCTCTGGCCGCCTGAAGCTTCGCGTCTGCGACCACTGTAGAGTGTATGTGTGCACAATCCTCAATAATCAATCTGCCATGTAGCTCAGATACTGACTCGTCTTGCGCTTTCAGGAAGAAGATCAAATGTTAGTAATACCCCTGGCTAAAGCTCTGATCTGACCTGTGTTATCATTTCAGGCGACATGAAGGCACCGTCCTGTACGGCTTGCTCTCTAAGGCATGTAGTGTGCAGGTATGGCAGGTATAGAAAGAAGCCAGGTATGTTGCGCCGTCTGCTACAAGTACCTGCCTTCTGCGGTAATCCTAGCTAATGAATCCTCCTCTACCGCATAGGTCCTCCCAAACGACTCGTCAACACTGCGGCCTTAGCAACCAGCTCTGCGCCATCGATGGATTACGACCAGCAGGAGGCTGTTGATCCCGCATCCGTATTAGACTCGGAATTGACCGGCAACGATCAATTTCTAGAGGCACTCTTCCAGGGCGACGATGGGTCATGGGCGGAGGGCCTGTTGGGGTCTGAAGTGGCGGGGGGAGCTAATGTCACAATGCCCTTCACGAATACGTCCACACCAAGTCTACCTCGTCATATTTCGTCAAAAACTGTCGGCGGGGCCTACGCACCCACGTATTTGAGTCCGGAGGCGGAGGAATTCTTGTAAGTACTTGAAATGCGCTGCATAGTCCCCGGAGACACCACGAGAGAGATTGACCGGACCGACTAGACTGGAGCTATACATCCATCACGTACAGCCAGTATATCCGCTTCTACGCTTCTCCGCATCGTCCTCGGGCAGGTATGGACTCTCCAGGATGTCACCCCGGCTTCGAATGTCCATCTACGCCGTTGCTTCTCGGTATGCATCATCTCAACATCAAGAATGGCTTTTATCTCCTGATTATTTCGCCATGCGGGCAGAGCATCACGCGAATGCTACAAAACTAACCATAGACGAGCTCAAGGCGTCCATTTTGCTCTGCTTACACAAAATTGGCTCGGCAGTCACCTGGGACGCCGTGGCTGAGATGGCACGGATCACCCGCATGGCAGAACTCTATTACCGCATCATTGCGGACCAAGACAAAGGTTCAAGAGGCTCACGGTGCGAGTACGAGGCCGAAGAGCTACGGACCGTATGGTGGTGTATTTATTCCTTGGACACATGCTTCAGTGCAATAGCGTAAGCACCACCCGCATGCCCATACCTTGCTTCTATCTCGAGGTCGTGCACGCAGAAAAGTCTGACGGCGAGGGGACAGGATCATGTCGCATGCTATGGCCGACCACGCCCAGGGCAATATGACGCTGCCCGTCTCGCCAGTGCCTGATCTGACGAAACCCCCTGGGTCCGAGCAAAGAAGACTTGAGCATATCGGAGACTCAGAGTTGGTGCTTGCACCTGATCTCAAGCTTTGGGAAACCATGACCATGGTGTTCTCCAAATCGCCATGCCGAGGTAGGAGCTTATACATCGGCGCCTGTACTTTGATGAGATCAGTCACGGAGCTCCGGTTTTCAGTAAAACAAGGGTGCGGACCGGCTTGGAAAGCTCGGTTCCAAGAATTGGAGAGTGATTGCGCCGCAACCACGCTTTCTCTGCCTGCCTGGGTCTTTAAGCCAACTCGGAACCTGGGGATTGGGGAGACAGAAACGGAACACCGGGATAGACTGGAGACATTAATTGTCTGGCAAGGGTAAGCACCCCATGCTACTGTGTTGCTGGTAAACTCTTTCAACGGGCTTACCAAACTTATAGTGCCTGTCTACTACATGCTACCTTGGCTGTGCAATTGGATGGCACAGGTGCAGCATCAACGGAGTCGGCATTCCAGGGGCAGTGGCAGACCGTGGTAGCGCGAGCGAACGAGGTGCTCCACGTTGTCCAGAACTGGAAACCGGACTACTTTGAGGCCATCGATTCCAAGAGCGCGTATATCATCCTACTTACCGGTGTTGTGCTGACGCTGGACGGGGCAATCCATTCGGTTGCAACGTCATGTGGTGCACGATCGTCGCACCACATGGATTTATTATTCCTTTTCTTGGGCCAAATAGGCCGATATTGGCTCCTTGGTATGTCTTTGTTGAGGTCTGAGTTTCTTTTTTTGGAACTCTGTGCTGACGTTAATTTAGCGAATCAATTATCAGGTATGCGTCACGCTTGGAGTACACCCCCCAGTGACAGACTGTTGTTTCTTTTGTGAAGTGAAGCTAACTTGCTATAGATGTACTAAAGAAATATTGGGCCAACCCTCCATTGTGTCACTCCCATAAGTCAGCATTTGATAATCTTTCGGGCATCGTGCTTGATAGGCAGATACGCTTCTCTGCAGCTAACCTAGCAAGAAGTGGTGGTCCTCCAGACTCGATGGATTTATTACTCTTGTCCGAGATCACAACAGAGGTAGAAGAAAGCAGTCAAGATGAGAGGAGCCGGGAATGTTGGTCTAATAATGAGCTCGAGCTCGCGTGGGATCTCTCCGGTACAATCCCTGGAGAGGTCGGTTCGTCCCTAGACTGGGACTCCGTTCTTACATAGCCTACTGGCGCAAATATCACGAGAAAACAAGGAGAGAAGATCAAATTGCAACAATTGTTGGCTGCTCCTATTCATAGCGGTAATATACACAAGCCTTGATGAGTTGGAATGCTCAGCTATCCGTTGCCATTCTCCAAGCCCGGCCGATCTGACCCTCGAGCTCTTCCAATGTCTGCGCTTGGGAAAAGATGATAAAGTCTGAGCGGACCAGCGCGTACTTGGCACTGACTTGAAATCTCTTTCGAAATCCGCAAGGGTCATAGAGTGGAAGCGGTTTGTGTCCAGCGCGAGAAACTGCCTCCGCTGTTGCAGGCGTCAACAAATGCGCGCTCTGAATCTTCGTAGACTTCGGCTGCTGTTGGAGGGAATCCACGACCTTGTCATTTAAACTGACAACCTTCGCTGCGAGGAAGTTGGCAGGGAGATTAAGTCGCTTTGGTGCCTGTTGGATAGCCGTCCACTCTTGCTCGGTCTCAGGATGATGTAGAACCAACAATGTCAAGGCTGCGTTGGAGTTTCGAAACACGTGGTCTGATAATTCAGCCGACCCGTCACGAGCGCCTTGGATAAAGATCTGAGCGGTCTTGATTCCTCCACCCTGGTCCTCGAGGAAGAACCCGTCCTTTGCGCCACGGACACCGTCGCGGTCTGAAAAGTGGCCACGAAGCAAGGTGAGTCGGAGGCGCGGCATCCAGCTCATCACAGCGTTCGCGCACCAAACGGCCCAACGAAGCACGTGTGACTTGGTCTGCAGGAGGGATCCGTTGGCAGCGGTCAGCGTCGCGGATTCGTCGACACCGTGACGGCGCTCGCGGGACCAGGTCAGCAAAAGCGAGTCTTTGTTGAAAGACGCAGTCTCTTTTTGTGGGAGTGTCTCAGTGCCGCCGGCAAGAAGAGACAGGCGCCATGACAGTCCAAGTGCGTCGCGTATCCCGCTGGCGATTCCCTGAGCACCGAAAGGAGGGAAGACGTGCGCAGCGTCGCCGATTAGGATGACTCGTCCGTCGAACCACCTGTTGACAACTTTGTGGGCAAACCTAGATGGGCGTAGAAGGAGCCGTCAATTTCATTCCGTCTGAAACTTCCTAGCTCCGCCAAATGCGAAAAGTAAGGACTCTGAGTGAAGAACCCGGTTGACTTACTGTGCTGGCCCACAACGCAAAACTTCTACACAATCCCATGGGAACCGTACAGTAGTATTTACCCGGCGACCTTGGCCACTATTTAGAATTTGATGTGTGTTAGCTAAGCTTCAATACGCGGACTGCGTGAGGAAATGGATGGTTACCGTAGGCTGGAGGGCGCAATCGTCAGATGCGGTTCCATCTGTTCCTTGAGATGCCCTACGGCATCTTCTGGGAGTTCGAAGTTAGGGGGCAGCTCATATTCGAATCTGTATTGTTTTCACCCAGGTCAGCAACCTTAATCTTACAACATCAAGCGAGAAGCATCTTTGGGAATATTATACCTCCAGTATTTTCCCGCCGTAGGGCCAAATCGACCCGTAGCCACAGGCATCATGGGATGGTTGCAGAAGCTGGTTCGCCCTTGCAGTCAGTGACATGATAAAATATAAAGAACCATTCCATGTTATGTTCGTTTCCATAGCCCTGAAGAACCAACGCCGTCTACCTTAGGTGTCACATACTGAAATCCACCGGGCCAAAAGAGGTCCCAGAGCTCATCTGGTTCGTAACCGAGATCCCAGAGGGGAAAATGCGGGTGGGTTTTAGGAGTAGGCATGGTAACTTTGAGATTTGCTGCCACCCATGTGGCTTCGTAACTGTATCTGTCGGCCGGTTAGACTCTTTGGTAATGGCGAGGATCATCCTGCATTTGGGTGGGAGATGACGGACAGGGGCGACAACAGAGATATTGAGATGTAACATACCGTCCTGTTTCTTGCTTGATTCCCCTTTCCTCTAAGAATTGCTTTCGAACGAAGCCTCGCTTCCCGTCCGCCCCTACGGCATATTTACCTCGAACCACGTGTGTTCCCGGTGTGTCGGTTTCTTCGTATGTTACTTCGACGTTGCTTGGATTTTCAACAAGTCCAACCACATCGCAGTTTAGCTTCAATGTGATGTACTTGGAAGCCTGCGCTCTATCACGAAGAAGTTGTTCTGTCCAAGCCCGCGTATGAGCTTGCTGCTATTGGCTACCGGAGCGAGGGGAAGAAAAGAGCTCGAGGAATCATGTTACCTAGACCTGGCTGGAGAATGACGCTTGAATTTGGCAAGGCTTGCTCTGACCAGTCCGGATCGTGTTCGAGTTGGAGGAATGGCACAGAGGTAAAAGTGCTGCTGTGAAAATTTACGTCGGAGAGTGCTATCAGAGTCGACAAATTCACGTTAGCTAATACTTCCACCACGATCGCCTACGCCTGGGCAGATGTTATATCCTGATGGGGTGAATTCTCATCTTTCATATCCGCTTTGTTCAGATCTTATCTCACTTACGTTGGCTTATTTGGTCCATCTCTTCTGCAGTGATTCCGATGAGGGAAAGGATACGAGATGCATCACCGGCAAGCGCAATAGCTCGAGGATCTTCGCAGATGTCATGCTGCTTCTCAAGGACAACAGACTTGAGGTGGGGTATTAGCATGGCGACATATTTTGTAGTTGAGCCTTAGATAAGGGCGTTATAGCAAGACGTGGCATACCTTGATCTGGAGCTGACTGAGGGCGACGGCAAGACTTAGTCCCGACGGCCCAGCCCCGATAATGACAACGTCCGTCTCATGCATTGCGATGAGAAAGTAAATTTTGCGATAGACTTTTGGCTAATACGAGGGAAAATAGCGAGGACATGAAGATATGTCATAGAAGGCGAGGGGATGGATAGCTTGTCGGGCTTTGTGTTGCAATCGCGTACTCAGTATCAGTTGACCTAGTCAACAGCCACGGTGTCAAGTGTCGTTGTGTTCCCGACAAGAATTTCGGCTCTGCTGTTTTTGTTCTCTGCCAAATGTGTTACTCCGGAAATTGGAGTTGGCAACACGTACCGCCTCCTCGGCACTATTCTCATACGGCCAGACATGTCGATTTGCCAGTAGACTAACAAAGCCCCGGCACTAGGTAGTCTATAGTACCGAGTAGCCCTGAATCTTCTGCCCCAGGTTTCAATTGCTCCGCGTGTGTCCATAACGCCTCAACAACAGTGTGGGGGGGATCGGCAGCTCGGAGGAACCGACCATTGGAGCATCATCACGAGGGAGGTTGCTCCGGCGCCATTTCCGATCCGCCGGACGATACGGCCCAGCCCCTGGTTTTCCCAAGGCAGTTGGTCAAGTTTTGCATTGCACTGCTCATCATCCCTCGGCCGGGGAGAGCCCATCGGCATCTTCTACACCCTGTTGGACTGTAGCTTGAAGCCGATGCCTCACATAAAAGTAGACCAATGCTAGATGTTACGGCTGTTGTCCACTATTACTGCGACAGCGGCCATCAACAACAACAATTAATTCATCTATTCGTCCGACATGGCACCTCTTTGGGTTCATCCCAGCCCGCACCTCACACGCCTTGACGCGTTCAGGCGACACATCAACAAACGATACAATGAGCAAATACGAGACTACGCATCACTGCATCGATGGACCGTCGAAAATCTAGAATTGTTCTACCGAGAGCTCTGGAATTTCAGCGGGCTCGTGACGTCGAAACCGCCGCTGGCAGTCGCTAACTCGCTCGCCGCCATGTGGCCTCGGCCACAATGGTTTCCTGGAGCGGAGATGAACTTCACGGAGAACGTGCTGGCGACTGGTCTCGCGGCTCATCCAGACATGATTGCCGTCTCGGCCTGTCGCGAGGGTGGCACGGACTGGAGGCACTTGGACTGGATACAACTGCGAGACCAGGTCGCTCTTTATGCCGGCGCACTCCGAAATGCTGGCGTTGGAAAAGGAGACCGCGTTTCTAGTAAGTGGTCATTGGCCTCTCTTTCCCGTTCTTCACCCCTCCAACTCTATTCGAGAGTGGCCAGTCCCCGGAGTTGATTACCTCTAACGACGTGCGTAGCGATTGTGACCAATTCCCTCGAGGCCCTACTGATTGCACTCGCAACCGGTGCTATCGGGGCCATCTTCTCGTCCACGTCGCCAGACACGGGACCCAAGGGCATCGTCGAGAGGTTTTCCCAGATTCAACCAAAGATCTTATTCATCGAGTCCAAGGTGCTATACGCGACCAAGAGAAGAGATTTGAGGGAGCGTCTTGGTGCTGCTGTCGATGAGCTCAAGACCAAGGTCATAGGCCTGGACAAGGTCATAGTCATCAACGATCCCACGTGGAAAAAAAGCGGACTGTACGTGGATGAGCTTCCTAACGACAAGTCAGTCGCCGCGGCGACCTCATCATCATCTCTCATACATTCACAGCTAAGAAATAATGATTTAACTTTTGATCCCTCTTCAGAATCCCACTTGAGGCGTTCCTCGAAGCCCCTGCTCGACTTCTCAAGTTTGAACAAGTACCTTTTGATCATCCCATCTACATCCTGTTCACGTAGGTTGCCAGTTCAATTACCTTGGGATCCATTCACCCTTAGAGAAGAAGAGCCTAGCTGACACGCTCTTGCTAACGATAAACAGCTCTGGAACTACAGGCAGCCCCAAGTGTAGGTTAACTTCAAATCAAGATACAAAATGTTCCATGACAGCTCACACCCCCGCTATAAGGTATTTGTCACTCTGCAGGAGCAGTTCTCCTTAAAAATAAGCTAGATCTGGCCCTGGGCATGGACATGGGCATAGACTCAACATATTACCAATACACCACTGTCGGTTGTCTCTTGTTTTGCTGCTTTTCTCCCCAATAACTTTTATATATCAACGACAGAGAACTAACTCCCACACTTGCGGCCGCCAGACCGGCTGGATGATGTGGAATATGCTCATCGGTGCTCTGAGTCTCGGATTGAGGATTGTTCTTTACGATGGGAGTCCACTGCATCCAACTCCTTCCTTTCAACTCAGGCTTCTTGAAACCCAGGGGTACGTATGACTTCATCTCATTCATCGTATTGTTAAGCATTTCATGCGATCCGCTAATTGGAAACTTAAGGGTAACTCATTGGGGCACGAGCCCAAAATTCCTCGCCGGACTTAGAATCGACCCAGAAAGCAGTCCGATCGCAAGGCGCCTGGAGAGCCTCCAAAACGTCCTTGTATCCGGCTCCCCTCTAAGTACCAGTCTCGCCGCTTGGTTTTACGCCGATAACTTCCCACAGCACGTAGGTCTGCATAATGGTTCCGGCGGCACCGACCTCGTTGGTGGTAGTAAGTGAATGGATTTTCTCCGCCGAAGCTTGGAGCACCACCGAACGCGCACCGCTAACATGAGAGCCTCTCCAATAGTTGTCGGTGGAAATAGTCTCTCGCCCGTTTTCGGGAGCGAGCTGGCCGCGGCGACTCTTGGAATGAAGGCAGAGATCTGGAATGCAGACGGTGAAAGCATGGAAGACTCGGGGGAACTGGGCGAGCTTGTCATCACGAAGCCTTTCGTCAGTATGCCGGTCAAGTTCTGGGGAGATGATGCCACAGGCAACAGGTACTTCGATACGTACTTTTCGCTGTACCCAGGCGTTTGGAGCCATGGCGATTTGACATCGAGGAGCCCCGCGACAGGAGGTTATTCTATTCACGGCCGCAGTGATGGAGTCCTCAACCCAGGAGGTATTGACGGATGCCCCATCTTCTTGGCCTTACTCGTACGTTGGAACTTGCGGGCTGACATTGGAATTGGTTCTAGGCGTCCGCTTTGGTACGGCCGAGTTGTACGACGTGGTCAGTCGATTTCCCGAGATCGAAGACTCCGTTGTCGTGGGCCAACGGGTTCATCGCCGTCAACAAAACGGCGGAGGCGACATAGAGGATGAAAGGGTCGTCATGTTTATCAAGATGAAGAGCCCCAGCGCAGCCTTGGACGCCTCGCTACGATCTAGAATCGCCGACGAAATCCGCAAAACGCTCAGCGCCAGGCATGTTCCCGAGGAAATCTGGCAGGTGAAGGATATACCCTGCACGACGAACGGGAAGAAGATTGAGAAGGTTGTCAAGGCTATTGTCGCTGGAGAGAAGGTGATGATGAGAGGTTCCATTGCGAATCCGGAGTGCCTCGACGAGTATGCCAAATTCCGGGCGCCCGGAAAAGTAATGGCTCGTCTGTAATTGTCAGGCGTCGGTCACAGATTGATTAGCTGTATACTTGTCGTAATGCTTACGAGTTAGACTTCAAATATATTGTGACCAGTGACTCGGTGCGAGAGAAACACTGCGAAATGGCCTTGGTAATCAGCCAAAGCAGCAGAATAATCCAACAGAGATCAGGGGCATCGATACAGCCACCAATATTGTCCTCGGCACAATGTAGCGCTACTGAGCGGAGTCCCTCCGCCACGAAACATGCCACTCAGGCGGCGCACATCCGCCGCCAGGGGTAGCGGCGATGTTGCCGTTCATGAATATCGTATTGGTAGGTATCCTTAAAGGCGGCGGGCTGCAGGTAGAAGACCTCTTAATTCTCAAATACCCTCAACACTGCGTAAGTGGGCGATACCAGAGCCTAACTTGAAGCTCAGTAAACCTGCTTGATTCTTTGTGTTTTCTCAAAGGTGTTAGATTATCTTGTTATTTTCTATCATCGGCGATATCTCCTACCGCAAAAATGCATCCTTCATTGCCAGCTCCAGCCTCGAACCTATCTCACTGGCACCGCACGACTCGATCGTTCCCCCACTTGAACGCGAACCGCTTCGCTGAAGTCCCAGCTTCGACCAAATATCTTGTCATTGGGTCCGGCATCACGGGAGCGGCTACTGCTTGGGAGCTGATCAACAGCGGGGTGGCGGGAGAAGACGTCCTGATTCTAGAAGCTAGGGAGGCTGTCTCCGGTGCTACAGGACAGAATGCAGGACATGTACGACCAGGTAAGAAAGGGCTTATTGTGCCAAATATCCGCGCATTGTGCAGCTACAAAACTAGAATCTAACGTATTTTTTTTTAAGATGCCTTCCGTGGGTTCCCTCGTTTTTCTGCGATCCATGGGCCAGAACAAGCCAAACTTATACTTGAGAACGAGAAACTACATCTGCAAAGCGTCAAGGACTTTGTCGAGACTCACAACATCAAGTGCGATTTCAACTATACTACAACCATCGAGGTGTGCATGACGGAAGAATATGCTAGTCACCTAGCCAAAGTGCTATCCCAGTATCGGAAGGCAGGTGGTGATGTCTCCCATATCAAATTTTATCAGGGAGATGAAGCAAAAGCAAAGACAAAAGTCCCTGCTGCCATTAGCGCGTACGAATGGCCTGCTGCGTCAAACCATCCAGGCAAGTTGACACAATGGGTTTTGAGCGATGTCATCTCGAAAGGGGGAAAGCTATGGACACACTGCCCTGCAACCAAGATATCGAAGCACCGGGGAACAGACGGTGCACGATGGGATATTCAGACTCCTCGTGGAATCATCGCCGCTGAGACCATCATACATTGCACAAACGCCTACGCTGGATATCTTCTGCCAGAGATTTCTGGCGTCGTTACCCCGCGAAGGGCACAGGCCCATGCTTACGTCCCTCCAGCTTCTCTCTCCGGCGAATCTGCACTGAAGAGCACGCTGTCTCTGCGTTATGGGCCAACAAACTTCTTCTCCGTGAATCAGCTGAAGGATGGCACTGTCATCATGGGCGGTCAGGCGGTAAGAAGTGACGCTGAACGGACCCCGGAGTATCTTGAAGGCAGGGTCAGCTTTGACGATACGACTCACAATCCGCAAATAACGAAAAATAGTATTGAAGAGTTCTCAAGGCTCTCGTCTTCACCCTCAAACGGACCCGCTCGACCTGGGGAAGGCTTCTCCCACGTGTGGACGGGGATTGTGGGAGAGACCCCGGATGCTGTGCCATTCGTTGGTCCGCTGCCTGGTTTGGATGGGCAATGGATCTGTGCTGGCTACAATGGACATGGTGAGTCGTTTTACATGCCCCATCGGTAGAGTTCTTTCTCTAACATGAGCAGGAATGGCGCGAATCTTTCAATGTGCTCCTGGACTAGTGAAGCTTATCACTGGTTCTTCTTGGGCTGCAACTGGCCTTCCAGCGTGTTTTCAATTTAGCAAGGAGAGACTGGATCGAATTTCTAGGCTCAAGGCCAAGGTCTAGACATGGAGATATAAGTGTAGCGGGCTGAAATTCTCGCTCGGGTAACATGCCGAGGGTTTCGCTCGTGAATATGTCGCTCATGTGCTAGAGGCGTGGGTAGGACGCATTAATAAATCTTAGATCAGATATGATGGAAATGTATGTTCGCAGCAAGCATTTGTAAAAAGAGAATACAGCCTAAAATCAATCACCTGGTAAACAGCGGCCTGGATGTCACAGAGTAAATTTTCACTTGTAACTCGGGGTCTAGTTTACTGCCCCCAGCTCTTAGTTCGCCTCCTCAAAACTGGGGACCAAGTTCAGGTTGTCGATTTGGCTCCAACGTTATCAGTGAGTAGGGGTCTAGAACCCACCTTGATGAGCTCATCGGGTGGCCAAGGATATGTTGGCGTCAAAGCTGGAGCGTCGACCCCGAGATTGGATTTCTACTCCACCATCATCTGCTGCAGCACCGAAACTACTTGCCGTCTTCGCAAATGTCACCACCGCCGGACAACTCTTTGCGCAGGGCGGGAGACAGGCACTCGCATACTCCTTATTCTTGCAAAAGATGCCACGCTCGGAAACGCAAGGCCAGTCCAGTCCACGCAGTTCCCCCCCTGCAGCCTTCATCTTGGCTGACCTCTGTCATAGTGTGACCGCAAACACCCGCAGTGTTCGTCATGTGCGGCCGCCAATGTGCCCTGTGTGGTCGAAGTCAAACAACGGGATAAGCGCTACGTGCAGTGAGTCGGTTCCTTGCTCATCCAACCTCGGCTTTGATGGCACAGTACAGAATAGTTTGACTGACATGCAGGGCATTATTGTAGACAGATAAATGATCTGGGCGCGCAGAATGAAGCCCTCCGCCGCCGCGTTCGGTGGCTCGAAGGGATCGTCACTGCTGCGGATCCTGCGCTTGCGAACATTGCCGATATTCCTACCGGACAGACGGTCCATGGCGTCAGTCAAAGCCAGCACGATGCAAGCCAGACGCACGAGACGGAAATCCAGACAATCGAGACCTCCCGAATTGTGATTGGAGATGATTACGGTCAGCATCTAGCCGAGACTGTTCCAAGCTTGTCACAGTCCATCACACCCCTATTTCTCGGGCTCTCTCAACAACCGCCTGGCCTACCAGCGCAAAATACCAGTCCGGCATCGCACGGAGACGATACTATAGTACTCACGCCTGAATGGTCCCCCAGCGCGGTTTCGATGGCGCTCCCTCCCCTTGAGCAAGCCATCGACATGTGCAAAAACTTCCTCAACGACCACAAGCAATCTCACCACATTGTCGATGAGGAGGAGCTCGTGCAGGACCTCCAAAAGGTCTATGAGGCGGACGGACTCACAAGCAGACAGCTGTCTCGTAATCGCTTTCGGTGTTTCATCATACTTCATCTTGCTCAATTCCAGCCCTACAGCGCCGGGGCAGGCCATCCGGAAGAACAGCAAGCGTACAAGTCAACCGGCCTGTACCGACGCCTCGCTCTCAGAGACGTTGGCGAAACGATTGGCCGGGAAGATCTGGTAGGAACCACGTCCCTCGTCGAGGTCAACTAAACTAAACTCACGTTTGTGCTAGGAATGCGTGCAAGCTCTGGGCTTGCTGGCGCTGGTGAGCATCCAAGAACCAGAGGGACCGGACTTCTGGCACCTGATAGGAATGGCAGCACGAGCGGCCATTGCAATTGGCATACACCGCAAGGACAGTGTCTACCTGCCCCCTCTGAGCAATGAGTATCCTGATGCGCAGAGGCTGCAGCATCACAATGACCGCCGGAAAAACATCTTTTGGGCGATATATAGCCTAGATCGGCTCGCCACCTTCACATTGTGTAGGCCCCCAGCACTTCGGGATGCGGATATAGACGTCGCGGTAAGCATAACTCGAGTGTCTTGTCAACGTACAGCGGCTGACTCACTCTACACTAGATGCTCACGCTTTCGACGTCTCCTACAATCTCCATCCAAGTCCCGGGTCCTGCAGTGCGAGCGCACAGTCTTGAGGGCCGTAAACTTTACGGTCAGATCCACGAGTCATTATATGGGGTACATGTCAATGCAGATAAGCCAGCCGAGGAGAGAGAGGCAATAATTTCCAATTACACACAACAAGTGCATGCTTGGTATGCCTCAAGTCCACTGAGGGCTGCCTTTGTGCCCCTCACAGAAGCCACAGTCAGACGACAGGTCAGCCACAGCTGTTTTCTTTTCTTTTCTTTCAAGTCAGGTGCTAACAGTAGGCCAGTCTCAAGCTGATATACAGTTCCATCAAATGATCCTTGCCCTTCATCGCCCATCACCCCTTATGCCGAGAATCCCTTCATCACATGTTCAAACCCTTCACGAGGCTGCCAGCATCTCAGTTGACCTATATCGACATTATTCCAATCGAAAACAAGTTCTAGTCAACTGGATACACCTTCAGCAGATATTCACCGCATGCACCACCCTCGTCTACTGCTTTCGCGAGTATCAAACCCGCAATGATCTGACCGAGCTGCCAGCTCACCAAGTTGCCAAGCGCATCGAAGAATGCAGAGAGCTGCTCAACCAATTTGAGCCATCCTCGCCGCGGACCCTTCTATACGAGTCCATGTTTGACTCTCTGGCTTCCCCGATGAGCCAAGAGATGTGGCACCGGCAGCAACAGCAACAGCCACAACAGCCACAGCAGAGTCATGTCACAGGGAATTTTGAGGCTGGCCAACACTCTGAAGGCAGCCCATATGGGACCACAAGTTTATCCACAGCCGCAGATCCAGCAATCAACGAACTACAGTTTCCAGTAAATGGCAACAACATCGACCTGTTCAAACACACATCACTGTCACCCACAAGCTTGATGAGAGGATTTTGGGCAGATACGTCGATCATGCCTGACATTCCATGGAGCTAGCTTGTAGGGGTAACGTGTATATCATCGTATTGTCTATAAATGGTCGACATTAAAGATTTCCACGACTCCGTGCCCGTGTTGATCTGCTGAATATATACTTTATATACAATCGACAAACTCGGCCGCCTCCTCCTCTGCCGTCAGATGGCACCTCGCCATAACTCGCACGCCATGAGCGTATGTGAACGTAGGTCTTGGATAGGTTATCTATTATTTGCTTTTCAGAAGGGCGTAAGCAAGAATCAAGCGATATGCATAGACCTTGTACATGGAAACCTCGAAAACCTCATCGTTGAAATCACCGTTGTCAATGTGTCGAAATGCAGGGGCAAGTGTGTTTCGTGTACTGAACTTTGCTTGTATTACGCTGCTCGGATGTGGATAGTGCAAGTTGGCGTTGTACAACCTCGCGGGCAACCGGTTATGTCCACCATCTGGAAGCCGCGTGAACTCAATGCACATGCAAAAGAGCGAGATTTGCCATATTACCAACTCGATGCTGTTTGATATCTAGGCCTTATCGTCTGGAAATCAGCCATTTGCCTCTGGTCTGATTGGGGCGGACATGATCCGACGAAAGGCGACTGTAGTGCGAATAGCGGCGGACGTGCTCCGCCAACCCTACCAGGCGGTCATGAGCCGCTAGCGCTCGGTCGTGGGCTTGTAGATGGATCTGGGTATGAGTCGTGAGGCCCTGGCTCGATTAGAATTGGGAGGACTACGATCGGTGCTGGAGCGCAGAGATTCGCGTCGTGGTAGAGCTCCGCCACCCGAGACATACTTATGAAGATGCAAACCCCAAAGCAACTCTCGACTTCACCTATGAACGCGCCAGATTATCTCGCTGGCGATCATTACAACCATCATGTCGGACAACCACGTGGAAAACAAGGGTCGCGATGGGCGAGTTTCAGTCTACATTGGTAAGTGCAATACAAATCGCCCAGACGTCATATGCGTCTTGGAACTTTTGACCAACATTCTGCAGACCGAGGCGGCACCTTCTGCGACTGTATAGGCACGGTACCGGACAAAGAGAACATCGTTGTCAAGCTCCTGTCAGTCGATCCAAACAACTACCAAGATGCGCCCACAGAAGGTATTCGCCGGATCTTAGAGCAGGCAACTGGGCAGAAGTACCCTCGCGGCCAGCCTCTGGACACCGCAAACATCGGTACGTTGATCATGTCCAACAAGCCATACAACCTGGAAGCAAGCCAAGCCACTTACCCAAGCAGCCTCGATTCGGATGGGCACCACCGTCGCCACCAATGCCTTACTTGAGCGCAAGGGGGCCAAGACCGCTCTTCTAATCACAAAGGGCTTTGGAGAAGCCCTCGAAATCGGCCATCAGTCGAGGCCTAAGCTTTTCGACCTCGACATTAAACGGCCGGACGTATTATATGAAAAGAGCGTCGAGATTGAGGAGCGAGTTACAATCGAACATGACTTTTCCGAAGACGGCCATATCGGCACCACAACCAGCGGCTTGAGCGGCGACACGGTTCGGATACTTCAACCTCTTGGTGAGACTTCTTGCCATCCCCCACTACTCTTGCTCCTTTGCTTTATGTGCAGTGTGCTTATTCCTGGCGTTAGATGAGAATCAAGCACGATCGGCCTTGCGAGAACTATATGATGAAGGATTTCGGTCTATTGCTGTCTGCTTCACTCATTCTTATACCTTTCCCGACCACGAACTGCGTGTTGCAGACATTGCAACAGAGTTTGGCTTCACACATATCTCCTTGTCGTCGCAGCTGATGCCAATGGTGAAGATGACCCCTCGAGGCATGTCCGCAATGGCAGACGCCTATCTCACACCAGTCCTGAAGGATTACGTGGGCAGCTTCGAAAAGGGGTTTGATGGAGGCCTGAGGAACAAGACTGACACCAAATGCCAGTTCATGCAATCTGATGGGGGCCTGGTGGATTTCAGACTACTGTCGGGGCTTCGAGCAATTCTATCTGGGCCTGCCGGTGGCTTAGTTGGTTATGCCAAGGCCTTGTATGATCCAGCAGATGAAAAGCCTCTGATTGGGTTTGACATGGGCGGGACAAGTACTGATGTCTCGCGATATGCTGGCAAGTTTGAGCATGTGTTTGAAACGACGACTGCTGGGATTACGATCCAAGCACCCCAGTTGGACATCAATACTGTTGCCGCAGGTGGTGGCTCTATTCTTTTCTGGAAGAACGGCCTGTTTACCGTCGGGCCTGAGAGTGCTGGGGCTCATCCTGGTCCTGCTTGCTACAGGAAAGGCGGCCCTCTCACGGTTACTGACGCCAACCTGTTCCTTGGGAGATTGCTGCCAGAGTATTTCCCCAAGATCTTCGGTCCCACGGAGGACTTGCCGCTAGATATCGAGATTGTGCGACAGAAGTTTCATGACTTGACTATCACAATCAACAATGAGACTGGTAACAACTTCACCCCGGAAGAAGTGGCTATCGGGTTAGTCGCCCTCCTCTCTTTGTCTCCCGGAATACCTGGGCTCTAAGACTTGAGAACAAGCATATATTAATACTGTGCCTAGATTCCTCAACGTAGCCGACGAGGCCATGTGCCGCCCGATTCGATCACTCACGGAAGGCAAAGGCCATGATGCCCGGCACCATCGACTCGCCGCATTTGGCGGAGCCGGTGGGCAACACGCAGCATCTGTCGCCCGTATTCTCAGCATCGACCAAGTTGCTGTACACAGGTATTCATCGATTCTCTCGGCATATGGCATGGCACTGGCCGATGTCGTGCACGAAAGCTTAGAGCCCAGCTCACAGATCCTATCCGAGAAGAGTCTCCCTCAACTGAAAGCTCGCTTAGATGCCCTACAAGAAAAATCTCGAGCTCAGCTTGTGGCCCAGGGATTCTCCGACGAATGCATACGGTATGAGAGATATCTGAATCTGCGGTACCAGGGCACCAACTCCTCTCTTATGATTCTTGAGCCCGCCAAAGAAAGCTTTGAAGAGGCCTTTTGTAACCGCCACTTGAGCGAGTTTTCTTTCACGGCGCCCGGAAGGCCGATTCAGGTTGACGATATCAGGGTCCGGGGTATGGCTCTTGACACCGTAGAAACCTCCGTACAAGGTATTGCAGAGCAGCTGGCCAATGCCGAGGCGAACTCTGTTCCCACCGGCGATTCAGATGCTTGCGACCAAGCTCAGGTATACTTTCAAGACACGGGGCGGGTTTCGACACCCGTGTACAAGCTGGGAAGCCTGTCGCGAAATCAACGCGTGACGGTAAGTCACATCAAGAAGCGCGTTAATGAAGACTGTACTGATGAGCCCAGGGGCCTGCTATCATTCTGGATGCAACACAGACAATACTTATTCTTCCTGGATCCGATGCCGTTATTCTAGATGACAAGGTCGTCATCAACGTGGGGAGCTCCGAAGCCAAAGCGCCCCGTCTAGACGTCATTGACCCGGTTCTTCTATCCATCTTTGGACACAGATTCATGAGCATTGCTGAGCAGATGGGCCAGACTCTCCAAAAGACCAGCCTGAGCCTGAATATCAAAGAACGTTTAGACTTTAGCTGCGCCATCTTTGGTCCCGATGGAGGCCTGGTTGCCAATGCACCTCACGTGCCTGTGCATCTTGGCAGCATGCAGAATTCTGTAAAGTATCAACACAAACTTCTCGCTGGTACACTGAAGCCTGGTGATGCTATTTTGACGAACAGTCCGGGTGAGTTTTCCATGTCTTCTTCTAGGAATCAGACTAACGATAACCAGCTGCGGGAGGAACCCATCTTCCAGATCTTACGGTGGTGTTGCCGGTATTCGACGACAAGGGAGAGCAGATCCTTTTCTACACCGCAGCGAGAGGTCACCATCGAGATATAGGCGGCTTAGAAGGCATAACTGGTAACCCGCGTGCTACTATGCTCGAGGAGGAAGGTGCGGTTATTGAGTCCTTCAAGGTCGTATCGGAAGGCAAATTTGACGAGGACGGTAAGATTTTCTAGCTACCCATAAAGTGGACTTTGGCTAATGTTATCCAGGCGTCAAGAAGATTTTTGTTGACGGTCCGGCGCAATATGCCGGATGTACGGGCTCGAACAGCCTGCACGAGAATATCTCCGATCTTAAAGCTCAAGTGGCCGCCAGTCACCGAGGAAGCTCTCTGATCAAGAACCTCTTTGATCAATATGGCCCGAATGCCGTCCAGGTCTACATGGAAGCTATTCAAAAGAACGCTGAATCCGCCGTTCGCAACCATCTCAAGAAAATCGCTCGCCGCCACCCAGAACCTCTTGTTGCCGAGGATGGTCTTGACGATGGAACTCGAATTCATCTCAAAATCACCATTAACCCAGAGACCGGACATGGTGAGTTTGACTTCACGGGCACCGGAATCCAGACTTTTGGGAACTACAACGCTCCCACGTCTATTGTATGGTCCGCCATCATCTACGTTCTGCGCTGTATCATCAATGACGATATTCCCCTTAACCAGGGTTGTTTGAACCCCATAAAGATTGTCATCCCCGATGGAACCATTCTGTCGTCTGCGTCCGGCGCTGCTGTCTATGCTTGTAACTCTGCGACTTCCAACCGCCTGACAGACGTGATCTTGAAAGCATTTCAAGTATGTGGCGCCAGCCAGGGCACAATGAATGGCATACAAATGTACGCCGTTGAGAAGGCCAAGCCTGGCGAGCCATTTGCCGGTTATCGATATGTATATGGTGAGACCATCTGCGGCGGCAGCGGCGCGGGACCTACTTGGAACGGCGTCTCGGGTGTCCATACGGTAAGCTCTTCCCTCTCTAACAAAACTCCTATTCTTACGGACGTTGGCTGACCCGTTTTTACAGCACATGACCAACACTCGAGTCATGGACCCAGAAGTCATGGAAAAGCGAATGCCTGTGCTGCTCAGACACTTTGGGCTCCGCGCCGGTTCGGGTGGGAAAGGGCTACACAACGGCGGCAACGGCGCCATCCGAATCTTTGAGCCGAGATGCCCCATGACATTTACCTTTAGTTGCGACCGTCGTACGACTAGGCCCTACGGCATGGCAGGTGGCCTTCCTGGAGAGTGCGGTATTAACAAGGCCATCTTGGACCACCCGAGTGGCAAGAGACGGATTGTCAACATCGGATCCAAGGGTGTGATACAGCTGAAGGTTGGTGAGCAGTTGCAGATTCACACTCCAGGCGGTGGAGGTTGGGGTGCACCTAAGGATGTGAATGGTGTGAATGGTCTCGTGAATGGCTCTCAATGAAGTCAACTATAGATATATGACTTCACAGCAACATAGATACGAATAAGTACCGACAATTTCTAATCAAAACTTGAAGAGTATTTAGTAGTTGTGGAAAGGGGTGCTCCAAGCATACATTAGCTTCCTAAACAAATAAGTGTTCAACTTCTTGGTTCTCCAATCGAGCTGCTTTTAGAGAAACGTTTTATGCTCCCATTCTAGAATTTACGGTAATGACCAGAGATATTTCTTTTATATTATACTTAACAGCTATAAGTCTACTAAACTATTTATCTAGAAGGTAGATAGGCATCTATCTCTCATCTCATATTCTAGGGCTTACCCTAACGAGATGGGATTTGCGAGGAACTTGGACGGCACATCAACGAATTTACTCCGCAAGTATTCAGCAACTAGCTTGCCCCGCATATCAATGCGAGTGCTACTTGCAGCACCGCCACCCAAGAAATCGAGAAACCGAAAGTGAACTGCCCAGATCTGGGGAAACTCACAGCGTTCAACCGTGACGGATTCCCGGTAGTCTTCGCCTAGAAGCTGGACAATCTTGGCCACTGTTAAATATGATTTCAACCACCTATATTCATCAGCCGAGCGGGCGAAGAAACCAACATTGCAGTTATCCCCCTTATCGCTTGATCTCGCATGCGCAATGGCACCCAAAGAGACGCGACTTGTGAAGCCAAAGTCAGCAAGATTCACTGGTTCTGAGGTCTCATAACTTGGTCGTTTGCCTAAAGGAGCTGTCGTGATGCCATGATGCTTGATCTGGATGGATTTATCTTCAATAATGACGCGGTGCGGCGGCCGCGCGTAGGATATCAGGCCTGGGAATAGCTCCATGAACATCTTTGGGGACATGGTCCTAAAATCTAAGGACATGTGATATCCTAGGCAACACACGAACATTAATAACCGTCCTAGGGAAAACAAATATGGCCGCTATGCTACTTACCAGCATAAAATTGCATCCGGAGTGCATAGACCTTTTTACGAAAATAGTCTTCCCGGATGTCATGTTTGGTCTTTGCCTTGACCAACAGTCGGACGGACGTGGTTCCCAGGGCTTGATTGCTTCGGTTCACGGCGTTGGATCCATACCGGGTTATGCTGAGCTCGGTGAAGTTAGAATCTGCAAAGGCGTGCTCTATCTGCTGCCTCATGAACCTCTCTTTGGCATCAATATCGAGACCATTCATGTAGAATGTTGCCTCAGCTTGGTATCCGCCAATGGAAACTACGATTGCCTTGGTGGTTGGCGGCGGCGGACTCTCTATTGCACCCGAAACAAAAACACGATCTTTGTCTCCGGTGTTCTCGATCCTCACCTAGCTAATATCGGCAAGGACATCTGGGTTGATGTACTGCGTACCCTGGATCTCGTAGAGGAACTGGGCACGCACATTGAATTCATCCCCGATTCCCGCATGGCCTGGATGCTTCGTAATCATGGTGCTCCCATCATGTGCAATCTCAGCAATAGGGAACCCCAAATCGACCATGCCTTCTAGATGAGGTCTTACTCCCGTAAAGTTGGCACCAGTGACGTAAGGCCCGCACTCGATGAGGTCTGCATGAGTTGTATTATTAGTCGCTGTCACGGCCGAGACGAGGGAGAGGGGAGGGGGGACAGGAAAACAGCTGGTAAAACTCACGCCCTGCAACCAGTGCTCCAGCAAGCTGGTCCCAAGCATCATGGGACCACTCATGCCACCACGCTGCCAATGCTATGACTGGACTAGCATCCGTAACTCGACCGCACAATGGCTCTTTGCCCCAGGTTTCTAGTGTCTGTTCCGGGTGGTCGAGGTGGCGAATAGTTCCCATCTCGTCCCGTTTACTCTTGTTGGCCACGGCCTCTGAGATGTCATCGCCCTCGATGTAAGCGATTTTGATCTGGCTTTGCCCGTGCCTGTCGCATATCTCCTTGGCAAGCCGGGCACATTGGGGGGTGTTGAGAGCGCCGGCATTGCTGACGAGCTTGATCCTTTTCTCCGCAATAATATTGATACAGTCGTCTAGTTGCTCCAGGAAGCCCACTTCGTATCCCTTTGTTGGGTCGTCGTATTTTCGAATGGCATTCCAAGCAATGTTCAGCTCGGACAGCCAGTCTCCAACAATCGCATCCAGCGGGCCGCTAGAGATCATCCGATGCCTTCGTGAAAAGGATTATCAGTTTCTATCATTTCACAAAAAGCCAACCAAGAGTAAAGGGCAGTAGACTTGCGTCCGCAGAAGATTTATGTAGCGAGAAGATACATACATTGCGTGAGGGCAGTCTTCCATGGCCCCGGCCACGTTTCCAATACGTATTGGGCGTCTGGGTGACATGATGAAGCCAAACGACTACGGGTGTCTACTCAGAGCAGAATGTAGTTAGGAGTCGAAGCTTTTGCAACAATAAGATGCGGCCTGGTGTCTTGGAGATGGTAGAATACTTGAAGTATATCAATACTGATATACGGCTGTTAAGTTAGCATCAGAAACTGGGGGATTTATCATGGTTCGTAGTGAGTATCATCGATGCATAACCGCCCTTTCTCTGGGCTCGGCAGGGTCGGAAAGTTGGATCGGTCTTCCCCAAGGGGAGTTGATGATCAATTTCTTGACCGGAGGCCGAGAGTTCAAGTGGGGCTTCTCTCGGCCGAGATCCACTGTGGACTTTTGGTGTTCGCCGAGTGTGAATGGAGCCGTCGGAGACACTTTTACCGTCATTGCTACTGCAATCAGAGCTCGTCAAGGGTAATATCGGCACTTGGCTGAATGTTTCTAATAGGAGTCGTGCTTGAACTTTCGTTTTGTGGAGTCTTGCTTAACGGACAGCGGGAACTGCGGTGGATTGGGTTGGTTGTCACACATTCTTCTCAGCAACCGGTTCAGCAACATCAGATGTTGTTTGGGGCATTTAAAGAATTATGAGCTCATTCGCGTGCCCGAATGAATGAAAAGAACGACGACATGTAATAGTAGGCAAAGATGGTGCCATGAAGCACAAGCCGTGCCTTTTAATCTGGGTCTATTCCGAGGCACACTGAAAATGAGCGGCATATAGGGTAGGCCAGACATTTTGCGTGAACTCTCTGACCTCCTCCAAATCATGTTGTCACTTCACCAATACAATCCGCCCGGAAACCTTGCCCGACTGGAGCAGTTCCATCGCTTCATTCACCGAATCCCAAGCCATCTTGTGCACGGGAACAGGGCTAAGCTTCCCTTCGTTGGCCAGTTGCACAAGCTTTCTCAACCCCTCCAGATTCCCCGTGATATTTGAATAGATCGTGAGACCCTTGAAGATATTCGCGACGAGTGAGAGCTCAATGGAACCCCCCATTACGCCAACTTGTACCCATTTAGCACCTTTGGCAACCAAGCCATTGACTAAGCTTGCCGTGCTCGAATTGTTGACGAAATCAATCACGGCAATGACTGGTCCGTTTGTAGCTGCGAGAATGTCCCTGGACGCAAAAGGACCGGAGGTATTGACAGTCTTGGTGGCTCCAGCAGCTGCAGCCGCGGTAAGTTTGTCGTCGCTAATGTCTGCAACAACAATGGCCTCGTGTCTAAGCGTCCTCAAGACTGATATTGCGGAGAGTCCCAGCCCTCTAGCGCCGATTAACAGGACGGGCTCACTCGGTGGAATGGGCATAACTTTGCCGACTGCGCTAAGTGTTGTGATACCGGAGCAGCTAAACGTGCATGCCACCGCTGGATCGAGCGTGCCGAGGTCGACAAGGTATTTGGGATGTGGTACCACTACGTACTCAGCGAAGCCGTCATTCTGTACTGTGCCGAGTCCTTTCTGGGCGGCGCACAAGTTATCTGCTTCTTGGCCGCAGCGCGTACAGGAACCACATCCAAGCCGCAGTATTTCATGTCCCAGGGCCACAGGTAACTGAATGCCACGGTCCTTGACGTAGAAGAGTTTGCCTCCCCCGAGGTCATAGAAACCTTCGGCGAAGTGCAAGTCTGAATGGCAAACACCAACGTGAGTGACCTTGACCAGGACTTCTGTCCCCTTCGGTGTTGGAATGGGCTGGCGGATCTTTCGCAGTGGGGTGTCCCACTCAGTGAGGGCCCAAACATCCATGAAGTCTGGCATTGATGTTGACCAAATAGTCTGCGGTTTGAGGTATGACTATAGACTGAACAGTAAGCGCGAAGTTTGAGTGAGATATGGAGCTGCTGGAATCATTCTAAGTTACATGATGGTCTTGTGATAAACACATATGATTTAATGCAATCATGTGGGTTTGGGGGGCGGCGATTCGGTGTCGGGGCCGCTCCGAAGGAGTTAGGCATATGCCGGGATACAGAAAACGATGCCCACTAGGAAACGCACATCGACTCGAGCATCCGCTGGTCAAGCTTCTACACCAAGGGTTTGATTCATCCAGCTGATCTGTCTAAGTAGAGAATTCTATTACGAAACGCCAGGATGGTTGCTAAAATCTTGGATCCGAATAACTACACGAAGCTGTATCTAAATGGGGAATACGCTCCTGCACAAAGCCAAGAAGCATACAGCTTGAAAAACCCCAAGGATAATACTATCGTTACTACTCAGGTCCCGATCGCGGGACCGGCAGATGTTGATGCGGCCGTCCAGTACGCAGAGGCGGCATTTCACGGGCCATGGAGTCGATTCACTGCCGTCCAGAGAACCGAGTGTCTGCTTAAATTGGCGTCATTACTAGATGAAGAGCTTGAGCCCATTCTGACACTAGACTCTCTGACATCCAGGGTCCCGGTCTCTCTCGCTCCGGTTCGTGAGCGCAATTATATGAGAAACTGTGTTTTATATTACGCTGGTTGGACGGACAAACAGAAAGGAGATTATTACCCCGCGGATGATGGTACGTCTTGATTGACCAATTCACTTCCTTCTTCTTAACTAACAAAGAGTTATCCCAGGGTTCGTAAAACTCGTCCGGCATGAGCCACTTGGTGTTACAGCCGCTATCAATCCTTTTAACGCACCCTTGGCAACCTTCTTCCTCAAGGCCGCGCCGGCTCTTGCCACAGGAAATGTAATGATTTTGAAGCCAAGTGAGAAAACTCCGCTAGGCTCCCTGGCCATCGCACCTCTCTTCGACAAGGCTGGTTTCCCTCCCGGCGTTATCCAACTAATTACAGGGTCAGGATCAACTGGCGCTCTACTTGCAGAGCACATGAGGATACGCAAAATCGGCTTCACTGGCTCAGTAGTAACAGGAAAGAAGATTCAGATAGCCGCCGCTTAGAGTAACCTTGAAGCGAGTCACGCTCGAGTTTGGGGGGGGGGGGGCGGCCGTTGTGTTTGGGGATGCCAATCTCGAAACTGCGCTCACGTGGACGGTCAACGACATTTTGACACGAAGTGGCCAGCTCTGTGTAGCAGCCTCGAGGGTGTATGCCCAAAAGAGTATTGCCGACCAATTCATCAAAGAATACGCGGCAAAGATGCAAGCAGCGGCGAGTGAGTTGGGAGATCTTCAAGATCCGGATACTAAGTTTGGACCCATGGTGGATGAATCACATCTTGAACGGGTGAAATCGATGGTGGATCGAGCAAAATCTGAGGCTGAGCTGGTGATTGGAGGTGGCCAATGTGGCAACCATGGATGTTATATGGAACCAACAGTATTTGTGAACCCGAAGGAGGATGCCGAAATTTACCGCAACGAGGTATTTGGCCCCGTCAGTGTTATCAAGAGATTCGACAAGGAAGAAGAGGTTTTGAAAATGGCAAACGAAACAGAATTTGGTTTAATGTCCGGTGTATTTACGCGAGAAATCACCAGAGCTCTACGAGTTTCTTCAGCGCTGGAGTCTGGCGTGGTCGGTATCAACTGCGTCAGTCTACAAAGCCTGCAAGCGCCTTTTGGTGGGAAGAAGCAGAGCAGCATTGGACGAGAGTTCGGGGAGTACGCGTTGCGCCGAAGACGGTTCTTATCAACATGGCTGCATAACTAGTTCTTATCACACAAAGATAGTAGCTGGCAATTCCCGTGCCTAGGAGATCACGGTCCAGTTATATAGTAAATTATGCTCAAGATATTGCCCCAAATGGCAAAGAGACAGATATGAGAATAGGCGACGAGGGCTCCTAGCGTCTTAGGCAAGTTGACCCCGGCTAAATTCATGCAATATAGCCATCATGTGTACACTGTAATCTTTTCCGGCCTCTTCGAATCATTTGAGTTGCTGCTGTAAAAATAGCTGTAGCTAATTTTACGCAACATAATAAACGACCCGACGCATAGCATACGGGTGAGAGAGTTTAACTATAGAGTTATAAAAACAGCACTGAAAAATACCAGACCCGACATCTCTACACAATGAGTAGATTATGTTACTTTGGTTCCGAGTTATACTACAAGTAATGGATTGAGAGATCATAGAAACCCGCCCGGCTTGCTATATTGACAAAGTGGGAGAGGGTCTTCGATTCAGGGGGAAACCACCAAACCCAACTGAAATACTGGAAATGCCTAGACATCTTCTGCTTTGTGTCCAAACCCCCTGTGCTTTCATGAATTACAGCTTCGCGTCCCTTGAACACGATGTGGGTCCCTCAGCTGGAAGGTCTTGATATCTTTCATACAACTTCAGTGCGCTTGGGTTAGCCACTGTACCGCTTACAGCAGCTTTTCGGCCATTGACTATGTGCTTAACGTTGATCTCGCACTTCTTGCCGTTGACAGTGTAAGGGATGTCGGCGACTTCGAAGATGAATTTCGGCACGTGGCGCGGGGAGTATCGTTCTCGGATGGCAGTTCGAATACCCCGAACAAGCTGTGGGTTAAATGCCGAATCTGGTCGCATCTTGACAAACAGCAATACACGCTCATCAGCATCGATGTCGCGCTTCTGTCCCACGCAGATGCTATCCGCCAAGCCGGGGAAGGTGTCGGTTACAGCATAGATCTCGGCGGATCCGAACCGAACTCCAGAAGGGTTGAGAACGCCGTCACTTGGTCATTTAATGTTAGAAAATTGCCCACAATGACTAAGTTGGAGTTGATCTGAGCGTGGGGAGGGTTCTTACGAGCGTCCGAGTATAACCAACCCCCTGGTATCCGGAATGCGTTTTATGAAATCACCCTGGCACCAAATGGCTCGTCCAAACCTCTCAAAATAGGAAGCCTCGTACCTCTCTTGGCCCTTCTCACCAACAAATGCAAGAGGCTGACTGGGAAAGGGTTTAGTGCAGACTAGCTCACCCGGTTCATCCAAACCCTCCACGGACAGAGGCTCGGTCCGCGTGGCATCGAAGACGTCCACAGCCATACCAAGGACCTTGCATTGGATCTCACCAGCGTAGACAGGAAGGAGGGGGGTGCCGCCAACAACTAGTTATGGGGGAAGTGTTAGTTGGTAACAACGCGTCATCCGAGAGTGAAACATACAGCATCCCGCAATATCAGTACCACCACTCATGGATATCAGATGAGTCCGTGTGGGGAAACCTATTTTGTAAAACCAGTCGTAGAGATCGGCGGGGAGGACGGAGCCGGTGGACGTAACGACACGTAGTTTACTTAAATCAAAAGTTTCACCTGCAAAATGTGAGAATCCTTCAGGTAAGCGCCACGGTTTGCAGCCTACATACGTGGTACGATGGCTCGACTCTTCAGTTCCGCGAGATACCGGGGAGAGGTACCAAATACTGCTACTCTGCAATGATATTAGCGGCCGAACGTATTCCATATGAGAATAGAGTAGGAATTCTTCATACCCAATATCTTGTGCTAGTTCGAGAAGTATCGAGGGACGAGGATGGAAAGGGGATCCGTCGTAGAGTAACATGGAATCTGCGCATGAAAGATTGAGAAGATTCAAAATCCACATGACCCAGGAAGTCTATTATAATATAAGATGAGTTGAAATGGTCACTCCGGGACTGGGGTCAGACGCGCACCGTTGTGTATTGGAAAACGACATCACTCCTTCGCACGTCGTGCTGTAGCGACATATCGACTTTGACCTTCAAAGTCACTCCCTAATGTCGACATCAATTTAGTTGTTTGCATGGTCTTAAGCGGATTCGTGGGACTTACTCCGGTGCTATGAACAATGCATTTAGGGCTCCCCGTCTAGAATTGAGATGTTAGCCACAGCATTTGCCAATAAGCCAAATAGATATTCAGCCATTGGTCAGACCAGATGAGGGGGAAACATGCCGTCCCTGAAGAATAAAGGATAAATGCTGGATGTGAGAACGGAACCATGTTGAAGCTTAACACGTCGTCCGAGCCGCGTTCCAAGAATGCCTGAAGGGTGCACCCGAGGTAGACCTTGGCGAGATCCGTCTCGAATTCGCAGTAATGGATAACAACTACGTTGGTCAGCTTACTCGTATCGTAGCCCAGCTTGTGCGACCAGTCAGCAATGCGGTCCTGAAGATTTATCGTCTTCCCGGCATAGATATAACCATTGTCGGCAAATATCAGCTTTGGGCTTATTTGCTTGTAGCGATCAACGATGCCAGCCGAACCCAGGTCGCATGAAGAGGACGTCCAGACTGCGCCAATCGAAAGAGCCGCCAGACATATCGCCATGGCATCGACCGAGTTTGATATCACGCTTGCAATGACGTCGCCAGCCACGATTCCAGACTGAACCATGGCGCTCCGTAATCGACGGATACGTTCCCGGAATGATTTCCATGTGACGCTCTCAATGTCCGAAGTGCCCTCACGGGCAAAGTGAATAGCAACCTTATCGTCCTGACGATCTCTCAGGATTATCTCTGTAATGTTCAGAGATTCAGTGGGAAAGAATGTCGGAGGCGGGAACATGTCTACCAAAACCGTACTCTACAGTGGTCCAGTCAGCAGAGGCTCGATGACAGCATTATGCATGCACTGTCAAGCATTCTGGCTAGATGCTTTCGGGCGACTACTCACCCTATTTGCAAGCATCGGGCCGGGTTTCGGGGCTCCAGGAGGGGCAAGGCGAAGCCAGCTGTACGCATCTTGCCAAAAGTCCTGCAGAGACTCTGGTGCCGTTGACCATCGATGAAGATCCTCGTACGTCCGCAGTTTTAAGTCATGCTTCTTGTTAATGAAATCAATGAATTGACTGACGTTCGTCTCCTCAACGGCATGTGGCTCCCAAACGGGCTTCTTCTGGGTGGTAGCCATCTTAGATTGGATGATAAGTGGAAGGGTTAACATTCGAAGGTTCGCACAGATACAGATTTAAGACTCTAATGATTCTAGGTGGCGTCTTTTTTAAGCCCGATATCACAACAGCATGCCGTTGCTTTCCTTAGCCTCATAGTCAGCGGTGTAAGCCGGCTGGGGCCGACCCAGGCCGACGACCCTCAACCACGGCAATTCAAACCCCAGCAATACACGAATGCAGTAATCGGATCCGTGCCTGCTTAGCAGGTCATCGCGGCGGCCCCACCACCGAGCATCGCAGCCGGGACCATCCCTAGTTTGTCTGACTTGCTTGCCGCGGAACAACTTCTCCGCTCAGTCAACCGGGAGGATGGCCAGCATTGCATTTCCCCCTCTAAGCCGGGACATCATCACCTCATATCGAATCAAGGAGGCCCAGAGGAACTCCAAATTCATTTACTACAACAATTTAACAAAACCAGTAGTGTTCTTCCAGCCTTGGAGATTCTAATGAGAAAGGAATGAGATGGCAAAGAGCTGAGTTGTCACTTAGTCTGACGTTCGTCCCTTGGTTGCAGCTGCCTTTTCCTCGGTTGTAGTTAGCGAGTCTCATTTCGAACGCAAATTACAATAACATTAAACACTTATAGGAGATAGCACTTCAGAAGATGCCAGTAGCCTATCACAATATAGATGCCACCAGACCCTTCATGTTCATAGGATTCGGCGTTGCCAAACTATAAAATCGATCATGCATGTGCCCCAACGAGGCACGTATGGACGGGCAGACGACAGTAAATTCGGCATTTCCCAATTGAGGTGAAGTCATTGCACACTCGATAGCCGTCCATTTCTTCAATTCAACTAAAACCCCGACCCTCGCCAGCCCTAGCTGCAACCCTTTGCAGATGTACCTTTACAAGACATACCGGTATAATGGGGACCGATCTCCGAGGTCCAACAGTTCCTCTGGTTTGGGTAACGTTAGAAAGTAGATTCGGTATTGGGAGTCGGTTCACGACTTACGCTCTGTGTACTTGGCTCGGATTTCATCCTCTGACATTTCATCTCGCTTGCGATTTGCGCTTGCGTATGCGCCTCTAAGCACAAACGTTGCAATGATAGCCGCCCGAGGCATGTGAGAGATACACTGAAACCAGTACGGTACACTGGTGATTCTCGTGCCAAGTAAATATTGGAGCCGATGGCACCGCCGATATTGCCGAGCATGATGCTCAGGGCCATGCCTGTGGCGCGGCGTTTCCATGTCGGCGAGAGGTTATTGGAAAGCCACGCGAACAAGGTGATGGCAGGAGGGTATACTCCAGCAATCAGAGCCACTGTATAAGGAATCATGATGAATATCCATCTTCGGTGGTATCTGTCCGCAAGCCAGGACACAAGGAGGGTAGCAACCAAACCCACGGCATAAATTGGGATGGTGAGCAGCTGGGCTTGCTCCGCACTGTACCCGAGCTCATGGATGATAGTTGGCGCTGTGAAAGTGAAGCCATACACTGGGATGCTGTAAGATAGCATTATCATGTTGTCCAAGTAACAGACGGGGCTGAAGATAATATGGCCAAGAGCTCAAACCAAGAGGCAGAGATACTCAAACTTACGTATTTCCCCAGATATTAAAGATAGTAAACCAAATCCTCCAATCGAGCAAGACAGAGTTAAGGTATGCCCATTTGAATAACTCGGATTCAGAAGTCTGTACCCTCCCCGACGAAGTGCCTGAGTCATTTTCGAGACGAGTCTTAATGAAATCTTTTTTCTTCGGGGGTTAGAAAAGATGCCGATTCTGGCGAGTCGGGTAATGTCCAAGGGATACTCGCCCCAACAACGACAGTGACGATGCCTTCCAGGATGAAAATCCATCGCCACCCTTCCAGACCACCAACACCGGCAAATGACAGCAGACCGGAGAATGCTCCAGCCATGGACGCAGCCGAGAAAAACATGGACAGACGCCACTGCAGCTCGAATCGGCAGTACCATTCACCAAGCAGGTAGGTACTAGCCGGTAAGAATCCGGCCTCGAACACACCCAGAAGGACGCGTGTTGTAACGAGGCCGCCAAAGTTCCGTACAAGTCCCTGGCAGGTCATGACCTTGATTCATATCAGTAGTTTCTTCGGTAGAAATTCACAAACCAAGCTCACCGCTCCCCATGAGATGACGAGAAATGCGATCCACCGACAAGGCCTCATCAGCTTCAGGACCACGTTGCTTGGGACTTCGAAAAGGGCATACGGTATAAAGAAGACCTGCCTTCACGTTAGACCACAGACTGCGTTTACATCAATTCAATAGCTCTTACCGTCAAAGCAAGGTTGTACTGCGTGGGGGTAAGCCCGAGGTCGTTGTTCATACCAGCCACTTTCGCGTTGCCTATATTGCCGCGGTCGAGAAATGCCAGCAGATACAGCAAAGTAAGCATGGGAATCAGACGCCAGTCGATTTTGCGCCGGACCATTCTGGTTTCATCGTCATCGTAAGACGGGAGGTTCTCAGCGTCCAGGGCATTCTGCTTTCCGCATGGCTTGTCCATATCTTCAACATGGCTGGCATCGAGTTTCTCTCTTACAGGAGAATTCATTTTAGTCGAGGGCAGAGTGGCTTTCTCAAACACGAATTGTTACTGCAACGATTGATGAATGGGATTGTCAAAGGTGTGCTTCCAGGTTGTCTCCCCTCGCAGACTTGATTAACAAGCCAGTCTTTATTTTTAGAAAGCTCGAGGGTATTTAAGTAGTTTGTGTGGCTCTGAGTCCTATCCGGGGCGTTAGAAAAATCATTGACCAATCTATGCATACATGCCGCTTCAAGGTACCCTTTACTATGTCACCTTAGCCAGTCAACAAAAACTCTTGACTGGCGAAGCGTTCGGCGAATGCCGAACCTCCTGTACCCCGCACCCCGCACATTCCAATATTGCAACTCGGTGAAGGCCGCAGACCCCAGCTACAGCCTATCTACCCACACTCTCATAGAGAGGCAGCAACCACATGTCACCCGTCAGTTGATCTGGTTGGATTGTTCAATGATGCAATATTCTTCATTTTAACCAACAATGTACTAGTAGGTATGTGAAAAGTACATGCTCATATCCCAAACCAATCCTCCCTATCCCTATCCCCTCGTGAACTATCCAGAGCCCCATCAGTGCCAAATGGAAAGTCAAACGGCCAGGTCTCCGGAAACCCAGCCAGAGCTTCCCCGCAGAAAAGCTGCTCGCTTTCACTTGGAAAATCCAGCACGTCAGGGAACGTGATTGAAGCATCCATGGCAAGGGTCTCCTCCACCTGAGTCATTGACGTTACCAAGCGCCGACTAGCTTGATCCTCCTGGGGTGGGGTCTGGATACTCTGTTCTCGCCCTACCCCAGTCTGTCGAGCTCGGTTCGGGGCCTGTCCGGCAGAGTGCTGAGAGGGGGCTTCACGTGGCGCGGAGGATAACGGCTGTTGTTGCTGCTGCTGGCGCCAATCACCCTTGGACCCGAGGTTCAAGACGTCCCGGATGACGGCTGTGCTGACCTTGTCGAATATCTCGCACGACCGGCGCGAAGCATCCCACCGCTCGCATATGGCAACGAGGACGTTGGAGCACCGTCGGCAGACCTCGATGATGCTCAGGACGTCTGGGAGTGCATGGTGCATCTTGGGATCGCGAACCACGCCACTGAGACTGTATACGTAAGCCAGGCCAGCAATAAAGATGCCGTGAAGTGTGATCCATGAATAGTTTAGTCTCCTGCTCTGATGTAGCTTGCTCTAGGATTCAATAGATGCCCTTGTCGCAGAGAATAACGTCATCAAATCATTTTCCTCGCTGGGGTGTGGGAGGCATGGAGATGGCCGGTACAAAAGGAGGACTGCGTTGTTGTATACCGCGTAATACCATTCCTGGGTTAAAAAGCTCGACACGGGTTCAGACCCGCCAGAAATCGGTATCAGGTTGAGCTTCGACGTGTCGGCCATCCATGCATTAATCTGGTCACGAAATTTGCGTCTCATGCCGAGCTTTTGCTTGAGGGGAATGTCCAATTGACGCCTCGAGTTGTAGAAGGTCCCGAGTATCTCCCCGGAAATGCGCCTGATCCGAATAATATGCAGGAATGGGGACAGCCCATCATCCCGTGGGCTGACCAGCTCGAAGGGTTTGTCTGGCCAGAAACAATCATCGTCAAGATGAGAGGGTAAGGAGACGTCAATCTCATCATCTCTTATGGCGACAGGTCGACCTAGCGTAAAGCTGACGACCCTATCAAATTCAGGAGTCAGCATAGCTCTCTCTTTCTTATTTATAATGAAAACCAAGTGTCAAAAAAAAAGAGTCCAAGTATCCAGATCTTACCTATCTAGATTATACAGACACCAAAAGCACCTCTTAGCCATCTCGTCTTCGTAAGTGACAATCCTACGACCAGGCGATGATGTTCCAGGCTTATTGCGCTCCAGGTGTATTCCCAGCTCGAAGCACATGCGAGTCGCGATGCCCACCAGATGCCACATGCTTGCTGCAGTGTCCCGCAGATTGCTGAAGATGCCGTGTTGCGATACCAACAAGATGGCCTTTAGTGCCTGGAGCCCTGGAACGCTAACGACTGTCGCGACCTTGGACTGTGCCATGGCAAAATATGTTGACGAGCTCACGGAGGAATCGTAGAAGCGGTTAGAGGAAGAACTACCGATGGCGAGTACCATGTCGAAAACGAAGGCGTTGAAAGTCTTTTGTTCATAGTATCCGGGCTCCTCGTATATCCTCTTGACGCTCTTTAAAAAGATCGGCCGGTGCAGAAGCGGGAACGCAACGTGTGTGTGTTGGAAGTAAGCGTCGATAAAGGGCATGGCAGTTGCCAGCTGTGGAAAGGCGGCGTCTGACGTTGAGACGGGGAACGTCTTCTTCCGTAGGCCCTGAGGGGGCGACGGTTCCTTTCCCATAGGTCCAAAGTCCATTCCGCCCTGTGAACTGATGACAGTATTGATGATATTGGCGAGACCAAGTCCGCTGCTAGAACCCAGATATCTCGTCTCTCCCGTGGCGACAAGCGACAAATAGCCGACCTCAACAGCGATGGGATTGTGGCCAAATCTTGTCTCAGAAGCGGCCTCCAGACCCGTGCTGGGTCTGATGATAGGAGCGGGCTGGGAACAAGAACTGGTGGAGGGGCTGGCAGCCGGCTCTCCAGACACTTGGTCCAACGCGAGGTTGTCGCGGACATGGAGCTCCGCCTGTGACTGGGCCAGGCTGTGTTCGAGGTCCTTGTTCTCAGCCCTCAAGGTTTTTACCAAGGTCTCCAAGCTGTCAATATAACCGCGAGGGGGGTTGCGCTGCCGTAGCTTGTCTGCATGGACACAGGCAGCTCCGGCCTTCTCACAGGAGCCGCATTGTGGGAAGCGACGGTCGCATCGTGTCTTGCGGGAATGGCAACGGTCACAGGCCTGCATAGTTGCTGGTCTGGATTAATTGGGAGATGGGCGGGACGACGCAGCAAAGCCTGAAAATGCACACAGATGGCACGGGGTAGTTACGTGGATGACGGAGGGATGGACACTGTTTAACAATGGGCGGTTCCCCGTGGGGAAAATCTCGTGACCCCACGAAACCCCAAACAGAGGACCTACATACCCGCTATATGCACTGCGAGTGGACAGGCTCTATGCGGTAAAACTTTAGGGCACGATAGTCGGCTATAGCAGCTTAAGCTGCTGTATTAGATACGGGTCTGCAAAATAGCTCAACGCTTTAGGTCTCTTTTCCAGTGTCAAGAACAACTTGCTACCTAGTGTGAGGCAGGCAGGTAATTAATAGAGAGCCAGGACAGCTTGTGAATAACGTTGATTTGCACCTTCACGCGATATGCTGCCATCCATTTCTAATTTGCCAGGCAGACCACAAAAAACCTACCCACCCAAGTTCTCTTCCAGCACGTCCTTAAAACCCTTCCACCATGGGCTCTCTGTAAAGAGTGACAGAGGGCCCAAATTTGTCTCATACTCATCCCTTCGAATCACACGCAAGGCTTCGGGAAGTCCGATTCGGAGGGAAAATGCCCTCGCGAGAGGGAAAAGCTCACGGTCATGGCGTTTCGAAGGAAGACTTGTGGCTTGTCGATGAATACATCGATCTACGCATTCCCAAGGCGAGATGCTGACACATCTAATATCCTTCTCGGGGCTGGGCTGGCCATGTTCTTCCAGCTTGTGGTTTCGAGAGGTTCGTTAGCTTTGATGTAATCAACAATCTTCTCGATATCGGAGAGCATTTCGTCGGCGCTCTCGCACAGGCATTGGAAGCCCTCCATGATTCTATCGTAAGCCTTCAGAGCCCTATAGCACCGGGACGAGGGCGGGCCAAGCTTGAATTTGGCGTCGAGTAAGTGCCAAATGAATGGAAAAGCGGAAACGCCAACGCTTGGACAAGGTTAGCCTCAAAGCATCTTGCAAACCAAGAGACAGAATGATCACGACTGACAAAGTGTTAGGCAACAACTTGGAGAGTCCTAAATCTATATATTTTTATAGAAAAAGGTAGCTTATAAGCTTTAATTATATAGTAAGTAAACTCTACTAAGGAATTATATGAAGTAACTAGCTTATAGTTAAGTAAGTTAAGGAAAATAGGAAGAAAAGTAAATATAGCTTAAGCCTAGTATTAAGTCTGTATAGCTATAGGAAGCTCTTTCTCTTAATAGATTTAACCTTTAATGTTTAAATTCCCGCGTCTCTTAAGCTACTTTAACTATAATTTAAGAGTCTTAATATATCAGCGAAATTAGGTGCCCTTTCTATAAGGCGGTTGAGGATTATGCTCTCTAGAGTTACTAGCTAAGACTTTCTGTGCTTAGTTCTAGTGAATCTTTAATTTATATTATATCGACTACGCCCCCCGCGCGATATTGAGCCTGTTCTATGCTATGTATGCTATTGGTTTAAACTATGTAATCGCTGTTGAAAGTATCCACCGAGCTGAAAAAGCCTCCAATATTTCCATTTGGAAACACGCGGCAGGTTAACTTTACCCTTGGATCCTTGGCACTATAAGGTCGCTGTAAGTAGAGGAAAGAAAAGCAAAAACAGCTAATATATCTACATGGGGCTAGTGCTTATCTCGAGCCCAATGTTTGGTCACGCGTATATGCGATGTAACAGCTATAAGCGCGTATATGAAAGCCAGCCTCATTGGTTTCACAAATTAGGCGCCAAATTCGCAAATCTGCCTCATAAGGGGGGCAATGCACCAAAACTAGGCCGCTGACTAGTATTGTTCGCTCGCACCGTTCTTCATCTCTCACTCTCTCTTCTTTCATCCAAAAAGCATCACACAAAGCCTGATTATCATATTCACGATGACTGTTCTTGATCCTTCACTGTACACCGTTGCATGGATTGCCCCACTAGAAATCGAGGCTCGTGCTGCTCTTTGCCTCTTCGACGAAATCCACGAGGGAGACTTTCCTCTGGCGAGAGGCACTGATTATGTGTTCGACGCGGGTATCGTCTGCGGGCATCATGTTGTGCTCGCCACCCTGCCCCCTGGACAACCATACGGAACCGGATCAGCGGGCGCTCTTGCTGGCCAAGTCAAGATGTTCTTTCCTAACCTCTGGTTCGGTCTCCTCGTTGGCGTCGCTGCGGGTCTGCCAGACCATTCCCGATCCCCGCCGCAAGATATTCGGCTTGGTGATGTTCTTGTTGCTCTGCCGAGCGGCGACAGTGCTGGACTCGTTGCATATGACTTGGGGAAGGAGGTTGGAGAGGCTGGGATCCAACTCTTAGATGGCGGACATGGATTAGCGAAAACGGAGACGGTCATTCGCTCAGCTATTGGAAAGATAAAGCGCAAATCGCCCAAGGACACAGATCTCTTCTTGCCATACTATCAGGGAATGAAGGATGCGGAGCCCCCCCTCGGCACGTTTATCGATCCTGGACAAGACAAAGATGTCCTCTATGACGGCGAGGAGACTGTAGCCCGATCCTCTCGCCTTGAACCGAAGAGAACACGGGTGTGGTATGGCCCTATCGGGTCTGGGGACAAGCTCATGAGGGATGCAGCGAAAAGAGATACGCTCCGCGACAAGTACGGTATCATTGGATTGGAAATGGAGGCAGCAGGGACGATGAATACGATACCTGCGGGGGTGATCCGCGGTGTGTGTGCCTACGGCGACCATCACAATAACAAAGACTGGCAGCCCTATGCGTCGGCAATGGCTGCTGCGTATGCCAAAGGACTTTTGCACACAATTCTGCCTAAGAAGATTAGAGGTGCGTGAAACAATCACAAACGCATAGAGATACACTAGGTGTTAATTGATCTGGTTACTCGCCCTTCTAGAATGCCACTTCTTAGTTCCCTTGGATAGAAATTTAAGCTTCGTTGGACGAGTCTCAATCTTAACTCAACTCCTTGCACGCGTGCCTCCCGCATCAAGCCCGGATACCTGCCAGTATACTGTCATTGAGGGACTTGATGGTATCGGCAAAACCCAACTTGCACTCGAGATTGCCTATCAGGTGCGTGATACGTGCCCGGATTGCTCTATCTTTTGGGTGCCAGCCATCAATCGCATGAGCTTTGAGCAGGCATACCAGGGCATCGGACAAAAACTCAATGTTCAAGGAGTCGACGAGAAAGGTGCAGATGTAAAACTACTGGTCAAAGCCGCCCTGGACCGTGAAGAAGGTAGTTGGCTTGTAATCATTGACAATGCCGACGACTCTCAGCTGCTCTTCGAAGAGGGAGGACTTTTTGAATATCTACCATCCAACCGACGTGGATCTATACTGTTCACTACTCGCAATCATGAGACGGCCATAAAATTGGATGTGCCTCTCGATGGGGTTTTGAGTGTAGCGGAGATGAGTAGGCATGAGGCAACAAAATTGCTCCAACAATACTTAAAAGAGAACCAGATGCAAGACCCAGCCAGTACGTCAGACTTGCTTGACATCCTGATGGACTTACCTCTAGCCATCAGGCAAGCTGCCGCATATATGGCTCAGACAAGAATATCAGCCTCCCAATATGTTCAGCACTGCCAGTCTAGTGAGGCGCGGTTGATCAAGCTTCTGAGCAAAGACTTCAACGATAGGGGACGATACAAGACGAGCCTGAATCCTATTGCTACTACGTGGCTAGTATCATTCCGACAAATATCCCGGGACAAAAAGTTAGCCGCAGAATATCTAGGTTTCGTGAGTTTCCTCTCCGAGAGGGAGATACCAAAAGATATCCTGCCTCCTGCCGATGATGAGCTGGATATGGAAGAGGCTATCGGTACTCTGAAAGCCTACACCTTCATCGTCGAGCGAGCGAGCGGGGACTCATACGATATGCATAGACTTGTTGGACTAGCCATGAGAAATTGGATAGCAGGCAAGACGGACGTAGAGGTGAATATCATGGACGTCCTACAGAGGCTAGGAAAGATATATCCGGACCCCCCAGAACACGAGAACAAGGGGCTCTGGCTGTGCTATCTTCCGCATGCCCGGCGCGCCTTAAGTTTCCGGAGTCAAAGAGGATACAGGGATGCGCCCTCCGTGGCACATCTCATGACCCTTGTCGCAAGAAGCGACGACAATCTTGGCAATTACAAGGGGGCTGAGCCGATGTACCGTGAGGCGCTTGATCTACGCAAGAAGATTCTGGGACTGCAGGATCCGGCGACTCTGAACAGTTTGAATAATTTCGCATCGATATTAGACATTCAGGGCAAGTGTCAAGAAGCTGAGGAGATACATCGGCAAACACTGGACGCACGCATGAAGATCCTTGGACCACAGCACCCGAGCACTCTGACCAGTATGAATAACCTGGCATCCACGCTAGAATGCCAAGGGAAATATAAAGAAGCTGCAGAAATTATTCGGAAAACAGTCCAAGTATGCACAGATGTCTTCGGCCCAGAGCATCCCGATACCCTCAGTAGCACAAACAACCTCGCCATAATTCTGAATGGCTTAGGAGAATATGAAGAAGCAGAGGACCTATTTCGCAAAACCCTCGATCTACGTATTAAAGTTCTTGGCCCAGAGCACAGCGGTACACTGACTAGTTTGAATAACTTTGGAATAGTCCTCAACAGCATGAAGAAATATGACCCAGCTGAAGACGTGTTCAAGCAAGCAGTTGGACTCTGTAAAACAATATTTGGGCCGCGACATCCCAATACTCTTAGTAGCATGAGCAACCACGCAGCTATTATGAATAAACAGGGAAAGGATGTCCAGGCTGAGCCTATTCATCGAGAGACACTCGAGCTTCGAAAAGAAACCCTTGGCCCTCGGCACCCTCATACCTTGATTAGCATGCATAGTCTTGCCACCACGCTGCACAACCAAGAGAGATACTTTCATGCTGAGGAGATGCACACCCAAGCTTTTGACCTGCGTAAGGACATCCTTGGCCCCCAACATCCGCACACGCTCGCGAGTATGGATGGCCTTGGCTCTGCTCTCCGTGGTCAGGAAAAGTACGATGAGGCGGAAAGAGTACTACGAAGCACTTTGGACCTACGCTCCGAATCGCTTGGGCCGCAACATCCTAGTACTTTAATTAGTGTGGATAGTCTTGCATCTGTACTGGAGAGCCAAGGAAAGGATACTGAAGCCAAGGAACTTCTAAGCAGATTGACTATAACAAATTGACACCGCTTGGTCTCGGGTAAACATATTTTGTAATAGTTCTCATTTAGTTAAACAACGCCCTCTTCTTTTCCAATGTATCACACATTATATACATTTATTGATATATACAGCTTGCACCCTTGGCATTTAACAAGCCTGCTGAGGCGGATCTGAAGTTCGTATATTGAACAAATGAGAAGTCTCAAATTCCTCTGAACTCCGGGCGTCTCTATTATAAGAAACAGCAAACAACATAAAGAACTGGCTAAGGGAGCCCTCGATTTTCTCAATTGGGCAGCTCCTATTAATCACGTACTTAGTTAATGCTTTAGTTAATATGCGTTTATAGACAGCTTGATAGTTAGGCTGCCGAGTGCTACTAGAGTGTCTAATAACTGCAAATGAACATAACTTTAACAAAATAAATTGTCTGGGCTACTAAGGCAGTTTACTAGGAAAATAGCTTACAGGCATTAGATAATTATAAATCTAACTATCTTATTACCTTAAATCATCCCTCTAGGGAAAGCGTATGATGTGAGTAGTTCTTTCAACTATGCTAGTGGCTAGGAGAGATCATGAGGGGAAGGCTCGATTTAATCATAAAGCTATGTTTAGATTATCTCGGGGTGGTAGGTTATGGTCCTTCTCCAACCTATACACAGCCGGCGTCTCGATTGAGGGTGTATATAGCTATATATATTATCTTATAGTCCCTCCTCCCACTTATATATTAAAGAATTAATATAGTAATGCTATTGATTTTCTAACCCCCCCTTAATAAGATATAGAAGTCGGAGAGAATGGTATGATCGCTAATATCATTGCTGGCTCAGAAATACCTTAAACTTTTAGGAATTGGCTGGCAGCGGAGCGGATGCCCCGTTAGTGAAGAGATAATCTCCTGATGAAGCGGAGTGACCTGCGAGGAGGAGGGCTAGAAGAACGACGACAACCACTACTGAGAGCTCTGATTCTTCTAGCAAAATCCAGACCCCTATATCTCTTCAGACGTTTGACTGCACCTGGCTATAGGGTGCTAGGCTTGAAAAAGTTCTAGGATTTACTACTAAGGACGTCCTAAAGAAGAAGCCTCCTATTTCTGTGATGAAGCATGTAAAAAAGGACATCTTAGCCACTATTTGTGCGGTGGCCTTTTTGAAGAAGTTTTTTCCGGCTGATAGAGAGACTTGGAAGATGTTGATAGACAAGGCAGAAAACTGCATCAAAGATCTTATTGGAGATGTCGTTGCCCAGTTGGAAAAGCTTGTCGTGACTCTATTCTAGGATGACTGCAGGTTTGAAGTTCGACCTGTACGGCCGGCCCTATTTCAACAATAGGGCCAATAGGCTTTTCATTTCTGTTTTTACCTCTAGTTCATAATTTTATTGCTAGTCATATGAATAATTCTCGCTCAATCGGATACGATAGTAGTTGTCCATGCTAGCTAAGACTTTACGCTTGTCAGGGGTCATCACCGAGATCCGCAAGGCTTCTCCCACACTGGATCAAGAGGAAATTCTTTTACAGAGTTACTCCCATGAGTATATCACTTGGAATCCGAGGATTTACCGCTGATGGTATGTTATTGGACCAGGAACACATTCTCGACTAGTTTTGACTCATCGAGGACACGAAGAGAGCGGCAACCGGGTTTGCCTCTCTTGTATGACCCAGGAACTTGCGGCACCGACCCCGGCCTAGACCGAGGATACCCGCAGAGCGTTTCAGAATGTCTAGGTCAAGCGGTCTCCCTCCAGTTGCTGGATTCGCTATGCTTATCGACTGATCCGGAGGAGCCGGCCCAGACTGGTGGCCGTGCTGTGATGGCCCTTCAGAGTTGCCACGTCGGCTTACAATCATCCGTGTGATTTCGTTCTTAATGTGCAGGAATGAATGAGAAATGTATTTCTACAGCACCTATTTTGTATGTACATATTGATAGCCTTCCCCAGTCAGATCAGCCCTCAAGTGCCTTTTGCAACGCCACCTCGCAGTGTATCGTCGTAGTATCAAAGACTGGAACCGACACATTGCTGCCGTTCAGGAGCATGCACACCTCGGTGCAGCCGAGAATCAGGCAGTCGGCCCCCCTCTCGACCATCCGCCTCGCAATGGCCACATACGCAGCCTCGCTCTCCTTAGTGACAATGTCGCGGCATAGCTCCTCGTAGATGATGCGGTGCGTCTCGTCGCGGTCCTCCTTGACCGGGACCATGGCGTCGAGGCCGGCCGCGGTGAGCCGGTCGACGTAGAACGACTGCTCCATGGTGAAGGCCGTCGCCATCAGACCCGGCGACCTGAGCCCCCGGCTCCTGATGCTGGCGGCGGTGGCGTCGGCAATATGGAGCATGGGGATGGAGACGTCGGCCATCATCTGCTCGGCGAGTTTGTGCATGGTGTTGGTCGCGAGGATGAGGAGGTGGGCGCCGCCGCGCTCGAGGGCCTTGGCCTCCTTGTTGAGTATAGCACCGGCCTGGTCCCACTGGCCCTTCTGCTGCAGGTCCTCGATCCGGGCAAAGTCGACGGAGCGGATGAGGAGTTCGGGGGAATGGAGCCCGCCGAGGCGCTCCCGTGTGAGGTTGCACAGCTGGCGGTAGTAGATTTGCGTCGAGCTCGCCGACATGCCGCCCAAGATGCCAATGGTCTTCATGTTGTCGGCGCCCATGACGAACGAGTAGAGGAAGGAGTCGAAGAGTGTGTTGAAGACGCAAGATTTGTCGTGCATTCGTCAGGTAGAGTGTGGATAGCAATACAGCCCCAAATGCCCAGCCCTTGCCCTCTTGTAGGAGGTTGATAATGACAAATGCCGGCTCTTCACCTGGTCAGAAGGTACGTCTGACGGACCCGCATAAGCGCGGAGACCGATGCAAAGCGACATCAAGTGAGCGGCTTCGGCCCTCCAGAGTCAGTCACTCTTGCCATTGTAAGACCGAGGGATCAATTAGGCATAGGGTTTCAGTAGTTCGTCGAGAACCCAAAAATCGACGCTCTGGTCTCGAAGTTCGACGCTGTTAGTACATTCTGGGCTCTAGTTTGCAACTAAAATCTATCCCTTGCTCGGTGATAAAGATATAAGCACGCTGTAGCAATCACTCGTCGCGTCGGAAGACAGAGAGGTCGGGGCCGCAGCGGACAGGTTTTTCAGGGGCTGCAACGGACAGGGAGATATATTGACTGCTTATTATGGCCGCTGTAGCCCGGAACAACCTATATACATTATCTTCCAGCGCCACGAGTGGTTACTACAGCACTTAACTATCCCTGAACAGCCTGTCGCTACAGCGACGAGCGATTGCTGCCGCCCTGAACCACCTGTCCTCCGACTCGACGAGCGATTGCTACGAGCCCGACCTCTCTATCCGCTGCTGCAGCGTGCTTATATCTTTTTATTACTGAGCAAGGGATAGATTTTAGTTATAAACCTTAGAGCCTAGAATGTACTAGCAGCGTCGAACTTCGAGACCAGGGCGTTAATTTTTGGTTCTCCTGCGCGACTGTCGCCTGGCAACGGACCGCCCGTGGGAATTTAGTTCTAGGTACGAGTGCTCATAGAGTAAGAGAAAATGAAAATGGGTGGCAAACTCGCCACAAGCTGCGTCTTTCCCCTGTAGGGGCATGCAAGCGACGTTGTAGGACACCTTTGGCCATGGTACTCACACGACCCGGGTGTCATTCAGGGACTTCCAGGAACAAAACCCAGAATTTACTGTGATCGTAGTCTCTTTCCGCTGAATCTAACCCAACACTAACATTAGCCGCTCTGGGTCTTGGCCGTTGCAGTCCATACCCGCATTTCAGTCCTGCCAATGATTGGATGAAACTCTTTGAGGATGCTAGGGACGGAGCCGTTGAGTCGATAGGCGCGACGGCCCGTTTTACCCCTTCGAAGCTTCCCACACACCGTGAAATGCTCCGTCTCTTGAGAGAGAACCCGGAAGATTCCATCACTATTGTCGCTATAGGCCCATTAACTAATGTCGCACTTGCTGCGGCTGAGGACCCCGAAACGTTTATTCGAGTCAGGGAAGTTGTGGTTATGGGCGGCGCCGTGCATTGCGAGGGCAACGTGACACCGGTGGCCGAGTTCAACTGTTATGCCGAGCCTGTTGCCTTTCCCAGCCCGAGCTCAACCATGTCATCTTTACACATCCGGTCATCAAACCTTCCCAGTTATCCGCTCAACCTTCCGCGTAGGTTGGAGTTGACACTGGCACCTCTTGATATTATACTGTCGTATGTGATGACTAAGTCGTACTTTGAGCAGCAGATCAAGCCTCATGTTGAGGCTGGTAGCCCTCTAGCATTGTGGGCCTCGTCTTTCATCATGGCCACGTTTGATCAAATCGCGTCGCTGCAGGCAAACGATAAGGAGCCTGAGTTAGCCTTGCACGATCCCCTCACCATCTGGCACGCCATGACTCGAGACCAAGGTGGGTGGGAGACTACGATAAAGCCCGAGGATTTGCGTGTTGAAACGACGGGTGAATGGACCAGGGGCATGCATATCGTAGATAAACGAAACAGGAAAATTGCTGATGATGGCTCTACTCTGACGCGAGTCGGCTCGGAGGCCACGGATAACATTCTTGGGGATGATATGGGATGGCTGAACCCAAGCAAAGGAAATAGGATCAAACCCCTGATCAAGTCACCGGGAGCTGACCTTTTCAGGGAACACTGGATGCAGAGGGTATTCGGATAGTGCGCGCCAACGGATTATACTAAGCGCCCAAATCTTGGCTGGCCATGACTGAGATACTGAGCTTAGAGGCCAACACCATCTCAAGGACGTCAGCCGTGGCTTGTGACTTGACTGTGCCGTAGCCGGGAGCTTCGTTGTAATCACATTCTTCATAATGATATTTAAGAATAATACAGCGACACGTTGTTCATGTACATCCGTGCTTGTTTAAGTTGGGCCGTATCCTTGGGGGCATTATGAATAGACGAGACACTACAGTCAGCCAACTGGAGGTTCCATGGCTACGGAGCGGGATTTCGCAGTTTATGATGTGCAGCAATACGGCGTGCGCGGCACAGTACGTAGAGGATATCGAGTTGAAGGTATCTCGAATGATTATTGCACTCTTACGGGTTTTCACCTCACCAGAAAGGTTTAGCCGCACCAATGTGCCAAGGGAGGGCAAGAGGCCGCCAAGTTTGTCATCTACTATGTCACATCGGTTTACTGGGGACTTGTCGGCAAGCTTGCTATAGTGCGTCGGGCTTCGGGCTCCTTGAAGTCCCGAGGTCTTGAGATATATATCCATGTCGCCAGCCGTAGTAAACCTCCCACATTAACCATTAACTACTTGTTGTAGCCTTCTCGCCTCAGCATAGGCGTCTAAACCTAACGGGCTCATATCAATCATATCACAATGCCGGTCGAAACAATCAAGGTCGCCGTCCTCGGCGCTGCCGGTGAAAATGCTGGTTTAATCCTGCACGGACTACTCGCTTCCAAGGAGCCCAAGTTTGTGTGTGCTTTGCACGGTCTTCGAGGTCCAACCGGAACGAGACATGTGAACGCTGATGTTTCAAACAAATTATCTAGGAGATCACCGCCTTGGCGCGACCATCGTCTGCGTCTAAGCCTTCTTACGTTAAGCTCGCCACGAAAGGCATCAGAATCGTCACAGTCGACCTCGACGGGCCAGATATTCAGATTGTTGAAGCTCTAGAGGGGCAGGATATTGTCATTGCCTCGGTGCCTCCTAATGCGCTGGATTCCCAGCTTCCTCTTATTCGCGCTGCGAAGCTTGCCAAAATCAAGCGTTTTGTTCCCAGCGCCTTCGCCATGGCTATTGCACCTTCCGGTATTTGTGGCGTGCAAATAGAGGTATTATATACTCAACGATACATGTTCTTTTCCCCTTTAATCTTCTTATCCTCTGTCCTGGTATTAATATTTCTTAATTTTAGAAAGAACGAATCTATGCTGAGCTCATGGCCTCTGGCATTCCTTATACCATTATCGATGTTGGATGGTGGTATAATGGCTTCATCCCTCAAGTTCCATCAGGATGCACAGACTTTGCTATTGCTCTGCCGGATTTTATCAGGAATCTTGTACCTGGTGATGGCAGCGTAAAGACCTATGTGATTGATAATGAGGATATCGGTGATCTAGTCGCTCAGATTATTACTGACCCGAGAACTATTAACAAGCGAGTGATGGCCTCAGGCACCGCCCTCTCATTCAATGATATGTTTCACATCGCTGAAGAGCTAATAGGTGAAAAGCCTGAACCCAAAAAGGTATGTTTATATACCATTATACTGATCTCTATCATCACCTACATAATCCATCAAAAGCTCATTGCCGTTTCCAAGCAGGTATCAGCTGAAGGACTTAGAGGTATGATTGCTGGCCTGGAGGCAAAGCTCGCAGAAAGTCCAGGAGACTACTTACTCTTCGTCGGCAAAGCCTGGCTCGAATACTACTACTCTTCTTTCATCGACTGTGATAACAGTCCAGACGGCATTAAGCGCCTGGGATATGTCTCCTCCACGGAGCTGTACCCCGACTTTGTGCCAACCTCATTTCGAACCTTTTTGCAGGAGACCTTGGAGAAGAAGAGGCGCCTTCCATACTCAGACCGGGCATAAGTCAAGTCAATTCATCGATGTGGAGTATCACGACAAAGAGGCACGGGTTAAGTCGTTGCAGACAGTCTAGGTGGCAATAGGAAAGAAATAGACCATGTCCTCAGCCCCTTTTACCCACGCAGCTCATATGAATGCGTTACAGGCTCTGAGGAAATTCTGTAGCGGCTCCCACATATCTGAATCCCATGGTTGAGCTCCCTGGAGAGGTGTTTGACGCCCCCGTTCAGCCGACACCCGAGGACCCCGTCGGGTGATAGTCTCAGTGCAAGCTAACTCGCAAGATGTTTCGTTGAAAGCAGGCTACATACCCGTGTAGCTGAGAAATGCTTCCTTTCGCTCTTCTGTCGATGTTGGGACCACCTAAAATGACTCAAGGTTCGTGCTGTGCCTAGCAGATCTCCCAAATAGATCTGCGCGTGCGAAACATGTACATTACAGAGGCAGCAGTTAGCCACTTGAAATGGTCCGATGCCTAAATTAGATGTGCTGCAATTAATAGAAAACGGTGTCAGGCACAAGGCTGAGACAAGAGAGCTAGGCCTTGAATGGTTTCAAATCATAGTTAAGCGACAGCACAGGCAATGGGGAGTGTCAGGATATCATTTGATTATGATTATGGCGCAGCGGGATCTGGACCAAGTAGAGGTTCCAGGGGCTGTGTCAGTTCCGCTTATGGGGCGTGAAAACGAAAGTACCGCGTAAAGGCAACAGCAATAGAGGCACCCAAGGGGTGCTGACCAACGAGGATACTCATGCATGAATTCCTCGGCATCGCCCGTACGTAGGGACTTCACCTTCGCCTGGAGATCTTTTGTGTTTGTCTCTGCCTTTTCCTTCTATATTGCGTCGTCCACTCATAAATATCACAAAATATCGCCATGGTAAGCCTCTACAACTTGAACTGGCAAATACAATTAACTCGTCTCCTTTTGTTCCTTGCCCATGCCATTACAATTATCTGATTTAGTACCACCTAGTACCTTTCACATTAGTGCTGTTGAAAATATTGTCGGAGACATCTCATAAAGAAAGTTGAACCTGGCAATTGTTCTCGAGTAATCAATGGCTATCTCAATTGACCATCTGACAGTGAATTAGTCTGACTCATGTGGGCCCTCATGGGTGTACTTGTTGATATAAAATTAGAACTCTCTATCAGGCGAATGACTGGACGCTGCTGCGTATACAAGGCTGCGAGAAAATCGAGCCAGTCAGCATCACGTGAAGGTGCATACTTCGGACGAAAGAGGTCCTGTGGTAATTGCTCTCAAATGGCAGGCAGAAATCTGAAATTATAGAGAAAGCCTCTGCTTGTATTGGGTAATCGTTTTTATTCTAACAATTTAGGTAAAGACAAGATATGTGAATTGAATGCCTGTGAAAAGAACCGTGGAATATTTCCTCCATAAAATCGTTATCATAGAACTCCCTATTCGGGAAAACTAATCTATGTGAAGCGGCTATGCGCCCATAATGTAAGAAGAACCTGAAAGAAAACTTGGAAACACAAAAGAGAACGAGAATTTAGTTGACAGAGTCCTAAATCTCCCCTCTTCCTCGGCCTGCCAGCCTTCAAGTCTATCTTTGCTACCAACATCCGCTGTGTATTCGGATAACTATTCCAGCGCACCATTCCTTCGAAAGAGAGTTCAACATCTATGAACCGTTCTTTTCAGAGTCGTTCCAAGGAGCTGAAGAGAAATACGCCGAGGAGGGTGTATTTGTCTGCGATTGAGTGTTGCCGTCGTTGGAAGACGATTGGGTAGCCGAGGATGACTGATGAGAACCCGAGCCTGACCCTGAAGTCTGCCCGGAGGTATACTTTGGTCGAGGTCTCTTTTTGAGCGGTGGAAGAGGCATCTTGGAATAAAAGGCTGGTGTCAATTCTGATTGTTTTTTTGGTTGGTGTTGCGTCTTTCAGATCAGATGCCCTGTTATAATGTGTTCTGGATGTGCTGTCTTCTGCTTGTATTGATCAATGGCTCTGGATCATCCTTTCAATATATATTGTGCTTGCATCCATCTGCCTGCTGGCGGTGACCCATGTAAGGAGAGCTCCCAACGTCATGAGAACTCAGTGTGCGGCGTTGTTAGGCAGGATGATGCTGGGTCAGCGTCCGGTATGAGTAAATGAACTCACGCCTGTAGTTATTGCTCCTAGGATCGCAACTCGTACTAGATATTGTTCAGGATGAAGTTGGGGGCCGGGTCATAATTCCTTTCTGGGCTGGATTGAGTTCCCTGCCTGGCTCAGTCCAAAGCCTCAGCCTTACAGGCCGTCAAAAAGCCTTCACTAGCCTCGTTTGCTCATCCTTAAAACCCCCTGTATTTCACGGGCTATGAGTATGATTGGCTCTTCTTATCCCCGTTATTGAGTCACAGCGCTCGGTCCAGCCTCGTGCCACACCCTCAGGTATTCTTCCACTTCTTCGTGGCACATGCTGCGGCAGTGTCTCAATGATTTATTTACGTTCCAAAATATGTGCACATCTTTGAGAGAGGCTCACACTCTACGCGTTGACCGAGATTATCGCCAGAGCAAATATTCCAGCTCATGACCATAGTGGCAATAAGCAGGATCCCCCGTCGACCCCATGTGGCACGGGGACCTTGGCAGGGCGCCATGCCCATTGTAATCAAGCCGCAGCCGTCTAACCCTGGCCATTGGTTGCAGCGTTCCTGTGGCTCGTGCTAGAGTTGAGCTCTGTGCCGTACGTACTATCAACCTTAGTTCCACACAGGATCGGGATTAGCGACTTATCATGATTGTCCGGCATATTCAAATAGGAAAATCATTCCATCACACCCATTCACAGCTCTTCCAAGACGAAGGATCTGCCCTGCCATCCCCAGGCTTTGTCTGCGGAGTGCACGGAGACCTCATCCCACCAATATCGCTCTCCCGTGGGTGCCGGCAGAAGAGCCGTCCTCTTGTCCCACTGTGCCGTGCCACCGAGGACCATGCCCAGTAAAGTTTATTCAGGCGGCGCCCTTGATTGGATTGCAGCTCTCGCCTGGCGCGATCAAGCGACTGGGGCATCGGGCATCATGATCTACTGTAGGCAACCGCCTGGTGGTCACAAGGGGGCAAGCAGTATAGGCGTATGATCTCACCAAGAACTACCTTGACCTGCTTTTCTTACTCTCCTTTTTTTGGCATCAAGTCGTAAGTCTTATGGTGAAATACACAGAAGCGCAGGTAATAGCGCTTGTTTGAGTCTTGTACCAGGATGACAAGCGCGCGCGTGGGGATCAAACAAGATGGGCTGTGTCAGGTCTGCCAGGCCACCTCCCTGTCCACTCCGGCTGCCCCAAAAGGTCCCAATATCATATTCTTTGCCGCAGTCTACACGCCTACACGCCTTTCTGGTTATATCATTCGCTTTGTCGATCTACGTCACCGTTCACATGTCCTTGATACACACAAGCCACGCTCTCTCGACCATCACCATGCGTGTCAGAGACGCGATGTGCCAGCCCCAGAACAAGCTTTTGCTCCTCGCTCCCCACACTAGCCGTGCCGGAAGCGACGTTACAGCAGGCTAGCCAGTGCCGGGCCACGCGGAAATTGTGGCAACGGTGGTCTCTTGCCCAGAACGGAAGAATTGCTCTTTCAACCCATCCGCAATTCATAAGCAACACTGGCAACATCCGCGCTGCGCTAGCGAGGCCGCTTAATTACGAACGATATGATGCCTCAATATTGGCCGGGATGCCATGGAGACCGCTGACAGGTCGCCGAACCAAGGGCTTTTGGCGCGGCTCTGCTGTGCCGTGCGCGACTTGCCACCCTGCATTGATCCGCGATGCCCGCACGCGCCGTGGCATTGATCAGTGCGGATTTGCCACAGGCCAAGAACACGAGGTGAACGGACCCCGTTAATATTGTTTGGTGAGAGTGCTTAACCAGCACCGGCCTGGCCGAGGGGACACCAAATTGAGCCCCATTATCATGACTGTTTCCAGTTAATGAACATCAATCGAGTGGTCACGCTCCTTGGCAGCTATATAGAAAAGGTACCACTCTTACCAGATGCGGACTGCCACATTGACATGTGCCTGTGTCCTGGCCGAGGAAAAGGAATACTTCCAATGCAAGAGGGGAGACGCGTAGTGCAAGGGAGGATTCATATCACTTCTCAGCTGAATAGGATCAATCAGGCAGCTGAAGATACATCCAGCATCAGCTTTGGGGACTGTGCCTAAATCGACGACTCCATCAAACAGGGCAATCCACCTGGGCGCTTCCTTGGCATAAGCAAATGCCGTACCATAAACTAGATGGGGATGAGCAGACGCCATCCATTTACTATTCAGTAAAGGACATCCGATGTGTATCATGACCCGAGGCCGAGGCCGAATAGAAGAGCACCAGGTAAAACCGCGAGCGGAGTTCCCCGCGGATCCTCGTTTATGAATCACGGGATTATCCGCTGGTCATCTCATTACCGCTCGTAGAGGGAGACAGCTTCTTAGCTAATATTCCTTAACTCACAATAACCTGACGGATCAGCTAAACTCTGGCTGAATTTGTTCATAATTTTCTACAATTTCCTTGCTCGAACGTACTGGAACTCACGCCGTTCGGGGCTCTACCCCTACCTCCGGCAAAAAAAAAAAAAAAAAAAAAAAAAAAGTACGCAATACCAATCATAAAGTTCTTTCCCGTACGGAATGAAGCAGTGATGGCATGGTCGTCATCTCCTTCAGTACTACAGTTACCATCGGGCTGGATCCAGTGATCCCAGTGACAAGAGCAAGTACCCAAGTATCGCTCTCTGAGACATCCCCTCTGTATTGTTCTCCTGCAATGATTGTTACAGAACAACAGATGTTTAATAGCCGATAACATGAGGCGTCACTTACTCTATGTGACCGACCTCATCGCACAGCTAGCACATTTCCAGCTCTTTTCTCTTTGCCTCTGAGCCCTGCGAAATGTTCGTACCACGGATGATCATGAGAACATGGTTTCGGGCCTAAATATAATTTCATCCCCAACCTGTACTCAAAACGAGTTGCAAAGGCATAATATTCACTAGAGCGAGATGTCATCGTACAAAGGAGAGCCCACGTTACTTCTTGGAATAAGGAGGTAGCTTATTAAAGGCACCGGTGTATCATGATTCTTCAATCCGCAATGCGTCATTCACTCACCTTTTCACGAGCACGCGGATCTTTTTTCCGCTCAATGGTCACAATCTTGTAAAGCTCCGCTATAGATCTTGCAGGTTTGGGATTTCCAACAGCTACAACCCTGATGGCAGCGTACGTTGTTCTTCAGTTCGGAATTCCTTCCAGCCAATTCTTCGGGTGGGTTTCAATCGCGGTGGGAATGACAGATTCATCTTTCGCGACAACCTGAAAGAGCATACGATCATCAATACCGTTGAACCACATAACGACACGTATCAGTTCCATTCTGGGGCTGGAAACATTGGAGAGTTGTTTCTTCGTAGTTTCGAATTACCATATTGGATTTGAGAGCGCTTATACCGATTTGGCATTATTTTCAAGTTGCCACTTTAGATCACCGGGCACTTACGAGAACACAATAGCAGAAGTCGTGCTGGTCAATCATAATGATACAGAAGCGAGGCAAATGAGGGCTATTTATATTTGAGGGATTTTAATGCTATGAAAGTACCAAACAGCATTTTTCTTGTGTGGCTCTTCGGTGAAATCCTCCCTGCGTCTAGCGAATGAGCTGGTATGCATGTAAGATTGCACGGTGGCGACAACTGGTTGGGGCTATACACCAGTCTCAGGACATGGAGTCAGTCTTCACAGCCACACTGAGCTAGTCCTCTGAGCAAAGGTTCGTCCCACCTGCATCTTGGTGGTTTTATTCTTTGTTCCTGATTCTGTCACCATGAGGCGAAATGCGATGACGGTGACTGGCACATAAATCATTGGCATGGATATACTTACCACATTGTGACAGCTAAGTGGCAAATCACCTCTCAATGCATAATTTTAGAATCCGACCGGAATTTGAATGTTGGTATTGGCGTACAAGAGGAGTGGCCGGTAATGGGTGATAATAGATGCTACTACGATCAGTCGCTGGCTACAGTATAGCGAATTCCTTAACAAGCATTGATCGCATTGTCCGATCAAATGCATGTCAAGCTCAGCAAATGTCCAACGCGACATGTGTAATGCTGCCAGCCACGTTGGCGCATTGACGGCGTGGGTCGTCGCGGGATTAATAGCTGGTGATTTGATCATCTGGCGTTGCATAGCATTGCCATGCCATGAATCGAGTGACTGGCATTTGGCATTTGGCAAACCTCTCATGTGCTGGAGAGCTGGGCTGTCTTGCATCTAGACCCAGATGATTTAGATTGCCTCATTCCCGAGTTAATGCCAACGTCAATGGAGTCTGCGTTGTCGCAAGAGCATTCGACAGGAAGATCCTGGATCACTGCAGAAGCAAGCATCCATCTCCAATGCCGAAATGCGTGAAATGCGTGGTATGGGGCCTTCGTGAGCTCCACACTCCCTATAGTTACAATAGTCAATAGTCGGCAATAACGATGCTTAATACTTTCCAGAACACATAAAAGACCACGACGAGCCCCCAAGTCTGCGTCTTTTCCTTCTCGTCGCTCATCACTCCATCACTTCAACACTCATCACTACCTTTCTACAAACTTCTTAAACGTTTTCGTTTAACCAACCCACCAAAATGTCTCAGCAGTTCACCGTCCCTCTCCCCACCGCCACTGGCCTCGCCGAGCCTGCTGGTAAGTTTCAGCAAACATCCCTTCTTATTCGAGATGTGAAAGAAATGAATACTAACCTCGATTCTCCAGGTCAACTCATCAAGGGTGCCACCCAAGACGATGGCTCTCTCCGCGACGCCGCCCTCCTTCTGGGCATCAAGCTCGACCTCGAGGCTGAGGTGCACCTGACTGCCCGTGTCAAGGGTGATGTCGTTGTTGGTCTGTACTAGGGGCATCTCACAGTGCCGTGGATGGAGTGAAGTTATTATAGAAGGGCCTTGGTGCGATTGTGGGTTCGATTGGCAATCCATTTAGGATCCAACCGTTGGGCTAGGGCTACCAAAAAAAAATCCAAATATCCCAAACACTCAGTTTTTCCAGCCGTGCCCTCTGCCTTTGAATTATGGTCCAGTAGAACATAAATGCTCGAGCCGATGACGGACTTTTCCTGGCTGAGTGTGGAGCTGAAACAAGCACAGCTATTGGGCTCTATCAGTTTCAGCCGTTGCGAGCATGACGCAGACCAATGCAGCAGCCTATAAGATGTCCGACACAGGCAAACATCAGGCAGCAATCTCTATGACGAGTGAGACATTGAGACCCGCCAATCAGTCTGTCCAGCTTTTCTTCCCCGCACGCGTCAGTTTCTCAGCTCTCGACACCTTTTTCTCCCAGCATCAAATGCCATCGTGACCATGACAGGACATATCACCAATGGCTCTGGATTAGCAGGCCTGCCAAGTGAGATCCTCAGCAAGATCATACGCTGTTTACTTGATGATATAACCACAAACAAGAGATCGGGCCAGCCACACGATTACTACACGCAGGATTACCAAACCGCAACCGCCCAGTCGACAAAAGCTCTGGTCACTCTTTGTCTCGTCTCACGCAGGCTTAGGGACGCTGCCACCCTCTCACTATATCGCCATGTCACCCTCGTCCCTCGCAAGATCCCGGGCTCAGTGGCAGCTTCCCGTGTGGCACTCGACGACGGCGTTATGCCCCTGACGCTCTTCCTGAGAACTCTGGTTCAACGGCCCGACTTGCGGCCTTTGGTTCAAACTCTTGATTGTCAGTTCTTCTTAAGACATGCTGAATCCACGCCTGCTAGTCTGGAAAGCTCGAAATCCGCCCTGCGCTACCAGGAGGATTTCCAGTTTCACAAACAGATCATCGAGAGCACCACGCGGCCTCCCCTGTCCCAGGAAGACTTGATCCTAAACCATGTCGCGGCGACCAATCCTGGCCGTGTCAACGATACTTGCGAGCGTGCCTTGGCTGCCATTTTGTGCTTGGTTTCCGAACTACGGAGTCTTTCATTACCTCCATTGCCCCACTCAAAGTGGCTCATTGTTACCGACGACGAATGGGAGCTATATGCTCCTCAAAATGAATATCACTACAATACATTGTCCTCACTAGTAGAGACCGCCCGCCAGAGCGAATTCTCTGCTTGCGCGCTACAGCACCTAGAGGCAGTTCGGTTTACCGGCTGGCGTGGCTTCGACGGCTTCAACAGCGATAAGGAAGTCGTGTACAATCCTCCAGCTGACCCTACTCTCCCTGATTGTCCTGATCATACGTTCCCGCTGTCAAGTTGTCTCAATCTCTTGCTAGGGCCCAATATTACTGACTTCAAGGCTGATGCTGTGGATGAGGTTGATCCCGACCAATTTCGTAAGAACCTACCAATGCATAGCAGCATCAAGCGAGCTTCCCTTACTATTTCCTATCATTTGATGGTGTTGAATTTTATCGGCCGTACGTGGGATCTATCTGCCCTGACCGTACGACCCGCTCGGGCGGTATTCATGAGACGCGACGAGGGAATGCGGCCTCACATTCCAAATCTTGATGCATGGGACAACAGTTTGCTTAGCCTGAAAGGTTCTCTCAAGGAGCTAGACATTGGTTGGATGGACGGCTACGAGTTTCCATCACATCGGCGGCTCAATTCTCTTCCGCTTCTTGGAGCGCTAGAGCATTTGTGTATCGGGATTCCCTTATTGGCGGGGATGGCAAAGTTCTCCGAGTCGCCGCTACATTCCGTGCTTCCTCCCAATCTTAGAACACTCAGGCTACACGATTGGGTCACTGGGAACTACTACGACAAATACCTCCCCGGCTTCGACCTTTTTGAGTTGGCTGAGGATGAAGTTGAAGATGGGCTCAAGCCCCTGGTTACGTTCCAGATCGACTTCTCCGCCTCACTCCGGTCTTTCGCCCAGGTCTGTGGAACCACTCATCCCCATCTGCGGTCTATCATGGTCTTCGGCTTCCGCCCGATAGATAAGGCCGCCTCTGAATCGGCGGAGAGTAAAGCTGAGTTTTACCTCGCGGCCCGCCAGTTGGAGCTTGTCGGAACTGAGCCGGGGCAAGTCGTTCGAGGCGGGGGGGGAATCCAAGTTCTGTTTGCGCAAACGGGGGTTGTATTTGAAGAGCTGTTTCATGAACAGGAGATTGACTTGCCTTTTCAGGCTCAAGTCAGTCGTTATCAATGAATTCAGCCGGGAGCTTAGCGATTTGAGGATTATGATCTCACTTTCTTTCTTGACTCTCTTTCTTGACTTTCCTTCTTGACACTCTTTCTTGACTTTCTTTCTTGGCTCTCTTTCTTCTAACTTTCTTGATTTCGACTTTCTTTCTCTTGACTTTCTTTCAATTAACACTCTTTCAATTAACATTCTTTCAATTGACATTCTTTCTATCGAGAATTGGTATTCCATTCATTCTTTAGACCTCACAGAGGTTTCTTTCGTCCCTATAAAATGTTCAAGATATACCTCTCTACTCACTCACCTCTGAACCGCACGAGTAAGCCTAGCGAGAATTCCCATTTCAGGTAAATAATCATTTCCTCGCTATCCACACTACCTAATTTGTAATTCTCTTCAAGGGAAACTCGTATTATAATTACCCTAATCTTTATACTTCATCCGCCACGGCCGTAATGATCTGGCGAGCCCCATCGGCGACCTCGTCTCGACCACAACCGGCAGTTCACTCAGAGAGATCTTCTCGCCCTCCTTGATGCACACAAGCCTATCCGCATCCACCAGAGCATCGAGTTCCGTCAACGACGTCGACATGGGAAGCGGCCGATGGGTGCGGAGGATGGTGAAAATCCCCGAGAGCACGAGAAGAAATACTACCATGTCGCCAGCGATAAAGGCCCATCCGGTCCAGTTCTGGATCCGAAGCCGCTGGCTCGAGGAGCCTCCCTTTGCCATGGCTCTCATCTCATCGGGGACAGAAAAGTCTCCCAGGATCGGGATGAGGCTCGGGTTGACGGTCAGAGTGTGGTTCGCCTGCTGCTTTGCCGTGATACCGAACTGGAACGGGATCGCCATCATATTTTGCAGAGTCGAAATCAAAGTTCCGTCTTCGTCTTGGAAGAACTCGCCGTAAATACGGTGTGCCCAGCCAATTGTGTACGTGAGCGAGGCGATACTCGTGTTGTCGAACTTCTTGCCGTTAGGCTTGGGTATCAGTAGAGTTTTAAAAATCTTGAGGTAGTCCGTCCCGTTCAGCTTGATTTGCTGTGGCGTGTCGATTGGGTCTACATGAAGGATCGAGAGGTTCGCCCGGCTGTACGTAGTGGTGGCGAATTGCTTGTAGGCGCTCATCATGGTTTGCGACTTCATCCCGTCTTGCTTCCATCCATCATCAATATCACACTTCTTGGCGTCGAAAATGGCCTGAGGACAAGTCGACCAACCTATTTCCCCCGAGTTAGTGACGATGTTGTGATGTTTTATCCCTAGAGGCGAGAAGGTAAAAGAGAAAAAGAAACTCACCAACTGCGACGTCCAACCCCACCTGTTTCACGCATACCTTGATGCCATCGTCGACCAGTTGCCCTCCAAGAGCACACTCCTTCTCTACATCGAATTTGAAGTCTGCACTCAGTCCACTGAAAGTGGTGATAAAACCAGGGGCATCTTCTATTTTGATTGCTTCGTCGTTCTGGAAGATGCCATCGTGCATAATGGAACTGTTCAAAACGTTACTAATCTGGCGGACGGTCTGAAGTCCTCCAGGCCAGATGAGAGCCCGGCAGCCGATCTCACATCCTTCTATCCTTGTCTCGATTGCGTATCTGCTGTTGCTCTGCAAGCTCGAACTCCACGTGGTGTAGTATTGGGCCAGTTCAGCCGCCTGTAACATATCGACCAACCTGATGTCGATAGGTATCAGGCCAGCAAAGACGGGCATTTCGGTCGTTCCAGGAACGAAGTAGTATTCGAAGTCTGCTTGGACTGTTCATCGGCTCCAGAGTTAGTGAATAGTATATAACCGGGTTGGAGTTGGCGTACATTTTAAAACGGAACCGAAGCCAAGATTAAGCAGCGGTAAGCCCAGTCTTCCCAAGGTTAGCTTAATAGACATGTACCAAGTTAGTTCCATCGACGAAAAGCTCGCACCTAGCCATACACCACGCATTCAGCATGTACGATGCAACAGTCAACTGGGCAGTAGACCACCATTGCGATGAAGGTCCTAGTCCGTACCAGGTGAAGGCCGATGTGCCTGTCGGGCTGGCGGCCCAATGAACCCGCAGAGATGACAAAACATTCCGCAAGGCGGTATCAGAAAGGAGAGCGGATACCTGGGAGAAGATGGATACCAGCAAATTGGTCGTGGACGCGTCGAAAATGGTAGATCCGACGATCACGATGCGTCGTATCAATACAAAGTAGATGAAGAGACAGTAGAGAAAACTAAAGAGAATAAAGATGCCGAATATCCATAGTAAACCACTGATCGATCTTGCCTTGGTTAGAAAGTCGTCGTGGCTCTTTTGTACGTGGCCGTTGTTGTCGCCGTTATCAGCGATGATGTAGTTCTCGCTACCATTATAGACGTAGTTGTAGGTGACTTCGGGACTGGGACTGAAAGGCCCGGTTCTCAGATCTTCCAACGCAACAACAGTTGAAGGTTTCTTGTCGCGATCGCTCCAGTAGCTCGGGCTTCGTGAGATGGGCTCAGTGTCCATAAGCCATGACCCTTCTCCCGATTTCATGGTCACGTTCCAGAAAAGAGGCGCCAAAGACCGCTTCTGGTTGAGTGTTGTAGGGAGCAGTGAGTTTAAGCTGGCTCGGTATTATGCATAGTCTAAGAAGTTTATTAGACCAGCCACAATTAAATGCTAATATCTCCTTGATATATCGGCTCCCGCTAGTTTCTCTCCCCAGACCCATTAATAATGTACGGAGTGAGCTTGCGATAGGGCAGGGTTGGGATGGAGAGCATGACAGGGTGTCAATGACCTTCCACACTGCAATTAGCCATGTAACCTAAATCCTTACCCCCTCCTCGTGAGCAGCACAGGGTTTTGTCTACTACCACTGGTCCAATCTTGGATTCTCACTGTAATACCAAGGGATATTAACCCTGGAAGACCTATTAAAGGTCCGATAGCCCTGTATCCGACGGATACGGTCCTAGGCAATACGAACCAACCAACACAGAGTCAGATTCATCCCCAAGCCAAGGGATTCGGAGACCAAGGGGATGGGTAAGGCTGAAAATTGGAGGACTCCCCACCGGAGCCAAGTTGATTGGCGCATGTATAAAATCCCGCTGGAGCCCAGCGAATCGGCCTCGCAGGCCTCCCTACAGCTCTTATTCATCGTATTTGTTGTCAATCGATCCTTCAGCACTAGCCGGGTACTTGACCCTATTGGCCACAGGGCAAATTGACTAGCTTACGCAGGCCTCCATGGGAGAATGGACCATCTCGGGCGCTCTCTCGTCCGCCTTAGTGAACGCCTTACCCGTGATGTGGAGTTTAGCTAGACAACTCTTCTTTTTATGCATCATCTCGAAAGAAGACCTTCAATAAAATGAAACTCAGCTCCTCGGATCTCTCCCTCGCAGCTGGCGAATCGGCAACGTTGCATTCTTTCAGGCTTCCAGGCCGGAAAGGGGCATCTGAGCGAGTCTTGGCGGGCCTGGACCATCTATGAATGTATGTACCTACCACCCATTCCATTGCTCATGCATTAGTTGCATTCGCTTACTAGCTGAAGGTGCCAAATCCTTCAGATTTGGAGCTAGCCAATAGTGCTCCCGTCAAGCGCCTAACCTCGGACTTTTGCAATATTCTGCTTCTTTCTAATGATGCAGAAGCGGAGTAATAACCATATTTGTAGATCGGGTCATCGCTGAGATTCACATGGGCTCCCTATCTGTCGGGCCTTCATCTGCCCCCCTGGATCAGACTGCCGGGTTTGTTCAGGCATGTGTTCGGGCGCCGGCAAATGATAATGCAACCCAAGTGACTGGATCTCAGCCAACGAGTGCTTGGATCGGCCGCCACCGAATTTGGTACCAAAAGCAAGAGCTCACTCAAGATTGAGCACCCAGCTTGTTGGATATTTTAGTGTTTCATGCTGGTCCAATTCTACGCCAACCCTCGTATTCGTCTTTTTATCCCTGTCACTGGCGATCAAAATTTGGGATTACATAATGCAGCACAACCCAGCCAGCCATTCTTTCGATCGTCTCCACTTGCTAGAGAGGGACAGAGCCGTTGCTTGTGATCATCCTCTTCCGCTTGCCATTGATCGTTGTGAGTCACCCATACATAGTGGCATGCTGGAAGCAGGAACCGATAGAGAAATACCTTTTAGCGCAAATAAGCTTTTCCTTTTAAAACAAAAAACCGTGCCAGGTGAAGATGTTTGACAAAATGGTGTGAATGGTGATATACAAGGCATTGGGATGTAGACACAAAATTCGCCTCCGTGAAAGGTAGCCACACCATATGGGAATAAAGCCAGCCTGAAAACCGGAAAATTCATCACAGAAGAAATCCGAGAGCTCTATAGCGTTGTTAATTTCTGGAGGAGTACGCGTTAGCTGGCAGGATGATGGCGACATAATCTGATAAGGCCGCAACATGGGTGTGTAGGGTAGGTAAGAAGGGGAAGGAGAACGGATTATTAATCATCCGGCAGAGCCACTGGAAGCTTGACCTACCCTGTGGCCATTAATAATCATCTGGAGCCGCTCCAAATCGATCCGAATCGGCGTCTTGTCCCTCGGCCCTCATCGGAGGAGAGATTGCCGGCCGGATAAGCATGTTTCCTCCGCGGAAAACCCCTCACCCCCGATCCAGGAGCCTGAGCACTATCGGAGAAGCACTGGGGAGAACTGTGAGCGAATATTATATCAACCATCTGGTCAGTCCGTCGGCTGTATGCGCTATTCCCATTCCCAAGAGTCAAGACCAGAATCACATCTCTCATCAAACCCCTCCCCTACCTCCTTCGCTTTTCACCCTACACTATAGAAATCATACACCATGTCGTCCGCCGCAGCAAAGCGCCTTGAGGGCAAGACCATTGTCATCACTGGTGCCTCGTCTGGCATCGGTCGCTCCACTGCCTTCGAGTTTGCCCGCACCAGCCCCAAGAACCTCAAGCTCGTCCTCACGGCGCGCCGCATTGATGCTCTCAAGCAGATCGCCCAGGATATCGTCAAGGAGGTTGGAGATGGTGTCAAGGTTCTCCCGGTCCAGCTTGATGTCAGCAACCCCGACCAGGTGCGCTCATTTGTGAGCAATCTCCCCGCCGAGTTCCAGGAGATTGATGTGCTCGTCAACAATGCGTAAGTGTCTCTCCCGTTTAGTCAAGCTTATCTCTTCCGAACATCTCGCCGTCTTACTGACAGAAAATCACAGTGGTCTGGTGAAGGGTGTGGCCAAGGCGCCCGAGATCGCTGAGGAGGACATCAATGTTATGTTTGCGACCAACGTGACTGGTCTGATTAACATGACCCAAGCCGTTCTCCCCGTCTTCCTCAAGCGCAACAACGGCGAAGGCTCCGGCGACATCATCAACATTGGCTCCATTGCCGGCCGCGAGCCCTACCCCGGCGGCGGCATATACTGCGCCACCAAGGCTGCCGTCCGTTCCTTCACAGACAGTCTCCGCAAGGAGCTGATTAGCAAGCGAGTCCGTGTCATTGGAATTGATCCCGGCCAAGTGGAGACCGAGTTCTCTGTGGTCCGATTCTACGGTGACAAGAGCAAGGCCGATGCCGTCTATGCGTACGTTCTCCCCCTTCCCCGTTGCATCCGGCCACATTTGGTAGTTCATGGAAGCTGACTTCTTCCCCCCTGGTCACAGTAACCAAGAGCCCTTGACACCCGAAGATATTGCTGAAGTCATTGTTTTCACTGCTAGCCGAAGGGAGAATGTTGTCGTTGCCGACACTTTGATCTTCCCAAGCCACCAGGCCAGCCCTGGACATGTGCACAAGAAGGCTTAGAATGATGTAGATATTTAGATTAAAGTATAAAAAAAAATACACCAGAATAGACATGAATTTGAAGAATTTCAAGCGATCTTCAATCTTATGTGATGTCCAGTGGGCATTTGCTCCTATCCATAGTCTCACTGTTATCGATGAGGCATTTAGTAGGCTTCCCCCCTGAGATCGTAAACACATTGATTAAATTGACCCTTTACATGAAATCATCCAAATGGCATCCGAATAGGTCATACAATTGGAGGCTCATTATTATTCGGGTACTACAAATGCGAATGCTGGCCGACAAGTCAGTTTGATCATGCTATGGATATCTATGTAAGGTGGTATAGATTCTTGCAACCTCTATATAAAGAACGATATTTGATTATCAATACATCTCGTATATTACTTTATTTTTCATATCAATACTTGTCCTCTCCAAACCATCCACCGTGAGGTTATTTTCTTGTGCGCTCCTCTTCTCCTCGGATGTTTGGCTGGTGGAGCTCCTCTCAAAGTCGGGGCAACTTCCGAGAGGCAGATATCCGATGCGGCATCTGAGCAGTGCTACGACGCAGCAATTCCTCCTGCGGAAACCCGACGACATTCTGGGTATTATGTCGTAACATGGACGGATAAAGCCTTCCATGGCCCCCCTTCTGGGCCCAAAAATGGCTTAAGTACAACCTCTTTGCAAACGTGGCAGGATTCTTGACAACAGACCATAATAGACCAGATAATTGCTTCATTTAGAGATTGCATCCAGCCATGTCATCATTCAAAGCACCGCCACACGGCGTTTGGGCACCAGCCATTACATTCTTCGACCACTCGACCGACTCTCTAGACACTGAGTCACAAGCCAAATATTACGCCTACCTCTCCAAGACGGGCCTCGCTGGTCTGGTAATTCTCGGTACCAATGCAGAGACATTCCTCTTGACGCGCGAGGAGCGCAAGACGCTTCTCCAAACGGCACGCAAGGCAACCGGCCCTTCATTCCCCATCATGGCTGGTGTCGGCGGCCACTCTACCAAGCAAGTCCTCGAGTTCATCGCCGACGCTGCGGAAGCCGGCGCTGACTCGGTACTGCTCCTTCCTCCCGCATACTTTGGAAAGCAGACGACGCCTGCTGTCATTGAGAACTTCTTTGACGATGTCGCCAAGGAGAGCTCGCTCCCCATCGTCATCTACAACTTCCCCGTCGTTTGCAATGGCATCGACCTGGACTCTGCCACCATCACCCGTCTCGCCAAGAAGCACAGCAACATCGTCGGCGTAAAGCTGACCTGCGGTGCCGTGGCCAAGATCACTAGATTGGCCGCTGAGTTCCCAGACGAGCGATTCTCTACCTACGGTGGGCAGTCGGATTTCCTCATCGGTGGCCTGGCCTCGGGTTCTGCAGGAACAATCGCTGGGTTCGCCAATGTCTTCCCCAAGACCATTGTCAAGATCTACGACCTCTACAAGGAAGGCAAGTTCCAAGAAGCCTTGGACCTGCACAAGAAGGCGGCTCTGGCAGAGCAGCCATGCAAGGCCGGAATCTCTTCCGTAAAGTACGCTGCTGCGCTGAACACTGCTGTTGCGGCCGGTATTGATAATGCTGTGGAGAAGCTGAAGCCTCGGCGGCCGTACATTGCACCGAGTGATGCGGAGAAGAAGAACATTGAGGAACAGATTGCGGCATTAGTTAGCATCGAAGCGAGTCTGTAGATAAATTCAAATAAACGTCAAGTCTATTCCGAAGAGGCATCTCAGAATTTGTTGTTGTCAACTCGCACCTAAAGTCCCCTGAAGGCCTGGTTCCGAGGAAGCAGGCGTGGAATGCACGTATGCGCTATTTCTCCGCGGATACAGGCGGAGTAACTGTACTGTTACATCAGCCCGAGCCCCATATTCATTCACTGGGCACCAGCTCGTTCGTATTTAGCAGTGGTGAGTTGCTTTCTTTGGTCAGAGATCATTCGCCGTATGAGCTCGTCGATATAAAGCAGCACCAATATGTCTTCCCCACCAGCAGAAGTTTTGATCTATGGGCTTGGAGCGTGAGTGGATGCCAAACTGGAACTCCATACTGTGATTAACATGGGAGATTAGCATTGGCTCGTTCTATACCTTTATCTTGAACCAGAGCAATCAAGTCCGTCTTACGGTTGTTGCCCGGTCCAACTACGATGCTGTCCAAGCCAACGGCCTCAAGATAAGCAGCCAGAACCATGGCGAACACCATGTAAAACCCCATAGAGGTAAGATGGTACAGAATTCATAAAGATTGAGCCGAAAAGGCCCGAACTTCCCACTGACTGCCGATATAGTTGTGAGAAGTGCTGCCGAGGCTGGCCAGAAGTTTGATTATATTGTCTGCGCACACAAAGCCATCAACCAAGCCGCAGCTCCACCTGAGATCGCAGCTGGTGTTGACCAGGATAGAACGACCATTGTGATTATCCAAAATGGCGTGGGTAACGAGGAACCCTTCCGCCAATATTTCCCGTCCGCGACTATTCTGTCTGCCGTAGTATGTGAATAATAATCTTTTCAGTTCGAAGCATTACTTGCTGACACTCATAGACTTGGTGTGGTGTTCGACAGCCGCAGCCCGGCATCATCACGCATACCAAATCCGAGAATATGCAGCTGGGCCTATTCCCCAATCCCTCCGCCGATGAAGCCCGGGAGACTCGGCGTCTGAATGAATTTGCATCATTCCTGACAGCTGGAAAAACTGTTTTTCAAGTGGTACCCAACATCCAGGTACAAAGGTGGGAGAAGGTTGTGTGGAATGCGGCATGGAATTCCCTGACGACGCTCACCCTCATGGACACGCATTCATGGCTCAGCTCGTCAGAGGACTCGACGCCTTTGACTCGGACCATCATGACGGAGGTCATTAACGTGGCCAAGGCGCTGGATGTTCCCATCGGATATGACTTGATCGACAAGCACATTGATAAGATCTTGAGCATGGCCCCGATCGGAAGTAGCATGCGGACGGACTATGAGAATGGAAAGCCCATGGAGGTCGACATCATTCTTGGGTATCCGGTGCGGAAGGGGCGAGAGTTGGGGTTGGACGTCAAGACGATTGAGACCTTGTTTGTGATTCTGACAGCTATCAATAAGAGACTGATGAGCTAGGTGGATGTATAGATTGGCAAATTAAATCTTTGAATTGTTTACAATCATCACTGTGTTTATACGTAAGAGAAAGAGAATAAAGTTCAACAGCAATGGAAGCTGCCAGAGCCCGACAACTCAACACAATGAATAATGTTTATACATATCACCAATTGTTGAACCCCGTCAAGTTCATGTTATCCCACATCATATCAAGGGTTCCAGTCCCTCCTGTAACCTGTTTCCGACAACATCAGCAACAAATAATATCATCGCAAGGGTTCTGGTAGCGACTTACCAATGAATCAAACAGCCCCCAGCTTGCCACATGGGTCAAGGAATCATCCATTCCATCAATAGACCCCGTGTTCGCAGCTGGTACGATACACGAGGCATCTTCGTTTCCGCCTCGGGGGCCTTCCAAGCTATGGGCTGACGCTACTCCGAGCCGAGAATCGTTGGCGTTCATGCTGGGGGCTCTAAAATGGTGTTGCTGCTCCGCAGCAGGGTTACTGACACTCATTGTCCTTGCTACGTCTCCTCTCCTCTCCCGTATCTCACCTTCAGCAGAATCCTCTTCCGCATGGGGTGTAGACACAGACGCCAGGTACGCATTGTTTCGAAGGACCTCGAGACGTAGTTCCTGTAAAACCACACCGTATCTTTGCATCAGAGAACCGTGGGTCGCAATTTTCTCCAGCTGCGCATGACATTTCGAGCCTGCGCGGAAGTGGCGGAGGTAGGTTTCTGGGCGTTCACTTCGTTCTTGAATCGCGTATAGATAGAGGATGACCACGGCGTTGAAACCATAATAGGGGATAAACTACGAGACATGGAATGTTAGTATTGTGTGATTTTGTCATGGAATACGTTGACTCACAAAGAGGGTGCTGTAAAGCTCGCCAGCCGCACTGATGCGATCAATATGCTCGATGATGTGCTCTGCGGCTTCAATGCACGTCTTGACATTTTTCTGCACCTCTTCTTTCCGCTGAGCCAGTGGACCCCCAGCCCTGGGTTCGTAGTTTGCCAAGCTTGTGAATGTTTTTAAGAGAAATTGGCGGCTGACGAGGATTTGCGCATGCCAGAATGCAAGTTTGAGAACGTCCCTCTGTCTTAACACAAGTCTCACAAAAATGGCCGAGTTGCCGTCTGTGTCAAGGAGGTATGAGATATGCTCCCGCCACTCTTCCAACTCCCGGGAGAATTTTGCGGTCAGAGTGAACTGCTCCTCTGTCGATGGCGGATGTATACCGTAAAGAACTCTGAGGATCCTGGCGAGAATCCTGGAGAGCCTGAAACATGTTAGCATGGCGGTAGCCGTCGGCTCAATTAGAGACTCTCACTTGATCTGTGCCACGGTCGCCGATGTGATAGATGGGCCTAGCATCGATGGCCCAGGCGGGGGACTTGACCGAAGACGTTCGTCATCAATACCAAGTGGTAGTTCCTGGTCTATGTCTTCATCGTGGAATGTCATTGGACGCCCCAATGCTGCACTAAGATATGTGTTGAGGTTATAGGCGCACCAAAACGTCCTTTTTCGACACTCTAGATCAATGTGATCAACGCGGTTTGACGTGTTGGCATCGACTCTTGACTTCCGATGGATCCCGAGGGCCAGAGCCAGATGGGCCGTGATCCCAAAAAGTGTCCAGCAGTGATTCAATCTGGATTGGGCCAGCAGATAGAAGCATTGTGCAAGCCGTGCCTGGACATTACTAAGTTTGATCTGGCCCTTCTCCATCGATAGTTGATGCTCTGCCACGGCAAAGTACCGCGCGCTTGAGGTATCGTCAGAAGGAGGAAGGATATTGGGCAGAGATAGACTCACCTGTTTTCGGCTGCATCCGCCGCTGACTCGTTTGAGTCGCCATTCATTCTTCCTTGGTAGTTGTTCGAGTGGGCAAACACCATAAACAGCACGGCGATGCGACTCCGGGCGGACTCTTGATATAGCATTGCGCCGTTGGTGCCATAGAGTTCTTCAAGCCATGAATCTATCGTGGGCCGATGCAAGAACCTGTGAGTTGTTGCCGCGAAATCGAAATACCTCTTCACCATGGCATCTGCTGCATGTTTGGGCGGGAGAATAACGAAAGATGCATCATGCCCGGGCAATGGCCGGTCCCCAAAATTGAAGATGGAGGAGCTCAAGTACCCCGTGGATGGTACTTGAAGCTTCCTCCGAATACGCAACAAAAATGATACACCGGAAGCAGGACCGACATAGTGGCCTTGTTGGTCGGTTTGCGATGGTTCTGGGGAGTTCCGGGAGGACTGTAGGGCAATGAGGGGGCCACTGTCTTGGCGCTTGTCTTGCGCGCTCACGGTTTCATTGTTGCTGGGGCTATGTGATATCTGTATCACCGTCTCTGCCAGGGTGGGATCTCTCGTGCTAGAGTTCGGTGACAGTTGTGTAGGCGGCGCAGCATGTATGGTAAGATCGCTGTGGCCCTGGACCGGGCTGCTCCCATGCTCAGACGTCGTATGGACGGGCGTCGGTGGTCTCTCATGCGCCGATGAATGCCTTCGCGCCGTATTGGTCGTCTCAGTTTCTGTCTCAGGTATCCGAAATCCTTTTCGACGAGCCGCCGTAAACTCGCAGGTCACTTTAAGATGCGAGCAAAACACACAAGGCCAGGTCCCGGAACACCGGGTCTTACGACTGTATGGCCAGTAAGGTTTAGCAATTGAAACATTGAGAAATCAGAGAGGGCAATGAAGAACTCACGCTTTGCATCGGTCGCATGCCCTACTCACGCGTGGCCGTATCTCTTCCCCCCTCGATCGCTTCAACGGCCGTGCCTCGTCCTGAGAGTCAGCCATTCGCTGGTTCAAGGGCTCCGACGACCCTGACGGTTCGTACATCAACGGTACAATACTACAGGTCCTCAGAACGCTTCGGAAGTGAGAACAACAGGCGATCGGATGGCAGTTCAGCGCGACGTTGATGGCCGATGCCAGGTGGATGGTGCAGAGCCAAGTTCCTCGGATGTTGGGGCTGAGCCGATCCCTGTCAGGATTTATTTCCGCCAGCGGGTGAAACTCTAGCTGTCAGTACCGACGTAACCGAGCAAGTGGAGGAGAGAATGCGGGGAGTTTAGTCCCAGGAGAGTATGGGGATGCCAAGCACCCGCGGATATGCGAATGGTTTGAGTCAGGTGTGAGGGGACCGCCCCAGGCCTATGAAAGAGCATCTACCCATTGAATTAGCTCCGCATTCACGACTTGTTTCTACTGTTTCCAACGTCAATCTTCTCGAGAAAAGACCCCTGAATTACATACTTTCCACCCAACCCCCCATCAAAATACCAAGAAACAGGAGGGAAAAGGGAGAGACACACAACCATGTCTCGACGCGGCGTCATCAAAGATGTTGTCATTACTCCCGTGGCCTTCCATGATATGCCCCTATTGAATAGCGTCGGCGTGCATGAGCCTTGGGCATTGAGAAGTATTATTGAAATCGTGTGTGAAGATGGCACATACGGCCTCGGCGAATCATATGGAGACTCTACCCATCTGGGTCGCCTGGAGAGAGCAGCTGGTCCGATCAAGGGTCTGACCGTATACGACACAAATGCAATCCACAAGATTTGTGTTGAGTCTCTCACAGACGACAGATCCACGGGCGGTGATGGCATGGCTGGCATGGTCACTACCGCGTCCGTCGCTGACAAAGTCTTCTCTCCCTTTGAGGTGGCCTGCTTGGATATCCAGGGCAAGCTGGCTGGGCTTCCAGTCAGCGACCTACTTGGAGGCCGTGTTCGTGATAGCGTCCAGTACTCAGCATACCTCTTCTACAAGTGGGGAGGCCACCCCGGGGAGCCGGATGATGAATATGGTCCGGCGCTGGACCCTGCTGGCCTGATCAAGCAGGCACACAGGATCATTGATGAGTTTGGTTTCAAGGCAATCAAGCTTAAAGGTGGTGTGTACCCCCCTGCCCAAGAGGTCGAAGCTGTCAAAGAGCTACGCAAAGCGTTCCCAGATTTGCCATTGAGGCTGGATCCTAACGCTGCATGGACCGTTGAGACGTCCAAGTGGGTTGCCAACGAGCTCAAGGGCATCGTGGAGTACTTGGAGGACCCGGCTCCTGAGATTGAAGGCATGGCTGCGGTGGCCAAGGACTCTCCCATGCCATTGGCTACCAACATGGCTGTTGTAGCATTCTCCCACTTGCCTCCATCCATCCTACAAAACGCAGTCCAGGTGGTTCTCTCGGATCACCACTTCTGGGGCGGGCTGCGAAGATCGCAGACTCTTGCGTCCATCTGCGCTATCTGGGGCATGCGGCTGTCCATGCACTCCAACAGCCATCTCGGCATTTCTCTGGCTGCCATGACCCATCTGGCATCCGCAACTCCTAACCTTGATTACGCTTGCGATACTCATTGGCCATGGAAGCGTCGTGACGAGGATGTCATTGCCGACGGCGCCCTGAAGTGGGCTGATGGCGCCTTGGTTGTTCCCACCACTCCAGGTTTGGGAGTAGAGCTGGACAGGGCAAAACTGGCACAGCTTCATCAGAACTACCTTGACTGTGGCTTGACAAAGAGAGATGACACGACGTACATGAGAAAGTTTCAACCCGACTTTTCTCCCAAGATCCCTAAATGGTAGAGATCGTTTTTGAAGGGTAACTCGTTAGCATCAGTATTCGACATATATACCATGTAAGAGATTTAGCATTTGCATAGAATACATGTATCAACCGTTCGGTTGTAGTGCCAATTATAAGTGATGTAGATAAGATCAAATACATATGAAGTGATGTATGAACTTTTGACCACAGGATTGACCTTAAGTTTATTTTCGAGGCCTTGATATTTGTAATGGAACACTCTAATGATCACATCCGAGGCTCCTACTGTTATCGGATTGCTTTGCCTGTTTTGATCTCTACTCCATTCCCCTGAAGCAACCTACCTTGTGGCAATAGACTGCCCATCCGGGGTTCCGCGAGTTTGTAAGCATCGGACCAGAAGTGTGCCTATCTCATTGTTTGTAGCGGCCGCGAATTCACTGAACTCTGTACCCTTTCAATTTCAGGTGGCTCCTTATTTTCCCCAATTTGCGATAATATAGGATATCGGAATGGTAGATGCTATTTTGCTCTATATGGGTGTCGCCCTCACAAGGTCAAAAGCGTTACTCGCTCTTGATTTCAAGCGGACCTAAGCTTAGTTGTGGGCTGACATTTCGACTCCGTCTTGCGGGGAGAAATTGCGTCTTGTGGTGAGAGAAGAGCATGATCAGTTCTATCCGTACGACAATGTTGCAACTCCATAGGCCACCCCAGATGGCCAATTCGTTCTATTCTTACCCCCCAGGATGATTTCCTCCTGCAACACTAGACATCACTTTGCTATATGTCATTGGAGTAGATTGCTGCCGAGTTCGACGACTGGTTTGTGTCCGCTAGCACTGAGGGAGTAAGAACTGGCTGCTGCCTACTACAACGAGGACGACCCTAAGGTCCATGCAAGCAGGTTGGATCATGTGGAGGATCGGAAGACCGAGAATTCAAACCAGATGAAGTATTTGGTTAGGCAACAGACAAACTCAAGATATCAATGTGAGTAAACTTGGGGCTTGCTTTCTCTGATTTCGCTTTCGCGGGCTACCGGAAACAAAAGGTACCTAATTAGAACCACAATTACGTTTATAATTTTCGGGGTACAGATTCCAGAATCCTTCACATGTCATATACTCATAAGCCAAGACATCTCATTTGGAGATATCAGCCCACCCAGGCAGCAACGTCGTACCCATGTCAGACGCCAAGAGTTGCAATCCCCGCAGATGAATTTATAAGAGCATCCTATGACTCAACTTGTCCCCGCACAACCTGGACAAACGCTTACCAGGAAACAATGGCAGATGAATCTGATTTTTCGGACGCGGGGCTTGATGGCCTCCAAGACTCGGACATCTCTCTCGAGGGTTTTGATGTTCTTGATCACCAAGATGTTGCCGAATTCAACACAGCCAACATATTGCCGCAAGAGGCCGCGATTATCAAGAAAATCAGGACCTGGCTCAATCCCACACAATACGCAGGAGATGGTAGCGAATACCAGAGACACTGTGCATCACACTTGAAGGACACCAGCCAATGGGCCTTTACTTCCCCTGAATTCAGGGAATGGCATGATAGCCAGGAGCATGGCATCCTATGGGTGCGAGGGATCCCTGGATCTGGCAAATCAGTTCTCGCATCAACATTCATCACCCATTTATTGAACGAGGGCCCTGTTCTGTACTTCTTTTTTCGCCATTCAATTGAATCCAATCGTCGTCCGGACGCGGCGATCCGGGACTGGCTATCACAGGTCCTGACATCAAGTCCGCCTCTGCAGCTTGCACTGACAAAAGAAATATCCAAGCCCGTGGACTCTCTGACAGTAGAGAGGTTGTATGAACTGCTGCAACTGGCGCTGGAGAATCTCCCTAAAGCCATCTGTGTGGTTGATGCTTTGGATGAAATGGACAGCGCCGCCCTTCCATCTTTTCTCAAACTGCTCGACCAACTAGGCAACCTCCGCCCCAGGGAACTGAAGGTTATAATGACTAGCAGGCCTATTGTCAGCATACAGCAAAGTATGAGGGGAATCAAGCTGCTGGATATTCGTCTTGAGAAAAGCCTCATGGAACCAGACATATCGGCCTATGTCCGGCATAAGCTTGCTGAAATCCATTTGAGCCCCGAGAGCCATCCCAGAGTTGTGGAAAGCATATTGCACAAGTCTGGCGGACTGTTTCTTTACGCAAAATTGGCCATTGAAGCTATTATAGAGATGAAAGACGAGTCTGATGCTCTGAAGACTCTCGAAAGGCTGCCGACAGATTTATCAGCCGTATACAAAGAGCTTTTGAAAGAACACCTTGAGCGAACGGGGCACTCTGCGGAGCTCCAAATGCTAGTATTGCAGCTTGTAACACATGCAACCAGGCCGTTACGCCTGCTAGAGATCTCCGATTGTATCAAAGTCACTCAGCCTCACTACGGCGATGACAGTGGGAAAATCAAAGACGTTGTGCGATCCGTTTGTGGACCTCTCCTAGAGATTCTTCCAGACGAGACGGTCTGCGTTATCCACCATTCTCTTGCAGAATATCTTTTGGGGCTCGATGTAGGCGAGGAAAGAGAGTTTCCCGTGATCGAGTCAAGGCCGACACATGATCTATTAGCACGGCTCTGTGTTTCATACTTGGCATCGGGCTGCTTGGAACTTGTCAAGACGGAGAAGGGGTCTGTTGGGGAAAATATGACCCTCAAGCCTGGCCAAGTCTATGCCCCGCTCACGAGGTACGCGGCGTGTAACTGGTTCACGCATCTGAAAAAGGCTATTGCCCATGGTTTCAAATCACCTGATACTCTGGAAGCTCTGTATAAGCTACTTGTTCTGAGTGGAGAACAGAATGCGGCGAAACTAATAATGCTCGCAAAGCTTGGGAAGGTTGGCCGTCAAAACGATGGAGAGATTCTGGCGCCCGAGATTCAAGCTTTGCACCTTGCTGTTGAGTTGGGATTGACAGAACTAGCCACTGTTATCCTCAAACATCACGGGGACGAAACACTCAATTATGATGGCGGTCGAGATAACGAGCCTCTGTTGCATCATGCGGTGGCCAAAGGCAGCGAGGATATGGTCCGCCTGTTTGTTACACATGGAGCCCAGTTAGACCAGCATGATAGCTACGGCTCTACACCTCTTCACCTAACTGCTTATCTTGGAAATAAACGAAAGGAAACGAGTACTCAGAGCAATGCCAAAGTGGCTCATGTCCTCCTTGAGGCTGGTGCTAACCCCTGGAAACCTCTTGGCAAGAACAAGCACGTAGAAGATACGACTTTTGGGCGTCCACTGATGCCGCCCATACGGTTCATCTTTGCTCAGAGTGATGAGGCAATGGCAGAGGCGTTCATCCCCTTCATCAGAGATACTGAAGGCGCGTCACAGGCCCTTAGCTGGGCAATTCATGGGGATCAAAACGTGAAGATTATTCGAATGATCTTGGGACACCCCTGCACAGAAATTAATGCAAAGGAAAGCAGAGAGACTCCGTATTTTCATATGACACCTCTCTATGCAGCGTGTAAGATGCGAGATCCGAAGTTGATAAGCATTCTTCTTGATGCTGGGGCAGATCCAAACATACCCCATAGCACAGAGTTTTTTCAAATTTCTCAATCTTTCCTACCTGGATACAATGCATTGCACGCAATTGCGGATCCTTATAGTAACCCTGTACTCCGCGGTTATAAATTTGATGAAGCAAAGAATGAGGAAACGATCGAGTGCTTCAAATTGATCATGGGAGCCGGCGCAAACGGTAAGAAACTAGCTCTTATTTTATCATTCTATTCTATCCGTTTGTGTAAAATCCCTTGGTTGCCTTAAACTAACTGAGTTCTTAGTGAATCAAGTTGGCCATCACGCCGAAACTCCACTTCATGTGTCGGGAGACCCCGTCTCAGTGATGTGTCTTCTGGAAGCTGGGGCAAACCTTGATGCTACGGACTGTAGAGGAAACACCTTGCTGCAACGAACTTCCAATCTGAAGATAATTGAAGCTCTACTCCCCAGAATTGATGTCAATGCTCCATCCTCAAGCCCGGGGCAAAGACTCCTGACGCGGGCGTTGGTGGCCAAGGACGTGGACTTTTCTGTCAAGCTGCTCGATCAAGGCGCTGATGCGACGATACTTGACTCCAGTGGTAACAGTGTTTTGCATCATGCTGTGAAGATTCCAGGAATCGAAAAGATGCCTAATCGAAAATTGCTCGAGAAGTTGATCGAGGGAGGTGCGGATCCAAACATTCGTAATTCGGATGGGAAGACGGCATTGCATCTGGTGGTCAATTCCTTCTACCTTGATCAGACGAAATTTACGGCCTTCCTGGATGTTACAAATCCTGATGTCGAAATCCGGGATGGAAAAGGCAGAACCATTACTTTTGCTTTCCTCGACGAATGGGATTCTCAGAAAGAGAATCACGCCTTGTCTTTCCTTGCCCTCATGTTCGAGCGGGGTGCGCGCTTTGACGTGACGGACAACAAGGGACGAACGCTCCTCCACGTTGCAATCCGGCTCTGTCGAGTTGATGGGGCTTTACTTAAGTTTCTCGTCGAAAAGGGGGTTGATCCTCATCAGCCTGACTTTGAGGGCAACACCATTTGGCACGAGGGGGCTCCTTGGTTTTCAGGGCGGGCATTGAGAGAACAAGTCTTCGTGGATCTACAGGAGCTCGGAGTGAGTTGCAATCGAGGAAATAGCCGCGGCGTACTTCCGTTTCATGTCTTGTGCCGTTTCAAGAAGGCAATGCCTGATACTCCGGTTCGCAAGGAATATCCGTGCGCGTTTGACCTCCTACGAGAGACGAATCCGGACGTCATCAACAGTACAGACCGCGACGGAGTTTCGCCTTTGCACATCACCTCAACGTGCTCCACGAATCTTACAAGGAGGCTTCTTGAACTTGGCGCCGACATCACCAAGACAACACATGAGAAATTGACAGTCTTCCATCTGGCGGCACGCTCAAGGCAGGCCGATGTCATATGGCTTCTTGTTGATTGGTTTAGGACCAATAGAGCAGACCGAAACATCGATGAGTTTTTGAATGCAAGGGACGTCATGGGTCGAACAACTTTGTACTACGCGTGTGCTTCCGGTAGCAATGAAACAGTCCAGGTCCTTCTCGATTCTGGCGCAACTGCCAACACAGAGACATTCATCGGGTCGACATGGAATGGCGTCGCTGATTTTGAGGGCGAACAAAAGAATTGGATCCGGGTATCTACTGGCTCCAGCGTCCACCACGACAACACCTTTTACAAACCGGATGCTGGAGGAGTGCTGATTGCTGACAATCTCCGGCCAAAACCCTCTAGCCTTCAGTCAAATCCTTACCCAGCACAACAAGTTGACAAGGTCGTCAGCATCCTTATAGCCAGAGGGTCAGGATCTGACATTACACTCATGGATGAAGCAATTGCATCAGCTTCCCAGAAGAAGAATGAACATACAGTCAAATGTCTAGAGGATGCTCGTGATTCTTTGATTACGAGGCTCGAAACCCAAGATGGTGTCGAATCCGATAGTTTTGGACTGTTGCAAAGCATCATCCCTGGGTTGTTGGAAGAGATGTCTCTGGAAGAAAGAGATGCCAGCATACACCAGAAGCTATTAAATGTCATCGACGATGGAGATGTAGAAACCCTCCGTCGAATACTCTCCACAGGCCAGGTTAACGCCAATCTGCGCGAACTGGGCAAGGAAGTCCCGTCATGGACTTCGGCTGATGGAAGAAGCATGAGATCTGGAAGACAAGACCCCAGTACGAACAGCGAGCTTTACGTGCTCGAGTATTTAGTCACGTGTGACTCTAGGAGGCAGAACAATTACCACGTGGCAATTGGAACGCGGATGTTCAACCTCTTACTGGAACATGGCGCCGATCTCAATAGTAGATACGAGTGTAAACCACTGGTGCACCGCATCCTAGAAAAGAGAGGACTTTACGGTCAAATATTTACTGGTGAAAACCCGTACCTGAATCTGATGCTCAAGCACCCCAGCCTAGATATCGAGGCAACAGATGCAACTGGCGCGACGCTGCTTTTGCGGGCATGTGCGCTTGTAGATTTGCCCGTCGCTGAGGGACTCCTGGAAAGAGGCGCTTTAGTTACGGCACGGGACGGTGACAAGAGGAATGCCCTTCATCATTTATGTTCTCATACTTATTTCATGACAGAGCCCACTTATGGGGATATCAGAACAACCGATGTGGCTATGCAGAGGGAGTTTCTCATCCGCCTCATACAGTTGGCTCCTGAGCTTCTACTCCAAGTGGACAAAGATGGCAGAACCCCTCTTCTTTGTGCGCTTGGACAACCAGTCTGGGTGGATGAGATGGGGAAAGGCATCGATGCCCTCCTGGAGAATGGCGCTGATGTCACAGCAGCAAATCCAGAGTCAGGTGAAACACCTTTGCACCTCCTGTTCGGAGGCTCGTGGCACATTGACGCCACCGGAGGCGACGACGCAGCAGCTGTGTCTGGAAGAAGACAGCTGCTATTGGACAGTTTCCTTGCTCGCGGAGCCGATGTAAACGCAAAAGACCTGGCAGGCGAGACACCAGCATTCCGGTTCATGCGCACAGGCACTGTGAAGGTCAAAGTACCGCAAAGTGAGATTGAAGTATCACCACGTGATGAGGAAAAGTATTTCGCCGCCCTAAATCTCAAAACCAAGATGGAGTGTGAGGCCGCTGTGAGGTTGGAAGGCATTGTCATGGATTTGTTTAGCCGAGTTGGCGTGGACTGGACTCGTCTTAGTACCCGCGGACAATCTTTGCTCCATGTTGCGGCAGCTCGAGGTGATGACGAGAGGAGACGTGAAAAGGGTAGAGGTTTGGGAAGGTTCCGTTATCTAATGGGCAAAGGGCTTGACATCCTGGCCGAGGATGATCAACACCGATCCTCGCTAGATTTCGCAGCGGCCAGCGGAGCTGAGGATATCTTGGAATATGTGCGAAGAGAGCACGGATACGGTTCTGGGAATAAGTAAATAGTATCTTAAGCTAGATGCCAGAGTTTGCTATCTCAAAGGCACTTGTTTTCCTCGAAGCTAAAGCATCATGATCTGGTAAACTAGAAGCTGCATGCCGTTGTGCACCCGAGGGCTTCTAAATTTAGCAAGACCAGTATGAATTTATCGAATTTTATTATTTCGTTCACTCTTGCTATTGCTGTTTACTTTGGTGATCAATACTAGGAGATAGGACTAAGTCTTACCTTGCCCCAACTTATCCCATGGCCGAATGGAAGAAAACATCGACATCGCTGTCACGATCCGAGGAGTGAAAAGGTAGATACTTGCAATCTAGCGGGATGAATCATATGGCCTGCACCCCGTAGCTCTTCATATAATCTGTTTTCGACTTTCATTACGACTATAATAAAATTTCATTGATTAATACAGCTGCTTCTGCATCGTCATTTTTATGGACACAGGTAATTAAATGAGAAGGATCTCCCTCCAAGTCTGATGACGAACAGAAACAGTGGCTTGACTGGTTCCTCCTGGCAGAGGCACTGGAAATCACATGAACAGCCTCCGCTGACCACACACTTTTGTGGGAAACCGAAGGTCCAATAGGTCTGACATTCAACGGCTGGGCCCAAATAGAGAGATCCTCCCCGGGATCGCCTTCAACCAATCTAACATCGCTTCCCTAACGCAAATAGAGAGAGCCCTGAGAACATTGTTTCAAAGCGTCTGACTTCTACCTGATCACCCGGTGCAGTCCTCATTCTATTGAGTGGCTGCAAGCACAACCACCCGTGATAAATATGCTTAGGATTTTCATCATTCCAGAGAGGCCAGACTAAGGAGCATACGACAGTAAGAATCTGACCAGTGCCAGGGCATGGATGTGCGTCTCACTTGCCCCAACTGCCTTCTTTGCCAGCCAGTGTCTAAGTATACAATCCAGTCCAAGCCAAACAAGCAGGTAATGTGCTCGAATATATCTCAGTTGGGTATCTTCACCATCTGTTCCTTCTCGTATCAAAAATTATCAACGAGATGAGTCCGCTGAGGCTGCGGAAGGAGGGCCCTTTTGTTGCGCCACTGATAAAACAACCCTCTTAGCACACCCATCTCGGACATTAAGAACTTTGAATCTCGCCGTGGTCAGATACTGCATGGGACTTTAGTAACATGGGCGCAGTTCAAATACATGCCGTAATGTGCAAGTTAAGATGACACTTTGTTATAAAAGGCTGAAGGCCAGTAGATTTAATTCGGTTTCTCACTCATCTTCAGACGATCTCACAGCTTCTTAACCACTTACCATTGGATAACATATTATCTTACCATGCGAGCTGTTCAGGTTACTCTAGGCCTTCTGGGCCTAGCCACCGCTACTTCTGCAGCTCTTATTCCACTTAGCCTGAACGAGATCCGGTCTGATGAGGAGAACTTTACCGAGATCAAGCCCGGAGATTTCGCATCTCTAGTGATCACAAAAGAGAACACCCTCAACGGCACTTACCAGGGAGATGAACTCACGGTCCCCCCCTCAAATGACAATGACCAGAGCCAGATCCGTCTCTCTGCAGTTGCCGCACAACTTCCCCTCGAGTTCGTCAACAATTTCGGCGGCGCCGTAAATGCATACGTGACGGGCCTTGACAGCAACAACGCCGTCGTCTTCGTGCGTCGGGATGGATCTCTCTTCTACCCCAGCGCCGGCGGCTCCTCGACCCCCGTCCAGATCGACCAGAACAAGATTAAAATTCCGGTCAAGGCCGGTGAGCGCATCAACATGAAGGTTCTCAAGGCGCTGCGCTCTGGCCGTGTGTATTTCTCCGCCGGGGCTCTCAAGTTCGGCGTTGTCCGCACTCCCACCGGCGCGGGACTCGTTCAGCCTGATGAGAAGAACCCTACCGATCCCAGCGCCGGAGTCAACTGGGGTTTCGTCGAGCTAACCCTCAACGCTGACGGAAGTGTCTGGGTTAACCTTAGCTACGTCGATTTTGTCGGCCTTCCTCTTGGCATCGAACTCGGTAAACAGGGCGGCGGCAAGCTTTCTGCCTACGGCGTCGGTCCAAGTGTCGTTAAAAATGCATGTGTCAAGCTCAAGGAACAGGCACAGAAAGATGGACGTCCCTGGGGTGGCTTGTGCCAGGCCGGCTCCAACGGCCCGATCCGTATCTTGTCCCCAAACAGCTTCAGAGTCAACAAGCCGACCGCTTTTGGAAACTACTACCAAGACTATGTTAACAAGGTCTGGACCAAGTATGGCCAGGAATCTCTGACTGTTGCCACCCAAATGAGTGCCGGCCGTGTAAAATGCCGCGTGAGCAGCAACGTCATGAAGTGTGATGGTTCCAACCGCAGCTTCGCTAAGCCCACGATCAATGATATCTGGAGTTGCGACAACGGTCCCTTCAAGCTGAATGCGGGGGACAACAAGGTCGCCGAGGCCATCATTCCTCGTCTCTGTGCCGCCTTCCACCGTTCTACGTTCCTTCTTAGCGGTGGTAATGTCCAGCCTAATCTGGGCCTGGATAAATACTACACGGTCAGCCCGACCAACCACTACAGCCGTATTGTGCATGCCCATCAGTCGGACGGAAAGGGATACACTTTTCCTTATGATGATGTTCTTCCGACCGGTGGCAAGGACGCATCCGGCCTTCTCACGACCCCAAAGCCCAGCAAGCTTACTATTCTCATTGGCAAGAAATAGAATCAGGCCCTCTCCCCTTGTTTTATTGGACTTCATAGATAGAGAGACACATATATCGCGATACTGATCAATATATGAAGGTCACTCTTGAGTATAATTCCAAGCAGATGTGATCAAGGCATTAACCCACCCCTTTGAAAATTACTGCATTGTATTTGTGATGACCACCAACGTTGGATTTCTTCTATCCGGATGTCCCCTGTTGACATAAGCAACCTATAAATAATAAATAAATTTTAACGAAGAGTTGAATGCTGATATACTTTCTATAAGGGCCAGGGAAAATCCTGAAGTCCAAGCAGCGAAGTCAGTGAGCGAGTACCCGAATATACCCCTTTGTACACTATTTGCTTTTTCCAAAGTTGTATCTCTTGTCGTCATGATCGTTCCATAGCAACAGACAGTTCAACAGTTCCAGAGGCCTCCCGCGTTGCGGTTTCGGAGAGAACAAGAGGTGGTGCATCAGAGTGAATATATCCAATCAAAGGTCCCTCCATTTGGCCCGGGAGAAGAATTACCGGTGAAAAGTGGAGCGACATTGAAGATAAATCATTTAGAGACGATGCATGTGATCTCTCATAATATTATCGTCGATGGCCAGCGGATTATTTGTCTTAGCGAGTCTAGGCAGCCATCATGACCTCGCACTATAGACAGGTTAAAGGTCTATTCCCTGTGCTATGATAGGCGTCTTGGGCAGGATACAAATGCTACAAAAAGATACTCTTGTTCTTTTTTCAATCAAAAATTTGTTGCTATTCAGCCGGTTATTCAATTATATGTACTAAAGCGGATTCTCAGCTTCTACATGCAGGATGCAACAACTGCGGTGTGTGCACCTCTCTCTGTCCTTGATTCAGTTGGTTATTAGTGCATGACATCACCTTGCTTGTAATATCAGCCCAGAGGAGCGTGCATGGATCACCCGCCAGAAGACGGTGAAAGAAGTGGGAGCGGCAAGACTAATAAGAAATTTCTGCTTGTTTACATGAGTGATTAATTTCACGTGTTGGCAGAGTTTCATTTGGTGGCTAATCGCAACCGTATTGCCGTACTTGCATAGTTACATAAGACCCCGTTAAGTGCATACGCTGTGGCCTGTGCCAACTGGCAATGGAGAGTCACCTGCAGGAATTATCACGAATGCCTTATTCCCTCGCCACACCCTCGCTGCTCGCAACAGGGTGGGACGATGTGTCTTGCATGCATCTCTCTTGGCAGCAAAGCCCACTCTGAGACCGTCAAACGAGCAACTCTTTCCCCGCAGCTTCACGCGCAGTAGAGTGACCGTCTTGTGCGCTCTGTTTACGCGTCCAGGCTTGGCAGGCCAGCTCATGTGCGCATCACGGCTGTCGGTGAACCAAAACGCAGCCTCACCCTCCCCTGCATCCCACACACTCATTACCCTCGCCCTCTCACTCACGTCTTATGACTCTGTGGTGACAGATCGCCAAGCGTTTCATCCAATATGGTCTTAAAAGGCCTCAAGCGGGCCAAAGTCCCAGACACGCCGTCAAAGCGATTCTCCATACGGCCCCAGCTACCAGGTGGTCATGCGCATTATATCGAGCCCAAAGGATATCAAGAACGGGCCAACACATGGAAGAAGTTCCTGGGGGGAGGTAAACAGACATCGGAGAAGGAAGCACTCAACTCGGTGGACACCATGGTTGAGAAGTACGGCAGATGCCACGAGGTGGTTGGCAGCGGCGCGACCGGCACCGTGTGGCTCTCGCGCAAAAAGACTCACAGCACCGGCAGCGATGCGCTGCATGCCATCAAATGCGTGCGGCGCGTTCCGTCGGAGCCCAAAGAAAAGTACAGCAAGAGGTTGCAGGCCGAGTTCGCCATGTCAAAACAATTAGATCACGACAATGTGGTCCGCACACTTGGGCTGTTCAAGGGCCCCAGCGAGGATTACTGCAAGGCCATGGAGTTTTGTGCAGGCGGCGATCTATACATGCTGGTGCACACCGCAGGGAGGCTGGAGGAGCAGGAGGCAGACTGTTTCTTCAAGCAGCTGATGTGCGGAGTCGAGTACTTGCATGAGATGGGCGTGTCCCATCGTGATCTGAAACCCGAGAACCTGCTGCTCACCAGAAATGGCCAACTCAAGATCAGCGACTTTGATTGCAGCGAATGTATTCGTTTGGCGTGGGAGACGGAAACCCGGGCAGTTTCTGGGCTCTGTGGCTCGGAACCATACATTGCACCCGAGGCATTCCTGCAAGAGGAATTTGATGGTCGCGCTCTGGATATCTGGGCGTGTGGGATCATCTACATGGCTATGACTACAGGCAAACTCCTTTGGAACATTGCACAGAAGGACGAGGATAGCATATACACAAGATACCTGGAGGATCGACGTGGCGAGGATGGCTTCGCCCCCATAGAGTCTTTACCACAAGTGAGTTGACCATTCGCTTCCTTCACTGACATGAGCCTCTTAACTAATTATGTCTGTTCATAGGAGCATTGCCGCAATGTCCTTTATTGCATTCTAGACCCCAGACCATCTCGTCGTATCACCGTCTCCCAGCTCTTGAGGAGCCCATGGGTACGAGGCATTCAGGTCTGCTGTGAGGTCTCAGATAGTTGATCTGATCTCCTGGCTCTTGTCTAGATTTTTCTTGCTACACAGCTAGCTACTAGACCCGTCCATTTGGCTCTTCACGTTAGAACCTTCAGACACCAGCACTTGACTTTTTACTCAGCATTCACCGCATCCCATCCTCTTTGTCAATACCCTTTGCATCCCTCCATCCATTTCCTGCATTCTCTTGCATTGTATGATTATCTATTTCTTGGGCCTAGTTTTTTCCGTTCTTTTGATCTTCTCTCATTTGTCCCTTTGATTTTGACAAGGTCTTCATCATGAGGTTGACGACAGGAATGAATCATGAATAAAATGAAATAAAAGTTGGCATTGCATCAGCGGCTGCGCGCGTTGGAGGGTCTTTGTTTAAGAGCGAGCAAATCAAATATCACGTTCAGCATCTCAACTTTTCGTTTAATTGTAGAAACACCCCCATGAGCACCCTTAACGTAAATCGTTGAATATGCGCGATGGAATTTATCTATACCTAAGCCTCTTTCTTTCTTTCATCTTCGGCTGTTTGCTTCCTCCCCTCTTTCACTAACACTAAAATATCGTTAAAAATATTTTACCCAGAATTGTCTAGCTAGCCAACCAATCGTATCACCTTCTTTCAAGATTGTGCCCGATCCAATGTCTCTCGGAATAGGCGCCTCGATACCCATCGCACCAGGTAGACAAGCCCGATCAAGACCGGAACTTCTATCAGTGGGCCAACAGTAGCAGCGAGGGCCTGCATACTGTCCGGTCCAAACGTGGCGACGGCAACGGCGATTGCCAACTCAAAATTGTTGCTCGCTGCCGTAAAGCTCTGGGTGGCCGAGTAGGCGTAGGTGAAACCCATCCGACGAGCAAGGAATAGCGAGGCAAAGAAAACGACCACAAAGTAAACAATGAGCGGTGCTGCGATCCGCACTACCGAGACGATTTGTTCCACGACGTGCTTTCCTTGTGAGGCGAAAAGAACAAGAATGGTGTAGAGGAGGCCAATCAGTGACCATGGAGACAGATAGCGAATGAACTTTTGATCGTACCAGTCTCTGCTGACGAAGGCTCGGAGAGTGAATCTCGTTATGACGGCAGCTCCAAGAGGTATCCCTAGAAAGATTGCAACACTGGTTGCAACTACCGAGTAGGAAATCGAAGCGTCATGGGAGCTGTGGCTGATGACTTTCAAAAAGAACACCGCCATCGGGGCATAAAGCACCATCTGCAGGACGGAGTTGACAGCTACTAGAATGGCGCAATATTCTGCGTTGCCACCAGCCAACCCATTCCAGATCAGCACCTTTTTATGGACGAATTAGCTCTGCTTCAGCCACAAATTGGAATCAACGTACCATAGCAATACACCTGGCAAGGCCAACTAGTATAAGTCCTTCGCGCAGGTCCTCTTTGTCGGGCAGAAATGCCCATGCCAAGCCCAACTGCGAGGAATATGTCAGAAACGGGAGACGAAGTCGAAAGCGGCTGTGTTTACCATCAAGAATGGGGCAACAATCCAATTCATAATAACACTGAACAATAGTTGAACCCAAACTTCACGCTCCTTGAAGATCTGAGGGAGTGCTTCATAACGGACTTTGCAAAGGATGGGATACATCATGACGAGCAATCCCACAGCTGTAGTGTTGCGGTTAGTGAGGGAATCAGAAAGCAAGAGAGCAGGAAAATAGCCAACCTATCGGCACAGACACGCCTACCAGTTCGCCTTTCTTAAGCGCCGAGCCAACATTCGGCACAAAGTTGCCCAGGATGATTCCAACCGCCATGGCAAGGAATATCCACAAAGCAAGCAGACGGTCCAGCCAGCCGAGGGCCTGAAAGGTCGACGAATCATCAGTCTCTCTGGACTCTGGGCCTGGAGCTTCTATATCTTGTGCGGGAGATTTTCTGTTGAATTCTGTCTCGTTTTCCTTGATGTGGCTGTCGTCTTGTTTGCCATCATGCTGGTCTGCGGGACTGAGCGTGTGAACCGTCATCGCTATGTTTATGTGGTTCCGGGGTGGTAGATTTAGCCGGATAATATAGTTTCCAAGAATTTGTAATTTCTCAGTGTTATAAACAAAACTTTGGAAAAAATATCGCTGGATTTCTGGTTTGACTAAACGAAGTACCGGCTCTACTATCGACTCTAGGTGGCCCAGGAGGGTGGCAGTCGGATGAGCGGCTTGACCAATCAGAAGAAGGGACTGACACATTCCCTCCCGCGCCAAAGGTGGAGCTTGAACTTTTTTCTTCTCCCAATGTCCCAACTACCCTATACTCCCTATCTCGATAACAAAAATTCAAGACGCTCACGCTCTAGCACATGCAAGCAGGGACGGTAGGCTATAGAAAGTAAAACTATGTTGAAATAATATGCATGGTACTAAAGAATACTATTAGGAAAGAATATGCAAGCTCAGAATACTTAAGTGGAAGCTTCGCTCTTCGGAGAGTGAGTGAGTAGACTATCTTGACACAGGCATGTGACGAAGCAAAACTGTGTTGATTCACTGATAACAATGTGATTGTCAGCCCTCAAAATTAGCACCTTATTCCCTTTTGTTGAAACTAATATGGGTTAAACTGTTTTCTGTTCTATGATACCTACTCTAATATTCAAAGTTGGTTTGACTGGTTGTAAGCCTCGTTAGTCTGATACAAAGGGAGTAGCTGGTTGATCATATAGGAAGTTACTCCGGACTTTTCATTTAAAAAAAGTCCCACAATGGAAGTGATAATGGAGGTCAATTGAATTAGTATAAAACCGTCTTCCGTACCCCAGTGCACTATTATCAGCCTTTCGGCTGTCAGCCCTTGATTACTTCGCAATAGCAGATCACCTCCCCTCTTAGGCCGACACTTGGGTGGAGGGGATGGTGCATACTACCTTACTAATCTCGAATTCAGCCCACTATTGAGTCACCCATGCATTTCTTCCTCGCTGAGTGTTTCCTTTTTATCTTGAGCCCCACAACCATTTTGCCTTACAGTTCTATCTATGACGGCTTGTGCATAAGGCTATGCCCTTACTCGTGACCAACATAAGACTTGGAGATATGGAGTAAGCTTTTACTACTTTAGCTGGCGAGGTTAATTTAATGCATTGAATTCCCGCCACGTATTGATGTAAGTGGTCTTGGTCTTGTTATCCTCGGGGGTTTGTTGTGTGTAGCACTAATCAACGCCAGGCGCTCATCATGTACACCGATTTTGGGAATTTGATGGCCATATGTGTTTTAGCCCATGCAATTATAAAGTATAAATGTTCTGAAAACACGAGTATAGGCTAAGATAAGACTCCCGGATGCTTAGCCCTTGAGCAGAGTGTTTTCGAAGGCCTTAGTAGAGAAGGTTTGGTGACCTCACTCTCAGTCTTACCAAATCCTTTCCCAGCATCGTTTCCAGAAAGACATGGCCGCCAGCTCGCGCCTCCAGTTTTCATCAATGCCACCCTCCTCCCATTCGCGACACTCTGCGTCTACCTCCTTCTTTCCCGTAATCAGATCAGCGGATGCAGGGTCGACAAATTTCGTCTTCTTGAAGATCTTCCTGCCCACGAACAAAACGAGGGCGTAGGGCACAGCAAAATAGCTTGTGACGAAACTCTGTACTTTGAATGGTTGAAAAGTGTCAAAACCAATAAAGAGAATGGCCATGATTCCCATGCCAAGGGCCACAGAGGCAGCGTATGGGTTGAGCGGGGCGACATAATGCAACTCCGAGTTGAGGAGGTTCTGCGCTTTCTTGGCACGGTACCATCCCAGGAATGTCACAAGCATGAGGCTGTATGTGAGAATCAGTCCCGTGGTGGTGAGATCGACGAACCAAAAGAAGACCTCGATAGCTGCGTTGGAGGCGCTAAGGAAGGTGATTAAGCTGATAGTGCTGACAACCGTGACAGCCCAGATCGGGACACCGGTCTTTGTGCATTTTTGGAGGAACTTGGGGGCATGGCCATCTGGATGGAAAGTATGTGAGCATTGCGATATTATCAAGTGCGACAGCCAGGGAGCTTACCTCTTGCCAAACCATATAGGGTGCGACTGGAGGAATATAGGTAGGCATTGCCACACGACAGCCCAGAGCTCAAGATGAGAAAATTAATCAGTGACGGCAGTCCTTCAATTCCCAGGTTTTGAATACCAATGACCCAGGGAGAGGCAGCAGAGCCGACAGATCCGTCCTTGAGGGCACCAAGCAACCTTGGGTCAGAAGCGCTGCAGATAGTACCCACGGCCACAACACCGACGACGTAGAAGCCCACAAGTCGCCAGAAAACAAGCTTTGCGACCCGAGGGATTGTTCGGCGGGGATTCTGCATCTCACCAGCGGAGATGGCAATCATATCCGGGCCGGCAATCGTGAAAGCGGCGTACATAACAACCTTCCACCAGGCCAAGAAACGGCCAAGATCGCCAGGGGCGTAGTAGCTCAGCATTGCCTGTCCATTGGTCCAGTGGGTGAAGCCATATCTATCGCCTTTGGGGTTGCCACCGCACATGGTCACGATGGTTAAGAGGACCAGGCCAAATAAGAGCAAGATCTTTAACGACGCCATGATGAACTCCGCCTCACCATAGTACCTAAGATGGAAAAGTCAGCACGCGGTGGGCAAGAACCAAATGAAAGGGCTTGTTATCGTACTTGACGGCAACGACATTCAGAAGCACACAAACCACCATGGACATGGCGATCCACGCAGCAGGATTCACATCAGGGAGCCAGAACCCCATCACAGTTGCTACAGCGCTATATTCTGCACAGACGAGCATAACGCCAGCAAAGAAGTACAGCCAGCCCAGGGTGAATCCGAGCGCGGGATCAACATAACGTCCGGCCAGTTCGAAGATGGAACCGCGGATGGGCAAGTATGCACAGATCTCGGCAACAGAAAGCATGCAGGGCCAGATGAAGAAGACGCCCCAGATGAGGTATCCAAGAAACAGTGAAAGAGGTCCAGACCGAGAGAGGGAGCCTCCGATACCAACGAAGAGGCCAGTGCCGATTGAGCCGCCTATAGTCATGAGCTGCACATGACGAGGAGACAGGCCACGCTTTGTACGGCCGTACTGTTGGTCGATGGCCAGCTCTCCGCTGACCAGAACGCCGTTGTTTGCATCAAAATTATGCTCATTGACAGGCACGGTCTTCTTGGTAGACTCAATATCTTCAGATGAACCCATGTTGGTCAGCAGCGTTTTAGGTAGTACCGATGCCGGACTGGCAGGGGTTGAGATGTGAAATTGATGGGAGAAGGATTGGTTGATTAGGTTACATGAGATTTCTGGTAAGCCGGGGAGTAAGCATTTATATATTATTTCTACGTCACATTCAGTCACTGAGCCTGGCGAAATACCCAGACGTGCATGATCACGAGCCGGGAACACCAACAGGAGGGCCTGGGGGTAAATATGGCATCAGACTCCGAGACAGCCCCCCCGTAGATAAGTTAGCTCGACAGCCAGGCCACTTCTAAAGTCGAAGATCCTGTGGTCTGCCTGATAGGCAGGTGATTGGTACCGTTGATTGGCTCTCGCCAATGGAGTGTCATTGAAGAGGCGGTTCCGGTGGGGTGCCCCTTGATAAGAAGCTGGGGAAACTCGATTTAGTCAAGTGTCTCACGAGTCCGCCCGAGTCGCTCACTGCATCTAGCCCCTGATAGACCCACGCCTCGCTGACGGTTGCCTATCCTGATACACATATACAGGGCTGGAAGCAAAGCGTTCCATTCTTTATCTATCCAAGTGCAGCAATTGTTTGTCGCTCAAGCAGGGTGGCATGTTAACATGGGAATCATGGCTATTAATGTATCCAATCAATTAGCTTAAATTGTCATCTTCCCCGTGAATACACGCTATTGATCCGCATGTGAGGCGTCTAAGCGGATCAATTGTTTTTCGATTCTATTACTAATAATCCAGGTCACGAAGTCTTGCTATCAAAGACACGACTTCACCACGCCACTCTAATGCGGATGCTTACCCAAATACAAGAGCTTCATTTCGGGTGGATGACATGTTCGTGGCGGTATTTAGAAATCTACAAATTTAGGATGCAGACTGACATTCATCCTTCGCGAAATAGGAATTTCACCTTGATAATAAAGATCAAGCCTTGGGGATTCCGATACAAGTCAAGGGCTCACACGCGATGTCCCTAAGTTTTAGCCACACGTGGCAAGCTCGACTACGTCTCTGAGGTTTTGACGAGTAGAATTCAGTATAGGTAGTTATCCCCTAGATAAGAACTCAGAATAACTTGAGGAATGAATTGTCATTTAAATTAATGTTGCAAAGTGCGTTTGAATTACTAAGTGACCTGATCAACTGCTGTAATGCTCAAACAGCCGCCATGCCTGGAATGACCTCGACAAGATCAGATTCTTCACCGTTGTGTTTCCTGTTCCATTATCTGCATCAGTTCCGTATTCCTAACAAAGCACTTCCCCTCTCCAACACAGCCGAGCAGGTTGCGAATCGAGGTAGAGTCGGATCCAGTCCCTAGCTGAGCAAGGATGGCGGCGGCCTCCTCGCACGGTTTCTCCAATGGTGTGGTGGGTTCTGGGTGCACTTGCAAATCAGAGGTAGAGGAAGAAGGCTCTGGGCGTTTTGCGTCTTGGTCGATTTTCATCTGGATGGCAGCAGGTGAAAGCCCGTAAGTGGCGAGAATGTCGCGCAGTGATCGGTTCTCGGCTTGGACGGCGCGAGCAGCCTGCTGCATTTCAATCGTCGCCTGCGCATCCGCCTTCTCATATTCTCGGACGCGCGCCTCCAGGTATTGGACGTAATCGCGGCGGCGCGCGCGAGACCGGCGTTGATTTTCGCGATCCTGGAGGACGGTTGCGGCTGTTTTTTGCTGCAGGTTGGTGAAACGGCAAGAATGTCAGTGAGCTTGCTTTTCATCATTTGGTCACATTGACGAGGCCAGCACAGAAATGTTGCAATCTCTGGCCTGGATTTGCTCACCTTACGAGGCATGGCCACGCTCACAGGCAGATCATGCCCGTTGGAAAATGTCCAATCTCCAAGATGTGTCTTTTGAGTTTGACCTCGCTGGAGGAAAAACCTCAGCGAGCGCTTAGCTAAGTATTTAGCGGGGAATGAGTTCTACACGCTCCAGCGGGTCCAAACAACAACTAGGAAGAGCGTATATATATATTGCATAGTCCATTCGTACTTGGTATTTTGAAAGACGAATCAACCAGAGGAAGAATGGTAAGCTAGTCTTTTCTGCCTGGGGCACGGGTTTTCTAGACCGATGAACCGAAAGAGAAATTCTTGATCCCTCACGGTAAGTCAATAGTTCCAGCCCACAGCCACGCGGTTAGTTCAACGATGAAGCCAGAAGCTAGAGAATCGGCAAGCATAAGAAATCTGATCATTGACGCTGCATCTAAGCTCACTAGAACCTTAATTTCAATCGTTTGATTGTTATGATACACATTTAACAAACATATCTACCTAATCTATCACTAAGAGAATATCACAAATGGAAATTTAAGCTGAGTTGCGGTGCAAGACTCCCTTTGATTCCAATCAGCCCTCTCCTAATTCTCAACTTGTAGGTTTCGATATATATGCCTCTACAGGTTCATTGTAATGCCCGGCTTGATATTTTCAAACCTGGCAAGCATTTGCTGCCAAACCTTCTTCTGGGTCGCTTGTCCTTCATCTGAACGCACAAAGGGCGAAAGGCTGAGAATAAACAAATCAGCATATTGAGTTTCAGTGAATTGTTTGAGAGGTGTTTGAGTATCACTTACAAATGAGGCGGCGCAGGCTTGCAGTCGTCAAGATATTGCCGATCCGTGTCCCGGCCCCCTTGAGCCGCATGGACAAGCGTTCTGCTTCCCTCCTCGGTCGAACGTAGAAAGAACGCTCGACCAATTTTAACCGTCAGCCATTGGGCAAGTCGCATGTTTTCATCCCTCATGATATCAGTTTTAACGCCTCCGGGGTTCAGGAGCGAGGTAATGATGTGGCCTTTTTCTGGTTGTGTTAGGTGGGCTGCCAATTCGCGGAATGCAAGAAGCTCCATGAGCTTTGAGGTTGAGTATCTAGATACCGTGAGTGAGAAGAACGATTACTGTGGGCGAGCCTTGGAGGAGCTACCTTTCAGAATCATACATGGTCGCCTTACTCTCATCAGCGAGTTCCTGAAAGATGTCGTCCGCCTTTCGCTCTTCAAACTTGGCAGACCAGTGCATGAAAGAACCCGTAAAGGTGAGGACGGCATCTTTTTCCCACTTAGTAGCCGTGGCCCTAAGCTTGGGTAGAAGTAGAAGAGCCAAGAACATGGTGCCGAGGACATTGACCCTGATGGTGGACTCGTCCTCCCCTGCCATCGTGAAGTTTTCCGTCAGTAGCCCTGCATTCTCGATCACCACGTCGAGTCTCTCCAGCTCCCTTTCGACTCTAGAAGCGAAATCCTGAATGGAGTCGTAACTGGAGAGGTCAAGCTGCCAGACCTCTACCTTGGTGGGGGACTTTTCCGAGCCTGCCGAACCAGACTGTAATGCCTTTGCGGCAGTCTCTCCTTTTGATACGCTGCGTACAGCTAGGATGACCTTGTCTGCCTTGAGTCGAACAATATGCTTCGCTGCTTCAAAGCCCAGGCCTGTGTTGGAACCTGTGATGATGACTGTCTGGCCCTCGAAAGACTTTGTAGGGACAGGGAGCGTTGTACATAGCTGCGATTGCAGAAATTGCTTCGCACTGACCTGGTATGTAGGAGCCATAGAAGCAACGAGGAGTTCTTTAGGATGAGAAGGGAGTACCCGGTATTCTTTCAGTGAATGTGATAGAGACTTGGAAGCCTTGAGATGGTGGGAAAGCCGTGGCATGCCTCGGCGTGTCACCATCTTTTTATATTCTACATAGATGCGGGTTTTGGTAGGACTTATCATACCACTCGGATCTGAAAGGGGTTCATAATGCCAAAATCCGATTCATGGTCTATCATTCATGTGCGGACTTCGTCATTTCAGGGTGGAATTGATGCTCGAGGCTGGCTGGTGTTGAGATCAAATGGGTTTAGCGTTGTAAGCTTCTTGCATTAGCATTTATTCGATTGGGTGAAAAGGTGAAAGTGGGGCAGATTCATCACTTCTCCCAAGCAACGAAGGCGATTAAATTATCCCGTCCCGTCCCAAGGACTTGTCATAGGTGTATGACAAAATGTCTTCCTCAAGTATCAATGAAAGTACTAGGCTTACGTCGGAGAAGAAACCCTGCCGTAGAGATCCTACACAGGGATCTGGAGTATGCTCTGAGCTTTGAAAATACACTCGAGATGAAGTTTAACAAACAATGTGGGTGGAGACGAGAGCTCTTTTGTCACAAAAGACCGCCAGATGGGACAGGGCTTAGACTACTATTCTTAAATCTCACATGATCCCTCTTCCTTTAAGAGTGAATTGCAAGGGCATAGGCAGATAATGAAGAGAAGCTATCATCGAATTGCAACTATCTCTAGGGTAAGCTGCAGCACTGGAGCTCAATCCTCGGTTGATCCGCAATTTAGGCTGTCGAAAGAGGTTTAGCGCTGTAAGCACCCTGCATTAGCGCCGAGCCGATCCTGGATCTATTAAAATGGATCTGTTTGCCCTCTTAGACTCCGCCCTGTAAGCAGATTGCATCTTCAAGTTTCGACTCTTCATCTTCTCAACTGCGCATAACGCCTCCTTCATCCTCTCTCTTTGGGCTCCAGCCCATCTCTGATACACAAAGTCAGCATCTTGAACCCCACATTGCTTAATCCTCACGCCTAATTTGGTTCCGGCGAGGTCATGGCCCGGTGGAATGACGTAGGTAGACCCTGTTCACGCACCTGGCAATCCCGTGCTAAGTCGTCCTTTTTTGTCGGTAGCAATTCTCGCGTCCTGAAGAGGACTGGACCGGATTGAAGGATCCCAAAGCTCGAAGAAAGCTGCAGAACAGATTGAATGTCCGAGCTCACCGTATGCAACTTGCCTTTCCACTCGCTGAATGGCAAACGCTGACACCCAAAATAGGTAGACGAAAAGCGAAGCAAGACAACCACACAGATTTACAAGACATCCATTCATACCCTAGCGATGCCTTCTCATTACTACCACCATTCAGAGCACCCTCTCCCCTTGTTATATCAAACGAATCTCAGGCCCCACTTCGGCCACGCATGAATATAGAAACATACGCAAGGAGTACGGAATGGAATCGATTTTCCCGCTTAGACTTCTCTGCAAGGGTCGAATTCCCGCTCTCATCGGATCATCTCCTCAGCCTAGCCCAATACAACTTGGTTCGAGCTAGCACTACGAATGCAATGATCTTATCCGTTCATCATCTGATTGAGACTGATCATTGTGGAATCGATTTTGAGAACATGCCTTTGTTTGCTCCATCGCCCACTTCCTGGGAAACTCCGGAGTCTTTGAAACCTACAAAATTTCAGCTTCTAGTTCCCCACGATTTCTGGGTTGACTTGATTCCCGATCCTCGACTCCGCGACAATGTGCTGCTTGCGCTGGCCCAAGGCACCCTTGACACTGTGGAGTTTCAGGGTGATCTGGTGGGCTACATATGCAAGGAAACACAAAAAACGCGCCCAAGCCCCTTTGGTTCAATACCAAAGCCCGAGATTCCATTCTCAATGGCTGCAAATTGGAATGTCGGCCCTGGATGTTCGCTGAGTGAGCAAAGGGAGCTGGGAATCCTCGTGTGGAGCGACCCTTGGCGTATGGAAGGTTATGAAGTCACACCAGCTTTTTTCAACAAGTGGAAAATTTTATTTAAAGGTTGTCAGCATATAGTAGAATCCACAAATCGGTGGAGGGAGCGCAGAGGAGAGGAGCCGTTGGTTGTTGAATTGTAGAAATGCTGAACATTCCCTGCCCCTGTTGCGAATGTACAATAAAGAGCGTTAATCGGTTTTCTTTTCTTCAGTAATTACCAACAAGAACCAATTTGGGTGATGAGAAGATTAAAACTTGCATATTTCCTCGATTTGAAGATAGTAACGTGGTTTTAAGATAACGATCTTGAGTACTTAGTTAACCCCCCTAGTTTGATATACGTAGGCAATGACTTACACAACGTTTACTTCCGAAGCCAGTCTGCGACCACGACCCCAAGAGCCTCAGATTGGTTCATCGCAGAGAAATGGCCCGCTTCGTCCACAGTGTAGATTTTTAACCTCTCACCTCCCTTCCAAGTTCCCCCTTTCTTCCCTCCACCTCCTTGGTCAAGCTTTCCATTTGTATAAAACCAATCTTGGTATCTCAGGCTTCTGAAATGTGCCTGTCCCTTCCAAGGCTGTGCGTCAAGCAGACGCATCTGCCCGGGAGTATTACTTTACACGTAGAAAATGGTTAGCTGAAACACCGGTAGTCTGGAGGGATTATCATTGCCCTTACATTATTATATCATTATTGCCATTGAAGAATAGTACACGGACATCGGAATTATCCAACAGCCATGTTAGCTCTCGGGTGACAGGTAGGTTAAGATTGCCTGCCGCATCCCATCGCCTGTTGGTATCGAAATCGATCAATTGGAACGTGTAGTTGGGGAATCCTAACTGCTCTTGTACCCATGGCTGATTGAGGAATACAATGGTCTCGTCTGTGCTGAAATTTGAGCACAGAGGGGGCTCTTGACACTTAAATCGACCTGGACCGCCATTAGTTATTTTGATGAGAAGACAAGACGCGTTCATACTAGGATAGATATATTGGACTACAAGACTGGGAGAACAAATTGCAAGATACTTACTGTCATACGGGTTCCACCCTCCTGGTTTAACGCCATCAGTAAAGTGTTTACCAACTGTTTGACCACAGGACTGCATAGCCCAAGCACAAACATCGACATCATAAGAGTCTCTACACATGGCACCTTTCTCCTCGCAAGCTGCCACAGCCTCGCCCATTTCTTGACAAGCGGTCGCGTTCATTAAGGGATAGAGTCGTCCGTCGGCTCTCCAATCCTCACAGAAGAAGTCATAGTACCCTGTGTATTGATACGCACCGTCAATATAGCCATCGACTATAATAGCGGAATCAATATGAATGCCAATGTCAAGACCCTGGAGGGCTCGCTCGGCTTCCTGTTTCAGGATATACTCTGTGTAGGATGTGACATAATGGCCACCCATGGACTCTCCTGTGATGTGCCAAGTACGGTTGGCCAGTTCCGGGAAGACTTCCTTGGTGAAAGTGGAAAGGAACGTGTATACATCTCTTGCCCCGTCATGTAGGTTTGTCGCGATTTGATTGCGGTCTGAAATCTGGGAGAAGCCCACACCGACAGGTTGGCTGGAGAATTGATCCTACCAGTGAGAACCAAGAAGATATGCCGGGACCTTGGGGTTACTTACTCTATAAACACGACGTTGGCGTGGTCAATCCATGAGAATTCAAGGCGCCGGGTTGAGTTTCCGTCTTCGTTCACTGCACAGGGACCAATGCCTTTGAACTGGCCTAGTTCACTCGTGGCACCGGGACCTCTGATTAGTGATATTCCAAGGTTAGAGATGAACTTTTCCTTTTCTCTCTCATCAATAGTCCTATTACTCACCCGCTCATCCAAAGCAACACTGGGTCTGTTTCAGGGCTGTCTCGGCTTTCATAATACCCTACGACATACGTTAGCGAGACCGGAATTGCGGCACATAACGCGTGCTGCATCACGAAAGGACCGGAACAAAACGCACAGAAAAACATAGACTTTTCCGAACTAATATTGACCGTACCGGTCCAGTGTTGAGAACCCGCGTCACATAACTCCGGCGACTGCTGACGACAGGTGAAACGGGGACCTGGGCTGATGGGTTGTCGGTGAGGGGCGTTGAGGACAACTTGCTCCTCGTCTTGTACCGCTGCTTGAGTCGTAGCAGAGAAGCCTAGCACAGAGATAGTAGCCAACAACAGGGAAACAGGCAGCGACCACATTCTTGCCGCCTGCCGATTGGAATGAGGCTGGTTGGAAGAGCTTCGATTGAATCTAGAATTTTTTCCTCGGTCTGACTGTCTCCGTCTCCGCAGGGGTTAATCGAATCGAGAAATCGCCGAAACCTCAACAACACCCACTTATTAATCAAGCATCATGGCTTATCCAACGCGTTGCTAGTGGAGGGAAACACAAAATCCCAGATGGGTAGGACGCTGATTCCTTGATGACTTAAGAGACTGAGGTGTGTGTTGTTTGGACAGGAACTGGCACCACGCCCAACATCGACAGGGCTTTTCTATCCGAATGATACAATATGGATGCATTTGTGTTTGAACGCACGCTGTACCAGCCAGGAAGATGGCAGCGACGCCAAGCCTCTCAGCAAATGGAAATTGCAGCTTCCAGATGGTTCTCACATGCAAGGGAACCAAACCCAAGTCCAAGAGAAGATTGACGGCCTCTGCGAAGATGAACTCCAACTGATTATCCATAGACTCCCCTTCAATCGACGCGTCGACGACAGCGGCAATTGGCTTGCATTGGAAGATAACAACTGCGATTGGCACGACGAGCCATACAATAGACACGCCGCCAATGATTTTAAGCGTCCATCCGAACCACTTCTCAATGTTGAAAATGCGATAGTACAGGAAGATGGGGGACAGTCTTGCGATGACTTCAAAAGCTGAGGTGAAGAAAATGGATCCAAATTACAGCTGTTCTCGATTAGTTCTCTGGTTATTTCAAGTTCTGTGAGAAACTTGGCTTATTACCTGCTTGAGCAGACTTTCGTTTGGGATGGTTAGTTCCTCCATATCGATTTCTCGAAGGTACGGACGGTATTCTAAGCCTTAATGTAAACATTAGGCTTCCCCGATCTGCATCAGTCGACAAAAGGCATGGGCTCACCGAGCATGGTCATAACGAAGTCACGCCACATGCAAAGCCCGGCGACGAGACGGAGCCAATAATCCCAACCGTAGAGGCTTCCGCCTCTCCTTCGAGCGGTGAACCTCAATACCAGTGTAAGTGTCGCCACAGCGCCTATGACGACATGGGAGGATAGAGCTGTGGTGAACAGCTGCGAAGCTGGTTCCAGAATGAGCTTGGTGTTAATATGACGGTGTTCGATATGATGAGCAAGCAGAGCTTGAGGAGTATTGTAGAGAAAATAGTTCTTCAGTTGACTTCTAGAGTTGAGGGTATATAGCGTATATAACTCTAGATAGTTGATAATACAGCTTGAGTGTGGTTGATCAAGCCATAATGCCGTTTAATCGGTATCGTAGCATTCAGAGAAATATTTCGTGAGCTGCGTCCACGATGAGCAATGTCTGATCTGATTGTAAACAATATAATTGTACATAGTGCTATATTATGAACGTTTCTTGTTTAAGTCTTATGTGGCTCCTGCTGGTCGACACCGCTTTACGTCTTTACGCTCGTTGTTCCAACCCGAGTCTCATCATGCCCTCAAGTCTACTTCTTACAGCCTGCGATTCTCGATCACGTCGGTACCCACATGCCGGTATTGATGTTTATGTACTCAGACAGGATCCACATGCCGATGCCGCCTGATAACCACTGTCATTCTCCAGAGAATGGGTACATAATACGGACGAATGAGGGCCATAGAAACGCTTGAGCCAAGGATACCGAATCACTTGCTGAACTTGAGCGACGATATCGGAGGTTACTTTGCGGAAAATAAAATATGCGTAAGCCCCTCGGTCTCGGACACGCAGTTATTTATCAGTAAAAGAATGCCATCAAATAATCATCACTTTCAAAAACTCCCTCCACTTGATTCTACCTTGGAGTAATATCTCACGCAGACAACTTCAACAATGGCCTCTGCTCCTTACTGGATCGAAACCGACGATTGGCACACTGCTGGTGAGCCCTTCCGCGTGGTAGAGAAACTCCCACAGGGCTTTCTCCCCCCGGCCTCAACCGTGGCCCAACGCCGCTTCGACATCATCGCGACGCCTGGACACCCACTGGATCAGCTCAGGCAGTCGCTATGTCACGAGCCTCGAGGCCACGCCGATATGTACGGCGGTTTTATCACGCCTCCGAATGATCCAGGAGCCGCTTTCGGCGTATTATTCTGGCACAAGGATGGCTTCTCTACTGCATGTGGTCATGGTACCATTGCCCTGGGTTACTGGGCCATAGCCAAGGGCGTCGTCAAGGCCCCTGAGAATGGAACCTACGAAGTTGTGATAGATGTACCCTCAGGCCGCGTTGCTGCCACTATGCAGCTTGTGAATGGCAAGCCGATCCACGCCGACTTTATTAATGTTGCCAGCTATCAAATCTCCAAGGGCCTTCAAGTGGTTATTCCCTCTTCCCAAAAGGAACTCAACGTAGATCTGACCTTTGGTGGAGCTGTCTATGCCACCTTGGACGCCGATCAGGTCGGCCTCAAGGTCGAGCCGAAGAATGTAAACGAGTTCATCAAACTCGGCAGAGAGATAAAGGCATCACTCGGAACCCGCGCTCACTACGGCAATTATGACTGCTACGGTGTCATCTTCTTCAACGAGGAAGGAGAAGAGAAGACCGACAGCCAAGACCTCGTCATCAAGCAAAGGAACGTCACGGTGTTTGCGGATGGACAAATTGACAGATCACCATGTGGCTCTGGAACATGTGCTCGTCTGGCAGTTTTGCACGCACAAGGTAGACTCGGGCCTAAGAAAAACACATTGAGGCACCGTTCTATCATAGCTACTTCATTTGAAGCAGAAATCTTAGACGAGGTCCAGAGTCCTATTGCTGGGTTTCCCGCCTGCATACCGCGTGTTAGGGGTACTGCTCAGCTATACGGAAAGATGAGCTTCCATATTGACCCGGCTGAAGAGATTTACCCTGGTTTTCTGCTACGATAGAATAGACATACAAGAATTCAGCTTATTGGTGTTCCGTACGCCCTGCGCCCAGCGTGTTTACTTGCATTTGCAATCATCAGATAAAGATGACCGATATCAAAGAGAATTTTTTACCTATTAACGTCATCAAAGCTTGATGATTTGGAAGCCAGTCTGATCCATTGTCCGTCGGCTTATGGGGTCGGCACAATGCTGCAGAAAGCAGAAGGGTCATTTAGTGTTGAGAAGACTAGTGCGGACAGACAGACGCTGTGATTACCTCTGAAAGTACGGAGTTTATAATCTAACTTATAATCCTGTCGAGCCTACCGAACCGTGTTGTAATTGGGCAGTACCAGAACGGGCTTATCCTGGTCCAACTAAATTGCAGTCGGGCAAGATGTTATCTTGAGCAAGATCACAGGAACCGGCAGAGCGGAAAGGGAAAATTCAGTCGGCCCCACAAGCCGACAGTGCCGATGTTCTTTAGTGATGAGCCCGTTCCGAGTTTGCATCAAGATTGCCAGTTGTAGCTTTTGGAACGCTCTCAACTGTCTAATATCTGCCTTTTTATGTGATTGTATTGTGAGATTCCACCAAGCTTTCAAGTTATCCTCATGAACACACATGGTAGAGGTCAATCTCAGATGTCAATGGAGATTTTGGGCTGGACCCGAGGAAGATAGGCTAAAACGCGGGGTTTCCACTCCATGCAGTAGCGTTGATGATGTGTATCCGTTCAAGTTTTATCTTTCCCCTGCGAATTTGGAATGAATGTACTCTTGAAGCCTCGCTCTATGGCCATTGAAGCCGGGAACCTAGCTGCTCATCGTACTTCAACCCATGATATTCTACAGATACAATCAGTCACATCCAGCATCGTGACAGAACCCATCAGAACCACCAGAAGGATGTCCAGGCGATGCATGCGCGCGTAAGATCCCACTTTCGTCCGTATCTACCCCTTTCTATCGGACTCGATCAGCTAAAATCGGGCGACATAGATGCACTCGGTGTCATTCTATGAAGGTAAGATGCTCAGGCTCGGCACCATGCACGCGATGCGAGAGGAAACGTCAGCCCTGTGTCTTCAAGCCCGAGGAAGCCCGCGTATCCATATCCCAAAGGTAGTCAGTCATTATCCTCATCCAATACAACCATATAGGCTAAACCTTTATTGAGCTATCTTCAAGAGTTGCAATCACGAGCCAGGAATGGCAGCCAACGTCCTTTGACCAGGACTTCTCTCTCCAGACGATCAGAGAATCCGCAAAATGCGACGCCATCCAGGCCGTCTCCAACCCAGCAGTCTGAGCTACCCAATGCTGAAACCCGGAATGACAGCATCTCGGCGATCGGTATGTGATCTCATCTGTTCAATGCGTCGAGGTTGCCTGTGGTGTTGACGCTTTTGAAGCAAGTATGCTCGCCCAGCCTACCCACTCCACTGACAACCAACTTGGTGGCTCAACAATAGCCGAAGCCTCTCCTGAAGAATACAGCAACAACCCTCTTGTGGACAACGGAGAGACATTTGCTCGAGACCCATTTGGAAAATATTGTCTGTCTCACTTAAATACTTCCCCTGCCGCCTTCTTCTTCTCAAGCACAGGAGTTGACCATTAGCAGGGTATATGGGACCGACTTCATCTTGGGCCTTTTGTAGGAGGGTTCTTGCCATCCTAGGCACTCGAATATCAGAACCGGACCCGCCGATTCAGCCATGGGATCTTGAAACCATCGATCTTGCTTGGAATCCAATCGGGCTCAACGAGCAGCCAGATATCTCGGACCTCCCCTCTAAAGACTATGCACTATTTCTTATCTCTACCGCTCAATATTATCTCGCACCATTCGCGCAGATAATTGATCACCCTCAGTTCCGAAAACAAATCGAGGATTTCTACGAAAACCCCGCTGTTGAAGCGAGAAAATCCAGAATGTGGTACTCGCAGTTCCTGTTCACTCTTGCCTTTGGAGAAGCCTATACGCAGACAGGATCATCCCAGGGGATCCCAGGGCTCCAATTCGCCTCTCGTGCGTTATCTCTAATTCCTAGCATTGTCCCGATGGAGAAGAACCCACTGGCCGCAGTGGAGGCGTTGTGCCTGGGAGCGTTGTACTTGCAGTCATTGGATCTGCGGCTTATGTCGTTTCAATTGGTAAACCATGAGTCACCTCTATTCAATGACGTTCTTTTGATCTTCTGACCAGCGTTGAACTACAGATAGGACATGCCTTGCGCATTTGTGTCAGCGATGGCCTTCACAGACACATGCCCACCGACCACGTCAGTGTGGCTCACTCAAATCGATGTAACACTGTCTTTTGGATCGCCTATATCATCGATAGGGACTTTTCGACCTTAGTGGGCGCTCCAAGTTCCATCCGTGACGAGGATATCACGACGAAGCTTCCGTCTGAAATTGACGACTCGATGAATGCCGCGGCTATGACCCTTCAAATTCGCCTTTCTCGTCTCACGGCCACTATTCTTACAGGTATATCCAAACCTGCGTAGTCCATGCTTAACTCAGCTAATGGATTGATCGTCATAGGCGTCTATGGTGTAGATCGAAATTTCGATGGGAGCTTGCTGCGAGAGACGCAATCGGTACTACACAAGCTCGCCGCCGTCTGCAGAGATTTGACCTCCTACCTTGGGACCACTCTCCACGGAACCAACATCAAAACTTCAAAGTTAGCCACAAGATTAATACTATCTTATCATCATGTGCGTCCTCTTGTTGCAGCTCTGGAAACGATAGTTTGAGATGGCAGCTAACTATTGCAGTGTGTCGTCCTTACCACTCGACCACTGGTAATGTGCGTCTTGCAGAGACGGATCGCCCTGGGCGATGACAAAAAGACCATCCCAGAGGGCCCCATCAGCTCCCTACTACAATCCTGCGCTCACTCCGCCCTGAACATTCTCAGGGCACTGGAGACTCTAGGTGACAATAATCTGTTGGGTGAATACGTTGTGTCCTTGAAATCCATCTCTGGTAAACCTTGAATCGCTGACTCATTTCTTAATTATCTTCAGATTCATTCCTACCGTTCCAACTCGAGACAGCTTGGTCATCGGCATTTCTTCTGCAAATAATCGTTGCGGTGGCTCCGACCTTCGTCGAAGACAGGACCTGGCTTGCTGCAGCGCACCGAATATTTGACATGATGATTGCCAGGGGCAGCCCTGCTGCGCGGCTCCGAAAACGCGATTTCCAACGACTGGAGCATATAATGGCGTCCTACCTGAGGGAAGGCGAGGGCAACAGCAGTGCCCAAGACTCAACGTGCCGCACACCAGGGCAGAGTGGTGCGTTCTGGGATCCCAATCTCAGCAGCGAGATGGAGGAGTTTTCTCCCTGGGGCCTCCTTGGAAGTGACGGTAACTTCGCCATTTCACCAAACGAAATTCTTAACCTAACTGAGGGACTGAATATGGAAGACTTTCTACTACGCGAGTAGGTCTGTCGTAGTTGGTGGGAAGTTCGGCCAGGCTGCTTAATCTAGAGAGATATATTACCTAGTAGCCAATATGCTATGTCAAGAGACATCTGGGTCTAGGATGGGGTCATTGCCAGTGACATAGTGTAAGTAGGCCAAGATTATTGACGCCAAGTTGGATTTCTTTTTAGAAGTCATCGGGGGCCTTTGTTGCCTTACTGGCGCTCTAAGGTTCGTTGTATAGTGATGGCAGAGAGAATAGGCTTGGGGTTTCACGATCCCTGATGCCATGGTACATTGCAATATGTGATAAAAGCTTGAACCATACAGAGGTCTGAACTGTTCAACGGCGAACACAATCAAGTATTCTCTACCACTACACACGATTACATATAGTCATCAGGTCTCAACTAAGTTGTTATAGACTATACTCCACGCAATCATTTTATTTTATGATTACTTTTGGAAATGGCCTCTTGTATACATGCCATAACATTTAAAATCAGTAACATTCGGCTCCATATCGACGTGACAAAGCAGGGTAGGAGTTGTAGGTTTGCCTCTTTGCCTTGCATATTTGCTCCACAGGGCTGAAGAGGCCAAAGGGTTCTAATTCATCTATCAAATGAAAGGATATGGGAGTTTTGGGGTTTTGGATCGTAAAGCGTATGTCGGTGCCGGGCTTATCCAATCATAATTTTCCCCATGATAAGCGTCCAAAGCACGCAATACAGCTAAGATATTCGTGACCATCTGAGTTATTTTCCCAGCCAATATCTTGTGATGTTTCCTGAATTACCCACTTGGATTCACTCCCTAGCATTAAGACCCGGGTAAGAATTCTACCGGAATCAGACCAGTAATATTCATTTCTGTAGGCTTTTTATACGAAGCAACGCTCCAGCTTGGGGCATGCCTCCATATAATTCGTCCCTCGAAGCATTCGGATATCCGGCACCGCGATGGAGTTCATCTTCCGTTCGTCTAAACAGCCCCGCAACGTTAAAGCCCCCACAAACGACACCCTGTGCGTGGATGGGTTTTAAGGTTGACAGGCGTGAGAATAATGCCGGCATGTTGTGACCTTGTCATCTATAAACAGTGTCATCTCAGGTATCGCCCTAATCCATGAGATAATCGCGACTTCACCAAAATCATGACTATTGAATTCCAGCCCATCGAGGTCCCCGGGGCCAGGACCTATTACGGCAACCCCCTGCCGTATGGCCTTCATGCCAAGAGCTCCACGGGCGAGGTGCCTCCGCTCGCCGAGTCCGTAGCGGCCATCCGCGAGTTCTCCGCGTCGGGAAAGCTTCAGGAGCTTCTGGACCGCCACGGTGCTGTGCTCATCCGCGGCTTTGGCCGTCCCTCTGCCGAAACTTTCTCTGCTTTGGTCGCAGCCGCCGAGGAGGCCAGAGGCTTTCACCCTTTTGAGCAGATTGGCCTAGCTGGAAAGCGAACGGCGAAAGCTAAACATGTCTGGACAGCAAATGAAGGATCTTCTGCTAAGAGATTCTATCAACACAACGAGGTTTGGCAATCTAGCAAGAGAATCTATGTCTGGAGACTAATACGAAGCATAGTATGCTCGATACACTCGCTTCCCATCTACCATTCATTTTTACTCTGTGAAGAAGGCGCCCAAAGGTTTGCAACACAACCACGGCAGCTATGCACAATTGCTAATGTATTGATTATTTGAAACACAGGCGGACTTTCACCAATCGCCCACACAGCCAATGTCTTCGATAAAGTGAACGCTGAGATCCCTGAGCTGGTTGAGGGAGTGCAGAAGCGCGGACTCGCCATGAAGATGCTGTTCCGAGCTCCAGGGAACGAGGGAGATGACAATCAATTTAACTGGGCCGGGGAGTTCAGCTTTGGCAAGGAACTTATCCCCGAAGATGACGAGGCTACCCAGAAGCGAAAGGTCGAGAAGCAGGTGCAGAGGCTTACTTCAGACTACAAGTGGACTGAAGATGGCAGCATCGAGCTGACGCAACATATCCCCGGTACGTGGTTAGGTCCATTGCCCTGACTAGAAACGTAGTAAACTGACCTGTCTTTGGTTAGGGATTCGGCGACACCCCGTCAATGGTAGGCCCCTGTGGTTTAATGGCCTCTTGGGCCGTCACGGAACTACAAGGGACATTGGTGCTCTGGACCCTCCATACATTGGACGGGACAACATGACTTGTAACAAAAGCCCCTCCCAATTCTCGTTCGCGATGAGGCTAATGATGAGCTCCTAGATCTTCCGTCTGTTTATGGAGATGGAACACCAATCCCGCGCGAGTATCTCGACAAGTTGATTGACGTTGTCGACAAGGAAGAGCTTCACTTATCACTTGAGGAGGGTGATATTCTCCTCGTAGACAACTACCAAGTCTCTCATGGCAGACAGCCATGGGAGGGAGAAAGAGAGCTGCTCGTGTCTATGTGGGAAGGCCCTACGCCTATTGGAGCATATTAAGAAAAGTTAGATGCAGTGGATAGCCAGTTGGAAACATTTCAATCAAAAATGGAGAAGCTAGTCGGCTCGTTTATTATTAAAACTAGTTTTCCAGTCAGCCCACCGATAGACATGTAGTTTCAGCAGAGAGATCTATAGACCCTTGCGAGGCTTACCAGTACACAGTGAGTGGCTCGATGACAAAACGTAGAATGATATGGATTCCCTCCTCTGTCACTAGCAATGATGAAAAAGGGTTGAAATAGGTAGGAAAACGCCAAAGCCGTAGCATAGCATGACAGCCCATTGCTCATTCTCTTGCTCTTTGGGTGCTCCCAGTACAATGGGTAGGCTAGTCTAGGGTCAGTTTCCAGGGTCCAAAGATCTTAGCCGGTGACTCCACATAGGAGGAAATCTTGAGGCAGCCACGCCATTAGTCCCATAATGACCTCTTCCTACCCCAGTATGTCAAGCACGCAATATTTGTCTGAATAACGACAAAGTTCGGTCAAGGCTGGTATCTTGCCAGTAGATATTAACTAAAAAGAGTAATAGCCTATCAAGATTTATATAAGCAACCATCAATCGCTAAATAAAGCGATACCTGCTCTTTCAATAGGGCAAATAAGTTTTATTCTGTGTCAAGAATCAACAGCATCGTAATAACTACCATGGCGGTGGATACAAAGCCTGTTACCACCGTAGAGGAGATTCCTCCGGCTACTTCTGGACATGCAGCTTCGGTCGATCCCGAATCTAGGAAGCTAACATGGAGAGGCTATATTTGGGACACTCTTGATATGCCTCCTGCAGAACGCCGTCTTCTACTCAAGGTAAGAAGTTTGCAGATCTTCTTTCAACACACATTTCGGGAAGTTTTCTAACTCATCAAAGGTTGACCTCACAATATTAACCTTTGGCTGTCTTGGAACCTTCATTAAATATATTGACAAGTATGGTTCAATGACTTTCATGCAAACAGATTGCGTACTAATCCTATTTAGAGCAAACCTTACATCAGCGTTTGTCTCAGGGATGAAAGAGGACATGAGCCTCTATGGAAATGTAGGCCATACAGTCCGCAGGGTCCACGTCGTTACCCTCCTGGCTCACAACTTCAAAGGAAATGAACTACGCCAACACCGCCTATAGTGTCGCAAATGTGAGTCTAGAAGTTATCCTTTTGTTTATTCTGTTGTTGACCATACAGATTCTTGCGTTGTGGCCTTGCAATCTTGCTCTCACCCGTTGCAACCCTAGATGGTTCATCCCGTATGTACTCTCTCGCCTCCACAGCTAGCCAAATCTGATCTAACTCGAAGAAAGTTTCCTAGAAATCGCATGGACCATTGTGTAAGTATTATGATTCTCTATCTACCACATATGTGGACGTGGTCTCACTGTTGTTCATAAAGTACCCTAGGACAGGCATTCATGCACACACCTACGCAGATGTATATCCTACGATTCATTTTGGGCGTATTTGAAACGTAAGTTTAAGACCTAGAAACCGTCCAGAAATCCAGCTGACAGCATTAGCGGCCACTTCTCAGCCAGTAAGATTTCTATCAATCTTGGCTCAGCGACTCATTGGTACTAATAATCGAAAGTGATTTATCTCTGTGGTGCTTGGTATCAGAAAACCGAACTCGCAAAGGTATATTTTCCAACTTAGAATCCTAGATATAGCGCATACTAATCGAGGCAAAAGCGAGTGGCAATCATCAACTGCTCAACATCGATTGGGCCCATGTTCAGCTCATACCTGCAATCTGCCGCGTATACTGGTCTCAATGGTGTACATGGAAGAGCTGGTTGGAGATGGGTCAGTCACGCTTTTCCATAAAGCTATGAAACTTTCTAACGTATCTTCTCACAGTTGTTCATCATTGATGCGATTGTCTCGGTTGGGATAATCATCCCACAATTCTTCTTCTACCCAGATGTTCCTGCCCGACAACAACCCGACTTCATCTTTACTCACGAAGTAAGAGAAATGACCAGAAATGACCCTCGATAATTTCAACATCGGACTTCCTTTTCTGACCAATAAATAGGAAATCGAACTAGCTAGAGACCGCAATCCGAAAGAAGGCCGGGTCAAGCAGGGCAAATTTACGCTTGCCCAGGTCAAGCGCTGGTTCACAACCCCAGATATTTTCTTGCTCTGGGTCATCGCAATGTGGGTACGATTTCCTCTTGGGCGTAGCTTTTACTAACATAATGCTAAGGTCCAATTCTATTTGTCATATGCCTCAACACTCGATGGCATATTGGTTCAAAGCGTGGAACAGTATCAAGCCAAACTCTTACTCGGTTGCTGAAATCAGTACGTACTCAATGAACCACCCATAAAAATTTCCGCCTAACTCCTGAGACAGACAACTACACGACTGGGATTGGCGGCGTCACCGTCGTTCTTATGCTTATCTTCGCCTGGCTAAGTACTACTCTCCTTTCTTGAAAATCTCATCCAAACCTAACCAGAATTACAGGTGACTCAGTTCTGAGAGGGCGCCGATGGCCGCTCCTAGTTGCTGGAGGAATCGTTACCAGCGCAGTGTGCTTCACCCTTGCTGCGACACCCGTGTTCCCGCAGAACAAAGCGTTCAGGTGGTTTCTGTACTACAATACAAACTGGGCGTTTGCAGCGAACTCTATGTACTGGAGTTGGGCTCAGGACACATTGTGAGTTCAAAGAGCCTAGAGAAACTCTTGTGTGATCATTTATACTAACTGACCTGTAGGTCTGGTGATCCAGCAACGCGAGCATTCGGAGCAGCTGGTCTCAATGTCGTCAGCTACGTTACCATCGCCATTGTGTAAGCCCAAACAATTTTTCGCTCGGCCGAGAATTGAGCTAACTGAGATATCTAACTATAGTCCGTTATTCGCCTTCCAAACCGTTGATCAACCCGGAGTCGTTGGTGGCAATTTTGGTGCTGGTGCATTCGGTATAGTCTATGCTGGCACGGCTTTGCTCCTCGCCTATATTCAGTATAGGCGGAAGGCCAAGCAAACTGTGGAGGAAGATTCGGACAATTAGCAACAGGCATAATTTTTCAGGTCTGGGTTAGCTAGCCTAACCAACCATATTCAAGGCAGTCCTTTAATGCAGAGCCCCTGCAAAGAACGGATTACAAAGGAATATGAGCACTAGAGGGTATCATTGGAGATCAATTACTCTTGAGGAGTAGATGTGGCACACCAGACTTTTGTTCTTCTAGCACTTTTAAGGAGAGCTAAATAATAGATAAGAGTTTAGCAAACGTATAGAATATTTATCAAAGAGATATCGATGTACGGGGGCTGTAGCACTCAAAGAATCTCTGTCTAGTTGGACTAATCAACATGATTGCGGGTATGGTATCTCTACATCATCGTAGGTGCAAATATACGGCCTAAATCACGTATCACAAAGAAGGCTGCCGTTAGACGAGATGGTGTTATATCCACCCAATTGCTAAAGGATGATGTAAATGCACCTCTCAATACTTTACATTGTCGTGTCCTATTTCGCTAGTTTGCTTCATCATGCCAGCTATCCCTTAGCTGAAAAAGCCGAACAAAGGCTTGCAAAGCGCGCAACATTAAATTACAAAGAATCTTCAGCCTAGCGCGTGACATTGTCGAAGCACTCTACTCCTACATTTGTGATAAAAGCATTTGGAACAATCGGTATACCTTATTTCATTCATTCGTTCTCATATATATCATTATAACCGCCATAGGGTGAACATGGCTATCTTCCCTTTCAGCCAGCTGCCATCTCTTGGCCTAATTGACTACGTGCTGCATAATTAGAAAGGCAAAACTATCTTCTGCGTGTCGTCATCTCTCAATATTTTTTGAAGGATGAGACTCGCGCAAACTTGTCAGTTTTGAGTCTATACACCGCTCAACACTCCCAATCTGGACGACCGGCGTACCAGTGGCGATGGCAGTTCTCATTAGGGTTGAACTCAGCGGCGTATACGCCCTTCACCGAAACCTCATCGTGCTTCCGCGGATCGAAATCGATTAGCAGTGCCACAGTGTAGCCAGCAGCCACCAAATAGCGATTATCCGTCGCCGAAGAAGCCAATCCGAAGAAACTCTGCCCCTCGTGCTTGATGTCCGGGGCTCCCGACACGCGCATTGGAGTCGGGTGAGGCTTGCAGCCAACTTGGTATCCAAACCGCACCGTCCCATCTGCTGAGTCGGCACTGCGCCAGGCCGGATACCGCTCACGGTCGCCAGCGGCCACAGCAGCACCGTGGTCATTGAGAACCAGCTTCCAGTGCCAGATGGTAGGTTTCAGGTGGATTGGCTCGTGGAAGAATTCCCGCTTGTCGATGTCGATGTAGATCAGTCTCTCGACATAGTCGAAGTCCCGGTCGAGGCGGTTATGCCCAACAAATATGTTCGTCTTGGGGAGAATGAGGCCAGTGTGCTCGCCAACGAGCGTCTTCGTGAATACGATTTCCTTGCTCCCGATGTGATAAGCGGTGAATATCTTCTGATCCTCGCCGCGTACGTCTGCCAGCGACACCACGTAGCGATTGTCGTGTGTAATCCAGAGCTTGGTCTCAATGTTGGTGCCCATCTCCATCGGCAACTCGAGGACACAGAATCTCCCCTCGGCGCGATTGACTTGCGCTCGCCGCTGCGTCTTGAGCACCTGCATCAAGGTATCGCCCTGCTCCGACCCAGGCAAGTCGGCTTTGGGAACCAGCTGTCGCAGGAAGGGCGATACCAACTCAGGCGCTGCCGCCGCCCCCTTCCATGTGCGGCAAACCTGGCTCGCCGATATCAGCGCATCGATGTCGAGATGATGGAATATTTTCAGAAGAAGTTCCGTGGGTAGCTTCGGATCCGACGGCTGAAGGGGTTGGGAGACACGACGAGGGGATCGTCGGCGGAGGAGCTGGGCGAAGAAAGTGAGCATGTCCACTCCGCAATGAGGAGGCGAGGTGACTGATCCACGGATCGAAACTCTAGGCGGGCTCTCTTTATAATTACATCCGCGCAGGCTGGGTAGCACCCGCTGAGGGACCATGAAATCAGCAGCTCTGAAGTAAAGTTTACCGTAATGCAAGCCTCAAACGCGGTACGACGCCGCAGCCAATGACAGGTTCTCGACTTTGATCCCAGGCAAGATTTGTTTCGCGTATATGTAGAGAATCTCGCCACGTTGCTGGCGTAGGTTCTCGTACTGAGATCGAGAATACCAAGATACGAAAATCTACACCCTGAATGGCTGCAGATTGCTCCGATGGGTATTATTGGTCTAATGGGAGATAGTAAATACAAATCTCAACGTCATGACCATGAATAATACACACAAAAAAAATCTTTTGGGGCGCGCCCAGACACACGACGGAGCGGTCTGCATGCATCGTCCAAACAAATCGAAGCGTAGATGCGGGCGCCACCTCAACGATTGCCAAAACGAGATCCCCAAAGCTGCATCTCTGAGACACGCCGCCTCTCAACATGAACTGAGGATTTAATTGGTCTACTTCAATGCACATGCCTCCCTTATCTCCCATATCAGCCCAACTGCCCATCACATTATACTCTCTCCGTAATGCACATGGTGCTACCGCTTATATGTGTCCGCCAGAAGGTTTCTCAGGGGAGAAAAGAAAATTCCAACTTGCCACCTGGTGAAGGTTTGAATGTGGTGGCAAATTGACTGGTCTAGATTACGCTCTGTGTCTTCACTCAAAAGGCGTCAGGCATACCTGGTGGATGAGAGGTGTAGTATCAACCAGACAAAAAGACCTCGCAATCCGGAGTACGCCAAGGTATGCTTGTTATATAGTCCATATATAGAGTGAAGATGACGGTTAAAGTAGTCCTCTCGAGAAGGTCCGCGCTGTCTTTTTTTTTTTTATTTTTTTTTTTATTTTTTTGGTATTTTTGGTATTTTTGTATGCGATGATCATCACAATTTCGTGTAAATTCAGCAATGAACAAATTTTCCCACTGATGATACACCATCCATTACGAAATCATGAAATTGAGTAATTTCCAAATCCCGTCAATTCAAAATGAGATCTGATCGGTATGGTGTAGCACTCAAAGAATCTCTCCTAGTTAGACCTATCACGATCATCGCCGGGCATCTCTCCATCATCGGGATGCACAATGAGGTTCAACCTCAAATATGTTATGGCTGTAATGAGAAGCGGGCTATCATTCGCCGAATTCTCCGACTGTCTTGTTAAAGAGCGGGCGAAAGGAGAAAGCCAACCGCTATAATTAGAATTTATGGCTTTCATCCGTTTGATTGCAACCTCATCTCCACATGGTCTCCAATCTCCAAAGACAATGTCACTTGGATGCATTTCCTCGCCTGGCCTTCCACATATTGGGCGCATCGAGCATCTTCTAACCGAATCTAGACGACAAAATGGCCCATATGTCATAGCGATGGTGCTGGAATCAACGCGCGACATCAAGAGCGGGTCAGAGTCTTGCAAAAGTCGGGGCCCCGCGATCCAAATTCCATCTTTATTAATCTGCAATTTATGGCTCCAGCCACGAGGAGCCGTTGGCCTCGTGGTAGATGGAGAAGATGCACCATGTGAAGAACAGGGGATGATGCCCTTGGTCATTGAAATTTGTACGCATTTCACAACTTAGACAAAGTACCATGGTATGGTATGAGCCTGCCTTGGTATTGAATTGTACAGAGTCGGTGATTGAAATTCAGGATGCCTAGTGTCAGGCTTCAAATTCACATGTGATTGTTCTAGGTGCCGGGAAAAGACGCGAAGGGCTAGAACATTCCCGGGCCCCAGACGTAGGTTTCAGGGTCAGTGTCGCCCAGTACCCTGCGCGATGATGAGGTCTGATGGGATTGCAACATGGGAAAACCACTGATGGCAACCGAAAAACACAGCTGAGGCCGCGTTTGACGCTGTCTCATGTGCTGTGACGCCATTGTATGACAGGAGTGGATTCCGCCCAGCCAGCGATGAGTGATATGCGCAGTTACCGCGAGACATGTACTTTGTACAGCGAGCGTAGTATGCACGATACAAGGCCCCTATGTATCTCTGAGCGAGTCAGCAGGGATCTCTAGCGTGCCCCTGAAGCAGCCGTTGTGAGGCCCAGGGGGATTCGTCTCGGCCGATGTCATTCTCCTCCAGGCCGGAATACTGATTCGATGGACAGATGCAGACAGGCGCGACAAGCGGCTCTCTACCAGCGGCTTGGCGAGAATGCCGGCCAGTCCTTGCATTCCTTGTGGCCGGCTCGCAGCGGGAGAAGCAAATCAACGGCCGAGGTCACCGCCGTCAAAGGCCATGCATGTAATGCTCAGCACACGATTCGGGCCGCTAGTCCACAGCCCCTGGACACCAAGATGAGCAATGATGCAATGCCCATCATCAGATGCCAAATCCAGACGGAAAATGCCTCTTCCTTATCAACATGTGTGACAGCCGAACCGCCAATCAGGCCACACGGCGAGTCAATCAATCACGGCTGTGCATTTTTAGATTTTTCCATAAAAATGTTCCTTTTCTCTCTATAAACCTATTTCGCTGCTATTTTCTCCAGATTTTAATCATCGTCTGTATATATTTACTCTACGCTACAAACCCACCATGCATTCACAGATCGCGTCCCCGTTTTTCACACAGCTGCCGGCTGAGATCAGATGGCAGATCTACGGCGAGTATCTAGCCGCGCTCCTGCAATCCGCCTCAGCCTCCGTGGGCCAGGACTCATACGCCTACGCCTTCCTGGTCCCGAGGCAGAAATCATCGGGCGTCGCAGGGACAGAGCTCAGCACGTCCCTCCTGTCGCCCCTGGCCTTGTCGTGTAAGCGCGTGCTCAGGGAGATGCACCACAAGGAGGACCCGACCAACTTTGCCCTGCTGTCTGCAAAGACGCGGCCGCCTGGCGCTGTAACAAACGACATGGAAACGCCATCTGGGGAGTTCATCGCAAACTGGATCGGCCTGGCATCTGATGAAGACGTCCGCTGGCATCGCGTGCAGCGCATCCGGTTCGTCATCAAACGGGACGACGCCACGGCAGAGTGGCTCAAGTTCTTCATCGGGGTGCTCAAGACCGCCCCGAACCTGAAGGAGATCGAGCTCGTGTGGGACAGCCCCAGACAGAAGAAGACGTGCGTCTTTGGGGAGTGCAACAGCGGCCGAGTCCTACGGCACATCCAGAAATGCTCTCCCGCACGAACCATTCGGCTGCAGGGCAATGTCCCGAACTCTTGGCTGGAGCGGATCGGCGCCGTGCCTGGGAAGACCATCGTTGTTGGGTGAATGACATTTGCAAGCATTCAATGAGGGACGGCGGTCGGGCAGGAGGAATGCCCGTTTACCAACGACGATGACGGAGCTTCTGAAGGGAGCAATTGACCGATTTTTACGGGTGCACGGGATGCACGGACAGGCACGACAGATACGATACCCCTTGCATAGATTGTTTTGTTATAACGCAATTGGAAGCATTTTAGAGCTTCTGGCACAACTGGGATTGTGCGTTTCTTTCGTCGCATTTAGGAATGCGCGATGCATTGGCCGGCCGGGAGCCGAGCGAGATACATTTAGCATCAGGTAGAATAGTTATGAGCCTAGATAATTGCATGGGTCATTTCCAATACCGGACGGATTTCGCAAACAGTATCATCTCTTGGAAAGGTTGCTCTGTGATGACCACAATGTATTGCTTCCAATCAATCCGACCTTTCAAATCAACCAAATCAATCCCGCCCAGTTGTCAAATTAAAGCGCAATACATAGTTAATTGACGTAGTTGATGTTTCTGATTTTTTTTTCTCATTTCATCCTAATTTGGCTGATTTCTGATCGAATCGCAAGGTGCCGCCGAGAACTGTAGGGTAGGCCCCCACTACAGGGCCAAAGGGCTTCGTCTAGCGGTCACCCATAGCGAGCGAGAATCATGCAAGTCACAGGCTGTTGTCCGCTGTGGAGGGCCCAAGCAATCAACTGCTGCGACAGTAAGACAAGCCATTACTGCAGACCTGACCAAGTAGTCATCCATCAGGACACCTAGTATCTGCCAAGAGCCTCAATATCATGGCTGCAGCCTCTTCTCGGCCATGCGAGGATTGGCAGACCCGTAGACGTCAATTAATTCAAATCAGTCAGCTCAAACATACGGCCATCAACAACCAATCCGATGGTTGATCTGATTGACTGGGAGGGGTTGCTATTTTCGGCCAGCCCAATCCGGCTAGTCCATCCCCGCCCTGAAAGGCTTAGCGCTGAACGCGTGGGGTTTAGCTCAACGTCACCTCCAGGCAGAGGGACATCACATCTGCAAAACCCTCGTCCGCGTCACCCCCTGGGAACAATAGAAAGGTAGACCTATTCAGCACGGGCTCCATTACGTGATAGGCCGTACTTTCTCTGCATTCAGCCGCACCGCTTGGCTCTCTACTCGCGAACTCGCATGCCGTGGCGGTGCCTGTTCTGCCGTCGTCGCTGTGGGGGATGCGGTGAGGGACCGCGCATAGTAGATCGCTGCATGGCGGGAGCACATCCGGGCTGGCTGTGCAGCTGAAAGCGGTACGGCCTACTAGCTCGAAACTTAAGCAGGGTTTTGGGGTGCCTACCCGCAGGCAAACTCACTGACCGGCCGGGAGACCACTGTTCCTTGGTGTACGCTGCACACTTCCTGGACTAGTTGATGCTGTGCTCACCTGCCAGCCCGCTAGCCCACCCGTCCGCCAGTGATCGTAGCTGCCGTGACGTTAGTGAGGATGCATACATGGATCTGGGCCTTTGCGAGCATGCAACTCACCGCGATGTGCTGGCTGGTGGTACAAGAGATGGGCGGGGGCTTAGGATGGGTATTTTACCAGCGCTCGTCTCGCCCTTGTCTTCTTTTCTCTCTCCCTGTTCTTCTCCATGATATCTCTTTTCATAGATCTTGCTTCGCTATACCTAAACACCCATACATACATACTTGCCCGCACGCCTGCTGTCCAGTTATAACCCGCTCTTCTCGCATCCTAGTTACCTACGACGCCGCCTTTCTTGCTGTCTAGGCCCCACCAAAGGCTAGTGAGATTTCCTTTCTCGCTTTTCCATATCGGAGACAGCATTGGTTGTCTCTACCCACGACGTCCGCAACGCTGCCTCGTGCGTCGCTGTGATCATCAGCTGGCACCCTCCTTTTCCCTTAGCTCGCACGTATTGTCTGTTTGCTTGCGCATATTGTTCTTCCTCCCTCTCTTATTGGCTGCATTTGTCTGGGTATTGTCTCTTTGCCAAGACCATAGGCTGTGAGCCGTTGGACACCATTACACCCACTGCGTATGTACACTCCCCTTTTACAAGCCTTGTTCCCATCTGCTCCACCCACTGACCTCTTCCATAGCAGCCGGCAGTGTCTGTCTCCCAAAACAAGTATTGACTGTTCACTGTCCTGCTCGTCTTTCTGCACGCGCCGCCCGAGGAGGGTCTCGCGCGTGGCTGATATCGTGGCATCGTTGTCTCTTCGCCCGCGTGTATTGTTCACTTGCTATCGCTTATTGCCCACTTGCCTGCGTGTATTGTTCGCGTGTCGGCGTTTATTGTTGTTTGTATTGTCTCTATTGTCTGGAGAACCCGTCAAAATCGCCAAAAATGATGTCCCGCAGTTCATCCACGGAAGCCATACCAAGGACTAATCGCCGCCGTGCCACGAGCTATTTGTATCTCGCCCCGCGACCGGTTTATGTGTCCACTTCCCTCATCGACAACCAACGAGAACATCCGCCTCGCCAGAGCCTATTCTCCGCATTCTCCGACGAGCAGTCGCCTTACCTCCAGAATCACCCCTTGGCGCCATCAGAGTTCGAGACAGTGTTCTCATCCATCTTTTCCTCTGCCCCACCGCGCCCAACCTCGCTGCCCCCTCTTGGGCCTCACTTTTCACCTCCCGAACCAGCTTTGGTCCCCATTCCAACAGCTACAGCTGCGCCATCGCAGTCTGAGGCATCGAACCTTGCTGTTCCCTCTACTACCGCATCACCCCCTCTCACGCTAGCGCCACCTCCGTCATCAACCACCTCGATGTCAATTTCAAGCACCAAGTATCGCGTCGGCCAGCCGCCAGTTCGACCACTACCCTTGGAGAACGCGTACGATGTGGCTGGTGTGTGCAGTCCGGATGAACTTGACAAGCTGTACGAGAGGGTGGCCGACATTTTGGCTTCTCACGAGATAAAGAGGCCCGAGCTCAGAGAGCCAACAGGCCCGTGGGACTCGGATGACGGTTCCGACGATTTCATTTGTCTGGTGTACCGTTCCGTCCCTGGCGTGCCCGATTCTGACCGCTTGACATTACTGATCACCGCGGAATGGACGGACTCATCGGCAACGAACTGGAAGCTCGCTGTACAAGACATCAGGCCCTTCGTGGTCAGCCGCCTAGGCCAACAGGTACACGTGGAAATGATAGCCACCTACCTCACCACTCCTCGAGAAATCGGACCTCTCGGTCATCACCCTCTCATTCAAGACAACTGGGATGCCATATGTGGCAAAATCCAAAAAGTTCTTCAGAGCCACCCAGCATCGCGAGACAATGTGACCCTGGTTACAGTTTTCCGGATGGGTTATCACAAAAAAATCGAAGATAACCCCGTCACGGTGTACGTCTCTGTAACCCACGACTGTCCTGAGGCCAGTTGGCCGCCAATCATCGACGGCATCAACGAGATCCTCGAACCCTACCCGGTCGAACTTTTCTTCGAACACAATTACTGGACACCCACCGCCTTCGAGCTCCGCCCCCCTTCCTCGGGCAAATCGTTTCGCAAGGAGTTTGTTCGTCGACCCTACCAAGAGCGCCCAGATTTGGGTGCCGACATTAGCCCGGCCCAGTATATTGAGCACGATGGCCAAAAACAGAACCCAATGTTGGGAACGCTGGGTTGCTATGTCGATTTCAAGACTCGGCATGGGGAGCAAAAAACCATGGCGCTGACAGATTATCACGTTTGCCGGCCATGTGTTCCTGGATACACCCTCGAAGAGACTGCCGACGAGGGCAAGCCAAATGGCATGCCCCTTCCAGGGAGCCTCCTTAAGACATTAGACAGAAGTGGGATTGATCCAGATCATGCACATGTTGTATCAGACATGGAACACCCGAGCCGGCAGAGGCACAACATCAATGTCGCAGGGCTCAATGCTAGCCTTGAAAAAAATCCCAAAGGGAGAATAAGATCTTTGGTGGAGACGAGGCTGGGCATTGCCCAAAGAGCATTTCATGAGGATGCAAACATTCTAGGAAAGGTCTGGGCAGCTTCGGGCTTTGACCATCGCGGCACTGCGGACGACTCTTTTGTCGAATGGGCTCTGATTGAAGTCCAACCAAATCGCCGAGGAAGCAACCGACTCCCTGGCTTATCTGCCTGGGAGAGTCTGTATGAATTTGTGGACTGGCCTGATGAGGAGGAGGGTATGGGTAGTTTGAAAATGTACCGTCATGACACTACCCTCGGTACACTCGAACCCGGCACAAAAGTGTTCAAGTACGGAGCCGCCACCGGACTGACGGTTGGTCACTACCAACAGCTGAGGTCTGTCGTCGGTCCTTCCATGCTGAACGCCAACCCATCACGTGCAACCACAATGGCATATTTAGTCGAGCGCGTCGGTGATCGTCAGTTTTCTGGCCCGGGAGACTCTGGAGCGGTAGTGTATGACCAGGAAGGACATGCTTTGGGTTTGGTGTATAGAAGATTCCGCCCCAGTGTGACTACCCTGAAACAGGGAGACTACTTCACTTGGGTCATCGCCATGGACCAGATTTTTGAGGATATCGAGAGATTCTGCGGAGTTACTGACCTCCGAATTTCACCGCCAGTTGGCTCGCCGCCTAACTGAGCATGGGGAGAAGAGAGGATGAAGAGGAGAGGGGAGGAGGGAGAGGAGGGGAGGATAGGGGAGAAGAGAGGAGATAGGGAGATAGGGAAAGGAGGAGGGCGGGAGGAGGGGGGGGATGATACGGGAGGAGAGGATGGGGGAGGAGGGGAGGAGAGGATGGGGGAGGAGGGGAGGAGAGGATGGGGGGGAGGATAGGGGAGAAGAGAGGAGATAGGGAGATAGGGAAAGGAGGGGGGGGGAGAGGCGGGGGAGAGGCGGGGAGTATCTTACACACATATGAATCAAGATACCACAAAGCGCCTCATCTCCTCAATTTATTTGATAACTATGCTAGTACTAGTGAATCTAATTGTCCAACCTGAATCAGACTCTCTAAAAGCTACCAAGTAAGTTACAATCTTATTGTATACGCATATGGGAAACACGTCGCCTTCACTCGCTCACTCAGTGTCCTATAAGGAGTCTCTCGTTCAGCATCTCAAGGCTTCGTGACTGGATCCTTGTGGGCGCTCTGGACCGAGTTCCAGAACTTCTCCCCATTATCCGGGTCATCCGCAAACAGGTGATCGACAACCATCTTCTTCGGTGTTTCGCCCAGCCACTGGAAGAGTGAAAAGTCCTGGAACTTCTCAGCCCGGAAGATTTCAAGCATCTCAATGGGCTCATCACCAATGTTCTCGATGAAATGCCCGTTGTTCTTGGGAACGATGCCAACGTCACCGGGGCCGTAGTCAAAGGTCCTGGCGTTGCCTTCTGAGGCGAAGATGGTAACGCGTGCGCGGCCGCTGATGAAAAAAGACCACTCGTCGGCAACAGGGTGCCAGTGCATCTCGCGGAGGGCACCGACGTCGATGGTGACATGGGCAGCGGCAATCGTTTTAGAGATGGGGAAGTTGGTAGAGTCGGCGATGCGGACAGTTCCCCCGGTGGTGTTAAGGGGCTCCTGCTCTAGGAAGCGATGAGTGAACTCGACATCGGAAATTTTTGCATCACTTCCAGAGGGGCGTTCTTTGTCGATGGTGTCGGGGTACGTTCCTTGGAAGATGTACTTTTGCTCCTTCGGGAGGTGATCAAAAACCTCAGGGGCGAGGTGGAAGTTTTTAGAGATGACAGACTTTGGAGTATGAGCTGCAAAAAGAATCGTAAATATTAATAACTCGTTGCGAGGAATTCGTTGAATGTGAATGATTGCATACCAAGCCACTCTGTCAAGAGAAATGTAGATTCCTCGGAGAATTCGCCGCTATCGAAGATGAGCAGGAACTCCGTGCCGTTGTCTCCAAGACCCTGGAGGGAATGGGGAACGCCTGTTGGGAAGTACCACAGGTCGCCCTTCTTTAGGTCCTGGATGTAGTTTCCTCCATCATAGTCCAGGGCTGTGACGCGGACTTCGCCGTCAAGAACGTAGGCCCACTCAGCCTGCGTGTGCCAGTGAAGCTCACGGATGACGCCCTTATCGAGCCTCATATTGACACCAGCAATCTCCGAACTGGCCGCCATCTCGCGGGATGTCGTTTGACGCGTCCATCCACCTTCCTGTGGCCGGCCTTGTGTTAGTAGAGTGGTCTCAACAAGTTTTCATGTTTCTTCACGCACCTCTATTCTGATGTGAGAGTCGGCAAAACTCCATCGCATATTTTGCATGTCCCCATGGTCGGTACTGGGGGGGCGGACCAGATCAGGGTTCTGGCGAGAACGCTCCTTGTTCCAGGGGCCAAGGACTGATGCTCCTTCACCGTTGCGGTAAGGAAGAGGGTCTAAGTTCTTGCCAACGGAGTCGATGGCAGAATCGTAGGGGTCAGTAAAGTTTTTCGTGTATGGGTTGGTATCATCTCTCTTTGCCAATCCTTTCTCAAGAGGCAAACCTCGCCTGAGTCTTTCACGAGGACTGTCCATGTGAGGAAGAGCAACAGTCATGCTAACTCCCGCGAGTAGGGCAGAAATACTGGAAGGCTTCATGATGAAAGAACTACCAAGAGACTCGGTTCAAGTTTGGATGAGAGCTGGATGTTTCGGTTCAAGAATAAACTGAGCTGGTAGGAGTATCCGTCAATCTTGTTTGAGAATGCCACTGACTTTTATATTCGTGGCATGTCTTTCCGGGCTGTTCGGTTTTCGGGCTTAACTCATGTCTAGACCTCTTCCATGAAGCTACGGGTTGCCGACTTATGCCCGCATACTCACTGATATCCGGATCGTGTCAACTACCTAATGTTGTTGACAAAAGGCCTGCTATCATTGTTTCACGGCAATTCACTGCCGGCAGAGACGGGGGTGGTGTGCATTCCCAGGTAATGATGAGTGAATATCGCCAAAATCCTGGTAATACAAAGATGCCTGCTGCTCGAAACTGGATTGATCGTTCGTGACAAACTTGGAATAGGAAAGCGGAGCGTAAGCAGATTTCTCCACAGCGGGCCGGTTGTGGCCGTCAGCATATCGGACTTTTAGGTGATATGAAGGAGTCGGGATAGCTTCATGTCGTCATCAGCATTGCTAGGATCACCATGCCGCCGTGCTGACAACTGGGCCAAACATAATTGGATAGGTGGAAACTTCGGTAGTTCTGTCTCGATTTGGACTGCCGGTCACTCCATGACCCATGTTTCACCCAGTCTGCTATTAGTTGGGCCAGTACGAATCCCGTGGCAATCTCTCAACATGGTGTTGACAGAGCATTCCGCCAAAATCCCTCCTCTTGATAGTCGGACAGTAGAGGTGGCAAGGGTATGGTCAGGACATATGTTTCAAGAGTAATAATCCAAATGCCTTGGGGAAATTTACATAGCCCTATGATGGAGGAACCTTGTCTATAACGGCCAACACTTACAGCTCCGACGTGGGGAAATAATAGGACGGGCCCTCAGACGAATAGCCATTGTCAAGAGCTGGGCCGGAGTTATGCTTGTCACTAACTCTGTACACGGGCGAAACTTATGCTTATCCCTGGTTGGCTTTTTACTTTTCTAAGCATTCTTTCACCATTCTCTTTTCTGAACCCTATTCCGGCCAATTTACTGCAAAGTCTCCAATACCTCCTGCTCCCGATCGGGTGCCACATTTCACCATGTCTGCAGCTCTTTTGCGCCCGAGCCAATCCTCGCTCGAATTCGGGTTATGCAGCTTGTTTTGAAACGGGCACGCGCGATATTAAGCCAGTACTCCCGCCTGCATGACTTCCTGTCATCTCACACCCCACATCTAGATCTACTGCCGGTTTTATAGGGGGGGCCTCGGTCTCCGGCTGCTTCGATTACGCGGCAATAATAAGACTTCATCTTTCATTCGCATCGTGGGGTTGAGGAGCTTACGTAGGCCCATGCACCGCAATATGCATATGATCAGCCTTCGGCACGACCGGCCGGAGGCGATTCTCACGGTCTTGGCATTCAGCACTCGGCATCGATATCTTGGCACGAAAAAGGCGACCCATGGGCGATACCATAGATACGTCACAACCAGCGGCGGTGAGCTGCTCATCCATTGCAATGTTTCAGTCAAAATGACTCAGCTGTCGGAGATTTGATCACCGGATTGGCAGAATCACGGCCGTTCTGCGGTCTCATATTTCATCCCCCCACGCACGAGATCAAACCTGACATTGAGAACATGGTCACGAATGCAGGTTATGGCAGATCAACAGGTACCCGGGATAGCCGGATGCGTTACATCCATCCTACATGAACATTAGGAACAAACACATGAGCTACACACTTGATGACTCATTCTACCTACTCGTCACCGGAACAGGGCTCTTGTTACTCGTCATATTCTGTGTTCTCACTCACAAATCTTACATGAGCCTTATCATTTACTACTGTAATAAACTCCGAGTTTTCAGCGAGTTCGCGCCGCTCCTATCGCTCTCGTGAGACAACCATTCGATATTTCGGGAAGTTGCCCAGGTCATCCAGTTTGGGGTCAGGTACACGACCAGTAGTGAGCAAATTGCGAGAAACTACGCCTCTCGCTCCACGTCCTCCTTATTATTTTTTTCACGTCTTTGAATTCCAATTTATCCATTTATATCTTCACTCTTCTTTTGTGAATGGGCCAAGTCTCCAGGCTAAAGTAGACGTCTAGTTTCTGTAACCTCCTTTCTTGTCCCATCTTTTCAAAGGCGAATCATTATGTTGGACTACTTTTCTGTATAGCCTCTCAAGAATATAGATGAGATGGGCTTGATACAGCCGGGCCTCTTAGTCCGGGAGTAATTTTCCTTTTAAAACTCAGGCGAGAAGATGGCCTCTAGCGTTGGAAGTCTGTCGCAATTCTTTTATATGAGAGATTAGTTGAGAATATCTGAACGTATGCTAGCGGCTCTAGAGTGCTTGATCCAGCATCGAAATCGCAAATGCCGGTTACTTATCATATATACAACCAAGTCACTGCATAAGTACGGTCGCTGCCGTTCAGGCTCCTCCCAATGTAGCGGCTTCGTAATGAACCCCCTACGCTTTGTTGAAGGCCTCATTCTTTCAAGTGAGATTATGCGCCCGCAATTTTCATTACTACCTCGAAGCCCTAACCTGCGACGTGCTCTAGAGAGAATTCCGCTTCGAGTTAAACTCTTCTGTTTTCTCGTCAAATTATAGTTTGATCTTCACGACTGCGAATGCGAGCGTAGTCACCTCTAGTGCACAATATATAGATAATACAGCTATCTATAAAATCTCAGATCAATTAAAATAAGATGAAACAAGAGATGAGTCTATTATACAGGGCTGAGAACAATTCTGTTGGGAGCGATTGTGTACTCCTGTTCCTGACTTGCTAGATTTCTACTCCGATTTCTCCGACATCAAGTCAGTCAGCGCTCCTTCGAAATGCTTCCACATCGTATAATGGGTGTCTTCTTCGAACTCTGTGTACTGGCAATGCGGTAGGCGTTCTGTCAAGTACCGTATGGCGACTGCCGGGGCGTTCTTATCTTTTGCCCCGTGCCAGATCTTCACCGCATCATACTGTACATTCTCAAAGTCGAAACCCCAGTCCTGTGAGCTCAATATCAATGCCTCGTGAACGGCAGCCTCGGGGCCTTGAACAAAAGGTTCATATACAAGCATCCGTAAGAGATTTTGCCTTCGTTCCTCAGGGGTTTTTGTCTGGGGACTCGGATCACTCGACTTGTCATTCGATTCGGGCGATGCATCTTGAGACTTCTTGCTGGTTTCCTCCAGCCATCGGTTCGTCCTGCTGACCACGGGCCGAGTGTTGACTACCCATACAAGTAGACGGATGAGGAGACCCAGCCCGGATGACACCGCACTGGGTACAACCTTTGCCAGCGAAACAAATACTCTTCGGTAGGTTGACATGTGGTGCGCGCCTGCTGCCCATGGGGGGCCGCTGGCAAACAGACCAACTCCAGTAAGCATGCTCTTTGGTAGCGAATGGGCACAGGCGAGTGCAAAAGGTCCTCCTCCGGAACAGCCCATTACTGCGAATTGTGGGATGTTCAGGCCTTCTGCGATATTACGAACATCTGCGGGCCAATCCACGAGTCGTCGGTTGGGCTGTGGTGTTGATATTCCAAACCCGGGACGGTCGATTGAGATGAGCCGGATGTTATGCCGTTTCGCCATTTCGTCGGCAACCGACGCCTCGAGACGACAAGACGGATATCCGTGAAAGTAGAGAAGGGGTTTCCCGGTTGGGCTGCCATATTCCGCGTAACCCAGCTTCCGGCCATCTGGAAGCTCAAATATGTGATCCTTAGAAGAATATGTCGTCATTCTGCGAACTTGGTTCTGCATCCGAAGGTGTAAGCAAGGTCGAAACGACATTGTAGTAATTAGCAGGTAATCAGCGGAGGTAGAGCAATCTCAAAAAATAACGCTCCATGGGGGCCTTTTTATAGCTGAGCATCGAACTGCTTGTATCACCTAACCTAAAAATAAAACATTCAACTCTTTAGCTCCTCAGCTTCACTCAGCACTCTGGTCTCGAATTTCCAAGCTCAAGCACTGGGCTACTCCCACCTGTACCATGTATCCCGCTAAACAGACTGGCTGGACCAGGTTACCTTGCAGATGGGTCAGCCCAGGTCAGCCAATTGTAGCTCAAGATGGTGTCGATCTTATCTAGCAATGGCTTAGCCTGACGTACTCGTATCGTACTCGTACTCCGTGATCGTAAGCTCAACCCAGCCGGCATCCCTCCGAGTCCATCTCGAACTCAGCTTCACCACCCTCTTCCAGCTGACCTCGATACCTAGAAGCCTCGAGATGTCCACCCGGCGCTCACACCCCAAATCACGCAAAGGATGCATCGCTTGCAAGACCCGGCACGTCAAGTGCGACGAGCAGGGTCCACCATGCGGACGGTGCTGGGCCAGATCAACCAAATGCCAATACGCGAGCCCCGGTAATCAGCAAGCTGACTCTCCCGCTACCGCGATCACGCGTAGCACCGCCGAGCCAAATACAGGCAGTACAGCTGGGTCGAATAAGAGAAACGCCGTGGTGTTTCCCGCTACGCGCCACCTCCTGGAGCTGCAGCTGATGCACCGCTGGTCCGCATTGACGTATAAGAGCTGCCTTACCCCTGGCTCCGACGATGACGATGTATGGCAGTTCATGGTGCCCGGACTAGCCATACAGCATGATTACCTGCTCTACGGGATATTTGCCCTCTCTGCATTCGAGACGGCGAGGACGGTCAAGACTCCTGATGCTCAGATGTATGTCAATGCAGCCGTCGAGTATCACGGCCTAGCACTTGGCCGGTTTCAGTCTCAGCTGCCAGCCATCAACGCTAAAACTCACGAGGCTGCGCTCTGCATGTCACTCATGCTACTATGTCTAGCTCTTGCATCTGCGCAGGTATCACCTAGCCAAGAAAAGGGCGGGAAAGGGCGCATGGTAGAGGCTGTTGTATCCCACTTTGGGCTGTTGCGCGGCTGCATACCAATTCTCAACATCGATCCGGGATACGCTTCGAGGAATGTCCACATTCAGAAGTTGACTCTTTTTGAGGACCTGCCTCGTATTCCAATGAGCCCCGAGCTAGAAGCAAATCTGTCAAAATTGAACAATCTAAATGACAAGAGGATCACGACGACAGTCCGAGATTCGGATGAGCGAAGAGTGCAGCAAGTTGCCTATTGGGACTCGTGCAAGAAGGCTCTAGCTATTCTCCGGGAATGCTACGAGAAATGCGTGGATGATCTATCGAAAGGTTACGCTCTCGGTTGGCCGAACCTGGCAGGGGAAGAATACATGCGGGCGATCGAAGAGAAGGACTCTGTTGCTTTTGCCATTCTCATGTACTGGGGAGTGTTGGCGCATAAACTCGGTCATCGGGTCTGGTGGGCGGAGGATTTCGGGAGCTTATTAGTTGCAGAAGTGGCACAGACTCTCGCCGTGTCTGAGGATGGCGCGGAGTATAAGGATGTTATTGAGTGCGCCCAACTCCTCGTGATAATATGACCCGAGCCTATTTTAGAGTAGTGAATCCCTTTGCCATGTTATCTCAGTATTCGAGAAACAAAAGATCCAGACCCTTACAGCACCTACCTAAGGTAGAGTGAAGTGATGATGGTGCAGATAAAGAAACTACGTAAGCCATTCCTCAACTTTATTTGATCGACGCAAAGTATTCGCAAAAATCTTTAACTACTAGTGATTAGGACGGATGGGGAGCATCAGATTTTAAATGCTGGCTTGTCTCTCAATTTCTAGCAGTCATTCACGGTCTGATGGATTGTGTGGAGGCTTAGGGTATGTGGTCTACATGGGGTGAGGAAAAAAGAACCAAAAAAAGATTTGCAAGTGCCCGAGCCCGGACTCGAACCGGGGTTTCCACGGTTTTGGTGAATATCCACAACGTGGTGCCCTGACCACCTAGACTACTCGAGCGCACCGTTTTTTTCATGTTGTGGAAGAGCATTGATTGGCATAATATAGGCTCAAAATACAACAGGCGCTTGGTATCCTCAATATCCCACTGCCATTAATCCTTGATTCTTTACCCAGTGCTGTAAGCCTACAACTGGGACAGCGATTTCAGGACAGATTCTGCCCCCTTTCGAGTTTCTGCAATGATGATACCAGCAGGGAGAGCTTCGCTAACGAGCCCAACCCCAGTTCCGCTTTGTAAATGTTAGCCCGTCATACTAATTTCGATCCGTGCGATACTTACCACCATATGATCTTTCTTGACTCATCTCCTCCCCGGGCAGCCTCCTTGAACTTCTCAGCGTTGTCCTTCACCGGCATCCCAGCCTCATGGTCCTTGTAAGATTCCCCAATGAGTGCTCTTCCATCATAGAGCTGAGGCCAGATGGCAGTACTCTGGATGTCGTCGAGGACAGTTGACCTACACAGCATCAGGCCTGTTCATATAAGGCGGGGCAAGGAGACGGACGAACTTGACTGTAGATGCGCCACCATCCGACGCCTGGATAATGGACTCTTTGCCAGCTTTGGACATGGATGACTCTTGGGCCACAAGAAGCTACACCTATTCAGCAGATGTGTCGCGATGAGATAGCAGGCTACATACCCTTGTGCCCAGCACAGCGCCATCGGCACCTGCATGGGAACATTAGCCTTGCATCTACCGGAGCGTGTAGTTTGCCTTATACACATATCTCAATCATCGACGCACCTAGGGCTAGGGCGGCTGCCACGGCTCTTGCACCAATAATTCCGCCAGCGGCCAGTAGCCCAGTTTCACCTTGCGGAAACTCAGTATCAAGCATCTGGCGGATCTCGGGCACCAATGAGATGACACTCGCCCCCTTGGAAAACTGATGTCCACCGGCATCTATCCCTTGAGCGACTAGGACATCAGCACCGTCGCTGACAGCCTCCCTGGCCGCTGCCACCGTGCCCACCTGTATAAATACCTTGATCCCCGACGCATGAAGATGCCGGATTATCTTGGGGTGGACGCGTTGCGGGGCGTCAGGATCGGGGGCGAAGAGCCAGACCGCCGTGGGCCTATACTTGAGAAGCACCGGGAGCGCAGTGTCGACGAAGTTCGAAGCCGATGGGTGGCAGGTGATGAAGCCTACGCCAACGGGGAGAGGATCTTGGGCCACGCCGGCTTTCTCCAGGAGACTGCGAGCGAGGATCAGTTCGTCCTCGAGCGCCTTGATCTGCGGGCTCTCAGCCCGGAAGTCAAACCCTCCAGGGATGAAGCCTAGACCGGCAGCCTTCGTTGCCTCGACAGCCAGAGTAGCATTTGAATGGCCGTACATTGGGGCGCTCACTAATAGAGGCCTGGAGGCCCAAGGCAACCAAGATTCCATGCTTGATAGGTGCGAGGCGACCCGGATTGAGGATACGATGCGGTATGGGGGAAATAGGAGGATGAAGTGAAGACGCGAGATGGATTTGAAACGCAGCCTGTGTTGGCTTATGGATAGGGCAGAGTCCCCGGAGTCTTTCTTGGTACCTTAATGTGTAATATAAACTGTATATCCCCAGATGTGCTTACTCGCCCGCACCCGCACCCGCACCCGCACGCACATTGAGATCGGCATCCCACGCCGAATCTTACTTTCGTCTTACAGCACACTCATGTGCGGCCGCACCAAGCTATCAATGCGATCGTGAAGGTTCTCTATTATGATGTTTAAACCGGCCCTACGGTGGCGCATTTGCCTGACGTCTAATTACGTATAAATGAGCTCACTTCCAGCCAAGTTAGAAAATGCAGCTCACTCTGTACACTCAAACGAAATTCAGAGAATATCGTATCCTACCTATCGAAACGCACAAATCAAGGGTCATACAATCCACCGTTATCCTGACATTGCAGAACACAATATGACATCTCGAACTGACCGTCCGCTCATTCTTATCGGTTCTGGGCCGGGAATTGGGAGGCATATCGCTTGCGAGTTTGCCTCGAGGAGGTTTAACAAGGTTGCGCTCCTCGCCCGCAATGCCGAGAGACTGGCAGAAGACCAGGCGGCAATCAAGGCTGCTACAGATGACAAAACCGAAGTGAAGACATATCCTGTTGACATAACCAATGAGGAAGAATTCATTGCCACGCTGGACAAGATTGAGAAGGAGATGGGATCACCAGAGGTTTTCTACTACAATGCAGCCAGAGTCGCGCTCAGCAAACTTCTTGAATCTGAGGGCAGGGAGATGGAATACGATTTCCAGGTACGGGAGCCTCGACCCTGCGTCTAGAGTGAAGTCCGAGGATGATTCTGACACATGTATGCATTACAGATCAATTGCACATCGCTATACACCGCTGCCAGATGGGCCATCCCGCGTCTAGTGTCACTGGCCGACGCAGACGCGGATGCACGGCCCTCATTGCTGGTGACAAGCTCCTTGCTGCCATTGGACCCTATCCCAGACATGTTCGCCCTCTCCATGGCCAAGGCAGCTCAAAGAAACATGACGCAGTCGCTCGCCAAGGTGTACGGCCCAAAAGGCGTCCATATCGGCATGATTCTTGTGGGCGGCCCCGTGGACCCAGCTCATGCCACGCTGAGCCCATCCAACATTGCGTCTTGCACATGGGGATTGTTTGAGGAGCCAAAGGAAAAGCAGACCTTTGAGATTCAGGTTGTATAATGATGGGTCACAGATCTATACTGGATGATATCTTTTCATTGTGTTTGGTCAAAGGCTTGTAAGTATCGGCCCAGAAGATATGAGGTAAACTCATTTAGTTGTAACATTCTATTTATCTTAAAAGCGATCTTGTTCAATTCCACAGGTAAAGGAGATCACATTATAGAACGTCATCTTTTCAGTGAGATCTCGGCATAAGGCGGAGCTTGAGCAGTCATCAGCGTTACTACGTTAATTACTTTCTATAGAGGCAACGCAAGGAGTCCATATTTCGCCAAGGCAGAGGGGAGGTCGAGGAGGGTGTTGTCCATCAGGGCATTCCTGGTTACTAGGTAATCACTGTAGCCACTGATCATGGGAAGGTCAGAATTGAGAAAACAATAATTATTCTCGATTTATTTATGTCTGCATTGCTGATAGCAACGGTAAGAAATTTTCTGGGTAGCTAGGTACCTTGCAGTACAGGACAACAGTCGAGTCTTTGCACCAAAGTCCAACAACCTTCTTCATATCCAGCATGCTACCAAGACAGTGGCGACCTGACCCGACGGCAACGCACACGAAGGCTAATCGAAACACGCAAGTGACTCCCAGGAACTGTGCTCGAAGATCAATTCCAGGTGGTGGGGTTCGATGATCCTCTTAATATCAGCGATAATAGGAGGCCAATCAGCCTGGGCGCAATCATCACTGACCGCAACGTACACGGTAACAGGATTCTCGCTGGATTCTGTTTTGCCCGCCCGGAAGACCGTGACGGCGGTCAGAGTGCCTCGGGACGCTGGGTTGTTTTGGAGAACATCCACAATCTCGCGCGATATTCCGTCCCAGATCCGAGCGATTTCAGGGTCGTTGCCGACTGGCGAAAGGGATAGTGAGACGAAGTGACCCTCATCGATCATCTCGACATCCACCTCCTGCTGTGTAGGTAGGTGCTCGAGCACCAGAGGCCTAATGGCCTGGACGGCGAGCTCCCAAGCTTCCGGTGAGTCTGTCCAACGGGCCATGACCAACAAAGTTAACCGGGCAGATTCAGGGACGTTGGGATATGCCCGATATACCAGGGAGATGGGGCGCTCTATATCATCTTCGCATGATGAGCTCCAGGCACCACTCGAGACAACGAAATCGTCATCGAAATCGTCATCCACGCTTGAAGGCTCTGTTAGGTCGATGTCGTGTGCACGGAGAATATCGGCCACCTTCTCGTACAACTCGTCAAGTACATCGGGACTGCACACATCCGCCACATCGCATGTGTTCTCCAAGGGCAGAGGCCGCACCGGCGGCATGCCTACACGGTACTTGGCGCTTGAAATTTCCATTTTTTTTAAGCTTAAGATCGAGGAGTCGGTGGCGGAGATGGGGGTGGTATCGTAGCTAGCGATACGGTAGCTGAGAAAGTAGCCGAGGGAACGGATACTGGAGGTGGTTCAGGAGGTGGAAGACAGTCGAAGGAGGCGGGAATGAGGTTGGCTGTGTCGAGGCAGCTTGTAGATGGAAGGATAAGATGGGACGGTGTTGGATGTGGATGGCAAAGCAAGGCGATTTATATCGAAGCCGGAACTCATCGCCGACGGTGTAACCGCAAGCGTGGACAGTGAAGTTTTCCAGACCAACGCCGAAAAGAGGACAAAAGAAGGTAGAAGTGACAATAGGCGTGGATAAATAAACAGTAGGCGTGGACAAACGCACAGTACTCGCGGGCTAAGAGACAATGATGCTAGTCGATCACAGACTACAGCCACTCACGAGGCACTGTTACGGGTGGAACGGACAGAAGGGAAAAAAAAACTGGACAATGAGGGTTGTTTCCATGAACAGCAAAGACGGTAGATTTTATAGTCATTCGATGAGTGCTCGTCCCGATGGCAAGTGAGTCATCAGCATGAAGGTTAACAGACTTTTCCTTCCGCATGACTGCAGCCTTGAGCTAGCAAAGCTTCTTTTTTTTAAACCTTTCTCATTCATTGTGTTGGGGTGTCGGGTCTGGCATCTTCTATTGTTCTTTTTTAACTTTATCCCCGAATTCTCTTCCGTTTCCATGAACAGCAAGAAAGAAAGCTCGCTAACCTTCAGGTAGGCGTAGAGAGCGAGAAAGGTGGCAAACTAGCTCAAATTCATGCAAGCCTAAGAGGACAGTGTTGCTTGCGATAATAGAGCCCTATAGTGCTAGATGTAATCAAGGCTCATTCGGAGCGAAACAAAGAGTGAGCTCGCCGTCATTTGGCTCATTCGCCGGATGACTCCCTTGAACTATTATCCCTCTTTTTTTCTATTTTTCAAAACTGCCCTCCCAGGCCTGATTGATCTAGCATACTTTGATCAGATCATGCAGTCTCTCAATCATCTCACATTACGCTCCTTGAAGATCCCTTTGCGCAAGACGACTAGCTAGCTTGGACCGTATTCAACAGCAATAGCCTACTAATCTTTCTTTTCTTCTTCTTATTAATAAGAGAAGTCATGATTAGTAAAACTAGTATTAATCAACAAATAAAGGATTTATGGATATATAAATCTGATAAGAATATACGTAAGAGAAAGAGAATAAAGTTCAACAGCAATGGAAGCTGCCAGAGCCCGACAACTTAACACAATGAATAATGATAAGAGTATATACTACTTAATTGAGGTTTCGCTGTTGTGCTTAGAGGAGAGAAAACTCCGTGGCGATCTAGTAATACGTCTGTCTCGGAATTAATGTTCCCGGCTTTCGGCGCCAGCTTGGCGGGGCAATTCAGGCAACCCGAGATATAAACTGATCTGCATTTCACCCCCGTGAGCATATCAGGTATCGAAATTTGAACAATACACGTCTCAGCATCCGTCTCTATGGTTTCACAACATACTACCGAGGTTCCCAGTGGTTCTTGGGACAATCATATCCACGTCTTCGAACCCTCCAAGCATCCCTATTCCCCAGACAGATCCTACACACCAGGTGCTGCTCCATTAACAGACTATCCCAAGGATGCCACTGGCTGCAGCAACATCGTCGTTGTCCAGGCTACCGTCCAAGGCACTGACACGACACCTCTGCTCGATACGCTGAGCCTCAAGTCGCCGCACGGAGGTGTCTTGCGCGGCCTTGCCGTACTTGACTTGGAGAAGGTCTCTGACGAGGAGCTCGATCGCTTGCATTCTGCAGGTGTGCGAGGTGTCCGCATGCACGAGGTATCGTGGGGTTTTGGAGACCAGCCCAGCGACAATGCCGTGGCTGAGAAGATCACATATGCCGCCCAACGTCTCAATCGGCTGGGGTGGGTTATTGACCTTTATATGCACCCGAAAGCTTGGGCTGCTCTTGCACCAACAATAGAAGCATTGCCGCCATCTACTAAAGTCGTTGCGGATCACTGGGCAGGTTTCCGCGCGGGAGGTGAGGATAGCCCTGAGTTTCAGGTCTTCCTGCGCCTCTTGCGTGACCAGCGACTCTACGTCAAGCTGTCCGCATTTGAGCGCCAATATCACGGTAATGATATGGGCATCTCGTCCCTGGATAACATGGCCAGGGCTATCATTGAGGCCGGACCCAACCGTATTCTGTTTGGTTCGGATTGGCCTAACACTGCTCTGGCGTCAGATCGCGAGGGCAGGACGCGGGAGGAAAGGCTGACCATTGTGGAGGGTTTCAGAACGGTTCCTCATGCGGAACATGTGGCGCGTTTACGTGAATGGATCCGGGATGAAGTCGTTTGGAGGAAGTTCTGGATTGATAACCCGGCCACGGTCTTTGAATGATAGGATCTATTCAACTTGTTTTACAGGCACATGGTCACGGATCGATTTAGGAAATGGCGCTAATAACAAGAATTGGTCAAAACTGGTAACCTGAGAGTGAAATCAAACCGGAGGTCTTCGAAATAGCTACAACGAAATGTCGGACACTGCCCGTAGCATTTGAAGTAACACTGTATAGTGCCAGTTCCTAGACTTTCATCTTGCCATTCTTGACTCCTGGGTCCATTTTGGAAAAAGAGAAATGGGAAATTCCCGGGCCAAATGGCCGATGATGGGATGATAAGATAGCGAATCATAGAAGACAATTTGCTAGGAGAAATTGTCAGAATTGCCGAGCGGTAGCGACGTTTACAGAAAGGAGACCCTCATCTCCCCGCGGGGAGTGCCAAGTCACCATTTCCTACTATTTCTCCGGGAATGTGTTCCCACTCCCCTGTATTCTGATGTATACAGGATGTCTGAGTTCATATTGGCGCTACTCTTCTTACCGCCGTTATACTTGTACATCCACGCCCTCTACTGTGAAGAGCGGATACGCGTTGCAGGCAGGCTTCGCCGCCCTTGGATTTCCACGGCGTTATCGCCAGGTTTCGCTCACATGCACAGCTAACCGAAACCATATGTATCTTGAATTGAGATCCAAATTAGATTCACATCTTTCCTACAACAGCTCAGGGCAAACTAGCACTCAATCAGCTCTTTAGCTGGGCAACGCACAGTGTTATTGAAAATACGTAAGGGGGCAAAATTGCATGTGTGAGGTAGTACGGCGAAGACTGACCTGACCCCCGCTGGGGCCTAATGACTGGCCACATGGCATATATGGATTGACCCTTGATGTTCTAAGGAGTTATGTGGAAGTATAGAATCGGACTGCAGGCTGTCCAGACTAGCTGGCTTACGACGAGGCGGACTGGACAGACAGCATCTTTTGTTAAGTGTGGCCACTATCGCCGAGGGACCGCAGCAGTTATAGAAGTAGTAGATCTCTCGGAGAAGTAGCCAAAATACCCACGGCATGTTTGAGAGCGTGAGTCATGGCGACTAAAACCTTGCTTAAAGTAATTCCCCACAGATAACTGGTAAACATATAGATCTTCGGACTGGGGAAACGCGGGGTAGGTCCAAACCGCCGGGGTGTATTTGCATCTTCCACTGTCCCATGCCGAGATGGTTATCGCTCTTCTGGACAAACCCCAAGATTACCTGCTAACGCCGGTGGCTGTTCTTGTGCCAAGACTCTTTCTTTTCCTCTGATACTTTTGGGTGCGTTGTTCTTCTGGTATATCTCTTTCCCCCGGTGCGGAGAGAACGGGCTTTTTGTTTTTGTCTTGGGAAGGGAACTAAGTAGATAGTTCTCCCCGTGGGGTTTTCTTGTCCCCACCTGCACTAAGATAGAAAGATAGATTTCACCTCCGCTCGTCTGGACCAGGCTTAAAAGCTTGACGTGCTAAAACTTGCATTAATCTGTGATTCTCTATAAGATCCCCTCATCCCACTAAATTTGTCAAGAATGTGGTAGCAATGCAACAGGGACACCATTCGCACGCACAACCACTCTTGGCTATTAATCCAGCTTCCTTCTTCTTCCCCTGCCCGTCTTCTCAAAATGGCCACGCCTAAGGACTCTGTTCAGGATACAAAGCTCAGCCTTGATAATCAAGCCAAGGATACGGAGGTCGCCTCCCATCATGAGTTCCGCGATCTGTATGGCCTGAGCGCCGAAGACCAGGCGTTTTTAGACAATCTGCCCGATAAAGTCAAGAAACGCGCCATTAGCAAGGTTGGTTGAATGATACGGGATTGTCACCTCGCCATGAAGCTAATAGAGATGTGATGTAGCTCGATTGGCGGCTAATCCCCCTGCTTACCTTTTTGTATCTCATGTCCTTTATTGACCGTACGAATATTGGTAAAGGACAACTTCATTTTCCCTATCTCAGATTGATCCAGTGGTTAATCTCAGTCTAGGAAATGTCAAGATCGAAGGTATCATGGACGATATCGACCTGAGCGGGGATAGATATAACGTTGCTACATGCATTTTCTTTGCACCATATTGCTTTTTCGGTACGTTTTTGTAGCAAGACAAGTTCTGATGTCTATCTCATATCACTCATCACCGACTAGAAATCCCAAGTAATTGGATCCTCAGTCGCACAAAACGCCCATCTTGGTACTTGGGCTCCCTCGTCGTTTCATGGGGCATTGTCATGACTTGCGCCGGATTTGTGAACTCCTACGGAGGTTTGCTCGCAGTTCGATTCATGCTTGGTCTCACAGAGTAAGATATACCACCTCTATACGCACGCTCTTCATTACTAACATCCTCTTTAGGGCCGGGTTCTACCCTGGCGCTCTTTACCTTATTGGTCGATGGTATACGCACAAAGAAGTCCAAATGCGTATCGCCATTTTTTACAGCGCCAGTGCTGCTGCAGGTGCCTTTTCTGGTCTATTGGCCTTCGGCATCGCCAAGTTGGATGGTACCGCAGGCTACAGAGGATGGCGATGGATCTTCATTATCGAAGGTGCCATCTCCGTCCTCGGCGGAATCGTCTGTTTCTTTGGCCTACCAGACTCTGCTGAACGATCATCTAGATGGCTCAGCAAGGATGAAATCGCGTTCCTCCAGCTGCGAAAACGCCAATCAGCCCGAGCAGCCTCGACAAGCCACCCAGAAAATTCCAATGAAGGAGAGAACAAGGGCTTTCCGTGGAAGACTCTCAAGAACGTTCTTCTGGACTGGCAGATATATCTACTGATCGTGATTTATTGGTCCAACGCGATGCCCAACTATGGATTGAAGTTCACAATGCCGTCAGTGATCAAGGGAATGGGCTTCACCTCGTCCACCGCACAGCTACTCACCATCCCCCCTTATGTAATGGGTACGGTCTCTGCGTTGGTGTCATCATGGATCGCAGACCACTATACTTGGAGATTCCCTTTCATTGTGTTTGGCCAAACGCTTATCATTATCAGCTATGCCATTTTGTTTTCCTATGGACCGACAGTTGAGAGTCGAGTGCCGGAGTGTTATTTCGCTCTCGTCCTGGCATGCATCGGCTTCTTGCCAATCCTCCCCAGTACCAACGCTTGGGCTATCAGCAACCTCGAAGGCCCTACGAAGCGTGCTATAGGACTTGCCTGGATGGTATCGCTTGGAAACTTGGGTGGAGTTCCGGGATCGTTCTTCTTCAAGACCGAGGAAGCTCCCCGATATCCCACAGCCTATGCAAGCTCTTTCTCGGTTGCTAGTGCTGGTATCATTGCTGCTGTCTGTCTTGAGCTTTCTTATTCTACAATCAATGCGAAGCGAGCGAAGAAGAGCGAGGAAGAGATCAGGGTGAATTACACTGAAGAGCAGTTAGAAAAGATGGGCGACCGCTCTCCGCTCTTCAGATATACCTTGTGAACACCGGCTGGATAGCAAACTGGCGATGCACGGGCAAGCGTTGAATCGAAAGAGCTTGGGGGATTTGTTACAGAGGTCAAATGATGTAATTAATTCCATGGCAGCTAAGTCAAGTGGTTGATTCTGTCATGATGATCCAGGTTCATGCATCGAAACAGTTGTGTTCAATTATTGATTCTCAAACAAGGGCTGGCTTCTCTAACCGGAGAAAATTGAACTATCCAATATCCAAGACAAAGGGTCATTCATTTCTGACCAGAGTGTTGCCATTGTGTCATCAATGTAGTTACGGCTCTCAGTGACCTCCGCAGTATTTCCCGCAAAGGAAGAAAGCTGCATAGAGCCTGTACCTAAGTTTGGGGTGTGAGCCCATGTTGAATGAGACTTGGTTCCTGCTTCCAAGAGAGGCCACGCTCGGCAAAGTCCGGGCCCGAACTCTCTAAATAATGGGAGAACGTTCCGTTCCGATCTAAATGTATTTACCGAAACATCCTGCCGTTCTTGCGACTGCTCCAGGACTTCCAGAATATGAAGCGTGGCCAGGGCCGAGGGGTAGCGGTCTGCAAAACGTCTCAATGATCGTTTAATGATGTCAAAGTCTTCTGCAACATCATTGTCAGGGAGAACTCGGAGCTTCGAGGCTTCAAGAAGCACCACACCCGCCGTGAGAAGAAAGAATTTATAGATGGCGGGCCCCAGGTTGAGAATTTCATCACGGATTAGGAGTTCTTCGAAAATACCTGCTATAAAGGAGGCTGCAACGATCAATCCCGAGGTGGAGTGAGTCTCGATTGGCGGCGGTCCATTTGACATCGTTGGTTTTCGAAATAGGATGATCAGTACCACAAAATACATAATGTGAAGCTGGCGACTGAGCAGGCCGTACTCCTTTAGTCCTTGCTGTGGGTTTTGATGAAATAGTCTCAACTCCGACGGCAACTCTCGTATCCAGAAGTATAAATCATTCCTGAAATGAAGCCACATACTATCGGTAATCAACCCACGGCTATGGCACTCTCCTATCCTGCAAAAGATTTCGCTAATGGAGACGTAGTTGACTGAGCATGATGCATGTGGATCGCCCTGTCGAAAGTCCTCTATAGTAAGAGGTGGTACTGTGGACTCTTCTGTTTGAATGGCCTTGGGCCGGCCGTGTGCAGCTGAAATTTGGAAATCTCTGGCCTATAGTTAAGTTGTTAGCGGTAAGGTAACTGCCGAACAAGAGACGGATGGACACACAGCCAGAGACCACCATAGCCGGCGCCGAAAAGTCTTGTTTTTCTGGGTTGACGTTTCCCTGTGTAAACCAATCTGTGTTGCTATTCCAACGCCGGTTCTTTGCCAGAACACGCTGCTATCCAGTGATATCCGCTCTGGGCCAGCTGGATTCCACCACTGAAGCAAGAGACATGCTATAATGAGAACAATTGGATTCTTCTCTTGATTGGAGTGAAAGAGCGCCTTTGCTTTCAAGTAAAGGTCTTTGCTTGATACAGACCCCATTGATGTGACACGACTCCCGGCAAGAAGAACGGCTTGGACAAGTAAAGGCGATGGGGGTTGTTCCGAGGAAGAGGATTCCAGCCATTTCCTCTCCACAACCGGTACCCAAGGGTAGCAGTACTTGAAAAAGCTATCAATGAGGAACGTTTTGATTGCACGCGAGGGGAAATCAAAGGCGTTGCTTGCTTCCAGAAGGGCGATGTCTGATGGCGATGTGCCATCTCCTTCCGGATACGCTTTTGTAGACTCTTGATTACGACCTTCGATTGCGGAGAAATAGAGGGCCCTTCCATCATGAACTAAACTCATCGGTGTTGATTGCACATCCTCTTCAGCCGGATCGTCATATTCCCGGGCCATATTCACAGTATGAGTTTGAAGGTCAGTATTTTGCCTGCCTGTCGACATTGACGTCTCGTCTCTCGCCATACCAAGCAAACATTCAGCCAGTGCGGTGTGAGACTGTTCTGCCGAGCTTTGACAATGATTTTGGTTCGAGCCTGGCGAGAATGAAGTGCTAACAGTTGGCGATGTCTGGCTTTGTTGCATCACGTTGATATCATCTCGATTTTCACCGATGACGCGTCTTCTCTTTCGCAATCGGGGTCTACTAACGTGTTAATTATGCACAAACCATCACCATGTTACATGAGACAGACCGGCATTCAACGCTATAGAGCACACAATTGGAGCAGGAAGACTTCCCGCTTGCCAAATCGCACCGAATCTTCCATGTAGATTAGCCATATGAACAAGTACGTTTTAGCCACACGCTCGTACCTTCTTCTGATAGCAAGCTGTGCATGCTGAGGTGACTCCTGGTCTTTTCTGGCCGCCACTCTCTTGCATTGCCTCGCTCATGATGTTGTTGGTGATATCCAAGGTGAGAACAATACAAGAACGATCGGCTGTGCAAGCGAGAGGGAAAAGCCGAAATGCGGGGGAATCTCCGGAAGCTCCAGAATCTCCGGAGATATTATTATGGAGATTTTGGGTCATTCTAATTGGCTATGCCGGATTCAGCTGCCGAACTCATGGAGGACTGATTCACGTTTCTTTCATACAGGAGCGAGGTTCTTAGACTAACTCTCTGACTGGCTACACTGTGCCCATCTTGGAGTCACCTGCCATTTCCATCTATCTTCATGCTATCTCTCACAAAGCCTGCCTTTATAGCTTATGTCTCTTTTCACCGCGAGCAAGTTTGTTGAACTGCTCTTGTGGCACCCCGGTCATGAACCGCTCCAGCCCCGCGAAAACCTCCTCCACATTCTGCTGCTGTAAGATACTCATTTCAGGCTTTCGGATAAGTCTCTTGATTTCTACAAGGCTGTCCCCAATCAAATGGTCCCCTAGTCCCTCGACCACTTCCTTCAAAACCTTTTCCCTGAACAATTCATCTTGTTCTTTGCCTGTATCAATGATACCATTAACGAACCCGCACTGCTGTAAGTCCTTGGCGGAGATTCTCTTGCTCATAATCAAGGCCTCGTTAGCCTTGGAAATTCCAAGGCGCTGAACAAATGCACGTGAGGCACTGCCCTCGGTCACAAGTCCGATGGAGGAAAACGGCGTAAGCAGGTATGTGTGAGGCGTGCAATAGATGAAGTCGGCGTGAGCCACGAGAGCAGCAGACATTCCCACCACGGGACCATTCAGACCGACGACTAGAATTTTGGGATGTGTGTAGAAAGCATGGGCGATGTTCAAGTTGAAAGCGACAAATGTTTGGAGATATTCTCTGTGCAGATTTTTGTTATCCTTCGCCGGTGCTGCACGGGGCATCCCGACGTCTGCCCCTCTAACAGATAGTTAGAAGCCTTCCGGGATATTACTACCACTATTTCGATTGCGTTTGGTGGTCTTGACGGGACAAACGAGTGAAGAGGGATGGGAGCTTACGCGGAGAAAAATCGGCCTTTGGCCAGAAGAACAGTGACAAAAACGTCACTGCGGCCCGCAATCTGGCGTAGTTTCTGTGCAAGCTCATAGTATTGTGCTCGAGAGAGCGCATTCAGCTTCTTGGGCTTGTCGATCGTGAGGATCGCGAAGCGACCCTTGTACTCAAGCTCAATAACGGATTCCGTACCGTACTCCATTGATGCCAAGCGTGAATATCGTCAATATAAGTTCGCCAATATAAGTAAAAGATTGAGTTCAGATACAACTTCACTTTCTTTGAAAGTCAATCTTATTGGTAATTAAAATCACTAATGGCTGGCAGAGGCTTGAAGTCTTACCCTTGGATCAACACATCGACCGGAACTTGTGCAAACGCCGTGGCGATTCATAACCCCGAAAATGCGGGGTGGCCGTTTCTGGGGAGTCCATCCCCATATACTTAGGTATATCCTCACGCGTTTGAAATCTGTACGCTGAGGTTGGTTTTGAAGGTAGATCAAATCAATAGATGATTGTCAAATTCCTTGGGCAGCCATCATGTCACAACAAATAAGTCGATCCGATCACTTGACTGTGGAGCGTTGGGACAATGTTTTCCTCTTCACAATGACCAAGGCACCCGAAAACCGCCTCAATGTCTCGTTTTGTAACGAATTAATACAGGCTTATAGAAATACGCGTGCTCTCTTGGGTCAGAACAGTGAAGGGGCCGTGATATTGAAAGGAAAGGATACCAAATTCTTCTGCACAGTACTACTCATACCCCTACTCTCATTAATGCATTACTTAACCGGGTATCTAGGGCGTGGATCTCTATGAGCGTGATACAAATCCCTATGCCAGTTCAGAGGGGTTCTATCCAGTAAGTGAAAAAAAAAAGGGGGGAGGAGGGAAGTTTAAATGCTAAAGTGAACAACTCCAGCTAGTCCGCACGATTCTTGATTTTCCGTTCCCGACGATTTGTCTTATTACGGGCCATGTTTTCGGGGGAGCCTGCCTGCTAACAATGGCCCACGATTACCGAATAATGAATTCTGAGAGAGGATACTGGTGCATGCCTCCGGTTGATCTAGGTCTGCATTTCGATGGCATCGGTTCACTGTTGAGGGCCAAATTGGGGCCTACTGTCGCTCGAAAAGTTCTGCTACAGGCTCATAAGTATAAAGCCACGGAAGCGTTGGGTGACGGCATAGTTGACGACATAGCCTCTCCGGATGATATGCTTGACAAGGCTCTGTCACTTGCAAGAAAGGTGCAATCGAAGGCAACCATGGGTGTTTATGGCATGTTGAGAGCCGAGCTATATGGGGAAGCTATTCAAGCCTTCGCAAATATCAGTAATGTTTACTCTCGTGTAATATCTCGGGAGGCAAAGGTCAAATTGTAAATATATTTAGAGCTGATGGATGGAAGACGCTACTGAAGTCAAATTATAAATTATGTCTGTGTTGGGCACGCCTCTTTGCTTGGTAATTATTACTTCATAGTTCAATGGCGTTTGTCCTCTAGTCTATCTACGCTGGCCGTATCAAATGAGTTGGTGTGGAATTTATCGACTTGGCGTCGTCAATCAAGAGGTATTGAAACCACATGCATGGAAGCAACCTAAGACCCGATTTCACAGTAATAAGAACGCCATAGGTCCGGTATAGGATTAATTAATGATCCCAGTGCATAAAAGAAATCAGCTGTTTAGTAGAAGAACTAGCACCATTGATTCCTTTCACAATTTAGACAAGATCTTCCCAGCATCACCCGATCCCATAATGATTTCATCATTTCGATAATTCGGGTTGAATGTGAACTTGTTCAGAGGGTTAAGTCTATGAGCCCGGTGAAATAAGTCTTCATAGACACGACCATCATATCTACCCAGAGCACTAGCTTTGATGTCAGTTGGCGAATTTTTGAATTCGTGATGTGAAGCTCACCTGTTTAGTAGATAATCCGGGAACTTCCAGGAGTCCACAATGCTCACTGCGTGTGGTCGGATGGATGCCATGATGTCGACAAGATGGTCATCTGCGAGAGCGTCGAGATCACGTTTTGGAACTGCCCCGGAGCGCTCAAAATCTCGTGAATGCTTGCTCATTGTAAAAAGAGCAAACAGCCTAAACAGCTTCCAGATGACTTGTTTAGTGCTGAACGGTAGTTTAGTGTCGGCGCTCAGTTGGTCGTAGAAATTATACACGAGAATGGCCTCGGATTGAGCTTTGAAAATGACATTAGCCAATCTTTACGGTTAATCTTACATCTTGGGGTAGGGATAGCTTACCATTGCTGAGGTCGTGTAGTCGAATCATGAGCTTATCATAACCCTTACCATGGACCTCGGAAGCTTCATAAGCCTGGAATGTCTGCCTGATATTAGTGAGGGTGGCTCAGAATGAATGAAAATAATGCTAACCAGAAACGACGAACGATGCTCAAAAGCGGCCACAATGTCTGAGTCGCTGTTCAGAACGTCCAATGGCCTGGACGTCCTTGGGAGCTTCTTGTCACAGTTAATTTGCCAATACTGGGCCAGCGTACTTTCAGTACGGTTTGAGGGTTTCAACCCCGGCTGAGATACAATCAACTTGGCTTTCTTAAGTAGGTATCTAGCCATTTGCTGAGTGATCATCCAATTATCGCCTTCAACAGTTGGCTTCGATAGGTAATCGCGGCTGAGTCCTATCAAGCCCGTTTCACCACCGAACCCATGGCCACCCATTGCCCGGCGGGCGGTTTCAATCCCCGAGGTAGCTAGCTCAGTAGACAAGGACTTGAGACCAGACGAAAGGGAGTGTAAATCAATCAAGTTTGAGAGATTGCCTTCCTCTTCCACGGCGGAGCGAGTGCGGTCATAAACTTCGCCCATGACTTTACCACTGTAATGCAATGCAAACCCAGTGGCAAGGAGTGGAAAGAGTCGAATTTGGACCGTTGTATAATCAAGTACGGAGGACTCGTGCTCTGCACCTGGATTATCCTTCGACTTGAATTGTCGTCGTACAGCGCAGTAACGGATTGCCACAGTCACAGCGCGTGCAAGCATAAGTCTAGCAGCCATGACTATTCGTTTGCGGGCCTTGTTCATGTCAGAGGGCGGCATTCAACTTATCAGGGGAAAAGAGATATGTGTTTTCATACATGAGTGAGTGACCCATAAACCACCGCTCTATTTTCTGGAGCACGGTATGCACCGGTTTCGGGGTCAACGGCGGAATAACGAGCAAGTAGAGCACTATGAGGAACTCTGTATTGATATATACACGGTTAGTAATTCTCAATCTTTGGGTCCGATACGGATGTCTAACCTGACTTGATTCATGAGCATATATGCATTGTCCATGCTATCATACCCAAACTTCGCACCAATATCACCCACGACAACTCCCTCTAGAGGCAGGTGGCTCTTCATGTCTCGCACTTGAACAATGAATGGGTGCGGGCCAAATGATTTAAACCTGGTCTTTCCAGTGGTAGGAGCACTCGGGTCCGGAAGCATGAGCTGAGCGATAACAACCGCATGGTTGGCAGTTTTACCCAAAGTACCGTTCCACCATTTAGAAGCAGTCAAGGTGGGACTGTGTATGACGAACTCTTTGGTCGATTGATCCCAAGTTGCGGTAGTTTCCACCCCTTGAACATTGCTACCGTGGCCAAGCTCAGTTTGAGCATAGGCTCCGACGATATCCCAGTCCTCACAGCGACGAAGCCAGTAGGCACGTTGAGCCTCATCAGTCTGTTCACGCAGTGTTTGACGGAACATGGTATTTTGTAGTTGAAACGGCGAAATCTCATCCACCAAATATTTAGCCATCTCATGATCGTCGTCGGACCATCCATGTTTGTCTTGCAACTGCCGCATGCGCTTCCCTCGGGCTAAGCCCAGCATGTAACGCTCAGGGCGTGACAAGTTTGCTTGTTTTTCTTTAGAAAATACTTTCTCTTTCTGGAGAATTTCGAGCACTTGCTGCTGTCGTTGGAGATATTCACCGCCAAGGACATGTTGGGCAAATGCATCGACATCAATGGAAGAGCCGCCACGCTCATGCGCCAGAGTGGATGGTCCATCAGGAAGGGACGGCTTTAGTTGGTCTACCCAGCTGTTTTGCGCCATTTTGACAGGTGCAGTTTTCGGGTGCAGTCTTCGTTTTGTTTCTTTGAAGCTAGGTTGATTGGTTGATATGCAGACTGAGCTAGAGTGCCTTCAAGACGTATTTCGTTCGGATGTCTAACCCTTCTAGCTTCGGCATTATATCTTTTTGTCGGCCTGCAAGCTGCACCATTCTAGCGTTTACTCCGGCAGTGCGTACTTCTCCGAAACCATGATATTACCACGGAGTTTCGATCCATGCTCCACGGCTGTGGAATGTCCGGCTACGTACGAATCGCCTCAAGGTGCGGGGTAAAGCTCCGGTCAATGATCTGACAGACGATTAACTGTTCCAGAATTCCTAAGCAGTTATGTAATGTATCTTACGACTATGGCTGGTCAATATGCTTTGGATCATATTTACTCATTTCTTGCTAACAACATCTTGATGATCAAAATTTAAGCATACCGAATGTACTCTGTGAAATAAGTTCAATAAATACGAGCGTAGTATTCTCATCGTTCTAGAATAACTTCACATAGCGACAGGGTTCATTCTGCGGGTATGTAACAAATTTTCTATCACAGATAGTTCCAAGTATATGTATATCCAAATTGATTGTCTTGCTCCATAATTGGCTTGCTAGGTTGTCTAAGTAGTATCTTCTCACGGATGCCAGTATTGAATCCATCACTTCCGCAGTTCAATCAACAATTGGTCTATACTCAACAAGCTCACGATGCCATCTGTATCAGAGCTTTGACCTCTTAGGCTTGTACATCTGCACATCAAGATGTCCATTGGCGGGGAACAACTCCTTGCTCACTTTCGGCTTCACTACCTTGCCTGACGGTGTCCTTGGGAGCTCTTCTACAACTCTCAACAGTAAGGGCAATTTGTAGGGGGCCAATCTACTGCGTAGATTCGCTCTAAGCCTTTCGATAGTAAGAGGTTCAATCAGTCCCTAAGTCGCATATTTGTCAGTATTGACTCTTCACGGCCATCCCCTGTGAGAAAGTATATTTACCTCTTTACGTTGTACAATAGCTGCGGCAACTTTTTGACCATATTCTTCATCTTCAACTCCAACTACTACCGCTTCAGCAATGTACTCAAGACCAATGATCTCGCGTTCAATGTCGAGTGCTGACAACTTATAACCTCCGGATTTGATAACTAAACTAATCAGTTTAGAGAACATAGATTGTTTACTTGCAGAACTTACTATCAATCGATTCTCTGCCTAGGATGAAGAAGTAATCTCCCTCCTTCCGTGCTATGTCTCCGGATTTGTACCAACCATCTGGCGTGAAAGCAGCAGCAGTGGCCTCAGGTTTCCCGAGGTACCTATGTAATTCGTTAGTTGTGTGACGAAACTCTAAGAAATTCAACTTCAGATCCGGCCGTCATACCTCATAAACATATGCGGACTTCTCATCAAGATTTCTCCCTTGTCTCCTTCCGAGAGCTTGACCTCCACGCCAGGCAACAGCTTACCTGCAGACCCCTGGGTTCAAGAATTAGTATGGTTTAAAAAGAAGTGGATTGACTCAGAAACATACATCAGGATTGTTCTGGTCTCCAGGCTGAGCACTAAAAATGCCGCTGAACTCAGTTCCGCCATACCTCTCCAAAATCTTCCTGTTGCCACCTAGAAGCTCTTTCCACTTCGTTTGGAGCGAATGTGGAAGAGCAGAAGTACCGCAAAGCAGAAGACGGATTGATTTAGCTGCATCAGCATATCTCTGCGCCTCCTGGGGGCCTCGCTTCGATACAATCTCATCTTCGTAATATCTCATCATGCGCTGATACATGGTAGGCACGCCCGAGAAAACGGTAAGCCCGCCTTGGAGCCATCTATCCCACATATTTTTGGGGGAGAATCTCCATTTGGGATTTGATGCTCCAAATTCGATGCACGCTCCAGCCACGATGGGAGCAAAGAAATTGACACTGACACCGGTGGAATGATGCACCGGCATAACATGGAGAAGTGTATCATTTGGCTGCAGGTTCCACCAATTTGCGAATGTTTCGGCGTTGTTTGTACAATAGCTTCGCTTCTTCAAGGCACCCTTGGGTGGTCCAGTTGTTCCGGAAGTGAAGATGACTATGCCAGGGTCGGAATTGAGCAGTTCATGGTCACTCGAAATAGATATTTGGCTCAACGGAATGATGGGCTTGCCCAGGGCTGTAGCGACGTTCATTGAGAAGAAGCTCTCACTTCCGGTGTTCCTCATGACCACGGCAAGCTCATCGCCCTTGTCTTTATATGTGGAGTTGGTGAGGACGGCGACAGCATTCGAGGTCTGCGCAAAGTAGAATGCTTCTTTTACTGGAACATGGAAAGCTATCATGGCTGTCAGCGCTTCAGAAGAAAGAGTAGGAGGATAACAAAACAGAGAGACTTTTAACCCAACTTACCGATCGGCACCACAATAGCTCCAAGAGCAACAATAGCAAGAAACCCAACGGCAAACTCATAGGATCCATTTGCTATGAGGCAGATAAATACCTCCTCATTCCTCAGCAGCTTTTTTCTAACCTCCGGATGCAATTCGCCCTGTACCTGGTTTCGAAAATGGAGAACATCTGAAAGAAACTGAGCATGAGTAGCTTTGATTCCATGGAATACGTCGTGAAAAGCAATGGGATTGTCCACCGCTGCGATGTACAATAAACGGTGAAAAAGCGGGAAATCAGGCAAAATGGTAGACCCAACATGCCTGGGGAGAGCCGTTGCTTCGATGGCCATCTTTTCCAATGTAACAGCAGCCTAATCGGGATGAGAGAATCGTATGATCAGGTGTGATATAAAACCGCCCGACGGCCGTTTTGGAAACTCTACTCTCTAATGGTTTTAATCACAGGCGTCTGCTGCAGTGGGGGTCAGTCGGCCTCCCTCGGAAGACATGGCAGTTTGTCAAAACGCCATGGCAAATCCCCACCACTATCTCGGTATTCAGTACATGGAACATCTTGAGCCAGTAGGAAAATCATCAAATGCCCGAGTTTAGGGTCTTGGCACAACCAATTCGTTGAATAGCTAAGATATTGATACCACTATACGACTTCCAATATTGCCACCCACCACTGAAACACGAGGATCTCCAAGCAGAAACGCGAAGAAAAAGAATGTCCGGTGATTCGGCATGACTGGTGGCAACGCAACATCTACACAGCATCTACGCACCATAGGTGGCGCTAGTTTGGCAGTATGCTCCTCCATTGTGACATCACAAGGAGTGATTTCGGAACCGACTGTGGGGACGAAATCTCCGCGGCGATTTGAGATCAACGAACCTCCGCCCTTCGATTTTCTCCGGTGGGCGCGTCTTGGTCCATGGGGCTCTCACATTATCACATTTGCCCTCCATGCATTTGGCTTCTCCCCAGGGTACCATACTCTCATTTGTGCATGGGAAACAATCATTGCAAACCTTCTATCATAAGACTTATGTCGCTACCTACTGCTACTTTACTCTTCTATTACCCTGGATTTATCCCCTCGAACTCTGAACCTCGAAAGGCGTTGACTGGCCATTTCATTTTCGAAAAAAGTATTTTTCACCATGACTGGAGAACGGAAAGATGTTATTCCTCAAAATGAGTCTATGAAACGAAAAAGAGCTTCAAGGTGGGATTCTAATTTGTTAATAAGAGTCGCAGACTGCAAGCTAACTTATGATTTAACAGAGCTTGCTTATGTTGTCGGACTCGTAAAGTTCGCTGTGATGTTTCTCACCGGGGCTCACCTTGTACAAACTGTTGGCTGGATGGCAAGACATGCGTCGAAACGAAAAGACGTCAGAAACTGTGAGTTTATCCATGGAGTAAACTTCAAACACTTTGCAATTATGTCAGGTGGCCAAATCGCATGTGGCCCGAAAAGAATGCTTCCTTCTAGCTGTTTGGGCTGTCCCAACCTTTTTTCTTTCATAAACCACCTGACCTTGAAACACGCGTAACTAATGCGGCACAACTCAAGGACGGCGTCGAAGGTTTACGCGATTAACGATCCAGTAACGAAACCATCTCGGCCTACCGATTTCGAGTGTCAATTACCTATACAACAGAAGATCGACGATATTTCGAACGATCTCGACGTTTCTAGCCCGTATATCACTTATATTTACTATAGTTTCTTACGTATCAAGAACCTACACAGCCTCCTAGCGCAGGATGTCAATTATCTCGAGTCACAATGTTGCTTTCGAGTTCCAACAAAGAATCTCCTAGACGAGTTTCTCAAGCAGTATTTCTTGCACGTGCATCCTCTCACACCAATCATTGACGAGCAGAAATTTTGGGATATCTACAGAGACCGGGTTACAGAGCTATCTAAAAGACCAATATCCCTGCTAGTGTTTCAGGCCATGTTATTTTCATCATGCAGCGTGAGTGAAAGAAGCCACCACTACTCATACTTCCTATGAAAAGACGCCTGGGTTATTAACATCGAGCAGTTTGTATCGAAAAAAACCCTTTGCTTATTGGGATTCCAAAGTGCCAAAGTTGCGAAGGCATCGTTATATAGGCGAGCAAAGGTCGGGCACTTCAATATGATATTTACTACTTGTGGTTCAAACTGATACGTAAGAGTAGCTGCTATATGATTTTCAAACTGAGTCTTCATCTCTTGAACTGGCTCAAGCATCACTACTTCTCAGCCATTGGTGTCCCAAAATCTCATCGCCAGGTATGAAACAGCCCAGCAGCCTCTGGCTAAGTATAGCCATCAGGCACGCAATATTAGTTGGAGCACACCATTCAGTTTGCCATTCTACATCTAAAGTACACAAACATGGCTCGTCACCGAAGAACAATTCAAACCTCTTCAGACGGCTATGGTGGTCTTGTATTATTCGTGATCGCATGCTAGCTCTAAGTTGGCGACGAAGTTTACAAATTCTGCCTTCAATGGGTGATCTGGATTCTGCTGAAGTTATCGGCTTCTCTGAACTATCCAGTGAGGTTGGGTCATCAGAGGTTTACAGCCCCGGGGAGAAGCAGCAGATGATTCGCATTATTGAATCAACAGCGAAGCTTTGTATCATTATGACAGATTTGATCTTACTTTTATACCCATCCTCATTATATGTTACTTCTCAGAGTGACAAAGCGTCTACACTTGGGGAAACTGAAACTGCTTTCGACCAATGGTATCTCGAATGCTGTGCTCAGATTTCAGGCCATCGGCAGGGAATAGACCGCAGCCCCTCAGAACAGTGGGTTCAATTACATACCAGCTCAATGATTGCGACATATCAGTGAGTCTCTTATACAACAAAACAATAACAGGAGCACGGTAGCTAACCTCAAGGCAAGCACTACCAAAGTAGCCTTATATCAATACCTAGCTTTCAAGGACTCAATATCGTCACCGGTCATTAAGTTACCTGAAGAAATTAGCTGGATGCATGTAAACGGCAAGTACCACGATCAATTACAAGATGCTATCCTCAGTTCAACCCAGAAACTGGTTGAAATTTCCGATCACGGCATGAGTCAATGGATCCCTGCCCACTTGTGAGTTGCTACAATAAGCTAAAGAAAACTTTCCATCCCTCTAATTTTATTCATTTGCTTGTCGAAGATTGGTGTCTACCGGCACGTCTCTCCTTGTCCATATTTTATATGCGAAAACGACCGACCTAGAAGACTACATCATTCCATTAACTACAGACGAACAGGCAATGAAACTAAGACGCCGATCATTGGGCTCCCTGATAGAAATGTTGGACATTGCCGACGATCACTATAACGACGTTCAATACATCCTCGAGCCTCTTCGTGAATTTTCTCGTAATAGTGGCGTTGGCATGTTGCTGAGGAAGTTACTAACGCGAAAGGAGGGAGCCCAAAAGTCATCGAGTTGGATTAAGACCACTTTCGCAGATGCAAGAGACTATATCCACCTTCAAACGATCCTGGAAATAACACTCTCCGAGGGTAACCTTCCGGAGAGAAGCGATCTAGCCTCTTCGCTTAAGTTTGCGAATGATAATAATACAATAACCCCCGAGTCTTCCGACAATAGCGATCAATCACTGCTCGGTCTCTCACAAAGTTCTTTACTCTCCGATGCCGAGCAAAATTATCAGTCAACTTCCTCCAATACGGGAGCTTTATCAACCCAAGGCCCCTCATTATCAGATGATAGCCCATCCCCTTTCGTTGATTGGTGGTTCTCTGGGAAGAACGGTACATCTTCGCCACTACCAAGTCAGAGCTTAATACAGCCGGAACCAGGGATAGAATCCCTTGATGACTGCAGTATGCATATTCCAGGGGAAATTCCGCGGATTGGCAGTGGCCTTTTGGATGAGGTTGAACTGAAAGAGCTCTTTGCCGAAAGTGTATCGGGCAAGAGTAGCCCATATTAAAGTGTTAGTGAGGTTTCCAATAAATCACTACCATAGACTATATCCATAACACGTATAAATGAATAAATAAATGATCTATCTTCTTTACTCGAAGCTGGGTCAAGGTTATCACTTGTAATGCTGAGCCCATCCAACATTTCGTCTCACACACGGGGTTATTGGAAGAATCAACGGAAAACAAAGTCTGCGTTTTAGGATATATGACAGTCTCCTTTAGAAAGGTCCGGAATAGGAGAATTGCAAAAAGCAAAGGCAATCTGTTGAAAAGGTACAATATGGGACTTTGCAGCACGTGAGTTTCAGTGGAGACATCGACCGACTAATAATAAATGGAAGGATCTAGCCTTACAACCTCATTCCGTCATCATTGGCTCAAAACCAAAAGCCCCGCTTCTTGTCTGTAGCGAGCATCTCTGGCACGGACACGACAAATGCCCTCATTCTCCTGTGACACGCGGTAGGCGCCGATACACGATGTCTGATGAGAGAGCCTCTGCCGAAGCCTCTGCATCCCAGCCACCAACCTCCGGGTCTTCCTTGCTCTCACCGCGAGTATGTGAAAGGTGCCACAAGAGCAAAAGAAAATGTGATAAAGCCCTGCCGCAGTGTGGACGATGTGTGAGGTGTGTTTCATCCCTCCTGCCCGATGCTGTCTCCTTTATTCCATTGCCACTTTTCTAAAGAAGATCGACACCCCAGACTTCAGAGTACCTGCAGCTATGATTACTCCGTCAGGTCGTCTCACAGTAGCCCAAACAGCGATAACCATTCCGCTTCCGCCAAAGCCTCGCCCCCCGAGCTCCCAAGCGTAAAGGCAGACGACGATTACCAGGCTCGGGCAATCCTCAGGGCATTCAACGTCAACTGGCTACAGTCTCTCGTCCAATACTTTTCAACCGTTCACAGTGTATGTATATCTTGACCAATTAGGTCTTTTTCAATACCAGCTACTTGTCCCCAATTCAGAGCTCCCTCTGAGTGATAGTATCGATAACCAATCCCTCATAGTGGTTCAGTATTATCCGACCAGATACCTTCAAGGTCTTAATTCAGCAGCATTCCGATTCCGACAATGGAGCCTGGACAAATTCGTTAGAAAGCGATGAGTATGCCCTACTTATTATCTGTATCCATCTCGTCACAGATACTACTGCCCTTACGAGATCAGAAGAGGACCTGTTTGGGCCCATCTACCGGGGCGCCAAGCGAGCATTTGCATCACTGGCCTGTTTGTCAACGCCTACACCTGAGTTGATGCAATGTGGCGCCTTGATATCCCTCTTTGAATTTGGCAACGGCAGGGCAACTTTTGCCTACAGGACTCTCGGAGAGACAGTCACCATGTCCCACGTTGCTTCCCTCCAAAAGTGCAAATACTACCCCCAGAGACCTACTCTTCTCCCAGCTGAAGAGCAGAGCACATCTCTGTGGTGGGGGATGTTTATCCTCGATCAGTAAGCCTTGCTGTTTTCTCATCGCATAGCCTCCGTGCCTGGATCAGTCTTTCTCATACGATATTTTGATAGATACATTCACCTTGACTCGGCTGCCAAGGATCTACCACTGCTTCTAAACAAGCCCAATGATGACGACCTTCTTCCCACCTATAGTGTTCTCTGGGACGGAAGTCGTTATCTTCCTTACAACAAGATGCTCCCTGTGAGCATAGACGTTTCAGAGCACTTGGGGACATTCCAAAGATCTGCTCAAGCAGCAACTTTACTACACGCAGCCCATCTTTGGAACAGTGCGCTACGTTCCGCCACCAAGCTTCCCTCTGTTGCGGAATTCGCCCATATCGACCGCAATATTCGCAGCGCGTTGGATGCCATGCTGTCTCAGTGTGACGGATGGGAGGTGTTTTGCGACGGATTCGCAATGCTGATGAGGTAATTGGATCCTCCAAATCTCGGACGCCTCTTTCTAACTACTATATATAGCTCTTTCTTTATTTTATATCGCCCCTATTTACACTACTCTAGGGCCAAACCGCAAGATCCCCTGGGGAGCCCAACCGACGAGGATATGACCCAGTCTTTCGCCGCGGCAAGATTTGCCGTGCGGTTCATTCACGACTTGGCTATCAACTTCAACAATCACCTGGACAAGCATCAGGAGTGGTTAGCCAACCTGGCACCCCCGGCGACCATTTCGTGCTTCCTGGCAGCTGATCATATTGCACTATTTGATAACGTACACGAGGATAGCAAAGCTGGATTTCTGGAGATACAAAAAAGCTTGGAGACTTTCAGTAAACGATGGAGAATAGGAGGTAACTCGAAAGCTCTTACACTCTAGCAATCTGATGTTCACGTGCTAACATATCCTAGAAAACATGCTTATGGCCATGAAAAGGCTTGACTACATGTCCGAATAGCTTTCAAAATGCAAGAATGCATCACAGCCTTATCGGTCTGCTCTAATTGTATTATTAAGTTTATCTTTATCAAGATCTTCCGGAGAGGAGAAATACATCTACAAGACTCTTGTTCTTCTTTTCGAACGGAAGATGACAGCCATACTTTGTCTAATTGAGATATGTTTTGATGAATAGCAGATTACTATTTTTCAGGGGTGGCCAGTTGTTACCTGTCTGTCACCTGGTTGATATCAGCTGTCACCCGGATTCACACGAGTATCCAAAACACGAATCATCACTTAAAAGAGATAAGAACTCTAAATAACAATGCTATCTTCAAAGTAATACTAAATAGTCTATACACATATGAAATAAATAAAGAAAAACATCACTCCTAATGAAGCCCGCTCTCCCCCGTCTCGGCCATATACTGCTGGCACTTGACCAGCATACTAACCTGCTCGCCCACCTTGTCCAGATGCCCGAGGACCTTCTTGTTCCCGTCGGTAAAAGTCAAGATGGAGTACGGGATGCCCGTCTCCTGGCAGAAGACCCGCACGAGCGCCTGCACCTTCCTCAGGTTGTGCCGGGGCACGCGGGGGAAGAGGTGGTGGATGACCTGGAACTGCAGGCCGCCGTGGACAAAGTCCATCCAGGCGGGGCAGTCGACGTCCATGGTGGTCCGGAGCTGGCGCTGGGCGAAGGACTCGCTCTCGCCCAGATCGGAGGTGGACATGCCCCAGTGGGAGAGGGTGATCTGGACGTGCAGCGGCATGGTGATGACGTGGCTGACGAGGATGAAGACGACGCGGGCGGTCCAAGTTGGGATGTTGCGCCAGCAGAGGACGTAGCCGAAGAGGAACCAGTAGCAGGCCATGAAGGTGATCTCGGTTGGGCGGATCCACCATGCCGTGGTGGTCCCGAGGCCGGTGGAGCGGTTGCCGAGGACGTGGAGCCAGGAGAGGAGGTAGAGGTTGAAGCGGGCGATGCCCATGACGGGGTAGTAGGTGTACTTCTGGAAGGGGACGAGGATCTCAGAGGCCTTGTCCCAGACGTAGGTGAAGTCGTAGTAGGTGGAGTGTAGGGACTTGAAGAAGGAGGGGCAGGTAGCGAAGAAAGGGAGGTTCTGGATATCAGGGTCATGTTCCTGGGCTCAAGTTAGTTGACGTTCGACATTGATAGTCAAGCAGACAGGGATACGGGGGGCACGAACGGGTTGGTTTGTGATCAGGTGATGGACGTTGTGGCTACTCTTCCACCAGCCGATGGAAAGTCCACAACAGAAATCAGCAATGAACAAGCTGATGAAGGTGTCGATATTGAAATTGTGTGTGATGGCAGTGTGGGCTGAGTCATGAGCTGAAAACATGATTTGATGCTACAAGTATATGCCAATTAGTAAACGCGTAGATGGATAGGTGTCAACACCAGAAGGGTTAGGAAGTCTTACCCAGAAGAGGCCTAGACAGATGGCCGACGGGACGAACCACTGCCATCGGAGGAAGACAATGAACGCAGCAAACAATGTGAAGTACCGGGCACACTCTTTGCCATAGTCAAGGTACGGGGTGTTGTAGTACCCCATGTCGACAATCTTCTGGTGGAGTTCACCATACTTCTGGGCAATGTCCTGCTGGAGGATGGGCTCTACCGAAGGGTACTCCTCCAAGTCCCGGCCAACGTCCCTCTGCATGGCCCAGTCAGTGTACTCTGTGGGGGACAAGTGACGGATCTTGGGGGCGGGACGGGAGGCATCTGCCGTAGCATTGCGTCTCCGGACAGCCGAAGAGTCCGAAGAGTCCGGGGCAAGGCCAGCCTCGTACGCCTTCTTCTCCAGGGACTCCGCGGAGTCATCGGCGATGCTGCTGCTGCTGGATGCTGCAGACGTCGCCGACGAGGCCCCGTCGCCAATGTGACTGAGGAGATCCTCATCATCATCCGACTCAAGGGTCTTGGCTGTCTCGCTGGGGGTGTAGATGCCGCCTCTAATTGGCGGTGTCATGTTGGGCCACGGTCCCGCTGGCTTCCGGCCTATCCGAAAAGCCTTCATTTTCTGCACGGTGGCGGCGGAATGATACCTGCAGATGCATATGTCAGCTGGGGCCAGAAAAAACGACTAAAGATTCATAAGCAAACTCCGAAGCCCCGATAGCTCCAGCTTTTCAATTTAATTCAAGATGCCCCGGGTTCGGGTGTCAGATCTCTCCCTTCCCCCATCTCGGAGCCCTTGAGCTTAAAATAACGTTATTCTCCCCCCTCTGCTACCCAGGATCTGGAGATCTGGAAATCCGCATTCACTAACTGGTGCACACACACATGAAGCAAGGAGACAAGACTAAGATGGCTGGAAAAAGGACCTATCACGAGCTCAGGGCTGCTCGTGGCACATCCAAAAAACACTCTACCACCGGACTCCAGGGATGATCTTTTGGGATTTGCGGCAGAAAAGACAAATGAAAGAAAGAAAGGACAAGGGCGGGAGCAAATATCGCTTCGATGGAGATGAGGGCTGGGCATGTCTCTTACACTGTGATTTCATGAGTGGCATCTCTCCCAATCATGTGTTTGATGACCAAGTCACCTCCTGGGTGTCTGTTGAGCCAGGAGTCGAGTCGGAGAACGTAATCGTCCATGATTACGATCGCTTTCCCCTCTGCAATCATCTCCTTCACCTGGCATGGCGACACAATGTCGTCGCGACCCATCTTGAAGGTTCAATGGGTTCCGGCTGGTATAAATGTGTAGCGTCGCGTCGCAAAGGTCGATGGATTTTCGATAAAGGGGTCGGATCGCACAAAGGTTGCGCTTGGGACAGGCTGTCGGATTCTCGTCGCCGGCAGGTCTATTCAACGGACACAATGCTGATGATGAAGCTGGCGTTGGGCAGAAGGGTCACGGCTGGCTTCAATTGGGAAGGCTAGAGGATGCTTTTGAGCAAAGACGTGATCAGTCGGTCAAGACCCTGCTTGCATGGTGGCCAACAACGATTACGAGCGTCTCGGAAGGAAGTCGAGGTTATGGAACGATATGACAGGGGGGAGCATCCACAGATATCTCTCGAGAGGGAGGCGAGGGATATATCTACGGCCCAGGCAACCAAGAAGGGGAGAGAGAGGGAGCAACACCGACCGGGAGCCTCCGACCCGCGGCCACGTCTTTGCCAGGAGGAGGAACCAGAGGATAACGGGGAACTATTGGGGGGCCGCCTGCTCGTACCGGCGACGGAGAGTAGGGGCAGTTGCCGACACACCCCAAGAAGGGGTCGGGGCCTGGGAAAATGGACTCATCTCCATCCCGTATGGTTGAGGACCCATACCTCCATGGGGTGCGTCGTTAGCTGGGAGGGAGAAAGAGATGGACGGTCCTCGTTGATCGAGACGCGCAAAGCCACAAGGGGCTGACGACAAAGTGGAAATTGGGGGGTGGATATCGAGACCAGTCCAGTCAATGAGTCGGACGGGCGAACAACTAGCATTGGAGCCATCAACGGCTTGGCTAGCATGATCAACATAGCCGTTCAGAACGCTCCCCGGGGCTACGTGGGCGAGGTGAGATGGAGAGATAAGCAATGGCTTGCGGCAGAGATGAAGATACACACCCTTGGCGGGTACCTTGGCAGGATCCTTGGCAAGAGGGCAACGCCATGAGCGAAGGTTAAACCGAGGGAGCAATTTTGCGAGCGGGAGATTCAAGTGGGAAAAGGAAGGTGGAGGAGCCGGCGCTCAATCCAGAATGGAGCTGGAGGACCCTTAGAACAGGGGCTCGCACGTTGGTTCAAGAATATCAAAGGGCTGTGCATCCGGGAGCGGGGCGGATAGGAGACTAGCCAGGTCGAACCCCAGGGACGGAGCAGCAGAAGCAGAAGCATCCCCTCAGCAGGCGGGAATATGAAAGGCCTGGAACAATTCGCGAAGGGGGCCTGGGGACAAGGCCAGGATCCCGCACTGACCGATGCTTGGCCCAGATGACTGGGACCAGGTCCCTAGGTATGGCAAGCATGGGTCCCCACCCCAAGATGATTGTGAACACTTTCTCTCCACAGCAATAGGTCAATTGGCTTCCCCTCGTACATTTTGCCCGAGTTCTTCTGGTCTCCTAGTCATGTCCCTCATTCTTGCTCGAATAAGGTCCGTAAAGGGGGCTGCCCGCGTCCAATCAGGGGCTGAGCTACAATTTTAAATTGGTCGGCCTAATTTAGTGGTAAAAATAGTGGAAGGCCCTGTAGTTCAGTGTGGAGTTTCCTCTGCGCTGCTCTACTGTCGGCTTTGTCTCTCAGTGGCTGCACGTTCTCTGCTCACGTTCTAGTAGCCGGTCATCGTTCACGACGACATATTCGCCGCTCCGTTCGTGACGCGTTATTGCGAGTCAACTGGGACTGCTTCCCGAGTATCTTGCTGAGGTGTGGTAGGTAGGCCGGTTCAGGCAGCAGCAGAAAGCAGCGTAGACAAACGTACCAACATGCAGGTACATGACGCGTAGATTCCATGTTGGTTGGGAATTGCGGCCTTTGTTGGCGTGTTCTGATCCTGCCAACGCCCCCTCATCTGTTATACCGTACAAGTAGCCTTGGCGATCGACTGTCTTCGCCATTCCGTCTCTCAGGAGCGCCCAGCCAGGCAGTTTACCTATTCAATTAGAATGCCCTGTCTTCTACAATTTAGTTTCTAACACCAGGGCACTACCTAGAGAAATAGGCACCTGTAGTGAAGGCGTCAGAGGCTAGAGGCGAGCCGTCCAGTGGCTAAATCCACTGTATTCTGCGGACCCCAGCCAAGCTACAGAGGCTTAGCTGCCCGCTACACGTAACCGACTCCTGAACATCGTCCACGCGTCCACAAATGCAGGCACAGCGCCGAGGGGCCTGATGTCATCCACCGTCTGATCAACACAGCACGCACCACGATGGATTAGACTCTGTTTCGAAGAATTTTCCTGTTTCGTCATGTGAAATGGAACAACCCGAGGCGAGGACACAATGCGAGACATTACCCGACACCCTCGCATTATGTTCTGGGATGCGACATAAAAACCTCGTAAGTGGGCCCCCCGGAGAATCCCCGATCCCAGGCTACGAGCTGGTGCCATGACTAGCAATTACCTTGTTTTACTCCTTCCAATATACACGTAGCCCCTCCGTTTGGCACGAACCAGGTGTAGCTGACTAGTTTTGACGGCACCACATCTTTGCGACGAGCCCAATCACGAGTCAAGAGTTCGTCATGTGCCATATTCCAGCATTGGCTCCCTCCTTGGAACCACCTAAACTTCATGATATTGTCTAGCGTGTAGGGTAGGCGCGTTGTGAGGGACAAGAGGCTTTACTCAGACACCCTAAAGGCCGCTGTCTATACTTTAATTTCATATTATTTACACACTCAAAAGTTAAATGTGTAGTACACAAGTAAGGTACCAAAGGTAATCAGTTATTAGCAAATGGTGCTGTTTGTTCTCTTGGAAACCTCCCACGCCCCACAAATTCAGTCTCATGTAATACCCTACATCTTGCTTGGGGTCTGGGAAGAGAAGTCCCGAAATAAACGGATATGAGCTTGGAAAGACTTGAAGTTTGTAACTTAGAAGAGGAGGAAGTGGGGAGGAAAGCAAAAGGAAACAACGGAGAGGTCGCTCCCCAGAGCATCATATACTAGAATCGCCCAATGATTCTTTTTCCAAAATCCCCGGCGTCATCCATCAATTTATTATTCTTGCCGCACGCTAGTTGCTGAAAAGAATTACTCACGAGTGTTACGGCCCAGACTAAGAATCAATAACTATCAACGACAGAAAACAAATAATAAAATTGAGCGATGACACAAATAGACTACAAGAGGAAAAATAGAGCGGGATAAGAGAGGAAGATACAAGAAAGGGGGAAAAAATCCAAGACGCGAAACGAGGACTACTCTGAAATTAATTGTTTCTTTTGTCATGTTCCTGTCTGATCCTCAATAAACTCCTTTCAGACCCTCAACAATTCCCTGAGCAATCCCCGTCACGGTTTGAAGCTCAATGCGACGGCTCTTGATGTCCGCCTCCGCTTTTTCGGCTTCTTGGTTTGCCTTACTTATTTCTGACTTAAGTAAATCCCTCTGGATTTGAGTCCGGTTGGTTTGGGTTGGCTTTAGGGTTGCACCTCTCGTCTTACGGTCATCGTTGGTTGGTCCTTCTTCAGTATCAGGAAGAAAGAGGCTATCAAGCTCTCCCAGTTGGAACCGAGAAGTGACGGTAACCAATAATGATTCCATTTTACGGCAATATGCCTCGTCGATTTGCTGCTTGATCGAGTTGAGGTCTCGTAGAACTCCCGAGATTTTATCCTCGAGAGTGAGGGGTCCGGAAGGCTCTTTCACATTAGCTATGGACATACTGTAGTCGGATTGGGTTTGGGAAAGCTCGCCAAGTATCGTCCTAGCTTCCTTGGCCGTTTTTTCCCGCCGTTTCATCGTCGAGAGGCTTATACGCTCCCAATCATCAACCATACGATTGACAATGTTGCAGAAGTCGCTTGATGTTTCCTGGCCAGTGCTCTCGAAAGCAACGCGAAGAAGCCCCTTAGGGCCCCAGAGGAATGAAAGCTCGGTAATTCGACGCTGGGCTGCAGTGGTGGCCCTGTCCATGCACTGCATAGCTGCGAAGCTAGGAGAGCGCCTGCAAGCACAAGCACAAGCACGGATGTCTCTTGGAAGCCAGTCACATCTCCAGGCCAAGCAAAGTCGACGTTTAAGAACTTCTTTTTGCTCCTCCAAGGAGACGTGCTCACGAGTTACGTCGGGGCCCATGTTTTCAGTGGAAGAGGGAAAAGAGAGAAGACTCTGCGCTGGACCTGACTCTGCTTGATTGTTCGTATGTCGTTGGGGTAATACGCAGTGAGATTGGCTTCGTATGGGAATAAGAGAGTATACATCTTGGAGAGCGATGATTATTCTTGCGCCTGCGTATACAGTATATATAGGTGTTTGGTGATGATGGTGAGGGAGGGCTGGGTATGACGAGAAGATGTGAGTGAAAGACGAGGGTTAGATGGGAAGAAAGCAAGCGCCTTCATAGAATGCAACTACAGTTGAAGAAGGTACGCTCAAAAAGCAAGGTTTACACATTTAACTTGGCAGACTTAACTAGCTATAAGGAAAGGGGGAGGGTTTCTTTGTAAGCGCCCAAAAGGATCTGATCTGATAGACAGCGGGCTTTATATCGTGGTTTCGTGGTTCGTGTTTGCGTGTTCACGATGGTGTTGTTTACTGAGTCGGCAACTACGTAGCTCATCAAAACAAGCAAATAGAAACAACGACGGCGAGTTGCAAAAGGCATACCTCCGACCGTGGCGAATACAAACTTGGTCTCTAGGCAGTAACCACAATGTGTCTGATTGCAAGAACTAATTTACCTTAAGAGAGGAGGGCTGTATATTTTGGCATGAAGGCTGTTTGTTTGTCCCACTATTGAACACGATCTTATCAAATGTTCTTATCTTATCTGGTATCGCAGCTGGCAGCTGACTAACATAGCAAGATGATCTCACATGTGCCCTGCCGAGCCGGGCCGTATTTGTTCCGTAATTCTCCCAAGTTAGTCGGCAATCAAGGTCGAACGTGTCATGGAACATACCATGGGACCATGCCTCTGCCCTCTGCTGCTCGAAATAGTTGGTACGGCTTCGCGTTGGCAGGTCATTGCCGCCTGAAGCTGTTTGCCCGAATACTTGTGCAGGGCCACGATAGATTCTGTGACGCACAGTCGACCATGTCGAGAATCATCCCACCTGGTCCGAGGTAATAGACAACAAAGTAGAAAGATACTGATTAAACTGCGACAGGGAACTGCGACAAGACATGTCGAATTCATACGAGTTCCAGTCCCTCCGATTCCCAGTTGAGCTTGAGAGCTCGCTCGATGTTCCCAACGCGCCGCTCGAAACCGACTCGACCGTGATTCTCGTCATTTCTCGGCCCGTACCTGTCGTCCCAGAAGTAGTCCCCGAAGGGAAACGTTGTTCATATAACTCGTTGCTGCCGAGGCCACTCAGCAAGGATGGTGGCTTGTCACGTCTGTGAATTGGAGTCCTGTCGGGAAATATCTACACCTCATGGTCTCGCTCGGCAACCATTGCCATGGACGAAACGGTCGACAATGATAAATATATACGAACTCATGGATATATTCATGGTCGTTGGTGTCCATGTGGGACTCCTCCCGTGCGTAGATACTGTGTAATCAAGTCATGGAAGGTGGCCGCCTCGACATCTACCGTAAGGCCAATGGATTGTCTGATCCGGGTGCCCTTGACCAGTTGGACTGCTCGTATCCTTAACTGCTCAACCAAAGGTTGTCTTTACAAGCGTGTCTTCCGTGTTCGTCCAACAGTTTTACGGTCTGGGTGAATCACCACATGTAATGATCATAGCCAAGCAAGATATTTTTGAGTGCATCAAATTAGATTCGTTGTAAATTATCATCGCTGTCTATAATGCTGTCCGGCCGCACAGGCATACCATGCCGCCATGCAATCTGTCTGTCATACCTCGACACTTACGCCAGCATCGTGGTTAGTCGTAGCTTTTCTCCCACCCGCAGCAGTGATGCTCAACCACTCCTGGCTACTCTATTGGATAAATATGAAAAACGCCCATCCGCCGACATTATGGCTCCTTACTATGCTCCTATACTTGACTCGGGGAGGTGCTGTCTCGTTTCGTTCGCGGCCATGACATGAACCGCTTACTCGACCTTCTTCTGGTCCTGGATCTTCTGGAGCTTCTTCTGTCGGCGGCGCTGGTAGGCCTCGCTGCCGGCCTCGGTGTCGAGCATGTAGTCCCACCAGCGGAAGCTGGAGGCGTAGTTGCCGATGAACTTCTCGTGGTGCAGGTCGTGGTGGTCCGCGCCGGCCCAGACGGGCAGGAAGTGGCGCAGGCTCCAGGGGAAGTCGTAGCCGCTGTGGGCGTCGATGGCCTGGCACATGCGCAGCATGATCCAGACGTACATGGTGACGAGGTGCAGGTCGCCGGTGATGGCGAGCTGCACGACGGGGGAGCCCACGACGCCGAGACCGAGGATGGCCGTCTCGATGGGCGAGGCGTACTCGGAGGCGAGGCCGAAGGGGGCAGAGTAGGTGTGGTGAAGCTTGTGGATCTTCTTGTAGAGGTAGCGGGTGTGCAGGGCGCGATGGGCCCAGTAGTGCCAGGTGTCTTCCATGACGAAGCAGATGGCGATTTGGAGGGCCATCTTCCAGGCGGGAGGGAAGGGCACACCGTACTGCATGCCGAGGTAGGTGGCGATGGGGTGGAAGAACCAGATCTGGGGTAGCTCGGCGGTGAAGTGGATGAGGAGGACGAGGCGGGCGCAGTCCCACTGCTCCTTGAGGGTGGGCATCTTGGCCAGCTGGATCTTGTACTTGTTGAAGTAAGGGAAGAAGTCGAGGACGAAGAAGGGGAGACAGCGGCCGAAGTAGACGATCTCGTGGAGCGCGAGGCTCATGATGCCGGTCGCGTAGGTGTCATTCTGCATGTAGAGGTACCAGGCCTGCAGATAAGGTCAGTTGGCTGCTCTTTTTGGCACCAAGGGGTAATATTCAAAGACAAGACATACAGTCCAGAGAGCCTCGAAGTATCCGAGAGTCGGGTTCTCCTTGGATACGGTATCGACGATTCTGAAGTAGCCCTGGCCGGCTGGCAGGGTCGTGTTTGTGCCTCTGGTTCGGGGGGTAAAGTTAGCAGCGTCCTCGCGACAAAACAGCGACGATTGAGGGAAAGGCTGAGATCAAACTTACAGTCCGTCCATTGTGCACAAGTCCAATGCTGGGAATGGCGGTTGGTGCTTGGAAGAATGGTGTTGTTCTAGAAAACGGCTGGGCCAGGTGGGATGGGACAAAGGGGCTTGATTAATTATTATACACCGCGACTCTCCTGACAGTCCTTGGCGGCATTTGTTAAGCAAAACGTAAAATGAGGTGGGACGGATGAAGAGAGATCCGGACCCAGATCAGATTAGATCTGTGGAAGAGTAGCCAATGGCATCCTCTTCTGCGTCTGAGATGGAGATTCTCCTGGCCGATCGACTGGGAGCTACGGCCCAGAAAGGCATAGATCTGGCCTGCCAGACGCATCCCCGACGTATTCGTGTTGCTAACTTTTGAGGGACTGTGCCATCTGGCCAATCCGCGTGCCCGAGGCGAGTGGCGGCTCAAAGTCAAGCGGCGAGGGTCTGGAGCCTCCGCACCGGAAGCTGGTCTTCCCGTGCGCGTGGCATCGTACGGTGTCTTGCTACGACCTTCCGGAATCCAGGACGCCATGCCCAAGCGCTTGCGAGGGTATATCCGTGCTCTCAAAGTCAGATTGCCGAACCGCCTGGGCTGGCCTCGGTAATCTAGCAATCGCGATATCGAGATCTGACCGTGATAAGAGAATACGAGAGTGGATACGAATACGAACAAGATGCGGGAGGAGCGCGCCCGGTGCAGAAACGCGCCTGCCTTCAGTGCATTTCAGCGGCACCCTTCTAGAAGCCAAGTTTTACCTACCCTAAAGTCCCAAACTGTCATACTCAACGCAAAGCATCATACGATACGACCTTCATCCTTCCGCGATACCATAGCCTGATGCTTTGCGCTCAAGCTGACGCACATCCTTGCGATGTAACGGCATTTTGATTGCAATGCAGGCAAATCACGTGAGAACCAACTGTCAGCCAGCGAGAATGCAAAGCTGCGTTATCCCAACATGTCGTTCCTGAGGGTGAGTCGCCCTTCCGCAAGTCGGACCGCGAGTCTTCACCATGGCAGCGCAGAAGGCTCCCATAGAGTCAATCATTGCTGTCGAGCCCGTTAATGAAGATGGCCCAGATGTCTTCCAAAGCGTGAGGTAGGCTTCACACTGCGCTCCATGCACGATACGTCAATTGCATTCGCTAAATGGGTCACGATGACGGGATACAGTGGCCTTCATGACCAGAAAAACGCTCGATCCGTCTTTGGTGGGATCCTCATCAGTCATGCCATTGGCGCCGCCAGCCAGACCGTGCCCCCGGAATATGTCGTGTGCTCGTCCAAGTCGTCATTCATCCGCCCGGCAGCCGGCGAGGAGACGATCAAGTACGCCGTCGAGAGGACGGCAGACACTCGTGGATTTGTCACCCGCCTCGTGCGCGCATACCAGGGCCCCGAGAAGTTGCTTCTGTATCTCTCCACCATCACTTTCCAGAACAAGAAGAGCTCGGCTTCTCGCAACATACTCACCTATGGCCCGCCTCCACCAGACCTCGGTGGGATCAAACCCGACGACATCCCCAAAGCTTCCCTGCCGCAGATTATGCACTGGTCAACTAAGCAAGACTTCCCGGTGCATGACCGCAACTACCTCAAGTACAGAGAACCATGTGATTGGCGCCCGTGCGAGTTTACCGTAGCCGACGAGCCTACGGAATTCCGGATGCACGGCTTTGTCCGGTCGCCTGAGATATCTACAGACAGCCCTGGCATGCATATGGCAGCGATAGGCTATATATCGGATTCTTACATCATCGGGCCTTCGCTTTATGCAAACATGAGCAAGGTCGGTCGTATGATCGAAAATGTGGCCATTGCGGTCAGTTTGAATCACAGTGTGGTCTTCCACGACCTTGATGCAAGGGCGGATCAATGGATGGTCTGCGAGAGAAAGTCCTCCTGGGGCGGCGATGGCAGAGTCCTCACTCACCAGCGAATCTGGAACGTCGAGACGGGCCGCCTGGTCATCTCCTGCGCTCAGGAGGGCATTGCCCGGATCAAAGACGCATCATTTAAGCTGTAGGGTACGCGAGCGACGACAGCCAGAGTCTGGATTGTCGGCTTGCCATGGGGCAAGACTTTGAGGCACTCGAAAAATCAATTTTGCCCCAGAAAGCCCCATTTTCATTTCCTGTACCTGTCGTGGTGAATGGGGGCGCGGATATTTGGTCGGTGCCGGTCGAGCTCTTTGTTACAAGTCAATCCGAGAAGGTAGCCTTCTTAATTTGTGCCTTTGTAGTGTATACTCTCTTCACCCGGGCCACTTCAACAATTCGCGCGTGCCTGCGTGCTCCCTGCATACAACTGGGTCCGCGCGTGAGGATTTTTCGCTGTTTCCGCCAATCACACCTGATGTTCTAATCAATCCTTTCTTTTATCAATCAGTAGGATGCACATGACCCTTTAACTGCGAGGGTAGGAGCTGAAATCTCACCAAGAAATATCGCTCACGTGGGGTGAACGGCTGATCATTATGAGCGGGATAAAACCGAGTTGTGTGCGTAGGAGACACTTTTCCCCGGCTCTGCCTTGGAAGTTGAGACTCCGCCAGCCTAGAACCGGAGACTATCTCATTTGATCCCTGGTTCGATCTCGGCATCTGGTGCCCAAGGAGCTGTGCTGTATTCGCTCAGCCATGTCTAAACAGGGGTATATGTCGCTGCCGCCGAGGGACTCTCCTGCTCCAAGCCCGCCACTGAACACCCAGTGGAGGCGAATATCCTTCAGACTTTTGTCGGTATTGATATCAATATGTATATTCGTTTCTCTGTCCCAGCACCACCGCTTTGTGGGCAACGTATTGCATTTTGACGAACCCAACGGTGGTGAGGGGTCCTCCTACTTCAGCTGGGAGAGCATTAAACCCCAGGAATCATTCGAGTTTGTGCCGTGTTTCGTTTCGTTTCAGTGCGCCCGTCTCTCCGTACCTCTGAACTGGAATACTACGGCAGAGCAAAGAGAGAACGGCCCTCGCGCGGCTATCGCAGTCATCAAGCTCCCTGCCAAGGTCCCCGTGACCGACCCGCGATATGGAGGGCCGATTCTGCTGAACCCCGGCGGCCCCGGTGAGTCGGGGGTCTTTCAGACTCTGGGTGATGGGAAGAGCCTGCAGAGTATTCTTGATAACTCTTTGGAGCCGGGCTCCCCTAAATCCGGCTCATCGAGTGGCAAGTACTTTGATATTCTGTCCTTTGACCCAAGAGGGGTGAACAACACCACGCCTTCTTTGAAATGTTTCATAGATGCCTTCAATCAGCAGGCTTGGCTCCTGGGTCTACCTGACTATGGCCTGCTTTGGCATAGCGAGACCACCATCGGAATGGAATGGGCCAAGGCGGAGGCGCTGGGTTTAAGTTGCTCATATGGGGAAGGCGATCACGGCATACTGCGCTACCTCAACACTGCACAGACTGTAGAAGACATGTTGCAGATCGTAGAGCAACACGGGAAATGGAGGGCACTAGAGGTGACTAGGCTGTTGTCCGCTGCGAAGCCGGTTGACCAAGAGAAAACACGCGAGATCATAGAGCGCACTGCGTATAAGCCAGGCAAGGAATTGATGCAGTATTGGGGCATGAGCTATGGTACAATCATCGGCTCAACCTTTGCAGCAATGCATCCAGACCGAGTTGGCAGTCTCGTTATTGATGGAGTAGTTGATCCGGCAGACCATTACGCAGGTGCCTGGCTCACTCAGCTACAGGATTCCGACATGATCATCTCGAAGCACTGCGACTATTGTTTCCAAGCGGGCCCAGAGGAATGCCCTCTCTACACTGGCACATCCCCTGCAGATATAGAGGCGCGATTCACGTCTATTCTCGCCACCCTGGAACAGAATCCCATCGCCATCCCCGTGGCCCCATCACTGGATGGCGTCAGTTCGGGTCCCGCCATTGTCACTTATGGCGATCTACACCTCAACCTGCTCTCCGGGATGTACTTCCCCTTCGCCATGGCGGAGAAGTTGTTCGAGATACTCCTCGCTGTCGAGTCAAGGAACGCATCGTCCCCAGCTCTTGTAGAAATCGTATCCCAGAAACAGGCCATCCTGAACCCCTTCGCGGCCGGCCCAGCTCCATACGTTTCCGGCTTCGGACCCTTCCAGGCTATTTCGTGCATGGACAGCGGGGGGCCCACGAACCTGACCCGCGAAGAGTTCCACGAATTTGTGGCGGTTCTGCACTCTCAGGGCCGGTGGATCAGCCGCAGCTGGGCACGCAATAAGCTTGCCTGCCTGGGATACACCAGCCAGCCTGCGTGGAGGCCCAGCCTGGACTTCAAAACGCAGCAGTGGGCGAACACCTCGCACCCGCTCCTCATCATCGGGAACACCCACGACACGGTGACGCCGATACGCAACGCACGGCGCGTGTCGACCCTGTTCCCGGGCAGTGTCGTCCTGCAGCAGGACTCGCAGGGCCACTGCTCGCACTCGATCCCGTCGCTGTGCACCGCCCAGGTGGTGCGTGAGTATTTCCAGACGGGAGAGCTGCCGCATGAGGGGGCGGTTTGCGAGCCCGCCGTGAGGCCGTTCATTGGGTGCACCAAGGGGAGCGCGGCGGGCAGGGGTGAGTGTATATTTTCGTCGCCCGAGGAGACTAGGCTCTGGGAGACGATGGTGGATTTGGCAGATCCATTTGGCTTACGTTCGTAGACGGTTCTGGGGTTGGCATCGGTGTCGGTTGTTGCCTGCATGTGACAATGTACATAGCATAGCATAGCATATCATAGCATAGCGTTGGGTGAAGATGGTGTTCTGGAGACGCGCGATCTGGTGTTTGGTAGTTTCGTATATACATTCTTTTACTTGGATATCTTCATATACAACTGTGTCCTATTAAGCTTTCGCAAAGACTCTTGGTCTTTTTCTTCTTCTTCTTTTTCAATACGACTGTATGAAGCTGGCTGACTCGCATGTGATCCCCAAAAATGCTGGCTTCTAGCTGTTTGGGTTCGCATTTAAGCCAGCTTTTTTCTGCCTTACCGCACATGCAACCGTGTCCCGGTGTGTACTATTGGCAAAGGCCCCGTAATGGCCGTGATCTAGAGTTTCAGGAGGATGACTTCGTGACTGGTTTTTTGGATGGCTGGATATTAATTTCGCAGTACCAAACACGTGGACATACATGTGTTCAGGAGTTCATGTTGGTGTCTGGAGCAAGTTGACGTCAAGCTCGATGGTCTGGCTCGATGGTCTCGCCTCTCCCTTTCACCCTACTGATTTTAACGCTTTGAAAACCTGCTAAAACGCTTCAAGGGCTATAGTTACCCATGTGATATTGCGGGAACTACGTATGCGAGCTATGTTACCTCCATCCTGTTTGGGGATGCCGATCGGCGCTCACTACTACAACCAGACCGTGGAAGAGGACCGAAAAAAATAAGCATAATACGGGCTGTCTTTCCTTATTGTGGGCTACGATCACGCTAAGGCTTGGCACTCATTCTTGTTTTTCTCTCGCATTACGCACAAGCGATATTGTGACATATCGCTACTAGGGACCTGCCAAATCCGTTGGTTTAAAGGGGAGGCACCCATTACGTCTCACATGGCGCTATTCGCCATCCAGTACGAAAACCGGTTGGAAATGGATGCGGGAAATAAGCATTAAGCCACCAACGGTCGAGACTCCAAGCGAGAGACTGCGTCTCGCGAGAGGGCGGAAACACATGGCCCGTGGCTGTCCATCGTCTGGTGATGGCATCCCGCCTGGGTCCCGACCATCCCTAGCTTACACTCAGACCAGAGAGCAGCACGAGCATGGGGGCTCCAGTGGGGGAGTCTCATCGATTTCAGGGGTCCGAAGGTTAATAATCGGGATTCGGTGCCTGTGGGCCATCTACAACCAAACCATTGAATTGGAGATCACAACTGAACCGGCCCAGTCCATTTGGGGCTACACGATGACTTTTGGAGTCATCGTTGGGTACCAACCAGACGATAGGTTTCTCCACACGTGAGCCAAGTTGGCCATGCAAGCCATGTTCATCACGCTATAGCGTGTGGATGGGATCGGACATGAACCTGGGAGTGGCGGAGTCCGGTGGTTTACCGGAAACGATACACTAACGAGCAAGCATCAGCGTTGCTCGTGCGTCGATCTCCGGCTGCGATTGGATGCCGCCGGTTCAGCTCTGTCCAGGGACCGACTAAGCGAAGTGGGAAGTCTGCCAATTTTGCAACACTAAAGGTAGCGGCCACTGTTGAATATCTTGGCTTCCCACCGGTCATTCATCACTCTCGGGCCCGTTATTGCCAGTTCTTCCTTTTGAATCCGCGGTCGACCTCGGCTAGGTCTGCGCACCAGATGGACCGTTGAGTGCGCGTTTGTTGTCACCACCGTCGGGCGTAGATTGAATAATGGCAAGATGCACTTTGCCTTCGGGCAGTAGGATTGTTGGCCCCCAAACTGTGCATTTTGCCTGGCCACCTCATGTGACGATGTGTGGGCAGGGAATCCCCTCGTGCGAGCGATGTGCTCACAAATAGCTCAGGGGTCGCCATACTCTAATCATACTAACCACACAATGGACCATGAACAAGTGATAGCTCGAGTGGAATAACGTGCCCGGCGCCATTCTATCGGTATCTACCGATCACGAATCGTTCCGGGTAGCGGGCGTCCACTCAAAGCCCGCCGTTCGAGCATGTTGAAGAATCCAACCTGCAGGGATGTCGACTTGGCTCCCTCCCCCCCCATCCATCCTCGTACTTTAAGCTAGGCGTTCCTGCGGCAGGCTTTCCAGCTCTTTCGTTTGGACGTCTGTAACGTCGTCAGCCTTCTTCATCACCCCTCCGTCGCCGCGTCTCTGATCTGCTGCGGTCCTCGCCCAACGCGCCCTAATACCTGCTCATCACCACTCTCCTTTCCAGTCATCTATTGGCTGGGTGTCCCCTTGTGCGGGCTGCCCAGTGACCCAATCTGTGCCGCCGAGGAGCACTAAATGGAAACCATACATCATCGCCAGTATCGATATCTATTTGTTGACGACTGACCACACCTGAGCCAGCTCCGGCTGGTCGCCGGGGAATATCGAATGCCATGGCGCAACTCTCTAAATATACCTATCTGTTCGCGATCTGTACCTGCTTTTCTTTCCTTGATGCTTGGAACATCGGTACGTCAGAGCTGGGCGCAAACCGCTATGCAAACTAACATACTGACACTCTTCTCCTTGCAAGGTGCCAACGATGTCGCTAATTCCTTTTCCACGTCGGTTTCATCCCGGTCGCTTACCATGAAGCAAGCCATGGCCATCGCGGCGGTGATGAAGCTCAGCGGATCCTTGGCCGTCGGCTCTCGAGTCACAGACACCATCCGGCTGAAGATCGTCGACCCCAAGCTATACGAGCAAGAACCTAGCGTTCTGCTTCTCGCCATGACTTGCACCATCATAGCCTCAGCTATCTTCCTGACCTTTGCGACGAGGCAAGGGCTCCCCGTCTCGACGACACATTCCCTTGTTGGTGGTCTCGTTGGCGCTGCCACCGCTTCGGTTGGAATTACAAAGGTCGACTGGTCTATCAATGGCGCTTCTCAAGTCTTTGCCGCGTGGTTTGTTGCGCCAGGCATCTCGGGCTGTCTGGGCGCAGCCCTGTTTCTCTTTACCAAGTACTTTATCCTTACGAAACACAACGCTCCACGCAAGGCGTTCTATTCTATCCCGGTGTACACATTCATCACGGTGGGCCTGTTGACCAGTAAGTAGTAGTCCGCCAACCTCGATTCGATTCGATGGAGTCTTGGGGGGATGTTATAGAGATATACTGACTTCTCAAAACCAGTGCTTCTTGCCTGGAAGGGTGTGCAGAGCAGAGTTGATCTCACCACCGAGCAGGTTATCATGGCCGTGTTCATCACGGGTGGAGGCGCCACAGCCCTGGAGGTTTTCTTTATACTCCCTTTTATCTGGCGCAAGATCATGGTGGAAGACTGGCAGCTCCGCTGGTGGGAGGTCTGGCAAGGGCCCTGGCTGTTGAAGCGACCCCCTCCGCCCCCTCCGCCGCCCAGTATGTCGAGGGGGAATGTCAAGAACTACTATCGTGGCCACCTGACCCGCGACGAGCTGAACCAGATCCGGCGGTCAGAGACCTTGATGCAGTCGGTCCAGAACTCGCCCAACCTGCCGTCGACCTTGGACAATGACGACAACAATGACGAGATACAGATCCTCCCACCACCGGCGATCAGTGTGACAGAGCCCCCACCAGCAGCCCGCGGAGAGGAAGAAGATGGGACAAGAACCGTCAACGACGAGCTGATCCCCCCGAAACCCCCGGGTCCTTGGTACACCGTCCACGTCCTTATCTGGTACGTGAATCGAGTCCTGCTGCGCGGTCTGGAAAAGGATGTCATCATGATGCAAAAGCGCAACGCTGTTCTGTCCTGGAACCTCGACGATATGCATGCTCGCGCCGCGCACTACGACAACAGGGCAGAGTACATGTACTCGGCGCTTCAGATCCTCACAGCCGCGACGGCCAGCTTCATCCACGGCGCCAACGACGTCAGCAACTCGATTGGGCCGTTCACGTCGGCGTACCATGTCTGGAGCACGGGGGAGATCCCCAGTCAGGTGGGCGTCCCGCTCTGGATCCTGGCTATGGGTGGTTGTGGTATCGTGATTGGGCTGTTGACATACGGGTACCATGTTATGAGGAACATGGGGAATCGGTTGACGCTGATCTCGCCGAGCCGCGGTTTCTGCATGGAACTCGCGAGCGCGATGACGATCCTTATTGCAACGCGGCTGTCGTTGCCTGTGTCTACTGTAAGCAACACTTTTTTCTATGCTCACCTTGCATTTTTGGATGATACTGATGCGTGTTTCTTTAGACTCAATGTATTGCCGGCGCACTGGTTGGCGTCGGACTTGCCAATGGTGATTGGCGATGTATCAACCTGCGCCTGGTTGCGTGGATATATGGCGGTTGGATCATCACACTGCCTTGTACGGCGTTTATGAGCGGGTCTCTTATGTCGCTGATTATCAATGCCCCGAGGTGGGATAATAATTAATAATGATATACCTTAGATACGAATGACGAACCTAGATATTAATTTGTCCCCCTGTCCCGAACGTCTTCACACCCTATCCTTGATGACTACGCTGATCCTCCTTATATCGTTGCGTGAAACCCAAGGAGTTGGAAGCTAATGTTGCACCTTCACATCTCAAGTACTCGGTTCAACTCGGAGGGCTCTTATTGACTGAATGGCACAGAAGAGCTTGCAAGGAGACTTTGAAATGCTTTGTTACACTACTGGTTTGGCAAAATTCATTGCTCTCGAACATATCTTCGGCTACCTTTGGTATTTCAAATGATAAATACATTTTCGAAAAGGCAGTGGCGCTCATTACAAATGAGTCCATCGGCTCAAGACCTCTGTGGGCGTCGTTAGATGGGACATTATCCTAGACAGCGCTGCTTGAGCAACGAAGAGCCTTCGGCAAACAGCCGGCTGGATGGATCCCGTGACGTGTCTGATGTGTCACTCCTGAGTTCGTTATTGGTGTCGTCGCCCCTCTTATCTGAGGTTATCTGGTCGCGTCATTGCATCTACTGCGTGCCTTATATCCGGCCATGATACAACACCTGATTACCAATCTCCAGTTCCAACCGATCACCTGCATGTAGGCTGGAAGGCGTCATCTCATATCTGGAGCCGATTTCATTTCGACTCATCCTTGAGCAATTTAATATCGCTCCTCTACACATTAATACCTGTCACACGTACTGACATATTGACCTCGCCAAATTGAATAAAATCCGGCCATTCCATCTGTTTGCTGAAGAAATCGCCTCTTAACCATACCTGCGTAACATCATCTTCACCAAAACAATGCCAGGTCTTCGTGTCATCTACGGCGCTGGCTCTGCAGGCAGTTGGCGCAGCGAGACGGACGGACCAAAAGTGGCCGAGGTCCTCCAGGAGTTTGGCGTTGGCAAGATTGATTCCGCTCGGATCTACCTGAAAAGCGAGGAGCTCATCGGAGAGCGAGGCGTGGCGGCTAAATTTAAGATCGACACCAAGCATCCGGGGGGTTTCGCGGAAACCACCCAAGCAACCAAGGAGAACGTGCTCGCGGTCGCCGACATCAGCTTCGGTCTGCTGAAAACGGACAAGGTACGTATGCCGCCCCGCGAGGGAATTCTGCTGGTCAATCTAATGCGGCCTCCAGGTCGATGTTTACTATTTACATGCCCCTGATCGGACGACACCGCTGGAGCAGACCCTGGAAGGCATCAACGAGTTATACAAGCAGGGTCGTTTCGAGCACTTTGGCCTGTCCAATTTCCTGGCGAGCGAGGTCGAGGAAGTGATCCGCGTGGCCAAGGCAAGCGGCTTCGTCGTACCAACGGTATACCAAGGCAACTATTCCGCCATAGCCCGAAGGCAGGAAGAAGAGCTGTTTCCCACCCTGCGCAAGCACGGGATCTCCTTCAACGCCTACTCTCCCCTGGGCGGCGGTTTCTTGACCAAGACGGCAAAGGATATCGAGGAGCAGGCTGGGAGGTTCAAACTTGACACCCCTTTAGGAAAAATGTACTCTACGCTTTACAGCAAGCCCTCGTTTCTGGCGGCATTGAAGAAATGGGAGGATATCAGCGCTAGAAGCGGCCTCCCAAAGGCCGAGCTAGCATATCGATGGGTCTCGTATCATAGCGGCTTGAAGCCGGAGCTGGGCGATGGTATTATAATTGGGGCGAGGACCCTGGACCAGCTGCGGAAAACACTCACCGGTTTAAAGAGCGGGCCTCTCCCGGATGAGGTGGTGAAGGACATCAATGGAATCTGGGACACTATCAAGGGTGAGGCAGGGTTGGATAATTTCAACTTGAACGATGTCTGATGAGCTCGAGCATTCTTTCTCAACAGGATTCACTGCCCCGAAGTCTGTTGGGCAACCTCCCTTCACATTTTGGAGCTAATGAAGCACAATTGTTTCAATATTGCCATGTCCACAATTAGATGGTGACTCCGACCTCAACAATAGCGGCACTTCCAGGCTCGTTGCTAGGATCACTTTCCCAACGTTCCATCGCCTCCCATCAGATCCAAAATCCTCCTAGAGGCCAAAGAACGGGTCAGGGTTAGAATGAAAGAATAAATCATCCAGGTACAGCTGCTCAAGCTCGTCCGGGTCAAATGAAAAACTCTCATCCGTGATGAAATTTGAGTTCGGAGCTGGCTGCTGCTCCTGCTGCGCTTCGGTCAATGGGTGAGTGAACCGTGTAGTGACACGGAGTCGAGCCTCAGGAGCAGCTGGGGCCTCGTCCAGTATTTCATTGGAGGTATTCATATGGCAGATCTCTGGATCTAGCAGAGCCCAGACCAGGGAGGGCTGGAACATGATGGTATTGCCTCCTTCGTGGTTACTTCTCTGGTGATCGGCAATATGCTGTAGGTTTCGTAAGAGATCGAGCTATATGTATATGTGAGCAGGTTATGCCTTGTCCAAAGAAGGCTATCCATTATTTTGCATACCTTTTGCGACATGTGCGGCCAAATTAGAGCAGCACGAGCCAGATAGTCTTGACACCATTTCAGGTCTTTCACTGCTCGCTTCGAGACCTTCTCATCAACGGCGAATCGAAATAGACACGGCACAATGGCCAAAATGGCAACCAGGTGCCCGACCAGAGGACTGATAATCTCTAGGCCAAACCCTTCACTGCACTGAAGGATACGGAAAACCCAAGCGGAATGAAAGATTGCCAGGTCGACAGTCTGCTGTAAGAACGCGTGAGACTGAGGCCCTTTTGTCGATCGGCGTACGGCAACTAAGTGAATGAAGGGATGGTTGATGGTGGCGGGGACGGCGTGGAACAGAATCTGCATGAGAACCCACGATGTCCAGTACTCCCTCTGCTCGAAGATCTCGCCAGCTGTCCGCGTAGTGAAGGAGACATTCCGGAGGAGATGCATATGAGGAAGCTGGCGTTCGAATTCGAAGTAGCTGGTGCTCAGTTTGGTATGGCCGGATTCTGGCCGCCAAGGGATCTCATCGTTCCCAAGCTTGATGTCGTGGAGCCAAGTCGCGACGTCACCCCATACGGAAATCATCTGTATGTAGTAGGCATTGATCCCCAAGTCCGTGACAGCATCGTCAGAGTCGTAAAGACCAGCTACTTTGTCACCGGCACCGGCAGAGGTGAGGAGTGGTGGCAGGGGGGCACTGGAGGGATATTCCAAGCCGTCTAGGTATTTGGCTGGTATGCTCATGTGCGGTGAGAATATCTTCTCCAGGCAGAAGACGCTCCAACGACACCGGAGAGTGCGGTCTTTTTCACTGGAGTTCTCATCAGATCGTAGAGCGCGGCAAGAGACTAGCCGGGACGCAATTCCGATTGTCATCCAGGCCACATTAGGTTTACACGCTGTATTTAATCATTGGTGGGATGGTCTCTTTGGATAAAGGGGCTGTTGAAGGGGTCTGGAAACATACCTGCAAGCGCCGTCAAAGCTTGGAGGCAGAGCGCTTGGATAACCTCCAACCTTGCTACTCCCTGGACCGATAGAACTCTGGTCATGGCCTCGGCTGACCTGGTGTAGTGTTCAACCGCAATAGCACTATCTGGGTAGTAGACATGAGATTTTAGACTCAACGTGAGGGCCAGGAAGCTATGGAGGAGATAGCGCGGCGAAGATAGTAGTTCGTCCTTCAAGCCTTGGGATCGGAACAGAGGTATTGGCTGAAGGTGCGCCGACCATTGATAGACTTGGATTAGATCATTTAGTACCTGTGTTGGAGGGACCCTTCAAAATACTCAGTAAAATGGGACACATGGGAAAATGTATGATGAATGCTCACTCGATGCTCGACGCTCTTAGTCCTGTGGATTGTGGTAGCCCTGTAGGCGCCCTTGGGGCGAGGCTCTGATGCGAAGACATGGGCTGTTGCTGTGATGTTGTGATAGGATGAGTATTTGAACCTCCTGATGAAGAAGTACCTGCTCTAGGTGATTGACTGGGGAATGTTGTCAGCGAGATATCAGCACTATAGAGAGATGTGATATACTCCGTATCATTTTGCCGAGCCGTGGGCTGTACCCTAAGCTCTTGGGACCTCTTTTCAGGAACTGCCTTTGCTGGCTTTCTGGGGATTGCAGAAACGAATTAACACATTTGTATGATGGATGACGGAGAGTGACAGCTCACTTTACACCTGCTGGAGCTTGTGCTGTCGAAGATGGCGGTTTGGTGGCTGGGTCCTTGGCGCGGTATTCGCAACGCAGGTTCAGTCGCTGGCAGGCTGAGCATATCGGCTTCTCGGCCGGGCATTTGCTTTTCTTGCGACTACGAGTCGTTTTAGTTCAGTTCACATGTCGGTCCTTGGTGACGCGGTTTACGTACCGACACGGCACGCACGCCTGTTGGCTTCTCTTGTCGCGAAAACCGGAGCCGGAGCTCATCACGCTGCCTGAGAGCTGCTTGACAGCAGGGTCCCTGACGTGTTGCGAGGTTGGGATGTGGTAGAGGGATGTGGTTGAAACGCTGGCAGCGGATGGATGGACGTTGGTGAAGATTCGAGGTGGATCGTCATGGAGGGTTGAGAAATGTGGGGGACCGGGAAGGGTTTTTATGAGATTGCAGCAGCCTGAAAGATGCGCTACAGGGCCTCTATCAGCCAGTAAATGCCCGCTACCGAGATAAGCCTACGCCAGCCAGCCCCATGAGATATCAGATGACTCGAATGAATATTGATCACTATCTCCTTCGTGGCTGGTCTTCCCTCTCGATTAGCCTATTTACGGCTTCATGATGCCAATTTCTCGTTTTTCTCGTTTTGAGTGGTTGGGATTGAATAAACATCAATGAGTCTTTTGGCTGTGTTTCTATTCATCCTCCTCAACGGCGCTTTAAATAACAAATTATCTACTTAACTGCAAATTCACCTCAAGAACTGCTTGACTTATTGGATTATTACGTTACAATCTTGCAGTTGAATCCAAATAATCGTTGAGCTCGGATCTGGGCCACTCCGGGTTGAGGCTAGGATCCGGGCGCTCCCTGTCCCAGGACCACTTCTTCGCCAAGGCTGACTCGAGCTCGCCTTCCAGCATCTGTATTACATATTCCCCAATCACAGGGAAGAATTTGAAGCCGTGGAACGAGCCGCAGGTTGCCAAGTACAGCCCCTTGGCTGCTGCATGCGGGGAGATGATGAAGTCTCCGTTCGTGGTGAAGGCGTCCCTGGCTAGATGTCAGCCCATGAATCAAGTGAATGGACTTCAGCATGACTTACCAGCAAACCCGGAACTTCTCAAAGTGCCAATCCTTGACCTCCTTCCCGTAGAACACCTCGCTGACAGAGCGGATATCTTCCTGGAGCGGCTTCGAGACCTTCCACTGGCGGTAATCCTCCGCATCAGGGGGTGATGAAATGTGACGACCCGGCAGGACCTCCGTCGTGTTTCTGAAGATCTTTGATCCCCACCATTTGAGCTCCCTGTCTTTGGTGGGTGCCAGACTACCCAGAAAAGGTCCTGTTTTGCTCCATGTCAGTATCTGTTGGATGTTGGCCCTGTCCGTATCGGTGAACTCACCTATTTCAGCAGGATAGCCTTGCATGCCCACAGGCATAGAAGCAAACCGCTCATTGTATGTCTTCTCATCCAGCGTCACCATGCCCGTGGCGATGCCGCCCGCTACGATCCTCGAGCCTGCCTGCAGATCTGACAACCCGGTGCTGCGCGCACTATACTCCAGCAGCTTGGATGTGCCGGCACCCGTGCATACAATGGTATGCGAAGCTGTCAAAACCTGCCCCGCCTTGGTCTTGAGCCCGTGGCAGACTCCCTGACCATCTACCAACAGGGTCGCAGCCTCTCCCACCACGTACTTGACGCCCAGTTCAATTGCTGCTTTGGTCACCGCACGCAGACAGTCACCGGCGAGAGCCACACCGCTCGTCTTGTTAATAAGCACCTCCTTGACACCAGTATAATCAGCCTCCTTGAAGAGCCCACCGTAGAGCTCCCGGGCCTCGTCAACAGTAACGGCAGAGATGTCCGCCTTGCGGTTCAGCTGCTTGTAGTTGTTGATCACATCCTGGGCGTAGCTGTTGCGGCACATCCAGAACATGCCCGTCTCGAGGAAGTACGGCTGCCAGAGGGGGTCGGACTTGAAGACGTCCTGGGACTCGATGGCCATCCGGCAGTAGACGATGTCGTCGTAGTCGGCGCGGACGATCTTGTTCCAGTCCCACGAGGCGGCGACGCGGCTGTCTGCGTCGAAGGCGTCGCGGTCGACGATGGTGACGGAGGCGTTGGGGTATTTGCGGATGAGGTGGTAGGCTGTGGACACGCCGAAGACGCCTGCGCCGATGATGAGATATGATGGCTGACTTGATGCCATTGTGGATTTGGATAAAAAGAAGCCTCTATAATAGAAGGGAACGAATGCTGCTTTGACTTAGGATTGAGAGCACAAGTTTGTTGGACGTGGGGTTTACCTACTTTATATTCATCCTATCTCGCTCCGATACTTCGATCTAGATCTAGAAAAACAACCCAGGGAAAGATAACCGCCTATCTATCAACCCAATCAAAATCAGATCCGTTCAAGCAAACCTCGCTTTACCCCATCTTTTACATGGCCGTGATAAAGGAAACCGGAGAAGCATATGCCGGTCACGTGCTCGTATCTCTCTTCTATTGGCTCCCCCGCATTTTGGTGTGTGATTTGGGCCGGTCAGATGACCTGGATGGCCGATTCCGGCGTGATGGCTGATCCGAGCCGGTCTGCGCCGGGCCTGATATGCAATTGATTGTTCCCTCTCGACATCCTAGGTGTAGAAGAAGATTTGAAACTGCGTGCAGTGTGGCCCGCATCTAATAGGGATCTAATATGCATGAATGGATCGACGATGTAGGTAAAAGCAATGAGAGCGGGCTCTGATTGCTATTGATATGCGCACTCCGCACCGGCTTGTCCCCTAGTTGTGGCGCCACTCACCCATCTAAAGGGGAAATACTGGAAGACCGCATACTTATTTACCTCGGGATGAGCCTTCAGTCTCATCATAAAGCACACGGCGCCGTTCCTCGTCGTCTGGATCTGCAAGATGTGAGTCACAACGTGAGATTCTCACAGTCGATGTAATCAGTATGTGGTGGCTTACCTGGTTGCTCCAACCCCAAGGCTGCCGCAATCCGTGGTGTTGCTATTTTAGGCCTATCGGAACTGTGAATCCAGAATCCAGATATCCGTTCACTAGGTTCGGCCGCCTCCTCCAGACTCCGGTCATTCCGTGTTTCTAATGTAGCTTCTCGTGAGGCGGACTGTCTCCAGAACTTGATGCCTCCAATCTCCGCGTGCTGTGGCCTGGATACCTGCTCTCCCTGTGCCTCGATAATGACGAGATCAATGGCGGAATGCCAACGCCACGATGGGCACGATATGATCACGTCGGCGGTATTGGGGACAATCCTATCTAGGAGATTGTCAATCATGGGGAAGAGCCGGTTGATCAGGATATCTTTGATTTCTCTATTGTTGATGGCATGCCGATCGAGACCAATAGACTTGGCCTCGTCTGACGATTTTCCAAATGCAAGCCGAAGACAAGCCATGGACGGGAAGAGTGGTGACGGGTGTTTTGATATGCTAGTGTTGCCTTTCTTCTCATTGCTCTTAAAGGCTTCATCGATCGGAGTACTGTCGAGGTCCCAGAGCAGTTCGAGCGATGTCAGATGTGAAAGAACGGACCAGGTGAGTATGGACTGCATATGTCGGTGGAGGGCAGGTGACGCAATGTGGATGGTGTTGGTTCGATAGAGAACATTGAAGCCTTCTACGTAGCTGTTTGTGTTCAGTCAGCCGAAAACATTCAACATGGCCTATCGATCCATGATATTCCAACTCACGCTTGTCGACACGTCAAAAGCCAGCCGATCGCGCCGACCTGGCACTTGTCGGGCCAGTTGCCTGGCCAGGCTTTGCAGCGGCCCGTCCCTTCTGTGCAACGATCATCCTTGGGTTCACAGGTGTCACTGCAATCCATTCTACTGCTTCGCAAGACGGGAACATGGGTGTCGGAATAAGCTTGCGGGTTCCGAAATGCACCATACGATCGCAGGCCGCCGACATCTCGGTATGAGGAACGATGGCATACGCAGCCAAACCATACCCACTCCTTGGGCAGATCTGTTCGTAGGTGGGAGTCGGACACGGTAACGAGACGTTCAATCTTGGCGTGGCAGGCGATCCTGGAGTCGCCATATCTGTCGAACATTGTGATGAAGAAGGGGTGCTGGAATTCGAGACTCATGTGCATGGTGCGCCCACCAAAGGCTTGGACCAAGATCGCATGCCGAATCTCGGCCGGCAGACCAAAGAACCCGGCCGAGGTGGGCGTGAGAGTAGCTGCGATCTCCGAGGCTGAGACAGCAGGTGTCTTCTGAGTACGGGAATCTGTCTTGGCGGACAGGAAGAACTGCTGGCGGAATGCAGCCTCATGCTGCCTAACCCTCCGTTCGCCCAAATAGGCAGAGGACCTCCTGATGCAGCGAGACAGGCGGAAGGAGTTGAAAATGACATAGCCAACGAAGGCAATGAGCCACAGGGCGGTGGTCAGCACGGGGTGGAAGATGACGACCAGGATGATGCGGGGGAGCGTGCGCTTGAAGCCGTCCTCCCTGACCTTTCGCTTCAGGCTGCGCCAGCTCTCCCGCCACCAGTGCAGGATGGTGAGGGGGTTGAGGGCCTCGTCCCTATTGAAGTCCTCAAACACCTCGGCCACCTCGGTCAGGAAGTCGAGGGCGAGCTGGACGATGGCGTGCAGCTTGCGGGGCGCCTTGGTCGACTCGGGGTCCGTCATCTCGGCTCTCCGCGAGACCAGACCAAGCCAAGTGGAGGATGGCACACGCCGGTCTGGCGATGAGAGTGTCGGTCATTAATCTCCCGGCGGTGGGCCTGGTCCCGCTCGGATGATCTGGCGCGATCTGGTCTGGTCTGGGCTGATCTGATCTGATCTGATCTGGCCGGAGGCTTGTCTCTGAGGATGGGTTGTGATGGCTTGATCTGATCTGGTCTTCGGGGATGGAAGGCAATGGGCTCCTCTGCTCTGATCTGATGCCGCAGGACAAGGACACTTTGCCTGTCAGCCTTGGGGGCGCGTGTGCTTAATATGCTTAGTCGGTCGGGGGCGGTTTGGGCAGAGACGAGCCAAACAAACAAACATGTCGCTTTGTTGTTGCTTCAATTGTCTCACGTGTGAATCTGCAGGGATCATCAATGGTGGGAATAAACAGACCTGCAGTGGCTGATTGGCGGTCCTCAGCGTGTTTTCAGTGCTTACAGTGGATGACATGCCCTGGATGGCCTGCACTGACCCTGTAAATAGCGGACAAGCCTTCTGAGCAAATCTGAAAGGTCCATCCATTGTTACCTTATCCCAGCTTTACTCTCCACAGCATCACAGACCACAGTCAAACGAGGGCTCTTGATATCAAAGAGCTCGGGCCCTGAGTTTACCAAACAGCCAGATACGGCGTATTCTTAAATTCGACACCCATGTATTGAAGCTTATAGGAGATCTCACAAGAAAAACACTTCCAGATACAGCACCGCGTATCAGGAGGAGCTCTCCCGAATAATACTATTAAAGGCAGGACGATCTTCTCCCGGTGCAGCTCAGCCATTGTCTCAAGATGTGCTTTCCTGTCCAATGCTGCCCAATGCCACCCTCCATGTCCACACATGATCGGCGATAGTGCTCTCCCAATCCGGAGGTAGTTTGCCTCTCGAGAGCAGCGGAGTATTCCATTAGAGTGCTAACTTAGTATTTGTATTTAAAGCTTCGTTCATGTAAATGGTCGCGTTTGCCAGAGATGCAAAAGTCGTACTCAATACAGACCTCCTTTGTCCGATCTGCGCCTCCTAAGCCTGGCGGTACAGGCGAAGTGACACGCATCCTGAGTGGCTCCGAAAAGCAGACAAGGGATCTGTGTTCGAACTTGGTATCTCCACCTGAAGGTCTTCGAAAATAAAGCCCTTCTGTTGATATAATTACATTGATTGCTAGTAAGCCTCTAACATCACTTGGGGTTCCGCCATTGTAAGCTGTACCTCAGACACTGTTAAAATATCGCTCGGGTTCCTAACTAATTCGAACGTTTCAACCTGAAATGATCATCAAAGGACTCTTGAAACCTATAGATGTCGGAAAAATTGACAATGACTACCCCGGCAGTCTGAGAACTTCAGCTAGCTGTACGAAACCTCGATGGCCCAAACGATGCTCCTCGATTGCCACTTCTGGCTATTATTAAAGCTTCTGAGAAATGGCGGTTTTGAAGGTCTCCATTTTGCACGAAAATTCGAAACGTTAATATTGCCAACATTTTCGAAATGCGAAATCGAGGTGGGTGATTGCGGCAATAATGACCATTTCGTGTTCTCCTCCGGCCGGTAACCTCGGTGGCAGTCGGAATAGACTAATGTGCTACGACTATAATACCGGTGATCAATGTCCGGGCTTCGACCAGCCACAGGAATACAATTTCCACACTCTCGGGATAATGGGCGTCGTGAATTATGTACGGCTAAGGGAATAGATGCTTCCTCAAGAAGAGCGCGTGGTCCATTTGATGTATCGACCCAGGCTAGTTTTAAGATGCTGGTATTCGGATGGGTGGTAGGGGCTCGTGTCTTGAACATGGAAGCGGGAATAAGTAGCAGAAGTGTGAGGTGAGCAGGGGTTGTCAGATATTGATTTGTCATTAGCTTGTAGCTTGCCATGACGTGCTTTTCTTCGGCTTCTCTCTTCATGAAGCCGGGCGGGGTTATCAAGCCATTGCCGGCACATCATTATATCTCGCTTGTTTGTCATCACTATATAATGTAGAGAAGTCCGGCCACTTGCACTTTCTTTGCCCGGTTGCTAACTTGCGGAATTTAAGCTTTTTTCTTGTATCATAATGGCCACTCAGGTAGCTGTGCTCGATGATCACCATGGGCTCGCGCCCTCGTACTTTGACAAACTGGACCCATCGGTTTTCACTGTCAAGTATTTCCCAGAAACACTACGGCCATATAATAATGCCACTGCCAGTGAGGAGGAAAAGCTGGAGCTTATCAAGAGATTGGAGCCCTTTGATGTCATTTGTATGTACATACGATCGGGGTCTCTCAGAGCAAGCCACTAATTAGTCTAGCAACTTTGAGAGAGCGAACACCATTCCCCAGAGAGTTGATTGAACAACTCCCCCGACTCAAGCTGATTCTCAGTTGCGGAAGAAGGAACAAGGCCATTGACATGGAAGCTTGTCAATCGCGCGGTATCCCAGTGACGGCTACAATTGATAAACATGTTGGATTAGTCGACAGCACCACCGAACACATTGTCACACTCATCCTCGCCGCCTGCCGAAGCATACCATACCACGATACAGCCATCAAGACTGGCAAGTGGCAAACGAGACTTGTCACATCTATTTCCGGCAAGACCCTTGGTTTGGTCGGACTCGGGCGCTTAGGTGGGGCGGTGGCTCGTATTATGAGCCTCGCGTTCGGTACCAAGATCATCGCCTGGAGCACCAACCTTACTCAAGAAGTCGCCGATGAACAGGCCAAAGCTCAAGGTCTACCCGTCCACAATCAGGACGGAGAAAAGACCTTTAGAGCCGTGAGTCGCGAAGAGCTATTCAGTACGGCTGATGTAGTGAGCGTGCAACTAGTACTCTCCGACCGAACCAGAGGTTTGATTACCGAGAGCGACTTGTCCAAGATGAAGCCTTCTTCATTCTTTGTCAATACATCTCGTGGTCCGCTCGTCGTTGAGAAAGACTTACTCAGTGCACTTGAAGCTGGGAAGATCAGGGGAGCGGCACTGGATGTGTTTGACTTGGAGCCTCTGCCTCTGGACAGTAAGTGGCGGAACTCGGACTGGGGCACGAATGGCAAGAGTCAGCTGATTGTTACACCTCATATTGCATTTGTTGAGGAACGCGCGATGAATGAGTTCTACGAGCAACAAATTGTGGAATTGCTCAGATGGTCCAGCGGCCAGACACTTAGCAAGACTATGTATTGATTTGTTGAGTTATGAATGTAGAAACAGAGAGCTAATATTCCCAAATTAAGAAATTGAACCAAAATTTACGCGTTCAGTCAATGCAAATTCGAATTTGATGGCGTATTTTGTGATTTACAATAACCCCTTGGACTTGTAGGCCCTTCAAACATCCTCAAGGCGTTTACACAAATTATATACCCTTTCCATCTAAAGTTGTTTCAAGCCGGTTCTTTACTTGTTCAACTAGACGTGGATATTTGTTTTGGTCACAGGCTTCCCATCACGGTAAGCATCCAGGACCTCGTTGACATTTTCGGCAGTGAGCCCATGCTTCACGACATACCCGAGAGGCTTGATCTTGCCGGATTCAAGATATCCCGGGAGACGGTCCCAAAATGGTCCAGCCAGGTCTGGCCACCCGTGGGAGCTCCCGAAAGTATCCCTGATCTCGAAACCAGCCTTCTTTCCCAAGACTTTGGATTCATCAACTGGCTGTCTCGGTATAAGCCGAGCCAATGCGCCCTTCGTGTGGCTCGATAAAGCGTTCAACGCGAGAAGTTGACCTTCGGCAGGGTTCACCGCTTCGAAGGCATAGATCAATTCATCGCCAACCACGTCCTTGATTTTACCAAGCACAACATCTTGTCCCCCGTGGCGATCGATGACATGAGTCGCACCAAATCCCTTTAGGTCGTCCTCATTTCCGCCAACGACAACAATCTTGCCGATTCCTGCGAGTTTGGCGAGCTGAACCCCGAATTTGCCACAACTAGAACCTCCACCGACTACCAGGAGTGTCGTGCTGGCGTAGTCGAAGCTTCTGGCCTCGTCCGTCCATGGCGCAGGGATCCCCAATACCGCGAAGATGGCTATCAGAGGCGCGATGATGTTACATGGCAGCGTCGCAGCCTCGTCATTGGTTATCCCATCGGGAATCTTTGCAAAGGCGCCCATATCGGCTAGACTGTATTCCTGAAGCCCATGTTGAGTCCATTTGTCGTTGGTAAAAATGGATTGGATCATAACTCGGTCCCCCACGACTGTATTAGCCACTTCTGGGCCGACTTTCGTGACCACGCCGACCACATCATGTGTAAGAATAGCCGGTAGATTGTCGGCGACCATGAGCCCTGTGTCTCTGGTCTTTCGGTCATGAGGATTGATGCCGGCTACAGCGATCTTGACCTGAATCTGCTTCTCCTTGGGCTCTGGAATTGGCCAGTCGGTTACAAGGACAACTGGCTTACCCAGCTCTGTCACCACAATGGCTTTTTGTGTTTGGGCCATGATAGAATTCGCCGTCAACTGAACTGCTGTGATTTCAAGTCATAACCTCCAGGTAACGGCAGTGGGCTATTGTTTCTCATTTTTATAATTCAGCTATGAATATTAAGGCTTGCCTCTCGCTCGAACTGTTCGATACGCAAGCCGCCATCGGCGCAACCTGAAGACCGAGCACCGAGATCTATGAGAGCTTGAAAGTAAAGATCATCTAGGCGTATTATTAATATGGTGTGATATTCCCTTAGTAGCGGGGTAATTTTCGTCCGCTAGGTAGAGCATAAAGCTTTCGGCTGCTTCCTACTCTAGAATATGAGCGATGATTGAGACGGAAAGTCCGCGGGGATCCCGAGCTCTTGTATTGCTTAGCATAGAGCTGCTGGAAAGTCCATGGAGGTTTGGAGACCTTGTAGTCGAATATAAAAGCACACAAATCTGTTTGCATTGTCTTGGCTAATGAAAGACGAACTCTATTAAGGATGTTTTGGCATAACTATATAAAACGAACCCTTGGGCTGGAAGCAAAGATCTAGCCTGGCGAACGTCGAAGAAACTGAACGACCATCATGTCCACTCCTGAAGCCATGCTGGATTGCCATGATGTTGGTTTTACAATGTGATAGGCCAAGCATCTTGGCTTGAGGTGCTGTGAGCGGGGGACTTCGTGTCTAGAGAGTCAGGAATCTTGGGTCTTAATCCGACATACCATAGCCCTATTTTATGTAAAAATGCTGAGGGGGAGTCACCCAATGATGTTATTCAAATATAATTGATACATCTGGATCACACGAACTTCAACCATGTAAATCTCAACGGGAGTGGAGGAAGTCTCTTGACTATCCCGGGGTCCACTACTGGTCGATCGCTACTGACACCGACATTCCCTTAATGAAGATTATTTAGTGTGATGAGACGTGGCCTATATTTAGTCCCCATTCTATGAAGAAAGCTTTGTGTCTCATCGTCATTGGTGATCCTCCAATTTACTTGTTCAGATTGCCTTGTCGTTGAGAGTTTTTGATCCTAAATGTTGAGGCAGTTCACCGGTTATTAGATATTACGATGCGTGACGATTGACTGGCGGTAATCTCTGTATTGCAAAATGTGTGAACGTTTAAAGACTTGAATAGAAATATCCGTAGACAAGATTTGGTAACGTGAGAAGGAATGCCGATCCGGAGGCAGCATCCTATCCATCTACACCAACGATAATAAACCAATGACGGCATAGTGCCATCAACCTATGCTGCCTGATTTCCAATCGAGAACGGATCGTCGGAGGGGATTTACAGAAGTTCTGCAATATTCGTCTGTTATGTACAGACTCATCTTGCCTGCTGATTTGGCCCCCAAGTCGTAAGCACGAAAGTGCTCGCTGATTGGCGAGGGCGTTGAACAATCCTGGGAATACGACTTTCTAAAAAGCCCACAGCTGCCTCTTCGATCGACAGCTGCCTTATTGAGCTTAGCGGTTGGTATAATTCCCAGTTGAGTTCTACGATCCGACGTGGGGCAATCCTTCTGGCTTCTACCTTGCTCTGAATTGTTAAACTTATAAGAATCTGACTTGCGGTCAGACAATTGGGTGGTGGATTTTCATTCTTAAACTTGCACTTGGAAAACGGCGTAGCAAGATGGTCAAGGCACAGTTCCGATCAACAGTCTTCCTCTTCCTAGGCCTCTGGCTGGCCCCAAATGCCTATGCTGAGCCTATACCGACACCTTCAGGAAAGTATAACGTAGGGATCCAGCGTCATTTGGTTCCTTTTATCAACAAGAATGATCCAACTTGGCCCAATGAGGTATCAACGGAGTATTTGGTGACTCTGTACTACCCCACTCCCGACGAGGCCGCAGAGCCCAGTCCATATATTGAGCCAGAGCTGGCACAGCTGTACACTGACTTCTCGGGATGGAACTTTTCGCACCTCACGTCAACAATGCGAAAGGATGCCTCATTCCTTCCCAAGCCAGCAGGCCCGACATTACTCTTTGGCCCGAGCGGTTGGGGTCCATCAACCGATGGCGATGGTATTTTGCTTTCCGAGCTGGCTTCTCACGGCTATGTCATTGCCGCCCTGGACCATATATTCGAGCAGCCGTTCCTTCGTCTTCCCAACGGCACCGGCATTTATGGTCTCGCTATTGATTTTAACGGGGACCTCGAGTACATCCAAGCCTTGCATGAAGTCCGCGTGCGGGAGATGGTACACTTCGCCGGGTTCCTCCCAAAACTAGCGGCCAAGTTGCACGCCCCTTTCAAGACAGACAAGCTCGGCGCTTTTGGCCACTCCCTTGGCGGCTCATCTTCCCTAAACGCTGCTCTGGAGACGGACAAAATCGCGGCGGCGATCAATATGGATGGCACGAACTTTGGCCGGCTGAACACAACCTCCGATTCCCTGAACAAGCCCTCTCTGCTGCTGGGATTCGATGGCCACACGCCAGAGATTGATGATACGTGGGAGAACTTTTTCAAATCACAGAAAGGCTGGTGGCGTCTCTTCACCGTGACCGACGCCAAGCATAACGACTGGACTGATATGGCGTTTTGGAAGAAATGGGGGACGACACGGCCTCTGGGAGCTATTGACGGGGATAGGATGGTCGCTTTGAGAAACAGGTATGTCAAAGCCTTCTTTGACGAGCATCTGCTTGGGAAGGATGATGCCGTTTTGGACGGGCCATCTGAGGACTGGCCGGAGGTGAATTACATTCAGGGAAACCAGTGATCGCGGAATGCGGATCTTTTATACTGGCTGTGTCTCAATCTATTAACGGTGATTAGAACACTTCTATTAAGCTCCCGCAATGATTAAAAAAGGAATTTTCCAACTGTGCCAAGGTGGCCTATCTATTGGGCGAACCTAGCTTTTTTTCTTGTTTCTTACCTCATAATCCACTTCATGATGACTGTCTTGAAAACTGTTCGGCGACTTCCTGTTATAGGGTTGTCAGCGTGTTGTTACATCAACAGCAAGGGGATAACAACAAGGGGGCTGAGCGGGGTGAACACCAGCTGGCTCTGAGGCGCAGGAAAGCAGGCTAACTCAGAGGCTCAATTAATGGATGTTGGTCGCGTCCATGCCATTTATCATGCATGGGACGGCGCAGGCGTCATCCCGCGCAATTCCCTCATTCCAGGTTGCCATAGCAAGACTGAAAGGATAGCTGTTACTCCGTCAGTTCCGATCACGAAAGATGTTCACTTACGACCCTCTTCAGGAGAAACATCGCGAGATCAGGCTCGTTCGACTGGACCCGTCCACATTTGCCGCGAACAGCCCGGACGATGCCGCTGCGCCTGAGACCATCTCACTGGAGATGCGGCATGCGTCTATGAACGATGAAATTGATTACGCGGCATTATCGTATACCTGGGGAAGCCCCCAGGACACGGAGGAGATCATCGTCAAAGGCACACCGTGTCCTGTAACCCGAAACCTGGCTGCAGCGTTGAAACAATTCCATCAGCAGAAGCTGCAGTCGTGGCTATGGATCGACGCAATCTGCATCGACATGTCAAATGCTCCCGAAAGACACTTGCAAGTTGGTTCCATGAGAGAGATCTACAGTCACGCCAACGTGGTCCATATCTGGCTGGGACCAGGCTCTTTGGAGACCGACTTGGCGATGGATTTGGTGTCTCGTCTAGGCCCAGCCGCAGTCGCCTGTGACGTGGCGAGCTTACACGACCATCACAAAGTGCCGCCGGAGGTTAAGTCCTACATCAAGAAGCGTGCTGACTCCCGAGATCTAGATGGAGGGACCGAAGATACCTCCGGGTCCGCGTTGGGGATGTTTCTCTACGATCTTTTCGAGGAGGAGGGCTTAACCGGCAAAAGGGAACCTGGGAGTGGCGGAGGCCCCCTGAAATCTGGAATTGCGAACATTCTGAGACGAGATTACTGGCATCGCATCTGGGCTTTCCAAGAAGTGATTTTATCAAGGGAAGCCATTGTATATGTTGGCACAAGAACGGTCTCGCTCGACATGTTCGACGCAATATTCACTGCAATGTGGAGCTACTGGATCCACGATCTCAGCCGTCTGCAACCAAGGTGGAATAACTTCCGGACGGGCTTAGGAGGAACGCTGTATACTATCAAGGGGCTTGATACCCGTCGTTGGATGCGATTTCCTTCCGGCCCTGTGAAACCGAAGCTGGCAAATATCTTGTGGGAACATGTCGTCGCACCGAGCCGCCCCTTCTACAGCGCGACAGACCCCAGAGATATCCTATACGGGCTTCTAGGCATAATTCCAGTAGAGCAAGCTAAGAGAGTGCGCGTCGACTATCAGAAACCAGTTGCCGAGGTGTTCACAGAAATAACCAGAGCCCTGCTTGATGAATCCAGCAGCCTTGAAAGGCCGGAACCGCATGCTTTTTACCTAGACTCTTGTCTTCCAGGGGAAATAGACGGTCCTCTACCCACGTGGGTTCCCGATTGGGGGGAGATTGGAAAGTACGGAGTGCGAACTTGGGAAATCAATTACTTTCGATACTTCAATGCTGCTGGAAACATACCCCAGCCAGCCTCTACTCTAAGCAATGGTGTTGGAAGTCTGGGGATAATCTGCAAGGCTGGATGCCGTGTTGATGTGATTACCAAAGTTATGGAACCGCCTGAGTGGATTCAGATGGATCGGTATTGTGCATCGCGAATCTGGGACGCAGACGCCTGGGTTCAACAGATCGCTCGCTTCGTCGGATTGGGCCCCGAGTCAGGGCCTGGGGAGGATTACATTTGGCGCACGGCTCACACTCGTTCCACCCGTCGAATCAAAGCTGATGAGGCCACTCGTGAACTGGTCCGCAAGATTATGCGGCATGAACATATTGATGCCGGAAGTTTAACGAATGAGCAAGTCCAGTATATCTATGAGGCTCGCAATGGCCGTTCCTTCGACTGGGCTCCTACGGGCCCCAGGGACGACCAGCTCCGACTTTTCGCAAGTGAATGGCGACGGAGCGTGGGTAGTTGCAGCAGAAACCGGACCTTTTTCAAGACCGCGAAAGGGATGCTTGGTCTTGGGCACTTAGCAGTTGAGACTGGTGACATCGTAACCCTTATCTGGGGTGTGCGTTCACCAATCGTCCTCAGACAGCGAGCGGATGGAGGCTTTTATTTTCGTGGGGATGCTTATGTAGATGGGATCATGCATGGCGAATTTCTTGCTACCTGCCCTGCACATGAGGAGTTTTCAATACATTAAGCAACCACTTCGATTGTATATGAGTCCTTTTGATCATATATCTAGGCTTCCGAAACTTGCGAAATTCCCCCATTTTAATGGTTTGACAAGCTGATAGCACCTAACATGTCATTTCAAGAAACTCAACTGTCTCTGTGAATCAAGCAAACCTGCATCTTAAGCTCGCCTTCACCAACGAGGCCACGGACCTCTCAACCCTCCAGCTTTTACAAGACTTCCGAGAAGACCGTGATGAGGTAGCTCAGGTGCGCAGCCGAAAGATGTGGCCCCTTCATGGTTTCTGCTGTCTTTGTCTTAACACATTATGCTTGGGTTTGAGTGACGGAGTCACTTTGTCCTTTCGATGTGAATGCCTGGTAGTGCCGTAGAGACTGCCTCATCGTCCTCCCAATCGAGGCATACTGATAATTTGTATCTTGATGTTATTATGATCGGATTCGTTGAGCAGTATACGCCTCGCGTAGAGCCTTGCATCGGGAATCGGCCGCCATTGGCAGTATGCGTCATCAGCAAATAAGCTTGTTTTCAGGTGCAAAAACCACTACTCTGTCTCACAGGCCTCACACTGAAAGGCTGTGATATGGCAGCGAAAGGTACCGGAAGCTTGCCACCGCGCATTATTGCTTGCGTACCGGTTTTTCCCTTTTTATATGCATTTGTCATCGATCGCGGATTTCTTCCGTAGATTGCGAAGTTATGCGAGATGTTTCCTTCGATGTGTCGTTTCCCTGCAATGCGGGCGCAGGTTCGTTCACGGGCAGTTCTTGGGCCGGAAGCGTGTGTGTTGGCTTTTCGATGATAGATGGAGCTTCTGGCAGCGAGCCATACAATTCTTGGGGCTGCGGTGGTATGGTATCTTCGTGTAGCTCAGCTGGGTGACTTGATTGTGAAGGTGGCTTCTGTGATTTGTCTTCGGCTGGAATCGATTCTGTGGTGAGGGCAGATGCTCTGGAAGCAACCCTTCGGCGTCGTCGCCAGATAAAGAATGCCCCCGTGAGGAGAATCAGGAGGAGAACAACCGGTCCGAGTACAGCACCAGCTATCCACGCCCCTACATTAAGGAATAGTTAGACCTAGGCCATAAAAGACGCAATAGGAACAAGTGCTCCAGGTACTTACGATCTGTGTTGCTATCGTGGGAGTCTGGCGAGGCTGTGGCAGACACCGTGACGGTCTGAAATGCAGTCGAAATCATGATTTGCGTCGTACTTGAGCTAGTAGTCGTTACAAGTGTGATAAATGTTTGCGACGTTGGCTGTGCGCTGACCGTGAAGCCAGGCGCACTCATTTGGCCGCTATTGCCAACTTCCATTGCGCCTTGGGCCGTTATTTCGGTTTAGAGGGAGTCAAGATGAAGCAGAACGCATGTGGAGGAGGAGAGATGGGGTCTGCAAACACAGCGGGGAATGGGAGGTTGGGGAGCAGAGGAGCATTCATCTTGGCTCGGCATTTTTTGTCTGTTGGCTGTTGGCTGCACATGCATCTCGACACCCAAAACTGAATTGTCCCCACCCCAATGCAGGATGCAGCAAATACAATGGGGCCCATGTTGGTCCTTAGCGAGCTGGCCTTTTTGTCTGGTTTTCTCTCTCTGTCTTCTGACATGGTTGGCGGGGAAGAGGTTGGTCTATGAGCTGCTCTGAGTTAAACCCCCCAGGCCATATGAACGTCTTACTGATCCTCTATTATCCGGGGCTGGTCTTGTACGTCATTAGTTAAAACGGGCGAACTGCAAGTGAAAGGCAGTAGGTAGTTTAGCAGTACTCAGTGACAAATCAACTCTCTTTTTCTAGCCATTCTGTGTTTGATTTTCCCATGTGATATTGTGTGGTGGCCATGTCAGAGCGCCTAAACGTAATAATTCATTATGAATCTGCTTTGTAGAAGGCTCTTGGGATCTTCCCCCTTGAGAATTCACTTTTCCTCTGAACGGATTTCCATACGTTACTGTTGGTTACACACCGCATTCACTCTCCTGTAACTTGTTGTTGACAATCACATTTGCAACAACAATAACAATGACAATGAAAACAAAAACACCGCGAGCATCTCCCATTACTCCTGTCTCGTGGATGGATTTCAATAATAAGTCCATCGTTTCATGGCCTCCCACATTGCCTTTGCTGCAGCTCAGACACCAAAATCGAAGCCAAAGACCAACATCAAACAGACGAGCGAATGCATTCGACAAAATGGACAGACATATTGACTTGATCCTCTCAGACAAGCCCACGGTCGAACGGAACGACCTCCCTGGCATCATCTGGCCCACGCAGATCCCTGGACTGACGGATGAAACGATGGCCAGATATGACTCGCGTGAGGAAGTCTCATCAGCCGTCCAGCGGGTTGACTTGATGTATGACGGTCTTACGCGTACCTACTTAGATAGACTGAGCAAGCTTTGGAGAGTGAGCATGCTGGTTTATCGCGAGAACCCGCTCTGGCTGCTGTCAGGCCATCGTGGCATGTCATGCCGTTCAGGACGGCGAGCTGAAAATGAAGACTCGACATCCGTCATTTTGCCACTCTGGACCCAGCGTTTCGTCGATAATCTCTCGAGCCTGATTCTTCATCCCTTTTTCTCATCGCGACAGAACGGCGCGTTTCTTCGACTGGCACTCCAATTCGCTGTCGCCTATCGGAGCCGCGACAATCGAGTCTGGGATATTTCCGCTCTGTTGTTAGAAGCAGGTGTCCAGTGCCCTGCCTTGACTATGCTCAGCGATGAGATGGCCAGACACGGTGCTACACGCTCTGTGGGTGGTGCAGGCGGCCGCATCTGGAAGATATCCGCAACAAGTGTCTACGAAAGACTGTCTACTATTTGTGGCCTGCTCGACGGCGGCATGTTGTCGGCCGAGGCCAGGTTCCTGCTGCAGCTGGGAACCGGAGGACGAAGAGAAACGGCGTCGACTCTTCGTCGAGATGCCCTGCCGGCCAACGAGCCCAGGCACGTTTTTCACGTAGCTACTGACGACCTGGAATTCATCTACAGAGCCGCAGATTTGGTGGCCAGCAATCCACCTAGCAAGAACGAGGCCAGCAGGGCATGCACTTACTACTGCGGACGCAACAGAATCCCGCAGATCCACAGGACCAACATGAAACCTCACTTCATGAATGCATACCGGCATGAGCTTTATCTGCTGCAGACTTTTAGAGATCGCATGGCTGGACTGAGCCTCGAAACTCCCCCTACAGCGATGCCTCCGGGAGCAATGCAACAAGTTCCTATGCAGTTCTCCATTCAGGGGCCGCCTCCGCCGCAGCAACAGCCTACACCCCTGAATGCGATGTCTCACGGCCAAATGGGTCTCCAAGGACAATACCAGGCTAGGGCTTGGCCGAGTCAAATTACGCTGGGTGCAGGGGACCATGGAGCGCACTTTGGAGCACCGCATACCTCGAGGCCACCGCCGCGGTCTATCCCAATTCGAGATGAGGATGCTTCCACATCAAGCCTTGGGCATCATCCGGATGCATTCCTGCCGAACCAGTCCACGGCCAGCGCAGGAGCACCTGAGGACCTACCGGCATGTACTCCCGAGGGCCAGGCTCTAGTGCTGTTGCTGCAGAATACCCGAGGCGTTGGAGAATACACTGACTCTGAGCCTCCGATGTTCGTCTCGGATTGACAGCTAGGCGCCAACATGTCCTATTGTTCGCGAAGAGTGGCTAGGCAGCACTCATTGGCTTTTGTACGAAGTGAAGATTTGCACACGGCGAAGACGAAATTGGGTCATCCAAGGGTATACTGGTCTGGGATCAGAGTATGGTTGAGAAGTAGGGTGTCTAGGTATTAATTTGTCTCACTCAAATTCGCCTGAGTGAGCCTGCTAGCTCCCACAGAATGCAAGTAGTATAAAAAAGAAAATCATCTCTCGTTCTCCGACGGCATCTGAACACCGTAGCGATACGTGAGCTATATTACCGTCCTAACCCTGGCTCTTTGTCTAGTTTCCATTCGTTTCTTGAGGTTGCAATCGCGCCATTTCAGCCGTTAGCAAGGTAGAGCCTAGTAATCTTCATAATTGTAGCGCTGTTGAGACCGTCCATACTGACTACATATTCGAAACCTACTATCTCTACCGCCTTAGGATTACAAATATAGAACAGCGCCGTGACCCGGCCATGGTTGACCAGATGGGCAAGTAGATAAAAAAAAAAAAAAAAAACTCCAAACTGTCTTGGAGTCGGTCATGAAAGTAAGTTGTAGAACATTGTTTGATTGGTGATGCAAGCCATAAGAGTAAGTCAATATAAACCACCCTTTGATAATTATGGTTGGTGACCTTGGCTTTATATGTCCTTGCTTAACAGGACAGGGAGACCCTTCTCTCCATTCTCTTTCTCATAACTGCTCCGTAACCATGGCCTCCCTAGTTGGCTCTTGGCAGCTTACGAGTGCGGTTCTAATCCCATTGCTATCCTCCAGGATGGCGACCATGCCAATCACAGCCAAGAGCCTAGGGTATTGTAAAACGTGTACATTTCACTAACAAGGGAGGCAATAGCGTAACACTTGAAAAAAGTACATTTCCAAGCCTGAACGCGTAGCTGTGACTACGTGCCATCTACTTCACAATGGGTTGTCAAGATCCCTGCAAAGCGTGGCGATTGGTAGGCTCGCCAGATCGTCGTCAATGCTTCTCCTTTAAGTTTAGCCAAAATCCTACGAGATGGAGGTAATTTTGCCAAGACTACTGACCGAGCCTCAAATAGCCATCTCTCCCCTAGATTGTTAAATACCATAATCTACATAGTGTGGCTATACAGATCCCATGAAGGCTAAAAATGGTGGTACAACCCGAAACGTAAGTAAACACGAGCTCTACCATGGAAAGCAAACTATGACGACATTGGAGAGAGACGTATCGGCCTCTATTTAAGCGAATAACTGCTTGATTTTTTTTATCATTCCAGTTGTTATTATTGTTCCCAACACTCCATTGTGTGTTCTTTGACATTACACCTTCTTCTTCTCGGCCTTCGTTCAGTTTTGTGCAGCATCTATCTGATCAGAACACGACATGAAATTCTCTACTCTACTTGCCTCCCTTGTATTGGGGGAGGCGGTTGCTGGGCAGTCATTTGTTGCTCCGCCTAAAAATATCAACGTCACTCTGTCCCAGAAGTTTCCCGGTGCCCAAATCACATACAAAGAAGTTAAGGGTATCTGTGAGACTACGGCAAATGTCAGATCCTATTCCGGTCATATCAGCCTCCCCAAGGACCTCATTCCCGATGCAACGGGATGGGAGGATGGTGTTTCGGGACATCTGCACTTCTGGTACTTTGGTAAGTCTTGCCCACCTGATTTAGTTGCTCACGACGCTTCTAACATGTTGAAATCAAGAGGCACGGAACAATGCGACAACTGCCCCAACTTCCATCTACCTTGGCGGCGGCCCTGGCTACTCTTCATTTGATGGCTCGGCCGTCTTCCCGTGCTACTTCAACGCAGATGGGAATTCTACAACCCTGAACAAGCACTCGTGGAATAACCATGTGAATATGCTTTATATTGACCAACCTTTCGGCGTTGGCTACTCTTACACCACTGCCCTCAACGGAACTCTCAACACCTTGGATCAAAGTTTCTCACCCGTAACTACTGAGGCAGAGCTGCCGGAGCTGAACTTGACGACAATCCAAGGCACTCTGCATGCAGGCGGTCCTGAGACAGTGACAAACACGACCATGTCGGCTGCCAGAACGTTTTGGAGGTTTGCTCAGGTTTGGTTCAACGAGTGAGTGGTGTCTTTAATCGAACATAATCTAGCGTTTGGCTTCATTCTCCCGATACAAACCGCTCTAAACCAGCTCTTGCATCCACTAACCAGTAGTAGATTTCCAGAGAGAATCACGACCAACGATGAGCTTTCCATCTGGGCAGTATCTGTAGGTAACATGTCTCACCATCACCTCATTGGCCTGGCCGCTAACTGGTTAATATCAAGTACGGCGGGCTGTATGCCCCTTTATTCACATCTTATTTCCTGGACCAAAACGAGCTCATCCAAAATGGAACGCATGAAGTTGTAAATGCGACCAGTTTTAACATGGGCACTGTTGGAATTATCGACGGCTTGGTCGAGATGAGCTCCATGGCACTGGGGTTCCCAGATTATGCTCGCAACAATACCTACGGGCTCCCAGTATACTCCGAGGACGTCTACCAAGAGGTTGTGAAAAACATCACCGCCCCTGAACAGGGCTGCCTCGCTTTGATTGACGGATGTCGAGTTGCTGCCGCCAAAGGCGACCCAGAGAACAAAGGTATCAATGTCGACGTGAATAAGGTCTGTAGTACGGCCAGTCAAGTGTGTTTTGGAATTATCCTGCAGAGCTTCGAAAGCAATTCGCCGGTCAGTTTTCCCACATACAGCGTCTCAGTTATTAGACTGACTGATAGTTAGTACGGCTATTTCGACATCACTTACAATAGACCTGCAACCTTTCCTTACGAGTACGAGGCAGCCTTCTTCAACCAGGCGTGGGTTCAGCAAGAACTAGGTGTACCACTCAACTATACGAGAGGCAGTCAAGCAGTCGAGACTGCCTTCTTGTCATCGACTGGAGACCCGATTCGTTATGGCTTTTCTCATCTCACGCGTCTTTTGGACGGAGGTGTCAACATAGCCATGGTCTACGGTGACCGAGACTACCGCTGCAACTGTAAGAGCGGCTCTAGCTTGAATTGGATACCTTAAGTGATTCTAACAAGAGATTTCACAGGGATATCAGCTGAAAACGCGTCTCTCCATGTCCCGTTTCAGTCGGCGGAAGATTTCGCCAAGGCGGGCTACGAACCCATCACGACCAACTCCTCCTACCAGGGCGGTCTTGTCCGCGAGCACGGAAAGCTCTCCTTCTCTCGAGTGTTCCAGGCCGGTCATAGCGCCGGTGGTTACCAGCCCGAGACCGTGTCGGTCATCTTCGAGCGCGCCATGTTCGGAAAGGATGTCGCCACGGGGAAGGTTGGCCTTGCGACAACGCTAGATTACAGTTCCAAGGGCGAGTCGAACATCCGGGGTGTTAAAAGTGAGCTTCCTGGCCTTCTCGAGAGCGTTTGTTATGTGCTGGCGCCTGAAGGTTCATGTACCGATGAGCAGATCAAGGCACTAGAGGATGGAACGGCAGAGACTAAGGATTTCGTGGTGACGAACCCCCCTGGAACGAAGGGTGAGCGTATGAAGGATGTTGACAATGGTAAAGGAGGGAACGACACCAATACGGGCGGTTCCGGTGGAGATGGAGGGTCGTCTCGCGCTTCAACGCTGATCAGTGGTGGTTGGATGACTGCCGCGCTGGCCATATTGGCACTTTTGATCGTCTAGAAGACATCTATCTTTCTATGTCCCCGTCTTGTCATAGAAGCGTGTCTGCGGTTTGGGCTATTGCACTAATTGAACACTCAATTGCATGAATTCCGGGCCGTAACCGCGAGGTTAGCTATTAAATCTACTGAAGTAGCAGAAATAATGTGATTTGAAGGAACATGTCTCATTCTCTTGGGATTAAAATCTGATTTTTATCTCCCTGACTAACCGACCCAAACGAATTCTCGTCATCACCCGGGCCGCTTGCCAATTCGATCCGTGCCGAGAAGGTCCTTCACCCGGTTCTCTTCCGGTATGGCTGACACATCAGACCAACTGAGCGTGGTGGGAACATTAAACCCCGGCTTGGACCATGCATACCAAGGAATGACCAGTGACGATAAATCTAACCTAGGTGGAGGCGAAACGTGGGCCCTGCTACGACCACTCGGTTCCTCTCCTACGGCTAGAATAGTCCTCATGCCCTGGGCAGTGGCGTCACTCATCCACATGCCCTCGATCCCCTTCGCCTCTGTCATCATGTTGATACCAGACTTCATGCTTTGGGTGGGGATTTCAAGAAAACTGGCAGAGGAAAGAACGTTAGGAGCTTTCAAGAAAAGACAATAGGAGTCGGCCTCTGTTCTGGACTAGGCATTATTGCATCAGAGGCGTGTGTTCATCGGCAGGTCTCGTGTCATGATTTCCAACTCCTCTCGCTTTTACCAGCAGACTCCTATCAAGAGTAGGACCCTTAAAGACGTCCTTGCGCGAAAACATCCACCCCGACCAGATGAAAAGCAGTAGACAAACAGTCACGATGCTAAAGAGTAAAGTCAGCAGCCAGAGTGCAATGCATGACGGGGTTATGTTATACCTGTTGTAATTCATATTGGTATATGTGATCGGGAAGGCTGTCGGCAAGCAGCAAGCAACAATAAGAAGCAGAGTCGACAGTGTCGAAAAAAGATTGATGGCATATCCAAACCGACCCAGGTCAAAATCCCTCCGTGGGAGACGTTCGTTTCTATCGATCAAAAGAAGAATCGCTTGCGGTATGACATAGGAGGATACCAAGAAGATGATGGATGCACTAACCATCAAGGCGAAGGCGCTTTCAGACTGAACAAATACGAGCCCATAGAGCTGCAAAGCTATTGTTAGATAGGAGGAAAAACCCTTTGACAGAACGGTCACCTACAATAGAAAAGCAGGCCTGCAAGAGAACCGCATTCATTGGCATTTCAAACCTGGGGCTGATTTGCTTCCACAGATCGGAACGTGGGAAACAGTCGTCGCGGGCCGCTGACCAGAGGGTTCGAGAAGATCCTGTAATAATCGCTACGGCACAGGCGAAAAAGCAAACTGTGAAAGCAATCATTAAACCGAAAGTGATGGCCCGGCTACCAGTAGCTTGATGATAGAGCTGGATCAATGGCAGTCCACTGGGCGCATCCAAAATGGCATCCATATCCTTGATGACGAACATGCAGGTGCATGCGAAAGGTATCACTGGGAGACTCCATCAGCATATGTTTGGGTCGGGATATTGATGCCAACTGCTAGTACCTGTGATAAGCCCAATCAGGACGGGATATATCTTGCACACACATCAGCCCTGGACAACGAGCCTCGCAACTGAAGGTTTATCAGTCGACCCCAAAGGCAACCTACAATCACTTTTGGGCCATTGACCGAGGGATTCGGAATCTCTTCCGTCATATGAGCCCCGGAGTCAGTGCCCAGAAACCCGTAAAGGCTATTCACGAAACAAAGTGTCCAGGTGTACGGGTGACTCGTCCACCCGGTTGAGATGGTGGTGTCTGTGAACACCCATTTAGCGGAATTGTAGTTGGGGTATGAGCACACAAGCATAGTGATCATGGTCACCAAATATGTTGCCAAGGAGAATGCAACTTCAATACCGGAGATTAGTATCTCGCCGAATGCATGAAATGATGTTGGAGAGAACTTACAAATGCATCTGTTGAAAGTGGGCAGAATCTGAGACCCAAGAATATTGAGGAGCGAGGCTGCAACGATGACGCCCACGTAGAGGAGGTACTTGTGCCAGGAGTAGACGACATATTCGGGGTACATGAACTGGACAATGGAGAGTATCATTCCCGAGATGAAGTTGGATGTACTAGCTGCACCTAGCCATGTGCCAATCACAGTAACAGCAGCAGTGCTAGGGATAGAATGTGGTGAGCGCGAAGAGGCCTTGGCAAAGGGCTTTCATTTACAACATACGTGTAGGAAATTAGCGGCGCACAAGATGGCGGAGAAAGAACAAAGGCCCAGTAATATTGGCCTCCAGCTACAGGAAAGGCAGATGTCAACTCGGCCATGCCCAAGGACACAACAAGGATCATGGTGGCTGCCGGGAGGAGCATGAAGATGGTGCCAGAAGACGACCCTTGGCTCAAGCCGCCTCCAATTGCACTACATTTCCGATTGTTGGTCACCTGCATCAGCCGCTGGGATCATTGGGGCATACCTTGCAAAGCCATTCCAAGTGCAGATCAAGGCGTAGGAGAGGGCGAGGAGGGAGAGCAGGGAGAACTGCCTGGGCATCTCCCGCTTGTACCCGGACGCGCCGAGTTGAGCATCATCGCTGTCGAGATCCTCATCACTACGGTTGGGTCGCATCATTTACGCTGGGAGAGCAGTCTTTGGTGTTCAATGGCGAGGGGAAGAGATGCCTAAGTCACTCAGTGATGACGTAGATGAGCTCCGAGACCGTGACGCGTCCTCCATGACCAATCGCGACAACCTACCCTAGAGCCCTTCACAGACCAACACATAAGCTCGATGTTGGAACCTTTCTTCCTTATAACTTAACATCTTCCTTTCATAATATAGGTGGAATATCTTGGCAGGGGCTGACAAAAAAGCCACACTACCTATTGCGACGCGATCCTTAGACATCCGCAAATTACAAGCCCATCATTCTAAAGCTGAAGATTACATGAGTCCTCCGGTATATCAGCTTCAATGTGAGCTCTTTTCTTTGGACCCAAGTCCAGTTCAAACATTAAAGTCCTATAAACGATAAGCATTGCCTTTCAATCCATCAAGTAGTGGGATAAAACCTACTGCACCTGGCATTTGTGAGGTTTAATGCCGATTTTTAGATGATCTACCCCTGGGTCCTGGAAATTGGTTCATAAGAAGGGAGGACGAACAGGGGTGAGACAAGCACATACTACACATAAGGCGCATCCCTTCTTAACTCGGACAGGAATGCATCAAATAGAATTACGGTTTATGTGGAAATGAGGGTCTCTTAGATGATTAAACAGCATTCGATGTTTGAAGATATGATCAGGATTGCCCCTACATATATGTCCAAGCCCTCTACTCTCTCGGTCCCGCGCTTTTACGCAGATTTGAATACAGCCAAAATTAAGAGACATAATCTTTAGCCTCTCTATTCTTTACAAGATGAATCTACACCTTTTTGTGGCTATCCTTGTTCCAGGAATCGTTGCCACTCCTTTACCCGATTCCGGAACTTCTCCTGTGCCGACACCAAAGCCAGCGTGCGCTGTACGTGTAACGGTTGAGCTTGTCCCTGGGAATATATGTTTAACTAACGTGGGAGATTTGTCGCTTGGTCGCAGATAAACTCGGTTTACAGTGACTGTGGCTCCCTTTGTCAACCTAGATGTCTGGAGGTAGAACCCCGGGTTTGCCCTGCTGTCTGCAGGCCTGGTTGCGTGTGTAAACCGGGCTATGTTTTGAACGTTGTTAGTATAATGAAGACCCAACTACTATTGTCCAAGTTATTCTAACAATCTTCAAACAGTTGGGAATATGCGTGCCCAAGGCGTTATGTATCTTTGACCTTTTGGGTTCTCTCTTTAACCAAAAGAATGCGGACGTTAGTGAAGTCGAGATCTCCGAGAACCGCTCTTGAAAAAGACGTGAGATTGGATTGAGAGCAGTCTATCTATTGAAACTAGGTTCTTTATGGCTCACAAGAAAACCCAAGTCGCTTCAAACACCAGTCCTCACCTAGTTGCTGGCTTCCTGCGCCAGCTGAAACTGGCTCACAAACCTTCTCTCTACAGGATTTCGCACTTCGGCATTGCCGTCTGTGTCAGCTTCTGCCTGGGGGCCCCATGCGCCGCCTCCAGGTGTATCGATGACGAACCAGTCACCCTTGGCTACCTTGAAGTCCTTGCGTCCACCTACTCTGCACCAGCGGCCGCCATCTCCACCCTTGACAATGTAATTGACACCAGACTTTCCGTCTTCGCCACCCTTCATGCCATATGGCCTTGTGACACGTCGTTCACTCACAATCGAGCATCCCATGTCTCTTGCAAACTCGTAGACTCTTCGGATGCCGTTGCCACCATTCCACTGCCCTTTGCCACCACTGCCATCTCGAATACTGAACTCTCGTAGCAAGATGGGATATCGCTTCTCCACAATCTCAGGATCGCAGATCTTGGTGTTCGTCATGTGAATATGAACGCCGCTGGTGCCATGCCAGCCGGGGCCTGCGCCACTGCCGCCGCAGATTGTCTCGCAGTAACCGAACCCAGTATCTGGGACCAGCTTGCCCGTTTCTGGATCAATGTTGCCATCAATGCCGAACGAGACCACGTTGCAGTCTCCTTGACTTGCAGCACAGGCGGCAAATGCCTTGATAACGACATCCGTAACTCGCTGCGACGTGATGGGGTTACCGGCGCAGACTGCAGCCTCATACGAGGGGTTCAGGATACTGCCCTCCGGGATTGTGAATGTCAGGGGACGCAGACAACCTTCGTTGAGTGGAATGTCCTGGTTGATGAGGCAGCGAAGGACGTAGAGCGTAGCGCTTCGTGTGATGGCCTGCGGGGCATTGAATGAATGGTAACCTTGCTCTCCGGTGCCAGTCCAGTCAAAATGAGCCGAGGCAGTCTTGGGATCGATAGTCACGGTCAGCTGGATAGGAGTTCCATCATCCATATGGTCCAGGGCGAAAAGAGGTTTTCCACCCGTCGCGGCGTGCGTGCGAAGGAGGAAGTCCCGAACACATGCCTCGGCGTTGTCCGTGATGGCATTCATGTTGAAATGCACTGTACCAACGCCGTGCTCTGCGATAAGCTTGGAAACAAGCGCGGCTCCCTTAGCGTTTGCAGACACCTGGGCCTTGAGATCGTTGATGTTGTCTGCCAATTTCCTGGTACCAGAGCAGCCGGGATACTTGGCGGGTTCCTCGAGCATCACCCTTCGGATCATCTCTTCGTCGAACACGCCGTCACGGACGAGGAACTCTGAGATAATGGCTGCGCCCTCTTCGTAGAGCTCCACGCTACCAGCTGGCATGGAGCCGGGCAGGATACCGCCGATCTCCTGATGGTGACCACGAGAAGCGGTGTAGAAAATAATGTTTTTCCCTTCATTGTCAAACACTGGTGTGACGCAGGTGATGTCTGGCAAGTGGGTGCCGCCAGAGATGGGGTGGTTGGCAACAATGACATCGCCAGGCCGGAGCTGACCCTCGTATTTCTTGTGCTGATACATGACGGCCTGTTCCATTGAGCCTAGATGAACTGGGACGTGGGGAGCGTTGGCAACCAGCCTGCCGTCGGGACTGAAGAGTGCACAGCTGAAATCAAGACGCTCCTTGATGTTGACTGAGACGCTGGTTTTCTGGAGTGCGTGTCCCATTTGTTCCGCAATGCTCATGAAACGGTGTGCCATCACCGTGAGCTGAACTGGGTCTACCTTCTTCTTGTCCAAAGCGACTTCTTCCTGGAGCTTTGAAGACGCCTTGAGATCTAGCTCGAGGACGACGTGGCGTTCTAGGATGATAGCCTTGGTTGTTGGGTTCACAACAATGGTTTGTGTGTTGTCTAGGATAATGGCCGGTCCCTGGATCATATCTCCCTTTGCCAACGAGGTCAAGAAATAGAGAGGGGCCTCGGTCCAGCCTCCCTCGAAGAAAATCTTGACCGTATCTGAGACCTTGTCAACTTTGACGAGAGTGGGAGACGAGCTCGAGAGCTGCTTCTCTAGGTTAAAGGATGGCTCCACGGAGGGGCTCTGAGCGGTGGCTCGAACTCGGACATTTTCGACGATGATACCACGGCCAGCCATGATGAAAGAAAATTGCCTCTTGTGTTCGGCCGTGAAGGCTTCACCCCATGCCCCATTCTCTGGGCGTGGGATCATGAAAGTGGTGTCAGAGCCCACATACCGCAGATTGAGGAAATGCTCAAAGACCAGAGATCCTCTGGCTGCCCCATCGGATACAAGCTTCTCCGCCGCTGTTGACTCCAACTCTTTGAGTCGGAAATCCAGCTCTTCAAGAGATCCATCGAGCTCAACTGAGCAAGGCTGCTGAATATCATGAACTACTGCAGTTAGTAAATGCAGGCAAGAGAAGACTGGTAATAGGAGAAAATAACTCACCAAGGTCAGCAAGTGCCATTCCGTAGGCAGACAGAATCGAAGAGTATTTGTGGACCAAAATCCGGTCGATCCCCAAGTTGCTGGCGATGGCCTAGATTTGCCAATGTCAGCGTCTGATGCAATTGGAAGTCGTGTTCCGGGGTACTTACGCATGCGTGCTGTCCACCAGCGCCTCCAAACACGGCAAGCTCGTGATCCGAAGTACGATACCCTTTCGCCTCTGTCAAAGACCTAATTGGTCTACACATGGTCTCGTTGGCAACTTGGAGGAATCCCAGCGCAAGCTCCTCCACGGTCTTTGTCTTGGCGCCGGTGGCTGCGAGATCTGCGTTTACTTGAACGAGCAGCTTCTCGAATGCGGCTCTTGCACCGTCGTAGTCCAGGGCCTCATTCTCCTCTGGGCCAAAGATCTTGGGGAAATAAGCGGCCTGGAGACGTCCAAGGACCAGATTGGCGTCTGTGACTGTGAGAGGGCCTCCTTTGCGGTACGCAACTGGACCAGGATGCGCACTTGCAGACTCTGGGCCAGCAAGAAGAAGACCATTCTTGTATGAAAGAATGCTGCCACCGCCTATGGAGAAACAAGAGCAAAAAGTTAGTCATCTCGTCATCCCATCACTGAGAGGGTGTCACTTACCAGCTGCAACGGTGTCGACTTCTAATTGGGGAGACTGGATCGTAACACCGGCAGTAATGGACTCAAAAGTATGCTCCAATGTGCCCGCGAAACGGGAGACATCGGTACTGGTACCGCCCATGTCAAAGCCAATCACAGGCTTCTTGCGCTCCGTGTCGTAGCAGGTTCGGCTGAAGCCCACAACGCCTCCGGCTGGGCCAGACAGGATGGCCTTCAGTCCGCTGAAGCTTTGCCATCCGACTAAGCCGCCATCGCTCTGCATGAACTCACAGCGTGCGCCGTTGGCATCCTCAAGGTTGCCCACGAATCCTTTTCGGAAGCCGTCGATGTAGGCTTTTGTTAGAGGGGTCAGGTAGGCATCAGCGGTGGCGGAGTAGCCTCTTGAAATAGCCTTGATCATCGGGAAGATTTGTGACGACAAAGATATCTGCGTGAAGCCAATCTCGGAAGCTATCTCTGAGAGTTGGAGCTCATGGTCTGGGAAAGTGTATGAATGGAGAAGAGTCACGGCAAGAGCTCTCACACCCTTGTCATATAGCTCCTGTAACCCCTTTCTGGCACCATCAGAATCTACAAGAGCCTGTTAGAATAATTCCAAATATTTCCCGAAATGTCACCACACAGAAGGCTCACCTAGTGGCTGTAAAATACGAATTGCTTCGCCGCCGACTCCTTTTCTCAGGTCAAAGGAACCCCGTTCTGGGTCACTCAGGCTTGTTGCATCCTCGGTTGAGTCATGTAAAGTTACACGCTCGTCTATTTCAAGGACGTCCTTGAATAAGGTCTCAGGGCGGCGAATGTTGAGATCGAATAGTTTGGGACGGGTCTGGTCTCCAATATTTAAGAGATCCTTGAAACCTCGCGTTACTACGAGAGCGCATGGCGTCGAGGATCGCTCGAGTAGGGCATTTGTGGCCACTGTCGTACCCATCTTAATGGACTCGATCTCATTTGTGTCAATTTGCTGGCCTCTAGGAATTCTCTTCCCCGTGGCGGCCTTCAGGATTCTGCGAATGCCTTCTGTAGGCGCATCTGGATAGTTGGTTGGGTCATTGCTCAGTAACTTGACAAGGATGTCTGGCTTCCCCGGCACAATACCCAGACAGTCTGTGAAGGTGCCACCTCTGTCAATGGCAATGCGGATTTTGGGGCTTGGTGACGATGTCCCATTGATGAAAGGCATGATGGGCGTTAGTCACAATAGAAAGTTGTGATTAGATTGTTCGAGTGTGATCTTCTATGGGATGATATGCGTATGCCATGCGCATATGGTGATGAAGTACTATCAATCAGCCCTCCCCGCAAAACCATCGCGAGTAGCTCGGCAGCTTGCCGAAGGCTAGCCAAGAGGACGGTGTTCCAGCCCGCAGTGATCACAATGTCCGACCCCGAGGCATCCGCCTGTACATGCTTGGAGGCGCTCCGCACTCAAGCGCGAATAGAGGTCCATCCACCTATCAAAGGCAAGATTGTAGAGGTCCATTCATTCATCGAAGGCAAGATTGTAGCGGCCGCATACTCCCGGAAGTCATGCGGCAAATGAGGAGATAAGCGTCGGTAAGCTGTCGCCGAATTATCGAGCTGATAGGGATCATTCTCCGAAAGCCCAGGGTCCGTCGGAGACCTCGCCCTGTATTTACCCCAGACCAAGACGGAGCCAGTCATTTTTCGGTGTCTGAATCGTTCCTACACGGGGATGACGCCGCTCATGACGTAAGACAAAATACGTTAATACATTCCTGGGATAGCGCTACCCCACATCAATCACATGCGGTTAGTGTATCAAGTGGGGTAGGTACCTGGGTACTTTCTACAACATTCAATAAGGCAAGTGATCGTGAGGAACGTGACCTCTCTGTCTGTTGTTAAGGCTAGTGATGCCTTTATGATGAGCGTGAAAATAGACTACGCATTGAATGTATCGGAGAATACGTAATACAATTGTAGTGAGGTGGTGCTGTCCTAATTTAAAGGGGTGCGATTCGATAGACTGGGGCGTCGATTTGACGCGGCTACCCGGTATGTTGACAACCCAGCCAGCATAACTGTCTCGCCCAGGCATCTCAAAGCTGAGTGACAAAGTTGTATTAGAATAGAAAGTAGTGTGAGAATAACACAATAGATGAAGCATCGTAGTGCATTGTAGTATTGGAAAAGGGATGTTGACCTTTGGTGGTGGTGTCATTAGCTTGTTGCTCCGGCTTCACTATGCAGAGCATTTCGTCTGCCCACCCATGTCACCGACGAGAGGAATCTGGGGAAGCGCGGCTTTACTAGTCTGCATGAATCTGGGGCATGATGCTCACCGCGGAACCTTTGCTTCTATTGAGACTAGGTCTCTTTTGGCAATGGGTTTAGAGAAGTCGGGCATGAGGGGAGATCAGGGTCCAATTTGAATAAATGCGTATTACTACTAGCTAACTCTTCGTACGGAAAGTAGATCATAATCCTCAGGCATTAACAATTCACTATTCCAATACCACTATGGCCACCATTAAACCCTGACTGTACAGCTCTCCGTGAGGAGACTTAACTCATCCAAGAGCTTACCAGACATATCTGAAATGAATGTTCTGCTTATCCGTGAGATCCCGGAAATCAGTATCAGAATGCGCTTGCTCTCCAGCTGCCTCGTCGATAGCATCTCGCCTGCGGTTCTCCCACCAGCAGTACGTAGCGTAGAGAATCATGATGATCATGGCGAGAACATAACTGCCGAGAATAGCACCCATGCCCAGGCTGTAAACGGGAGCTTGCTCGGCCTTGAAGAACTGGGGGCCAATAATGTTGGATACACAGTAGGCGATGAAAATGAGGGCGTTGGTGGTGACCTTCTTAGTGTGCCCGGCCGTGTTGGCCGTGTTGATTCCCAAGCTGACAATGTAAGGTCCCAGATAAAAGTAGGACATATACAAAGCAGCAAGTCGCCCTTGATAGTCTGTCAAGGGCAGGGTGTAAAGGAACACAGCAGAGATGAGGCCAACAATGATGCCAAAAATAACCCAGGCTGATCGGCAATGCTTCGTAGGGAAGTACTTTGCGCAGAGGAAAACACCTCCGTTGCAGATATAAGAAGACAAGGTTTGGATGATCCCAGTGGGCATCGTAAGCAGGGTTGATCGTTGCGATGTGTACCCAAGGCCCTTGATAACGAGAGGGGCGAAGTTGGTCAGACCGCCGTTAGGGATGGAGATGACGATGTGGAACATGAACATGAGCCATGTCTTGGGGTCGGTCAGTGCCTCGATGAGCTGGTCCTTCTTAAACTGCTTATTCTCAACACCAGTCTGATCAGCACGGAGGCGGTCGACGACAATAGCCTTCTCACGCTCGGTAACAAACTTGGCCTTGACCGGGTTGTCGGGGAGGAAGAAGCCAATGACAACTGCCCAAACAATTGTCATGGCACCTGTAATCCAGAACATGGAGCGCCACTTGTGGTCGTCCATCAAGAAGCCAATACCCCAACCGATGGGGCCGGTGAAACAGACAGAAAGACCTGTGTACATCAAACCCGTACGGAGGGGTTGCTCGCGACGCGTATACCACATGCTGAGGACCAGAAAGTTTCCTGGGACGATGGGAGCTTCGAGCGCACCAAGGAGAACGCGCAAAGCCATCAGCGAGGCGAAGTTGTTGGCGAATCCAGTTCCGATGAGGATTAAACCCCAGAGAATCTGGGCAACACACATGAGCTTGGCGATTGGATACTTTTGAAGCAGGCTTCCACTAGGAAGACACCAAACCAGATAACCGAACTAGAAAACATCGTGTCATGTCAGTGGAGGGAAATATCGAAACCATCATCTCCTAGGGTTATTCTTACGTAGAACGCGCTTCCAACCCAACTATATCGATCGCCAGAGAGACCAGTGTCTTCTCTAAATGAATACAAAGAAGCCGTAGCCGTTGTAACTTTGTCCATGGCTCCAAGCGTGACGTTGAACCACAACAGCGGCACAAGGCGCAGATCGAGCTTCCACCGGAGCTTCACCCACTCAGCCATAGAGTAGGTTTCACCATTGGTGAACATGTTGGCATATTTGGCCGCGACATCGACATCGCTGTTCGCATCGGTGATGGTGTGATCGACTTTGCCACGGGCAATGGAGGAATGGTCCTCCACCTCGCCCGGCGAGAGGGTAGATATTTTGGCGTTTTTGCTGTTGTCCGCCATGATGAGGTCTGAATGTGTGAATGATGAGAAAGGTTCTCGGTGTTGTGTGGGAAACTGCAATGGAGCAAAGGCGGTCTCGAAACGGAAGGCAGGGTGGTTACAGCCGGCGGTCTTTATACAGAGTTGGATGGTATCAAATGTTATGGTGGTGTGCAAGGTTGCTATCTCCGGGATGTTGCTGCGAAAGCTTGTCACAGTGTGTAAACTAAGCTTGAGCCTGGATTAACGTGTCATATCAGAACTATGCATGGGTTGGAGATCCAGAACGACGGGCCGGCCAAATGAGGAGAGAGCAGCAAGGAGCGCGTAGTGGTGTCGACTCAAACTATGGCTGGCCCTGGAATGGGGCTAAGCTGTCTTCCCCTCAATTGATACAGGCCAGGCATCATGGTAGGAGATAGACTGGTGCTTGTAGATAGTGACTATGGCTGGAATTTTGGGGTGGGTGGAGAAATGCATGACTCTTCATGGTGGTTATCAGCCCAGAGGTGGGTCACACGACAGGGATAAGTCGGACTCTTGGAATGCGAGAGCGACGGAAAGTTAGTCCGAATATCTGCTGCCGGTCCTTGTGTCTCTCTTGAAGCCATTTCCGATGGCGATGTTGGCGCCGGAACACCCGAGCTCAAGCTACTGACCTGATGGTAAGGACCTAAGGCTATACTGTTTTTGAATAATGCGATATGTTGAGACTCAACAGCCTGTACGGTCATTGAAACTCCTAAGTTCCTAAGGACAGTCCAAGTCTTGAGGTTTCATGCATTTTTCTATGTCTCTTCAAGTTCTTGCAAGAAACTAGTTATTCATTGATGCCCGTTTGGCTTTGTCAGTTTTTCATACTCAACGTTTGGTATTATCCGTTGATATTCTGTTTCGGGAACAGATATTCTTCATAAAGCCAAACCTCCCAGCTGAGCAAGCAAAGAAAACAAACGCGGACGAGTCTTCAGAAAAAACCATAACGAGAAAGACACGACAGTCACCATGCTTGAACTGCCGGGAACTATCCGCATTGCTATGCTCAACGCCGACACCCCTGTGCCGAATGTTGTTGCGAAAAGAGGAAGTTATGGAAACATTTTCCACGACTTACTCGTTGCCGCCGCTTCTCGAGTTGCACCCCACATGACCATTGAGTCTGAAGATTTCGATGTTGTCCGTGGCGAGTATCCTCGATCGCCCTCCGATTTCGACACCCTTCTCGTCACTGGCTCTGCTTCTTCATCCTATGATGATAATCAGTGGATACAGAAGCTGGATGCCTATCTTCTCGATGTATATCAAAATTACCCTCAAGTACGGCTTTTCGGCAGTTGCTTTGGACATCAGATCATCTGCCAGAGTATATTGAGGGATTACGGGACTCATGTGGCAAAGAATCCACAAGGATGGGAAATTGGGGTTCATGAGATTAAAGTTTCCCCGGCTTATAGGAAGGCCGGCTACGATCAGCCTTCCCTGCGACTTCAATTCATCCACGCCGACAACGTGAACATTCCATCTCCTGAAGCTCTACCTAGCTCTTGGATCATGATGGGCAGCACCGATAAATGCGCCGTACAGGGTGTATACGAACCTGGCCGCGTGCTAACTTACCAAGGCCACTTTGAATTCGATCGGTTCATCAACTCGGAGACTCTTAAGGTTTTTGGGGCTGAATGGGATGCGGAAGCCCTCCAAAGGGAATTGGATAACACGGATCGGGAAGATGACTCTGAAGTTGCTGCCGATATGGTGGTGAAATTCATGATGGAAGGTCGACAAGCAGTTGAAGGCATTGGGGGGTTGATGACACCGCCTCTATGAGGAACCTCAATAGAATAAGTAATCTACGGGTGGTGGGTGAAGACTTATGATAAGGCTAGAAACCTTGCCGCATATTTTAAATCAGATTTTGAACATGATGGATAATCAAATGCAGGTCTTTAATACAATTCTTTGAGAAATGAAATATGAGTGATATTTCCATCTTTGAGAAATCCGAGCTTGAATAAAGAATCCCTTCCCCTTGCACGTTGACCAAGTAGCGAATTGGACTGGCAGCATTATTATTCAGGCCCATGAAAGGTATATTTGTGTGCTTAGTTGGACATTCTTGTTTAGAATTAGGATAACTATGCGTGATATTGTCTAGGAACATCAGACGAAATGTCACTAATTATGGTTTGATCTCCTTTACAAGGCTCGCCAGTCTCTGGATGCCTTCAATAATTTCATCCTCCGGGTGCCATGCCCAGCACAGTCGTATCCCATTTCCGTATCCGCCGACAGATCGTTGCAAACTCCCTTCATCACCTTCCACAGCCATCATACCTCCGAAGGCAAACTTGAGATTATACTTCTCCATAGCCAATGCTGCGAGCTTGGCGGTGTCGACAGGTAAATCAGCAGGCACTGTCAGATACGTAAAGTACCCTCCAGCCCCGGGAACAGCAGGCCCGTGGCCGTTGACGACCGCATTGGTCTCCTCATAAGGCTTGCCAGTTGACACCTTGAACCCTAACGGGACTAAGTACTCGTCTATAGCGCGGAACATGGTATGGTAACGTGCGCTGTATGTTGGTATCAAAACATCTGAAATATGTGACTGCAGACGACCGGTGCCAATCATCTCGGCTACAAATGTACCAGCAATCTGAGTGGGACAGCCACCGGATCTCGTCGCTCCCAGTTCAGAGAGAGACAGAGCGAATGCTGGAGTTGCCTCCGTCCACCCAGTGCGTATGCCGGGGGCTATAATTTTAGAGAAAGACCCATTGCTAATGGCATTGCCCCAGGGGTGGCTAGGTCCTCCGTCAAGGGTACGGTCAACATCGACGATACGGGGTGGAATAGCACCCAAATGAGATGGCAGTGCATTCTTGGCGTCCTTGGGCCATCTCAAGACATCGTAGACGTCATCTGTAACTACGAGACAGTCGAATTCTCGAGCTAGACGTACGAGATCTTCGCGTCGGCGCAGAGACATTGTTTTGCCGCTGGGGTTGGAAAATGTAGGAACGGCATAGATGATATGTTTGTAGATCTTCTTATACCGAGCACCGGTCTTGAACTTGGGAGTTGTGGGATGATCTGGCTCTGCTTCAACACTTTTGATTGCAGCGCGCAGGAAATCGATGTCCAGACCTTCCTCATCTTCGGGAACCCCCCTCAGGCAACCTGCGAAACCTGAATCGGTGAAGATTGGGCAGGCGAGGAAGTAGCTGGGTTCGATCATCCATATCCTCCTGGTGTATCCTGGCTCTGTAAACTTGGACAGGATGTTGCCCAGGTTTGCCGATGCGCCATTGGAGACGCAAATTCGATCAGCATTGATCGTGCCACCAGAAGGCTTGTACGACTCGGTGAGCCAGGCAGCAATGTTCTCACGGAGAGGAACGTAGCCAGCATCTGGACCGTAAATGAGGGCCGAAGCCGTTTTCTTGGGTGACTGAAGAATCCTTGAGGCGCCGTTCAAAACTTCCTCTGCTGGAAACAGAGACGGTGTTGGCCAGCCAAGCTGCAAATTGATAAATTCTGGCATGTTGATGAATCCTAGCTAGGGTTTCCGGTTTTCAAAGCAAGAAGATCGATCGCAAAGTTAAAATTGCAAAGACAAATTGACTTCAAGCTCTCGTATTGATTAGGCTTAATCTAAGGCTGTTGCTCGGGCTTGGAATGCGGATGTGTGGCCCCTGAAAAGAGGTCTAGCCCTTCGGGGAACATACAATAAATCCCTGAATCGAAGGAGACTTGGCGCCCGGATTGTCACAGGACTTTGATTCTCCTACGCACTGTGGCTGATCGGACAAGTTTGTCGGACTTTGAACCACGCCGATGGCTTGTAATCAATCATCTTTTGGATAACATGATCCGTGAGGGCTAGGTATAATGATCGATGGACATATGCCGGGATGAGCCTGTATCAGGGATGGATGTGGAGGTACCATCCAATCACTCCGCAGCGGAGAATCGAGCCCGTCTTGCAATCTGTCGGACTCGTTCCCCATTCTGCAAGGTTCAAAGTCTAGCCCCAGTCATGTGGAGGTACTTGTGAGGTCGGGGGCCATTCCCCAGTTCAACCGCGATGGGGAGCTCAATCCGATACGATATCCTCTGATACAACAGCTTACAGTAGCTTAAAGGAGAGCTCTTGCTGGATTTCACTCATTGAATTATTCTTTTCAAGTTGTTTTGCAGCTCTTAAAATTTTGGCCATCAGTTGCTTCATCAGCTCCCTTCTCACGCACTCCAATAACTACAATTTCAATATGCCTAAGCTTAACATCTCGCTCGAGGATGAGCAGCGCCAATTTGAAGCTGATGTAAAAGCCATTGAGAAGCAATGGAGCTCCCCCAGGCAAGCGCATCTCAAAAGGTAAGCTACTAATCCAGCTTCATATCGTGAAGCCCCGTATCGAAACCCATCCTAACAAATCCATCCAAGGCCTTATGCTGCCCAGACAATCGCAGCACTACGAACTTCTATTGATACCACCAACCCCGCCTCATCTTCCCAAGCTGTGAAGCTGTGGAATCTTTTACACGAGCATCGAAAGAATGGCACAACAGAACTGACATTTGGTACCACTGACCCCACTGTGGTTTCTCAGATGGCTAGACACTGCCAGACTGTCTATGTCTCTGGTGCTCTGTGTGGCTTCTCCGAGGTCTCTGTGCCTGGTATGGACGCATGTGATTATCCTTGGGATACTGTCCCCAAGGTTGTAAGCAAGATATCCAAATCACAACAATGGCACGATCAGAGACAGCGCCAGTTCCGACTACGGCACGCGCAAAAGGATCGCGCCAATCTGGAGAATTGGGACTACCTCGCTCCCGTTATCGCGGATGGTGACATGGTATGTATAAGCGACCTACCCGCTTTGCCCCTTTGTCCCTTGAATCAGTTCTTGCTGATGCTGACACTATTAATAGGGCTTCGGGTCACTTACTTCGACCATGAAGATGGCCAAGGAGTTTGTGGACGCTGGGGTGGCCATGATCCATCTCGATGACCTCGCTATTGGAATGAAGAAGTTTACCATCGGACAAGGTCGTACCGTCGTACCTACAAGCGAGTACATTGACCGACTCGGAGCAGTCCGCATGCAATTTGATATTATGGGTGCAGAGACACTGTTGCTTACGCGGTGCGACACTGACCACTCTGAGTTTATCACCAGCGTGATTGACGAGAGAGATCACGAGTACGTTCAGGGAGCCACCAAGAGCGTCGAACCTCTCAAGGAGTGTCTTGCCAAGGCCCAGGCCAATGGCGAAGATCTCAAGGCGGCTCGAAACGATTGGAAATCCCGAGCTGTTTTGCGGACATTTGACGAAGCCGTCAAGGATGTCGCCACAGACAGCGAGTACGACGCCTATATCACTGAGGTCAGGCAGACCCAATTCCGCTCGCTCACTTCTCGCCGCGAGATTGCCGCAAGGGCAGTGAAGCAAGCCGTCTTCTTCGATTGGGACATTCCCAGGTCCGCAATGGGCCAGTACTTCTTCAAGTCGTGCGTCAAGGCTATCATCGAGCGCGCGCTCGCCGTGGCCCCTCTTGGCGACGTGACCTGGGCGCGAATGGATGCGCCAAACTGGGACGACATTGTCGAATTCCACACCGCGGTGCGAAAGGTGCATCCTGACCGTCTCTTCGCCTTTGGCTACACTGGCGACTACGACTTCGGAAAGGCAGGCTTCTCGCCTGAGCAGGTCAAGACGCTGCACCTGGACATGGCCAAGATGGGCATCGTATGGCAGGTCCAGCCAATCTGGAGCTTGCAGGGGCTGTTGATGGCGACGGATGACTTTGGCAAGCTGTGGGCGTCCGAGGCCATTGGCGGGTATGTGAGAGAGGTCCAGACGCCGGCTCTAGCACGGACTCCCATGGCGGACGGTTTCGAGAAGCTCAGCTGGTGTGGCGGGTATCTATTAGACTCATTCTACGAGACTGTAGGCGGGGAGAAGATTGTGGAGAAGCAGTGAGTGTACACCAGAAGAGTATTACATAGGCATTGGACAAATATGATGGCATGGTTGATATTATGGGGAGTTCTATATGTGAGATAAGAAACGTTGAACTTGTGGACACCTCCAACTGAAGAACGATTCATCCGCCAGACTGACTGGGGCATATGGAGATAATTCGGAGACAGTTGATAGGCAAGTGAGCTCCAAGTGGGTGACATTAAAAGGGACACCACCACGTGAACTAAGCGTGTGTGCTGGAAGCTTGGTATTTTTCAATCAATCTCAATAACCACATAAAAATATGCACAATAATTGTGTGCACTACGTATGATCCTGACATTATGTCGTGTATTGCGTGAACCGACACCGGAAGATAATGTTGGTTGGTGGTCTTACCCCCTGTTTTCTGTCCAACGACTTGGCTAGTCAGAACCATTTCCTTATCAGCATCATCTGCCTGTCCATGGGGCCTAAGAATGACCCCAGGCCTAGTCAGATACGGCTTGCCCATTCCAAGAAATAGCGGGTGTCCATATCCACCGCAGGGCTCCAAGCAGAGGCGAGTGGGTGGTAAACTGCGCCATCATCCCCGCGTTTTCCCACTTTCCAATCCTTGCCACTGACATGACAAGTCCTTCTGCCCTCCGTTTCGTCACTAACCGTGATTCTTATGCAGCGATTGGATTGTCTCACCCCGCTCCTCTGCCTGCTACCAGACTAGGTGTGCGCTTCGTACATCTCGGTGATAGAATGTGTACCATCAGCCTCGATGGATCACGAACGGTCGTCTTCTGACGAGCCTCCGACGAAGAAACAGCGCGTTCTCGCCTGCAGGTAAATCGGATCTGTCAACCCAATCTCACTCTCAGAGTCTCATCCTCACGTCAACCTCCAGGCGATGCCGAAACCGCAAGCAAAAGTGTGAGGGGAGCCGGCCCTGCACGAATTGCGTCAAGTCGGGGGACGAATGCGTTCCAACAGCTCCGGCGCCGCGGTCCAATTCGGAGCCCGAGTATGTCAGGGCGCTGGAGGAAAGAATCGCGGAGCTTGAGGCTCGGGACCCCCATCAAAGTCAGGATCATCTGGTCGCCAACTCCATCCTTGTCAATGGGAATGGAAATGGAAATGGAGGACAGACACCGCCTCCGCCTCTTCGTCGGCTCACCCAGAGCAGCGCGCACAGCACAAACGGGCGACCGGTGTTGACGCATCACGAGGCGGTTGGCCAGAGGAGACGATCTGAAGCCATCGACTTTTCAGCTTCTGGCGGTGATGCACATTCACTGTCTCCAGTCAACCAATCGCAGACGCGACGAAGCCATATTCACCGGTCGCCTGGCGATGCCTTCTCTCTCACGGGAGACGATGACTCCGACGAGGACCTCGGCCATCTCATCTACGGCCTTGTGACATCCCCGTCGGTGCGAGATGAGGGCCATAACGCGCCTGGCAAGTCGCCGGGCTTTCCAGCCACGTCGTTCCGCGAGGGTGACTTCCTCCCTCAGGTATTCATCGCTGCCATGCCCCGGGAGGTGGAAGATATGCTTCTTGGCGCATACCGCGGGCGCATCCAGGCGACGTATCCGTTTCTCCATTGGGACACATTCTTGTCATGGCTGGAAGATTGGAAGACCTGCTCACCAGCTGACAGAGAAGCTCAGTCCTGGCAAGGCTTCTTTGCCAATCTCGTCTACTCAACTGCGCTTCTGGTCCTCGCCCTCCCGAGGATCGGAACGGACGCAAGAACCTTCTATAAGAATGGCATCTCCTTATTGCCTCATGTCTTTCGTCAACATTCACCTATTTTACACGCTCAGGCTTACTTGTTGCTTAGTGCACACGCGCTACACAGAAGCTCTACCCCGCGTATTCTATCCCTTGTCTCGACGACGATGCGTTATTGCATCCAGAATCAGTTCCATCTTGATGAGGCAGAGCCGGTGCCGACCACCCCCGAGATTCGATTACAGAACCAGCTCCGACGCCGATGCTTCTGGTCCGCCTATTGCTTGGACCGAATGATCGTGGCGTCCTTCGAACTACCCCCGTCTATTTCGGATTTGATGATCACAACCAAGTTGTTTTCCAACATAAATGACGAAGACCTAGAGGCTACAGCTGCGCAAACGCCAGCCGAAAACGAATTGCCAGATTCGCCTACATATACCTGCGTATCTTCGTCCTTACATATTCTCCAGTGTCGCAGGATTCAGTCAGAAATCTCTGGATATACTCTACGATGGGACTATAAAGAGCGTTACGAAGAGGCCACAGAGTGGCGAATACGTATCTTAAGTGAACTTGAAACCTACAAGTCTCGCGTTCAGAACTTTTCCGACCCACTGTCCAAAGGACACACTTCTCATCGGTGGCTTGCCATGATATATCACTACACCCTCCTCACATTGTACCGTCCAACAAAAGAGACCGTGCTAGGGGCTGCCGGGGACTGGTCGATACAAGCCAGCAGCCAGGCGAGTCTTGCTTTTCGTAAAAGCCAAATGGACCGCCAAATTGCCCAGGGTTGGGTAGGAGTAAGTTTACCTCTAGCTGCATCGATGACCTTTTTCTCTCTAACCTCTGTGAGCAGCTTTTGGTTCAATTTCAATCTGGAGTGACCCTGCTTTACTGTTGCTGGGCCACGCCTCCAGAATATCGAACTGAGAATTATGACTCCCCCGATGTCTCTGATGCGCTCCGGGCATGTTCAAATATACTGGCCATTATGACGGATCGTTGGCCTAGGGCAGATTGTCTTCGGGATGTATTTGAGCTCCTCGCTCGAGAGATTCCATTAGTCGACAGGCCGAGCCGGCCGCCAACTCGCATCTCGGAGGCGTCTGCTACAGCAATTCGTGAGAAACTACCGCAGGTGAAGCGACTTGTCGTTCACCGCCCTATTATGCGTATGATCGAGGAGATTATCAGTGAGGACTTTCCTCGACTGAGGGGGAACGATGACCAACCGCCATCACAGCTCGTATCTCGGCGCGCAACACCTTCAATAGCTCGCCGAGATCAGCAAGCCTTGGCCACCAACCGGCAGCTCCTCAATGTCTCACCAGCACCAGGATCGTTTGAGCTCCCATTTGCGGCAGGCCAAATGTACGTCGGCGACGAGACTGGCGTGGAGACCGCCGGAATGAGCACTGACGAGTTAATCGCGTTTCCAGGAATCTTTGATCTGGATAGTTGGGCTTGAGATACCTTCAACTATTTCTAAACCGTTTCTCTTTGTAGCTAATCTTGGATGCACTTAGTGAGGATGGGACTGAAGGTTGCCCAGCATGTCATCACAAGGAGATTAGGCCATGCCCATTATTCAAAGACGAGAATATCACAACAACTATGCATGAGTCATTATTGAGTGCAGGTAATATCGTTTATTATGCACTACCATTACAATATTTGATCGCACGAATAGCCTGATACCACAAGGACTTGAGAATGCGATGCTCGTAGAGAGCTTGTGTATTACTTACTTCCCACGCGATATCTTCAGATATAGCACTGAAGGTTTCAACGTATCGATCACAGTTGTTGTGATTGAGAGGGTTTTGTTTCAAGAGGAAGACGAGATTGGATTTCAGTAGCGGTTGATCTTTCAATGGGCTACCAACACCTTCTTTCTCTGGCTCAGTTGTTATGGTGTGGCGAGAGGCACCTTCCATTGTGGCCGCACCTCCGTCGCTTGTTCTTGACAACTTTTCAGCTTCCTCATCATAACAACAACAAAACACTGCCAGCGAAAACAAGTGATATCATGGGCAAAACACTCGACCAGGTCCTCGCGGACGCCCCGTATGTGGACCTGAGCGATCTTCCAAATTATCTCTCACCAACTCAAATTGCTAGCATTACACTCACCGTAAAGGCAAGCTACGATGCGCGTCCAGAAGTGTCAGAATCTCTGCAGAGGTGCGAGGCGCTCTTTTCCGGGTTAGATTCTGCTATTGTTGAAGCGATCTGCAAGCTTTAGAAAAGCAGCATTGTGGTCTACCGAGAAACTCCGATATGGCTTATGTCACCCCATCGTGGCCTCTGTTGTCCTGGAAGATGGGGAGAAACTGAGCAAGAACAACAGGCCATGGACATGATAGCGCCGCCGCTCTGGAGGCTTCACTTTGTAGATGGTCTCAACGACCTCATGCTCCACCCATTCTTCTCTTCACGAGGGAACAGCGCGTTCCTTAGACTGTCACTTCAATTTGCTGTCGCATTTGAGTCTCTCGAAAACCCAGTCTGGAGCATTTCCACGCTAGTAGGGGAAACGGGGGTCATGTGTCCTGTCCTCCACATACTGAGCGAGGACATGAACAGGTCTGTTGGGGACACACGGCCTGTGGGTGGTGCAGGCGGCCGCATTACAACCCGCACTCCGATGAGTCTCTATGAAAGGATTCGTGGATTTCATGACCTATTCCTACGATTCGACGGCGTCATATCAATCGAGGCCAGATTCTTGCTAAGGCTAGGAGAAGAAGTGGAACGCCGAATGCCCCGACCCAAACGTCTACGTGACCCGCAAGGCAGAGACCCTCGGCACCTGTTCTATGTAGAGGCCCAGAACCTGGAACACGTCTATGCAGCGGCAGACATGGTGAGCGAAATCCCGCAAAGTAGAGAGGCTACTCGCAGATCATGGCTGCAGTTCAACGAACGCATGAAAGTACCACTGGATGCTCCTACCCTGGTGGGTATTTGTCTCCGAGATGCCTATCGACACGAGCTTCACCTGCTACAAGCATTCAGGGATAATATAGTTGGCTCTGGCCAGCAGCCACCTGCCGCCACCGCAGGAGGTAGCTCAGGAGGATGATCCGTTTATGGATTCGGATGATCAGCATGTATTGCCGCAATCGGCACTGCCGATTTGACAGTCGTATGACGAGGGCCAGGTTGAGGATGAGGAATATGCATGAGCTACTAAACAGGCGGGTCAGATGATGTTCCTACTGATGCAGAGGCCAAGCCAAGGGGACGCAACTTACCACCCCAGTGTCATGATTTTTCCCGGAAACACTATAGAGATGAACTTATGGTTATCAATGAGATTCGTATATTTAACCTCCCCTGTTGATCATTACTTTGAGTGACCCTTGGATGTTTAACCAAAGAAATGAGATGTGTCCCTGGCATCAAGACGACACGCTGTGGTTCTTGTCCAAACTACGTGAGTGCCGTACGTAATCCACCCGGCCGATGTTCGCTGCATAGAAGACCGGTTGGTAATTGACCACAGACTCTCAAAAATTATATCTCTCCCAAGCTGACCAATTCATAACCCAGCTTATTATGACTTGAGCTCAATCAGGGTGGCTGGGACGAGGATCTGTCGCTTACTAATCTATGTAACGAGGTAACAATTCAAGTTCTTGTGTCGGACCAAGCGACACTCATCTCACCCTTCAACATTGCTGAGAGCGAACAGCTCGGTCAGTCGAAAACATGCCATCAATCTGTCGGCCACTTCCATCGCTCCCTACTGAGATATGGTTATCGATTGCAGATTACAGTTCGAATTCCCTCCAAGATGTACTTTCACTTTCAAGGACCTGCAAGACAGTTCATAACCTCTGCAACCCGCTTCTTTATCGTTGCGCGGCACTATCACCAGAATATTCACGAAAAGCCCTGTTCTGGGGTGTTGCTATGAGCATCTCCCGCACAGTTGAATCTGCGTTAAACGCCGGCATCAGCCCAAATATTGCAGTACCTTTAGAGTCTTATCATGCGTTCATATACAAAAATGAACCACATTGTGGCTCGGAAAATTACGCCGGCGGCCATTCCCTAAAAGAGGCAGTCTTGAATTGGAGACCACTCCACGTTGCGGCACTCCGAGGCGACCTGAACATACTTGAGTTGTTGCTAGAACATGGCTCTGAAATCTGCACTGGAACTTCGGGTATGTGCCACCACGAGAAGCCAATGATCGTGCTTGACCAGCGTCTCCATCCCTCCAAGATGCTTGGAAACCACATATTTGAGCCACGGTGGACGCCACTGTGCCTGGCCATATACTCTGATAACATGGAAGCTGCAGAGTTTCTGCTTTTAAAGGGCGCGCCGCCAATCTTGGATGTTGAGGGTCAGATGGGGATCCTTCATGTAGCATGTATGACAAACCATGCTTCAGCCTTGAAATGGGCCGTGGAAATGGGATACGACACCGAACTGGACGCATTTGATAGTCGCGGAAAGGCCCCCCTCGATTACGCAAGCCTCTACCGGAACTGGGATTGCTTCCGACTCATGATTTCATACGGGGCAGATGTTAACTCTGTAGTCGTTTGGGAGGGTCTAGAGGATAATCCGGATGAAGATCCTCTTCAGCAAATGTTATACGACGCAATATACTCTGGCCGGTTCAAGGACGCTCTCGATCTCCTGGATACTGGAGTCAACCCGGATCTACCGATTTATAAAGACGATGTTTCATTGCTAAACCTTCTGTGCCAGGTTCCTTGGAGCGGGAATGACTCTTGGTCTTGGGGCGATGATGATGACGAAAGGAGACTCAACGACTGCAGTGACTTCATCAGTGATCAGCGCCATGCACTGGCACTCATAAAGAATCTCATGAGTTTGGGCCTTGATATTCAGGACATCTGCCGCGAGTACACGCCTCTTTCAGCTGCAGCTGAGTGCGGCAATATACTGGCAGCTAGGCATCTAATTAAGCTCGGCGCGAGCGTCGATGGAAAGCCTGGTCTAGTCTTCACGCCCCTTGGAAGGGCCTGCACTCCTTCCAGAGCGAACTCGGATATGGCATCTCTTCTTCTCGATTCCGGCGCCTCTGTGCACCGACCTTATGCTACCTCATGCCCGCCCTTATGGACCAAAGAACCCAACCCTGTCAGGACCTGCCAGCAACAAGAGGTAATGATCGATCTGCTCATGGAGAAAGGCGCAGGCGTACTGCGCGGCACATCATCTGGTGACAGTACCCACTATACGCCTCTTGAGTCTCTACTTTTCCGGAAGGAGGTTCAAAGGTTCAAGAGTCTGCTTGCCCGGTGCCAAACAAGCCGTTTAGGAACAGATGACCTCGTGGGGTTCTGGAAAATGTCTAGGCCTCTCGATGCGTTACATCCAGAAATTACGGCGCTCATTCTTGATTTAGATACCTCTGGTGTGATTTCGCATGTGGATACCTCAGCACTTGCGGTGCAAGTATCTGGAATGGCTGAGGGTAACAAAATGAGCGTTCGAAATGCCGTTGTCCTGAAATTATTAAACCAAGATGCACCTCTGATCGGTACGTCCCTCCTCCGAGATGCAATAGAATACGGTGCTAGCCCCGTCGTAATACGGAACCTGCTAGCAAAAGGAGCCGATCCGAATCAGAAATCTGAACAAGAAAGGACAATACTCAGGTCTGTGCTTGAGAACAAGTTACTCAGCCAGGAGAACAAAAGAGCATACACCCGCTGCTTGCTCGATGCGGGAGTCTCCATTTATGAGAACGCTGGCCCAAGGTATATTAGCCCACGAATCTTCTCGTTGCCTTTCGTCCATGTCCGTTACGCAGCGGGATCTCGTCCCACTCAAAACCAACGGAAGTTTCAGGCGGACCAAATTCGCAACGCTGCCACTCTGCAACTTCCCGAGCCGCCGGAGGAGAGTATGACGCACCTTGGCCTCGCCATATCACAAGGAAGGGCAGCCTCAGACATTGTGGATCTCATGCTAGAGAGCCAGCCTCTTCGAGATCATCCATCTGAAATTGTATATGCCTACCTTAATCTTGCCATCCATAACTGTAATATGGGAGCTCTCCAGGCCATAGCTAAGTCAACAGACACGGCGCTTGTATTAGTCCGGGAACATGCCAGCCGTTTCATACATGAATTACTTGATTACAAGAGTGAGGCAACTACTAGTCGCGATATCGTGGACGCCGCGAGTGCAACTGTGGACTGTTTGGAGATGGTTTCGGAGAGTAGCAAGGCCGACTGGTCTTGCGTTCCTCTTCCAAGCACAACTGGCGACAGAACGGCTGGAGAGAAGCTTTTGGCTATCATTTCAGAAGATCACCCCCTACTCGATAACTCCTATGGGGCGGCATTGAGCCGTTCTTGCAGACAGAGGATTCGATTCATGGCAGATGACTTAAGGCCAACATTTTTAAGGAGCCCGTCTCGTTGAATCGGTAGACTATTAGATATTCATCTCAGTCTAGTAGATCTGTCATTTATAAAGGCATCCTATAAATTCAAGTCTTCAAGCTAGGTGCCTCAAGCTGCAGGATTTTTTACCATCCTCGGGCGACTAAAAGATGTTAGTTTAGCTCCTGGAAACTCAAATAAGACCCTTACTAAATTTTTGTTAGAGTAATCCCTGCACGATGGATAAATACAATCTTATGTGTTGTTTTCATATCGATGCCATCCGAGCAGCCAAGTGGAAGTGATTAGCGCAATCAAAAGCCTTGATCACTCAGATGCAAAGTATGCTTTGCCTTGAACAGCTGTCGCACATTTTTCTCATTGAAGATAACCCCAAGATCCCCTAGCTTTACACATAACACAGAAAGAAGAGATTGCCCCAGCGAGATTGTAGAGCTACCATAAGGGTTCACTCGTGGCAGCTTAACTCGCGGATCCAAAACAGATTAAGATACATGAGTTCTATAATCGACAAATCCTGTCACCCTCGAGATCCTTTCCTTAGCCGTGCCCAGCTAGAAGACCCTTTTCACCAATTCCGCTTCTTCAAGCTGCAAGTAAGCCTTCAACAACCGTTAAAGGTACTCCGGCTATTGACTTGAAGATCACCATGAAGTAAGAATAAGAAAGTTAGGGTACGCCGTTCAACAACTGTGTTTCAAAATCTCGAACCAGAGGTGCCGCTAGTTGCAAGGCTGGTACGCGATGCGAACTCGCTTACGAGCCGCTACTTCCAGACTTTTTGGATGTACTCCTCGACATCGGATAGGAGCTCCTTGGGCATTTCCATGGCCTATAGACGATTAGCATCACGGAGACAAAATAGAGGTCGGGATTACTCACAGCAAAATGGCCACCGCGATCATGTTGATTGAATGACACGACATTGGTGGTTTTGTCGGCCCAATCCTTAGGCACAGGAACTATCTCATTATAGAAAGCCGAGTATCCGCATGGTTTGTCGATATACGGCACTCCCGGGGAAATGAGACCAGTGATCTGAGTGTTTAGAAGTCAGTTCCCACTCTACTTCTTGGAAGGGGTGATTTAGTCTCGGACTTACCACACTTGTCCTCGCAATTTTTGGGCTTTCATCGGGAAGTCCCATCTGAACATAAATAGTCAGCCTAAGTGGACTAGTAATGGACCGATGGCCTTACTTACATCGCGGTTGTGGTACAGGCACCTAGCCATCGTGTCCGTGAACCAATAGAATGTGACACCTTCGAGAATTTTGTCGAGAGGAAGATCTTGATCAGACCACGCAAGGAACTTTTCTCCAATCCTAGGACGACGTTAGCAGGCAGGCAGGTAAGCGGTGCCAACGAGTATGATCTTACCAAGAGAGCAGTGCCAGCGGGCTAGCACTTAGCACAAATCCTATTGTGGCCGCCCGTGTACCGTGCTCCATCAAGAACGCAAGCCCGGTTTCGACCATCTCCTTCCCCCTTTCCAGTGCCCTTATCTGCAGCGGATCTGTGGGGAGCTCGCCTCCCTTGGGAAGTGGAGGCAATGGCATCTGGTTCACATGGATGCCCTTGCAGGCATCATATTTGAGAGCCAGCACCCTGCAGAAGAAGCTTCCAAGATCGCCGCCCTGAGCAATATACCCAGAACCGAATCCCAATCCGACCATGAGATTGTGGATCGCTCCCGCTGCCGCCTCGATTCCGTAATCAGCGTCGAGTGGTGGCCCGGAAGAATAGCCATAGCCGGGGAGCGATGGCACAATGACATGATAAGGCAGGTCATCCGGGGAGTACTTGCTCTTCAGAAGATCGAGAATATCCAAGAACTCGCAGATGGATCCAGGCCAGCCATGAAGAAATACCAGGGGGATGGCATCTGGCTTCTTGGAAAAGAGAGCCAAGAACTGGATTTCGATTTCGTCGCCGTTGCCATCCTTGACCGGAGCCTTGAAGTTGGGAAATGAATTGAAACGATCTTCAACCTTGCGCCAGTCGAAAGAATTCAACCAGACGTCCTTGGCATTCTCAAGCCAGTCTCTTGTGAGTCCAAACTTTGTGCCTGCGTTGGTATTTTCGAACACGGCCGGGGCAATTGGCGATAGCTCCAGGAGCTTCTTGAATTGCTGGAGCTTCTCCTCCTCAACATGAGCGCGGAATGGCTTGATATCGAGGCTCACGCCAGAGGGAAGGGTTCCGAATCCAGAGGTAGTCATTTTATGATGAAATTGATCAAGGTGGAAATATTGGTTGATATGTTACTATTGAGCAGTGGTGAATGTGTGTCTGATTCTTGCTCCAACACCAGACATCACCCGGAACCTATATACTCTTCCATCTAGAGATTCCACGAGATGCAAGAGTTATCCAGAAAGTTCTATGGTTCTGCATTGGGAGCAATGATCAGCCCATGCTGGCCATTATAATCTTACCCAAACGATGGTTTGAGCTAATGAAGATACTTTGAGGAGGATGGCCGAGCGTCAGCTTGTTTTGGTAAGATCATCCCCGCTTTATCGGGTCAGCACAAGTTCCCGAGGTGATCCATCCAATCAACTGATGGACTGTCTTGGGAGCCTAATCTGTTGATTCAATGATGATTCATTTCTGTCATGGTCCAATAGTATTCTTAGTGACCTGCTTACATTCAGTGTATTAAGAAAATTTATACTAATATCCTTTGTTCGGTGACAGCGACAAGCTAGGAAACATTGCATATGCGTCTCATCTAGACACAATGAGCACAAGGTCTAAATGTTAATATTATTTACCACTTCTGCCTCCTGGCGAGGCAAAGTCAAATCGATATACGCCCAGAGGGGTTAATCTATTCTGCTTCCATTCATAGTACAAAGTCTACTGCGACAAAATGGCCAGCCTTGCTAGCATCCGTAGATGTAAACCCTTTTTTTTCTACCTCGCGGAAATAAGGGTTAATGATCTGGTCTTGTTCTCTTCACTGTGGCAACTCGGAGCAATCGGCCGCGGTACGGGTTTGCCCACGGAGCGGCCCACGGAGTCATCCCACGGACGGCGCACTATATTACCGGTGCAAAGCTCACGTTTTGGCCCAGCAATCAGGCCCGGTTTCTTGCCCAGAGCCCGACTATAAATTGCTCGCCATTCCTCTCTCTCTTGTGAAATGAATACCAAGCTTAAACCCTATCATTCTTCCTCTTCTATCCCAATTGTTCATCCACCATGCCCAAGATTCTGGTTGTATTCGGTGCTACCGGTCACCAAGGGAGCTCTGTCATCAGTAATGTTCTGAATGACCAAGAGCTCTCTGCAGAATACAAAATCCGAGCCATCACTCGCGATGTCAACTCGGACAAAGCCAAGCAGCTCAAAGACAAGGTGGAGGTCATTTACGGAGACACATCTGACAAGGAATCCCTGGGCTCAGCACTCACTGGAGCCCACACTGTCTTCATCATGACGCCTCCTAGTTTTGGCGCCAATCCCGAGGAAACAGAAGTCAATATCGTCAAGGCCATTGCAGATGCTGCAGTTCAACAAGGTGCTACATATCTTATCTACAGCACCCTTCCCAGCATCAGCCAGCTGTCAGGTGGAAAATGCACCAAGATCACCTTTTTCGACGCCAAGGCCAAGGCCGAGAGTTATGTCCGCAGCCTCAACATCAAGAGTGCCTTCTTTGCTGGCGGATTCTTCATGGAGAATTTTCATCAGCACCCCTTCCTGGGACCGCAGCCAGGGCCCGACGGCACGTGGGTTATTTCTCGCTCCTGCTCGTCAACTACCAAGCTCCCCTATTTTGACGCAACCAAGGATACGGGGAAATGGATTGGAACCATTCTCGCCAACCCTTACGAGTATGAAGGAAAGACTTTCTCTGCAGCTCAAGCACTGTATAGTCTGGATGAGATCGCAGCTGCGCTATCTCAGGCTACTGGAAAGAAAGTCGTTTACAAACAGCTGTCGGCTGAAGAGTTTGCCCAAAGTATCCCCGTGGCAGGAGAAGCCTTCAGCGAGTTCTTCTTATTTATGCAGGATTACGGGGGCTACTTTGGGCCTGAAACGGAGAAGCTGGTCTCCTGGGCGGCAGGCAAAGCTAGAGGCAAGCTCACAACTCTCGATGACTACTTCGAGAGACACCCGTTGACACTTGGCTAAGCTGCGCAATCTTTTGGTTTGGCATCCAAAACATACCCGCATGATGGAAGGGTATTCACAATTGAGTAGGAAACTTGTTTCTCGGTGGACAAGGTAGTCAAAGTCTGCAATATTCATTAGCTGAAATGTTCAAGTTCCTCGGATCCATGCAAGCCCAAAATGTCGACTAAATTGATAATGCGCTCTCTTAAAATTCAATTCTCTCTCGATGTTCTCTCCATATAACTAATTCATCAACCAAATGATAAAAAATCAGCATCATTAACTTCGTACATTAGTGCTGCCCAGCCTTCCATTATCACCCCGACAATTACTCTTCATCTTTTGACTGTTTCGGCACCGCCCAAGACTTCGCATTTTTCAAGTCCTGCCTATCGGTGAAGGCAACCTGGTGCTCGTTCCAATATTCATCTCCGTGCTTGATGAATGCGTGTGTGTAAAAGCCTCCCAGAGGGACATAACCCTTGCAGAGCGGGCACCTGCGATGCGAGGTTTCCTCCATGTGCTTGCGACGCGCTTCTTGGTCAGGCACCGAAACGTCGCAGGTCTCGCAGTGGTCTGGCGCCCTGTATCCGTTGCTGCCATATGCGTCCAGCTTGACTGTGCCAGTTGATTCGGGCATTCTGTCGGTTTGGATTGTGAGGATCGAATCGGTTGCGTGTGATGTCCAAGTTTGCTTTGGTCGTGAGAGAGTGAAAGCCCAAAATTAACACAGAATTGGGTCTTGTCTGAGATATATACCTACTTCTCATTTCCAGAGACACCCTGCAGAGACCCTGTTCCATCAGCTGTAATAAGCTCGTTGCGAGCTGCTCAGGCTAACTCGCATTGATTACTGAGGCTGAATGCTTCAGTGGGCCACAATCAGATGGATTGCCTAGGTTCTCACCAATGGTTCGTTCAAATACCTAAGTTATTCCTCCTTGTTCAGGCATAATTTGCTTGAAGCGATGAGCTTCTACACCGAGGCATTCCGACGTCCAGCCCTATCAATAAACCTACGCCACACCTCGAATGACAGAATTTAGAGGTTACCACTCGTTGAAACATCGGCATTATAGCTGATCAAGCTACTCCACGCATAATCCTTCTCCTGGGGGTATACTCGAACTAACCCCAGAGCATTTCCAACTCATACGCTACGTCAAACCAGTGACAGGTACTCCGTAGCGGAAGATTGAAGATCAAATTCTCAGTCTGCTGCCCAAGTTAATTTAATTTGAGAGACCCAAGCAGGAATAGTGTGGCGAGGCTTAGAGTGCCCAAAATAATGGTGGCGGTGCAACACTGCCATGCCAAAGTCCCAAGCACAGACGGCGGCGGCCAATAATCAACCTTAATAAGGACGGCGGATCAGGGTGGATCGTTTCGAATAAATAACCTTACCAATGTACCCATGGAGATTACCTCTTTTAGGTGGATGGCTCATATATATACAAGACCGAACATGCATCGCTGAATGTGTTGTTCCTATTTCGCATTCCGTATACATCATATCCCGTATTCATTGTGTTGAGTTGTCGGGCTCTGGCAGCTTCCATTGCTGTTGAACTTGATTCTCTTTCTCTCACGTATACATCATATCGCCTACTAGACTTCATCCATCTCCCTCACCCCGGTCAAGTTATACAAAACCACATCACAGCATGTCAACATTGGAGAAGCAGGTCCAGCAAGCCTCGAGCCGCAATACAGAGCTCCTCCAGATCCTCGCTGAGACCGACTACGCTGTCCCCACCCTCAACGAGCAGCTCCGGCTGATTCACAATCTCGACAGAGAGCTTAACAAAAACTATGTGACCCTCAGACATCTCGATGACCAACGCGAGGCAGAGCTGAAGGACCATGTAAGATACCGCGACAGCAACTTTCGTCGGTTTCTATACAAGGCAACAGGCAACAAGGACAAGTTTGCCGCGCAGGCATCAAAAGAAGAAAAGGAGTACTTCGACCTTCTTCGGCGCCATCACGAAACAACCGTCTTGAACGAGAGCTTGAAGCAGCAGCTTCAGGGTGCCAGAGCAGCGGTGGCCCAGCTGGAGCCTCAAGCAAAAATCCACCACGCCGCCCAGCAGGAGCTTGACAGTTTGTATAACACCATCTTCGGAGGCGAAACGCCACACTTCCCCACGGAAGATGCGCTCGAGAGGGAAAGCGAGGTGGCGCTGCAGCGCTATCACGACGTCCGCATACGACATGAGCAGGAAGCTCAGAGTGTCAAGTTAATGACCGAGGCGACGAGGAAGGCCAAGCACGCTGCAGACCTGATGGTTTCGGCGAGGACGGCTTCTCGAATGGATATAATGGGTAACAACATGGCCGACATGGTCGAGCGTAGTGCTCTAGGCCAGGCCGAGATGGCCTATCGTGAGGCCAGGCACTTGGCACAGCTTGCCCGGTACGACGACCTGCCGAGTGTCAACATCAACCAGGGGCACGTGATGCACGATATCCTTATGGACAATATCTTCAGTGATATGGAGTTCCATGAGGAGATCAAGAGGGGCCAGCGAGAAATGGAAAGTTTCGAGTGGAAACTAGGACAGAAGCTCAAGATGGCACAGGAAAGGAAGAAGGCTGTTCAGCTACAGCTCACCGAAGCAGAGAAGGAGCTTGAAGTAAGGCGAAGAAGGCTTCAAGCGGAGAGAATGAGAGTGTTTGAACAGCTTACCACTCACAAACGATGAGCTGGCATTTTGCAGGTAAAGCAGGGAGTCAAAGGTCGAAGATGATACCCGATAGCCTTGGCGTGTTTTTTGTTTCCATTATGATATACTCGATAGCCCTAAGTTACAGATCAGTTTTCACCTTCTCGAACAAAGCGGGAGCGAAGGTTTAATTCTTACGTAAAATGGGCCGATGTGGGAAGTGAGAGTTGTATTGGCTTGGGGTTATTCTTGTACAAACACAGGCCTGAAACGTGGTCACGAGGGCTCATAATTAGGAAGATTCCCTACCTTTTTCTCCTGGGTAATATCCCGGATGTGCTCTCATTGAGGCCGCCAAAACAAGAATGGTCTCGACCGAAGGTGCATGTAAGATAACCAACGTTCCAACGCGTAGTCACTCAGGATAAGCAACTGACCAGCTGCAAGTGCAAGAAATGCGAGGTCTTTTCCAAATTGAGAAGAGCAATCAATTTCATGTATCTATGCGTGGATGCATGCGCACCTCGACCGTTGGGCACACATCCACGCAAGCAATAATGCCAAGCGATGGGTAACATGACTCGCCGTCGCCCACTCACGCTGGCACCATCCCAGCACAAAAGTGATTTTCCTACACCAACGAGCGCTCGTAAGGCTATCTCTACCAGTGAAGTTCTCTCATAGCGGTAGCATAGCCCAGCCTTGGATCACTTCCCGTCCTGATGGTCTTCTCGCACGCACAGTTAGTATTGGTATTGGCTCCCGTAGGAGACAAAAAGATATAGGCTGCAATGTGCCTGGTTGTCAATCATGCACACGAAAGTGTGTTATCTGGGTATGGTCCAGCTTCCAGAGAGTCTAGACCCCACACAGCTACTCCTCGTGACCTCGATGCAGGTTCCTTCTATTCAAACGTGTCCGTCCATCGGGAGGGCTATCTTAGATCGTCATGTGCAGCCAATACACTCGCACCCCTCGCCTCAATGGAGTTAAAAGATCCCAGGAAGCATAGGACACGACGAATGAAGAACCGAGCAACATGATAATTGGCTCCCCTGGCTGGTTTGCACACCACAATATGATATATCGATATGCGAGTGTTGTGTGAGGACTCCCCGGAATGATTGAGGGTGGGATGCAAGACCTGCTGTTTCGTTACTGGAAATAGTCTAGTCGTGGAAGCCCCGAAAAGGGGGGGAGGAGGGGCTTATCAGTAATACATCGCCTTCGGGTGCATTCCCGCGCCGGTTCGTGTCTATCGTGATTGGCTAATTAGCCTACTCTCATGAGAATTTCCATGAAAAGTTAGTCTATCTTCCGGATCAATCTTTGCAAGTGTATCAAGCGTCCCCATGGAGTCACAATGGACCAGCAGCTCATCTGACCCCAGGTGATTGTAGTTAGGCATCAGGCAAAAGCAATGTTGTCCATTGTCTCGTTCACAGTATGAACCAGAAACGATCTTTCGATTATAAGAAGGGAGCGAGAAGCTCCTCTCTCATGAAAGTCTCCCAGCAGCATAAGCCCACCAGCGATAACACAGCTACACTCTGACTCTTATCTAAGATTAACCCCAGCTTCGGTTTGATAACTTCGCCATGGCCGCTGCAGCAGTTTCCATTCCCAGAACCCCTCCCAAGGTTGTTGGCCCTACCACCAAGGGTCCTACACAACCTACCGAGCAACTCCCTCAGTACATCGTTCAAGAAGGTCTCAGGTATGAACCTGTCCAGTTTAATGCCACCAAGCACCTCCAGCTTGAAGATCCAGGCAGACTGTACACCATGAGGGAGATTGGCCTTGAGGGACAGGGTATCTCCAACACAGCCGCTTCGGAACCCTTTTCTCTTTTCTCCCCGGCGGCCATTAAGCAAATGAGAGCCGAGATTTTCAGCCCTTCTGTCCTAGCGAACTGCCAATACGCTTCTACCTTTGCCACCAACATGATCAGATGCTATGGCCCAAGGTAAGCTTCCAGGCACCCAACCTGCGCCCCCCTCCGTTCCCCCACACTAACGGTCCTTTGTTGTAGACTTGGCCCATTTATCTTCGATGCATGGAACAGTCCCGAGGTTCTAGCTCACATCTCAAAGATTGCCGGCGTTGAGCTCGTCCCTGCCCTCGACTTCGAGACTGGACATGTCAATGTGTGGATCAACAAGGGCGAGGAAGCAACTCCCGGCAAGTCTGCTTTCTCTTGGCACTACGACAGTTACCCATTCGTCTGCGTCACCATGCTCTCAGATTGCACCGGCATGACGGGTGGGGAGACGGCCATGCGCACCGGCAATGGCGATGTCATGAAGGTCCGGGGCCCCGCGATGGTAAGTTGCCACTCCTCGAGGAAACGCATTTTTTGTACGCTGCTTACCTATTTAGGGAACCGCCGTCGTCATGCAGGGTCGATACATCGAGCATGCCGCTCTCGCAGCCTCCGGCGTTCCCGAACGCATCGCCATGGTCACCTCGTTCCGCCCCAAGAACCCCCTCATCCGCGACGAAACCATCCTGACCGGATCCCGCCCCATCACTCACCGTTCGATGATGTACTTCCAGTACAGCCAATACCGGCTCGAGGTCATCCGCGACCGCTCGGATGCGGCTCTCAAGAAGATCCGCGAGCGCGAGCGATTCGGACGAGAGTTTGATATTGATGCCATGAGAGAGTATCTGACTGAGCAGAGGGCTTATCTGGAGAGTATGCTTGACGAGTTGGTTTGAAGAAAAAGTAATGTTTGTTGGAGGACTCAAAAAATTTGAACAGTTAGCGGGAGTAGGAATGAATTGATACTTAATATTGAATCGAAAGCTATGAAGTGACAAACCAGTCCACACCACATCGTCACGTTATTGCCAATACACTTGCAAAACACTCAAGCAAGGAGAGGAATCCTCCCACGGTTTCGATACACAAGATAGCTAACGGCAGCGAGTGCACCGACAGCAACACCACCAATCATGGCCTGCGGCCCAACCAACGATTCTTCCACAACTCTGCCAATGGCTACTGCTCCGGAAGGTAACGACGAAGGTCCCCTGTCGTCCTCTTCGAGCTCGAAGTCTGACCAATCCACCTTGGAGAGGAGTTTCTGATAGTCGATCACAGTTCCGCTCCAATTGTTAGTGATATGCCCGTCCTTGTTCTTATACCAACTGCTACATAGCGGATCAGCAAACGTAGTCTTATCCAACTCCTTTTGCAGTTGGGCGTTCCACTGCCGGAGCTTCTCTGGCCGTGGAGCAATGGCCAGTCCTTGACCTCGCTGGGCAGCTTTCAGAACCTCTTTGACGATTGTTAGGAGGTACCGTGCTTGTGCCTCGATCATCAGAATGATGGAGTTGTGTCCCAGATTCGTATTGGGGCCATAGAGAATGCCAAAATTAGGCAAGCTCTCCACTGTCATGCCGTACAGCGCACTGGCACCTTTGTCCCAGATGTCTCCCAAGGGTCGACCATCAACCCCGCGCACGTCGATGCCGTGCAGGAACTCTTTAGTCTGAAACCCGGTAGCAAATACAATCAGATCAAATTCCAAAGACGATTCTCCTTCTTCTGTCTTCGGATCCCCCACATCGATGCCTTCCTCCGTGATCGTCCCAATGTCTCTAGTCTCCAGAGCAACATGTGGAAGACGGAGAGTCTTGTAATAGTCATCAGTGATGAGAATCCGCTTGCATCCCGGCGCATAGTTTGGTGTAAGTGCCTCCCAAAGGTCTGGGCGGTCCGGAAGCTCCGAGTGCAGGAATGCGATGCTTTGTTTGGTCAACTCGGCAGATTCCGCGGATCCACGTCTAATGAGGAACTCATAGGTCCCTTCATTACGATCCATGATGAAGGCTCGGACTTTGGGAAGCAGAAATGGCACGTTCCGGAGCAGACCCCTCTTCCACTCTTGTACCTCATCATCCATCCTCGGAATAACCCATTTGGGCGTTCTCTGGAAAATGGTGAGCTGTGACGCCACCTTGGCTACTTCTGGGGCAATCTGGACAGCAGAGGCTCCTGGTAGGATTAATCAGATATGATCCCCATGGATGAATTACACCCTTCGATCTGGCAGGGGGGTTGGCTTACCGTTTCCAATAATTGCGATGCGCTTTCCTTTCAAATCATAGCTCCAATCCCACCGCGCCGCATGCATTATCTTCCCATGGAAACGCTCCTGGCCTGGGATCTGAGGCCAATACGGTTGGTTGAGTTGCCCAACTCCCGAAATGAAGAATTTTGTCTGGATTGTGTAGCTGTCGCAAGCCTCGGCTTCTTTGCTGGACAGCGTTCGAACAGAGACGTTCCATTCCTTCGACGCTTTGTCCCAAGTCGCTCCGGTGACCTCGGAGCCGAATCGCACGAATGGATATAGCTTGTACTTGGTAGCTACCTCCCTCACGTAGTCCTACATATCGTCCACCAGCAAGTTAGCAGCAGATCCTGGTTGCATGCATGCAAGGGTAGTATGAGGGGAAGGTGTATGTACGAGAATTTCCCCTTGAGCGGGGTATAGTCTGGACCAATTCGGATTCTGCTCGAACGAATAGCTGTAGAGGGTCGAAAGTACTGTTGTCATCACCCTCGGTTAGCTTTTTCCACACCTATACCCTTCCTCCGACGGCGAGCACTCACCATCACAACAGCATCCAGGATATGCATTATCCTTCCAGGTCCCTCCAAAGCCAGTGCTTTTTTCAAGGATGATAAAATCTCGGATTCCGGCTTCCAGCAACTTGATCGCCATGCACATTCCTATTCACAAAGCTGGGATTAGTCGCTGTGGATTGACAGCAGCATTGGCAACATACCCGAAAACCCCCCGCCAACAATCACGACACTGGACTTTGTGAACTCTCGATGCTGCTCTGGATCTTGCTCCATTTTATTGATCGTATATGGGTCTTTAGTAAATAGATACCGGTGGTAGTGAAATGGGTAGGCAATCGATTTGGATAGGAAATGATCGAATCACGCAGAATGCGGGGTGATGGTACGATTATAAACGCAAGCCTGCTGGTATCGCAGTACTGACTTAGTAATTTCTCTCTCTGTGCCGTCATGCTTGTTTCATCGAAAAGAGTAGCAATCTACATGATATGCAGACGCCGGGCTCTGGTTGTGTTGCACTTGCGGACTGTGGATGATATATGATGCCGAGGTTCATGCAAAGCTCAGGTGCGGGAGGGGGTGATGGACAGGACGTCGCATCTTGCGGTGTAAGTTTTTATCATTTTTCTATACTTGTTCACATGACTCTAGAGATGCATTGAAATGCGATATATCAGTTCAGACGAAGCAGCCCCTCTGCTGGTCATTCCACGTTGGTCTGGGGAATCCGTGTAGGCAACGATCCCAGGAGCCGCCTGGAATCACAGCGTCATGGATTGCTCGGAGTCCGTTTTGAGCCATTAAAATATTCAATGTTACACGAACGTAACCATGCATATTCGGCAAATTCAATTATTGATGCCTCCGACACATGTGTGGCTAGAATATTGACCACATCTGAGACAGCGTTGAACTCGGACAAATCGGGAAGGCCTTGTCGACCACCTCAGCTGAACCCCCCTGTCCCCCCCTTCTTTCGATATGATCAGGTGCATAGCACAAGCCAAGACTCCATCGGAACGTCGTTTTCGTGCATGTCTCGTAGTGTTCCTCCACCTAGTCGCTCCTCGGTATATCAAATCAGCCCGTCCGTCACAGAAACGAGGCGGTGTAGTGGGAAAATAAGGGAGTATCACGGGTAGGGTGCCACCATAAATAAAAGCTCCGGTTTGTGATTGATTCGGGGCGTGCGATGGACGTTGCTTTTATTTCGTGTTGCGTAGCAGTGACGTAAATAGCGTAGCAATGTCCCGAGCTGATCCTCTATATTGTATGCTGTACGCGTCTCTGATAATTTGGCAATAGTTAAGAGATGAGTTCGTTTATCAGCAAAGACTATGACACTGATTCTCAGCAGTCACTGTAAGGGTATCTATCCTACTTAGTTTGTGCTGGAACGTACATGAGCTGGATTCTAGCTTAATGGAACCTTTTGATTACTGAAATATTAGAGGCGGAATCCCTGCGAAGTCCAGTTGGGTTAAATCATCAAGCAGGCCTTGTAAACATTACGGATCGTTTGTAATACTAGAAGATGCCGAATATAAAGGCTTGGTATGCCCAACTATGCGCACTGTCTTCGAAAGCAAGTACACAGTAACATAGTAACCGGAAGAGCACCTTATTCATCCCACCCCCGAGCTGTCTAGGGTAGTAATAACGAGATGCGTAACCGGTCTCCAGCTGCCCCCATAATCTGTCATAGAGCTCCACCGCCCAAAGAAGGCCGGTCAGTCTGTCAGGGGTCAAGGATGCAAATGGAATAGCAACAGAAGCAAAGACGGTCAACGAAGGGCTGCGTACGGTAGCAATTACTTGCATATTAGTGCCGACGGCAGTCTGGAGGCTGGAGGGGCGCTCGAGCCGTGGACGGTCCACGACTCTGCTCGCAGCATAATCCGTCATTTAATCCCGTCAATGCAGACCTGATCACTGAGAGAAGAGCTTCTGAATGCTTTTTGGTGCCCGACGAAGCTGAGACGGTCACATGACCAGCAGACTCCCGCTAGGACGTGCGACAAACAACCGCTCAAACACGCCGGGATCCGGCGTCATTCGCGAGTCGTACGACGCTCATTTATCATGACCTTCCATCGCCAACCGGCACCTCCAATATGCAAACGGCCTGCGCTTTATGCGGCGTATTCATCACGGCTGAGGCTCCGCAGCAATGGATGAAAGAGTTTAGAGCCAGTACGTACGCTCCCCTCTGCCTGCAGATGCAAGAAATAGGCCCCCGGGTGCGGCAAAGTCGGGTCTGACGCTCCAAAGTATACGTGCAGGACGATTGCTGGGAAGTCGTCCGCCTGTCTGGCGTCGGGCTCTGCCGCGAGAACGGCACCGTGGCCCCGTGCGGCTACAAGAAGCGCTACGACGATCGTGTCCTCGGGCCCGGCGACAAGATCAGCATCGAACTAAGCAAACTAACCCTTGACCATGTGTCCGGGCCTGACCAGCCGGGCCGCAGGAGCAGGTCCTCGTCCGTCAGGTCGGCGGGATTCTACTGGGGGTTTGGCTTCCACGCGGCGTGTTGGGATCTCCTTGCCGCGTGCTGCAAGCCCAGTCTGCGGAAGCTCTTCCTCGCATGCTTGTCGACTCCAATTGGCGACGATGGGATCCTGGATTGGGGCCACACGTACCACGGTGCAGCGAGTCGTAATGCCCCGAAGCCTTTCAGGCTAGAGAGTCTGACGTGGGATGCGCCGTTGGTCGAAGGGCTTCAGGCAGACCCTTTCCACGTCCCTGCGATAATGGATTTGATTGAAGGTAAAATCACCCCGATGGTGGACGATGCTCTGGCGGATCATAGCTGCTCTCTCCGCCTGGAAGACATTGGTGCTGGCGCCGATGACTTCTATCAGTTGCCTACGGAATTCCTGGAGAGCGTCGTTCTTCTGCTCCCATCTGAAGACGTCCGGGCTTTACGAATAGCGGCGCCCTCTTTTGCCCTTCTCGAACTAACTGAAACATTCTGGCAATCTCGTTTTAACCATGAATACCAATACATCTTGGAGGCCCTTGAAGCCAACCCTGACAGCTGGGAATCGCTCTATTTTTCGATCCGAACTCTGGAGCACGGCTCTACGAGCCTAAAGAACCGCAAACGAATATGGGATCTCGCGCTCAAGATGAAGGTCCTGCTCGGCGAAATGGCTCGCGAGCCTTGCGAGGGTCCCCCGGCCTGCTCATTCCTGGAGCCGTTCGAGCCAGTCGACGATAACTCATGGCACAAAGCTGCCCGGGGCGTCAGAGCAACCGGCGACCCCTTCTACAGCGGCTGCAGAGCTTTGCGCGCTCGAACCCTGACCGGGAACGGGCCGCTGAGTGTACGCCAGCTGTTCGTTTCTCTTGTCCAGCTGAGTAGTGGCATCTTTGTGTCGGGCCTCAGGTTTGCCACCAAGTGTCGAGACGATATCTGCATCGGGTACATCCACCCCGATAAAGAATATGCGCTTGAATTCCCTCCTGAATGTGAGCACGAGTCTTTATATACTATCGCGGGGTGGTATTTAGCATTGGATCTATCTGGTATCAGGGCCGTTGCCGCCTTGATGGATAACGGGAAACTATCGTCATGGGCTGGTGATCCGCAAGGTTTCCCACGATGGCGACTGGCTGGCGAGGGCGTCTGGAGAGAGTTCAGTGGCGTCAAGGCCGAGTTTGATGTAAGATAATCCTTTTTCACTCTGCCCATTCTTTTCGGGGGCGCGGATGACTGACCTGATTGATACCAGGGCTTGAAAATGGTATCACTCAGTAGAGCGGTCCTGGAAATTGGGCTGTACTCGGATCGAACAATGGTAACCTCCTCGCTATGGAGCCCGGACGTTCCCCCGTCGGACCTCTATTATGACGGAAGCCAGCGATTTTCCTTTGGCGATAGCTTCGAGATGCCATTCTCGGTGGTGATGTTCGGCGGGGCCAGAGGCGTAGACTTGAGTGATTTGGTCGAAATCGGGATATGGCTCCAGGGCTATGACACCATTACCGGCTTTGACTTTGTCTATACGGATTCCTCGAAGAACAAGCCGTTTGGCCACATCGGTCGGTACTCAAACGGGTCAACAGAGATAGTATACAAACACTCCGGCTCGCATCGGCACGCGCTAGCTATTGATGGGCCAGGGCTGGAGGTGGTCAAGTCATTGCAGGTAATGCAGGAGGAGGACTCTATCCATGGACTGAGAGTGAGTATTGAATACCAAGCGATTTTGGCAAGAGTGAGAAGAGTTAACTTTCATGCACAGGTTCGCACGAATACAGGCCGGATTGTCCAGTTTCCGTCTCATTACTCCCGAGAGACAACTTGGACCCATGTGCATCCGTATGGCTCCACGGTTGTTGGATTTTATGCAAAATGCGTGAGTTCCTTCTCTTTGATATAAAGAGACTGAAACAACGGGTGCTAAGTCTTTTGGTTTTAGGGCGCACAACTTCACAACATAGGGTTGATATCCGACAACTCAATCAACTTTGATGCAGCACTGGAGAACCGGAAACAATCGCTGTCGTCCAGTCACAGGCGGCGGAAGAGCAGGCTTAGCGTATCACTTGGACAGCTGTTTAAGCCTTGAACAGAAATAAAAATAATTGGATTTAAGTAAACGGGGGATCAATTATACTAATTCGTTTCTTTCATACGATTTCCGGCCTTGTTGTCGTGGTTGCAAATATTTGGAAGATGAACCTAGACGAGCTGAACTGAATCCAAACCAAATAGATCAGACCCTGTTGCCGTCAACCCACTTGGGTTCTTCCCAACCAACAATCATTTGGGCTTCCTCTCTCTTAAGAAACTTCTGCTCATCTGGCACAACAATCCTCTGATACTCTTCATTTGTAAAGACCTGGCGAGGGAAACAGTTAGCATCTTCTATAAACGCTAAAAGGCAAAGAAAAGGTGAAGACTGAACACAAACTCACCGCAAGAAGATCCTCCATACTTGCCGCCCACATCTCAGCAGCGCCGTCGTAGGAGGCCAGTGGCATTGCGGACCCGTAGGCGCTCCGAACAGCCTCATTTGCGTGGAACTGGGAGTATTTGACAATCTTCTCTTGCACAATAGGAACGGAAAGCCAGATATCGGGATGCTTCTCAGACCAGCTAAAGTTGCCACGTTCGTTAGACTCTTGGGTTCAAATCTGCTTCTGCATAAACGCTTCCGGCTGTGATGGCGCTATCGAGAAAGAGAACTCACTATTTATGAAACTCCTCATAGCTCAAATCGTCCCTTTTGCGGACAAGAATAGTAATTCGTACGAGCTTGGAAGACATTTTCAGTTTTTGGATTAGGTGATAGATGATTTGTTTCGCAGTCGGTTTGGTGGTGTTGTTCTGTCTTGGATTGAGTTGGATGGAATGTGAAAGTCTAAGCAAGGCGGCTGCACCCTTCATTTATAGTTGAACAAGCTTCGGCTCATTCCATATCGGACCACTATACAATATGATCTTCTGATGTTCAACTCGGGTTTCCGTAGCCCACAGTGTTCTTCAATCTGTAACCCGCGGACACGGCGGGATTCGAGCTGAACCCCGCGGATTTCATCGCCAACTCCAGAATCCCGTCTCGACATCTCTGTTCATTAAAGCCTTAACAAGGTTGGATAGCTCGATAAGGAATATCCCGGATATCCTCCTTCATGTGAATATAAAGATAGATAATGTCGAATACAATGCAAGCGGGTTTCTTTCTTTCACGACACCTCATTCATGCAGGTGGGTGTAAAAGTTCACTTCAGATGCACTCCTATTTCCAAAGGGGATATTTATTCAAATTAATAAACTATGCTATCATGTACTCATGAGAACCCGGGCATGACCCATTTACAACATTACGGCCAAAATGCCCACACCGAGGCCAAAGGACAAGAAACCCATGACGGGGGCGTCCATGCCGGACCACAGCCGCGCAGCACCCGAGCCGCCACCGGGTGAGGAGCCCTGCACGACCGAGGTAGTCCCAGCAGCAGTTGTGGAAGAGCTTACGGACGCTGTGGAGCCGGAAGACGTGGAGCTGGAGCTGGAAGAGTCGTTGGAGGTGTCATCATCGGTGCTAGAGGTCGATCTGGATCTGCTGCTCGTGCTAGACCTTGTGGCCGCGCTGCCGAAGGATGTCGAGCCAGCCAGACTCTCCAAGCTGGTGGCCTCGGCGGGGGTCGGGACGGTGACGGTTCTCGAGAGCTCGCTGAAGTACGAGGAGGCGGCGGATGCGTCCGTGGTCTGGACACTGAAGATGGTGGTGGTTGTCCTTCGGGTAGACGTGACAATGGAAGCATCAATCTGAACAGAGACGGTCCAGTAGTAGTACCAGTAGTAGTATGTGTACGTCCAGGAGTAGTATTGGACGCGGGTAGTGGTCAACCGGGTGGTCGAGGTCGAGGTGCTGGCATAGGTTGTTGTTCCGTAACGATCAACAGCCGCCGTGCACTTACTATCGGTACAGCAGAGTCGGCCCCTGGACGTGCTGATGTAGCAATGGTTGCCGGCATAACAGAAGCTTCCGTCGGAGCAGCATTCGCCGGTCTTGGGGTAGCAGTTGTTGGCGCCGCAGCATCCCTGGTCGCCGTCGCATGGGCCCTTGGGGCAGCAGGTGTCGTTGGGCTGAATGCAGTAGCCGTAAGGGCAGCACTTTGAAGTCGAGGGGCAGCAGCGTCCAAAGCCTACAGGCACTCGTTAGATGGCGAAAACACTTTCAGTCACAGTCAGCGGGCAAGGGACGACTCACTGGCACAATAACCGTATCCGGGGCTGCAAGAAGTTTGGCGCTTGTTCAGGAGAGTATCAAGAACTGCGCGAGAGTCAAGGAGGCTGTTCGCTTCTACGGACTCGTATCCCTTCTTCGGGGTGCTGAACTCGGATGGGATTCCAACATTATCGACGACTTCGACTTCTCTCTGCTCGACTGATACCAGGCCCTCGAGGCTGCGGTCGAAGTTGACCACAATGTCTGAAGGGGTGTCGGGAGACGCTTCCGCGACCACCAGAGGGGCCAGCAGGAAGAGGAGAGCTTGAGGGAGCATCTTGGCCGATCTCAGTCGAACGTGTGTTGATCGAATGTCAGTCAGAATCTGATGAAGAGATCAATCAGGGACCAACCCAATTCTTTATAATGCGCGGGATGGCTTGTTATCTAGTGCAAGCCTACTCCGTCCCCTACATGGGTGTGCTTGGAGTCGACCCACGTCGAAAGCAAATACGAAAAATACGACAGGCAAATGGCCTCTAGATAAGCACCCAAAACCAAGGCTGATAGCTGCCTGGCAGCAGGATCCCGGGCAAGTTTCCCGTGGCAACTTTATGCTCACATGGAAACGGCCCTCTCGCTTGGCCAAGTCGAGTTAGTTGGTGAGGCTGAAGCGCTAAATCCTGCAAGTGCCTCCTTCGATCATTCAAGATTATGGCCGATGACCTGTAGCCAAGTTAACGAATTCACCGGCGGTCGCACCATGCGGGTTAGAGTTAATTGCCGCAGCCTTTGGCGTGCATTTTGGCTGCTTGGCGAGCTGTTGATCCGCCGCCACATGTTGCTTTGATTCCCCCAAGCGGTGATGACCTCATTGCATCCTGGTGACCTGAATCTGCCTAGGCTTGATGCAAAACCCAGCCAGGGTATGAGGATCGCCGGGTCTTCATCCCCTCTCAGGCTTCGCTCCCACAGGGCTGGACTTTGCGGCGCAGCAGCTGGGGACGAAGCTCCACCGCTATTCCAAAACAATTTTTCGTCTGGGGATTAAGAATTGCCCATCTCCCGACTGCAGCTAAGGCTCCAGCTTGTATCGTACAAGGTAGCGATTGACGTGATCATCTCTACCTACATAGTTAGTAGATACCTAAAAGTAGGTCAGCAAGAAGAAGCGACGATCTGTAGCCCACCTAGGTCAACTTCGCCACAACTGAATTAATGTTGCTGCTGTACTTGGCAAACGAGTGAGCTGTGATGTGTGGGTATGCTGGCTTGGGCTTACTCGAACAGGGGATCTTATCAATTGCGGATTTTGAAATGCCCTACAGATACGCTCGAACATCACGCCGCTCCAGTAACTGAGAAAAAGAGGATATTGTCAAGGGAGACTATTGCCTTAATGGTAAGTAATTTGTTTCGTTAATGATAGCGCTTCGACAGAAGTATTCGCAAAAAACCAGAACGATCCCAAGTTACAGCCCAATCTCCCTTCACCCCAACAACATTACTTTATCCAACGCATTAACATCCCCTCGAATCGATTTCCGTTTCCAGAGCCAACTTAGAAAGCCATCATGGCCAAAACAACAGCAATAGCTCCCGCGAAATGGGGAAGCATGGCGGCTGCGCCACTCACAGGAGCACTGGGAGAAGCGGGTGAGTTGCCAGAAGCGGAAGAAGGCTTGGTAGGGGATCCAGGACCGCTGCTGTTCGTGTCCGAGTTTCCAGGCTTGCCGCCAAGACCGGAGCTGGGCTGGGCAGAACCTCCGGGGATGTAGGCCGTGGTGACGTGTCCGGCCGTGGTGAAGGTGGTCCACTTGGGGCCGTTGCTGGGCTGAGCGGTGCCGGTCTGGACGGGGAAGTGGTTACCGTTGCTGACGAATGCTCCCTGGGTGCCGGTGGTGGTCGGGCCCTCGTACAGGTCGGTGACAGTGGCGTACTCGGGGATCTTGGTGCAGATGGGGCACTTGGCGGTGAGGGTGACGGTCTCGAAGAAGGTCGAGCCCTTGGACTCGCAGTCCTCGGTGACGGTCAGGGTCTGGGTGATGACGGTGGTGATGGGCGCGGGCTGCGAGGTAACTCCAGGTTTGTTGCCGTTATTGGGGACAGTGACGGAGACACCAGGGGCAGAAGTGGTTCCGGAGTTGTGGCCAGAGGTGACGGTGGCATTGTTGGGGTGGCTGAAAGTGCTGGATGTAACTGAGTTGGTGGCGCCAGGAGTCTTGCTGGTAGAGACTGTGGAGGAGGCAGACGTGGAGGAGGCAGATGTGGAGGTGGATGTAGGACCAGAGACGGCACGAAGACGCTCGTGGACAAACTCGGCGGCAATGTTGCTGTACTTGTCAAAGTAGTTCAAGTGCTCATCGACAACATTACCGTCGCCGCAAACACCATCGCCGGCATTACAGTAGTCGCGTAGGGCAGCTCCATATTTAGCGAGCTCAGCAAGCATTTCGGGGCCACGGGGGAGAACACCCTGACCAGAAGCACCGTCGAGGACATTCCAGGGCTGGTTAGCAGTATGGCGGACATCACCAAAGGTCATAGCAGCGGCAACTATTGATCCTGTTAGAAAATGGCACTTCCACAATGCCTTTGTCTCGACTTAAAAGACCAAGAGCTATCTTAGAGGCAGACTTACTCTGCTTGCCGGCCTTGGATGAAGCACCGAGGGGAGTGGTGGCAGGGTATGTGCATCCAAAGATGTCACCACCTCCTCCAGCCAGGATGCTGCTCACGACATCACCACCCTGGGAGAATCCACTGAGCACCAGCTTTGAGTCAGGGCACTTCTCGTTGTAGGCGATAACCTGGGCCTTGCCGTTGACCATGCCCTCGTTGGTAGCGACACAATAGTCAGAGCCGCCGGGGTTGTTGAACAGGATATCCTCGTAGTCGCAGCTGGGGAGACCGTCGCAGATGGCGTTTACAAGCTTTCCTTGACGTCCCGGGTAGGGCTCGTTGTTTCCCTTGGCCAAGAAGATGTGAACATCCTTGCAGCCGTCGGCGCGGGTCTCGAAGTTGAAGGTTCGTGCTGCGGCGGAGCCTGCAAAGAGGATGGGCAATGTGAGTGACCGCATTTTGACAATAAGTATTAGGTTGATAATAATAGCGAATGACTAGTAGTTAAGTTTGTTGTATTAAGAGAAACGAGTGGCTGGCTGAAGCAGAGAAGATGAGCCACGAGAGAGCAGCGAGGACAAGATGTAAAATACCGGTAACGCGGTCAGTGAGAAGTGGGCTGACTCCATAAATACAGCAGATTCTTCGTATTGACTCCATCCCATCTGATTCCCTCTCGTGTCACGGACAATACTACCGACGGTATAGCCTGGCCTATGAAAAGGGAACAAACAGTCTCTTGGCCGTCAAAAGTACCCGCCCACTTCACGGAACCAGAAATTAGGGGCCGAGACTCCGAGAATCTTGTTTGTAAGTGGTGGGGGTACGACGTGGCAAGAGCCCCATCAAGGCCTGTTCTTAATCATGATACGAACGGCTACATCCCGGTCATATGCTGAATATGCTCATAAACATTTTGCGTGAATCAGAATTGGGCTCGTAGTGGGGCTTTCTCTCTTCTTCTTGACTCAAATCAGCGTCAAAGGTCCGGGCATTGCTTGATTAGGCCGCCCAGACGCATGTCCAAAAAAAGCATTTGGATGAATTTATGATGGTCATGGCCCAGGTTTTGCGATGGCTTTTGAAGACTGATGGCTATCATTTCAGGTGGCGTTGACCTTTTCTATAAGCGTTCGACCTCGAATGAACTTCCAGGATGCTATCAAGGGCCTTCATCAAGCGCTGTTCTAGAATAGAACGGCAGGCGTTCTACCAACCAGCCGATGAAAAGCACCAGAATCGGGTGTGCCGTGATCCAGATCTCGGTATCTCCCACGGACAGCGAGGGAGACCCGCCTTATCAGGCCGTTTAATTTAATTATACGCGCACAATGACATCGTTGGCCGTGCGTGTGGGTCGGAGCAGGCTGTGACTGCTCGCCCGGACCTATCGTTGAGGTCATTTTTCGCTCTCCTCGCTTCCCGCGGGCCCGATTTTCACTTTTCATGCACGTATGTCCAGGCTGGTTTTGGTCAGCCGGAATTCCCACCCGCGGAGGCTAGTCAGGTACGGAGTTGAATCGTTTGCAGCAACTTTATCGAGGCAAGCCACACCGAGATAATCTAGCCAGGACGGTTCCCCTAATGTAGCGTAGCACGCAGAATAAGCTTCCTAGAAAGCCGTTAATATCGGCACTTAGTTTGTACCCCTGGAGACCAAACCCAAACTCCCCGAGGACCGAACCTACCTACAGTCAATCATGCCTGAGCGGGAAAGCCGGAAAACTAAATAAAAAAAAAGTTGCTCAACACGAGTCAGCTAACAATGAGTAGCTGGAGAATGACTATTTGAGATGGAGTGCATATGCCAGTTTCCGCATTCCAGGAGTCAGGTTGGCACAAGGCCATATCTTCCTCAGTAAAGGCGATTTCCAACAATGAACAGGGTGCAAGCACGCATGACACAAGTTGTGCGAGAAAAAGCGATATCCTTGAGGTCTCAAAGGCAAAATTCATCCTACAATTACCGCTATTAATATTCCTGTATATGCCAGGAATTAAAGAGCAAGGCCATCGAAACTCTGCCGGGGTGCCTACAGGGTAGCTGAACTTTGCTTTGTGCATGGAGTATTCAAATGAAAACTAGAAGAACAAATATGACGTATGGAATTACTAAGCATGATCAAGGATATTTAGGAAAGAAAGGAACACAAGTCTATCTTCCACTCCGAGGCTTCCGTGCTGGGGCATCCATACTGAGGTTCATATTGAGGCTGACTGTGGTGTGGTGTGTGAAAGCTCCTAAAAGCGTAACAAGTCTCTTATTGGTTGACTCGACGGATGCAGCTCCATCAAATCATACTTTGGCTAAGCCAAATAGGGTAGTGAGTCTCTCATTGGACTGATCTGAGGAGCTCCAGGTCATAGTGATTCAGTTAACAAATGGGGTAATAGGTCTCTTACTGGACGTTGCCTACCTGTGATGCAAATATGAAGCTTACTTTGTGTGCATCTGAGCAAATTGGAAAAGTATAAGAACCTACCGATTGACACTCTATGATGGAAGAAACTTATCAACTCTTCTTCATTCTCTTTGCTCATCTCGATATACACGCACGACAGAATAAACTTGTCCCATTATCCATTCTATAAAACTTTAACATGGCCACCACAACCCATCCGGAGTTCAATGCCAATACGGAGGGCATTGAGGTAACCAAAGCCTTTGCTGACGGCGTCCGTGGCAAGACAATCATTGTTACCGGTGTGAACCGCAATGGAATTGGCTTTACTACTGCTCAGGCTCTGGTAAGTTTCGTAGATGGCGTCTCAACTGTTTTGTTTTGCAACCGACTAAACTATCTGCACTAGGCCTCCCAGACTCCTGCCCACCTCATCCTCGCCGGGCGTACTCCAGCTAAGGTCCAAGCCTGCATTGATGCCCTCAAATCCGAGTACCCTGATGTGGACTACCGGCTGCTGGAGATTGACCTCTCCAGCCAAAAGTCTGTCCGAACCGCCGCCGCCAATCTCCTCTCCTGGTCCGATATCCCGGAGGTTAACATCATCATCAACAGCGCTGGCGTCGGCGGACTCCAACAGCGCACGCTGTCCGAGGATGGCATTGAACTGCATTTTGCCACCAACCATATTGGACACTGGCTTTTTACGTGCCTCATCATGCCTAAGCTGATCAAGGCCGCGCAGTCTAGTCCCAAAGGCGCCACGCGCATCGTCAATGTCAGCTCAGGCTCACCTACAAGTTCGTGTGACCTGGAATATCTTTCTAAGAAGACTAAGCTGTGAGATGGGGCTAATAATGTAATATAGTTTCTTCCATGCGCTGGAGTGACGTCAATTTCGAGACGAAGAACAAGGACTTGCCCGAGGCAGAGCAGCCGCGATACGAATGGATGAAAGCATGGGGCTACACACAAGATCTCACGGAGGAGGCTTACGTGCCCATCGATGGGTACAATCGAAGCAAGGTGGCAAATGTGCTGTTCGGGATTGGTGCCAACAAGAGGCTTTTTGAGACCTATGGAATTCTGGCCACGGCTGTTCATCCAGGTGTCATTCACACGGAGCTGGTTAGGTATTTTGATGACCAGACGTTGGCGGCTATCAAAGCCCTATCCGATAGCAACATCTACATGTATAGGAGCTTGGAAGCTGGGGCTTCGACTAGCCTGGTGGCGGCCTTGGACCCGAAACTGAGGGTGGAAACAAAGGACGGAAACGAGAACCTTGGAGCCTTCCTGGTAGATTGCCAGGTCAGCACCACTGCCACTGCCCTGGCGACATCTAGCGACGAGGCCGAGAAGCTGTGGAAGCTATCTGAGAAGTTGGTGAAGCAGGAGTTCTCCTGGTAACTAGTGACTGGTATGATGAGCGTTCTAGGTATTTCGGATATGATTAAAGTAATAGAACGTGAGAAGTTTGATTCTTATACACTAAGCCCCAGAAATCATTTTATCATTCAGGTCTCTACAGATCCTCTAGCCGATCCCACAAAGCGCGGCCTGGTTGATCATGTAAAACGCCGATCCACGGAAATGACTCGATGCGGCATTGCGCTTCTTCCCAGTCATTGAGGCGTAGCCGTTGCTTTATGACCTGTAGTTTAGGAATAATCCAATCTCCTTCCACTGTCGAGGTCCAAATTCCGCTAACCAGTACAAACCAAAGAATTAATTCACCACTTGATTTGCTCAGGTCGCGACTAAGGAGCTCCCCGACAGCATCAGATACGGGACTGCACTCTAGAATGCGTTGCTTCTCAATTGTAATAAACATAGTCAGCATGAAGATCGTCAGTCCTAGGTGGTACATTGCGTCTGCATCGTTGGTGAGGGGAACGCCTTGGAGCGGATGCATGCGAAGAAGGCGATAGAAAACCGACATGAGGATCTCCTGAAAGTTGATAAGATCCACAACTAGCTTGGACTTGTTGGCGTTGATTAGAGCCGAAAGATCTAAAACATCCAACAGAACTTCTTTGAGTAAAGGGTTTGAAGTATTCATGTCGTGGATAGAGGGTAATGCAAGCAGTCGGTGGAAACGGCCTTTGGAAGCCATCTCTACACGAACTCTAAGCATTTCATCTCTAAAGAATATCGTCGGTCCCCCAAACTGGAGTGCAAAGACAACATCGACCCTTTAATAATTCATCTCAGGAGTCAGCACAGAACGTTATGAGAAGTAAAGTAACATGAGAGTGGATGGGCCATTGAACATACTTGCAGACCTTGAGCAAAAGCGGCGGTTTCCCCTCCAGCTGTTCTAGTCCCCCGCGAAGCTCGATCATTCTCCGAAGGCCATTGAGGTGGATCTTTGCCCTTGAGTCGAACTTTTTAAGCTGCTCTTGACTTATGAGGGATAGGACTAGTGTAATGGTAGAGTCGGAGAGAGCACCAGGACTCTCCAGCTTGTTTTTGACATGGCTTACGGTCCGCGACAGAGAGTAAAGGGCCTTGGATGAACTGTCCCCATGACCTAGATATATTTCGTTGCAAGTTTGCATCATAGCCAAATTGCATTCATAGGCTGCTTATCTTAGTTCAAGCATGGTACGCAAGTTGGGCGATCTCGAGACTTACTAGCTTGATCTTCAAAGAGGACTTTCAGCCATATGCATTTCGCCTCGTCCAGCGAGATCCCCAACTTTGGAGGATACATTCTATCCGCTGTCAAGATGAAGACTGGCAGGGTTTCACTTCTTAGTTTTGCAGTTTCTGAAACGGACTGGGTCGGAATGGTGCTTACATTCGTCGATGATTCGCCGCGCAGCTGGCGGAACATTTACAGGAATGTTGCAGGAGTGGTAAGCGTCCCCGAAATTCTCGTCAACATCGAGTGTGAGAGATTCGCCCTTGTTGAATTGGCGGGCAACTCTCGATCTGCTCCAGGTATCGAGGATCTTGGGACCGGCAGGCACAAGCTTGGACGGGCGATGAAATGTCTTTCCTGCATTCTTGCCCCTCATGACATGGCGTCGCATCTGCTTTTTGGCATTTCTATCGGCCTGGATGCCATCGATGAAGAGGAATTTATTGCTCATATTTGCGTCGGCTCTTCTCGTCTCGTATGAATGGTTGAAGATCGGTTGGTGTGTTGGAATGGGATTTCGATATGATCAATTTCAAGGGGGCGGAGATAATCCTAGGTAAGTCCGGAGTCCGGACCAACATCCGGATATTCGCCAATGTGCGCATATTGATGAGTATATGATACGATTTAGCTAATAAATAATTTTAAATAATGGGAAGGGGTCGCTTCTGATATGTAGTCTTATTTCGCGTTCGTGAGAGCGACATGAGACGTGAGTAGTTTCTAACAGAATTCTTTGAGTATAATTCTCCACATACGTTCAGCATTTCAATGTTCTTCCTAGCGTCATTTTTCTTAGATAACGTGACAATAATGTCAAATCATTTAATTTGTTTTAATAAAACCTGCTTCAAATTGACGTGTGTGGCTTGCTCTAATTATATGGGAGGCGATTACGCTGCACGACACCATCACGGACATGCTTGAGGCTTCCGCGGGCATGGTGTGCAACTTTTCGGCTTATGTGTTGCTCCATTAGGCACGAAAAGAAGACTTCCTTAGAGGCCAGACAAAAGAAATAAAAGGAGAAGGGCGCGTTCGAAGAATCGAGATCTTCTACACAATATCTATTAGATTCTTTATCCCTTACTATATTTTAAAATCTTAATAGTATTTCTATAATTACTATCTTTAATCCCTTTCTCTCTTTCTTAGACTACCTTATATATTCTTATAGATTACTATAGAAGATTATAATAATCTAGCCTTAAATAATAGAAATACCTACTACTTTAACCCTTTACTTTTTAATACTAAGATAATATTAATATTAAGCTTATCTTAAGGTATATACTTAAGAATATCTTAGCTAAAGTTAAATAGTATTATAACTTACTTTATAAATAGATTATCTTTAAGGGCCGCCTCTACCTAGATAAGTTTAATATAGTATATAATATATTAAAACTAGAGGTTATATTTTAGGTTATAATAGGTATAAATAAGGAGATAGCTATTATTAAGATATAGTATTCTATCTAGTTATATCTTATCCTCTCTAAGTACTTATAATAATACCTAGCTATAGGCTATATAATAAAGAGATAGACCTAGTAGATATAGCTACTAAATCTATACTATTATAAGTAACTTTATTACTATAAATAGGCCCTTAATTAATTAAAGGGGTATATTCTAGATAAGCTTAAAATAAAGCTATTTTATATAATATCTAATAATTATTATTATATATATAAGGACTTAGTTATATAGCTTAATTAAGCCTTAATAAGTAGAGATATTTATATCTAATATTATTATTATTATAAAGTATTTAGTAGTTATAGTTAGTAGTTATAGTTAATAGTAATAAGTATCCCCTTTTAGGGCTATAGCTAATTTATATATTAGCTAGCTTTTATTAGAGTTCTTAATAAGATATTAATACTTATATTTAGGCTAAATATATAAATATTTAAGTTTTTATAGTATTAAAGGTTTAGGTATAAGCTATAAATTATATTTTAAAAACTATATATAATAATTATATATATAGTTTAATCTTAGGACTAGATAACTCTTATTTATAGTAAGAAAAAAATAAATAAATAATAAATAGATTATTTATCTTAAATTAATTAAGTTAATTAACTTTAGGGATAATAATAGCTTTTATAAATTTAGTAAGCTTTAAATTACTTATATTAACTTTTAGCTTTATTATTTAAGATTATATAATTCTCTTACCTTTTAGAGAAAGTAATAAAATTTAGTTATTTTATATAATATATTAAAGGCTATAAATATATTAATATAAATACTTTAATTAATAAGCTAATAGTACTTATTAAGTTATTTACTAAAAAGCTTTAAGCTTAATGTATTAATATATTTAAATTAATATAAGATAAATAAAGAAAGTTAAGTAAAAGAAGATAGTTTTAATAATTATTTAATAAGCTATTTATTTTAATAATAAGTAAGTTATTAATATAAAGGTTTATAGACTTTTCTTTCTATATAATTATAGCCTTAAGCTAATAAAAGGCTCTTTTTTAAGGTTTTTATATTTATTATATTAAGTTATTAGGCTCTAGTAGCTTCTATTACTATTAAACTTTATTCTCTTTCTCTTAGGTATTAGATTCTTTGTAAAGGTTATCGCAGCTGACTTAGGATAGGTTTGAATATTCTATAATCATTGCTTCAACAAGCTGGAGGCACCGCCTCAGTCTCATTCGACGGCCATCATGAGCCCGTGGGAGCGTCATTACCTATGAAGGTTTCCCCCCCGTCTCCCTTTCCCTTCCTTTTTACGTAGAGCTCGCAAGGGGGGGTCAAAGAAGGCTAAAACGAGCTTGAATTTAGACCTGAAGCTTGGGAGGCAACGAGCTTAGCTAATTGTTTTGAGCCAACTCCTTTCGTCAATTGTGAGAACCAGCGTCTCTAAAACTAGGGAATGTGATAAGCCTTTTTAGCTCTCCCTAGTTCATCTGGATTAGAGACTTTGCTATATGGTGCTCTTGACAGGGCATTTATACTGGAGAGAAGAGTGGCTTATATCCCCTTATTAATGATTCCCTGGCTATACTTGCCTGCGCTAAGCCCAGACATTAATTATTTCACTTGAGTCTTACGAACATTGAATAGCCGTTGAAAGTAGACTACGACCTGTTAGGTGAAATGGGATAACTCGGTCACTCTAGGTGTTGATGTGCGAGAAGCGATATCACTTCAACCTGATGAAACTTACTCCTCGCCAAGTTCTTGGCGTTCCCGCTGTTTTCTTCTTTAATGTAGGAAGTAAGGTTGACACAACTGCCTTGCCACTTTCCTAAATTCAAAGTCCCATGGGGGCATACAGCTCGGAGGGGTTTGCAAAATCGACTGCTTGGCAGTGTGCCCCAAGCTATCTCCCTGATTGGTCCCAAGCGCCTTTCATGCACTGAGAAAGCGACAATGTGCATGCTCAGAAATTATAAGGCGCAACCCCACCTAATCTGCTGATTGACGGCAAATGCTTATCCGACTGGCAGTGCTCATTGCCAATGGTTTGCCAATGTGATGGGTCGGACACACTTCTTACTAGGCAAGTCGTTGGGAACGACTATGACAGTTGGCAGCCAAGACGGCAAGCTTCCCTGATGCAGGTGGCCAAGCAGTAGCCCCCAACAACTCGTTATCACTCGTGGTTATACTGTTCTAGAACAGGGAGGTCTTGAATCTGTCACTTAAGCGAATCAGGCAGGTGAGATTGCGAGTGTACGCAACCGCTACACTTTATCATGTTCCGACCCTAATCGGGAAAAGGGCATCAACTCTTCTACTACGATTAATCAAATCTTCCAATTTATCTTTAGTCGATAAATATCGGCGTCTTCCGCTGGGGTCAGCTCGCTCCCTTTAATGCGCTGCCTTTGCCAACCCACGCCTGCGCAGATCAGCCTTTCGCTCGCCTTAAACTGATCATTTCCCAGTTGTCAGCCATCATGAAGTTCATCTCTGCCATTCTGGTTTCCGCAGCGGCATTTGTTGCTGCAACTCCTGTAAGCCTTCCTTACTCAAAGGTCATGTACTACCAACTATCTAAACGCAACTATTCTTAGCCTGGGATTCCTTCTACTTCTTCCGCCAAGTCTCTCCTGGCTAGTCTGACAGTGGCCACTATCACTGACGATGGGACCTACGACCGTGATCTTTTCCCTCACTGGGAGTCTGTAGATGACGAGCCAGCTTGCTCAGCCCGGTTAGCAGCACTTGTTGTAAACAGCCTAGTCATCTAGTATTCTAACTCTATCTTTGCAGAGAATGGGTTCTCCGCCGCGATGGCAACAACGTGAAAGTTGGGAGTGATTGTTACCCTACTTCGGGCACCTGGACTTGCCCTTACTCCGGCAAGACTATTACCGCAGCTAGTAGTGTCGACATCGACCACATGGTCCCGTTGAAGAATGCTTGGATTGTGAGTTGCCCACACACCTTCCTGCTACTCTGCCTCGAAATGCGTAACGCCTTAACGGCTAACAAATCTTTTTCTGCTAGTCTGGCGCCAAGTCCTGGACAACCGCCCGCCGTGAGGCCTTTGCCAATGACATCGACCACCCCCAACTGTGGGCCACCGATGCCAGCACCAACCGCTCGAAGGGTGACAAGAGCCCTGATTCATGGAAGCCCCCCCTGACTGGCTTTTACTGCACCTATGCTAAGGCATGGGTTTCGGTTAAGACCACGTGGAGTTTGAAGATTACCAGCGCCGAGAAGACTGCTCTGACTTCTATGCTCAATACATGCTAATTAGCAGATGGCGCCTTTCTACCGGGACGGAGCAGGTGGCCACGAAGTAGATCTAATATGATTTTAAACCTGTGAGAGGCTAAGAATTAAATCCACATTTTATCCCGGTGTTGGGAAGGACCCCAGCTCCCTCATATGTTGAGTAAATTTTAGCTATGTGATGGGAGGCGAGAGAAACATGGCAGAAATGGTTTCCCTCATTCTTTTGTCATGATCTTCTACCACCCTTGCTCCAACGACCGGTTGTGGAAATGGTGTTCTTGCATGTCACGATCATGTGGAAGAGTTCAATGATTTTCTCCAATTGCTCCCAAACCGTGCTCTGGGGCTTGTTTTCTCTTTGCTTGTCTTCTCGTTGCTTGTCTGGGGAACAGACTAGAAATACCAAACACGGGCTCATCGCCTTTCACAGCCAAGAGGTTGCTTATGACGAATTGCCTTCAGATGATTTGAGGACAGGAACAGATCTACTACGGTGCCAGGGTAAAGAAGCTCACGGGACAATCCGGGATGAGATGTGCGAGCGGGGTTAGCCACATGCAAGGGGACTTTTTTAAACGAGCCACGTAACAGCTCTCGCAGCTTTTATTACCAGCGGTCTACTCGAGCTATTGTTTATCTCATGATATAATTAAAAGACAAAATGTAAATTCGTACTGAAAGATCAAGTAACATTTGATTGACTATCATAACCTCCACGACCGCTCCCGCAATGCTGGTCGGTAATGCCTTGACAGGGATGCCTCGGAAAGCACACATGGCACCACTCGAATGACCCGATCAGATCAGATGACAGCATTCTGGGCCATTTTCCGGGGGGTTGATCGATTCGTGAATCTTTCCATCAAAAGCAATGAGCCCCCAGGACATTCTTGACGCGCTGAGATACCACCGTTGCTGACATAGGCGCGCCCTATTATCATACACCCAATTGAAGACTGGAATACCTCAACGGAAATTTACCAACATGACCACACTCTTGAAAGGTGCGGCGTTTATTTCCGGTGCTGCAAGCGGTAAGACACATAGCCTTGTGAATGTAATGCTTGGTTCATTTACTAATTATCGTCTTTCAAACACGGTTAGGAATTGGCCGGCACACTGCAATTGCCTTCGCTAGACATGGAGTCAAGCGGCTTGCCATGGCGGATATAGACAAGGGCCTACTTACAACGACTTACCAGGATGTAAAAAAGATGTTCCCTCATGTTGACGTGGTGCCTATTCAAATGGATGTCAGGGACCAGGAGCAAGTGCGCAGAGGAATCGCCGAAACTGTCAGTGCGTTTGGCAGACTGGATATCGCGGTCAACAATGCTGGTATAGGTGGCTCCGGGAAGCTCACGCATGAAGCGGAATACGAGGACATTGAGAGGGTGTTGGACGTGAATCTTCACGGTGTGTATCGGTGCCAGAAGGAAGAGCTGGCGGCTATGATAAAACAAGAGTAAGTTTCGAAAAAGCCCTTAAACTCCAAAGAGACACAAGCTGAAAAGAAGGGCAACCCCAGAGACCACGGGCCGAGAGAAGGCCGCGGGAGCATCATTAATGTAACATCTATTTACGGCTTCGTTGCGCCAAATCCCTGGATCGCGCAAACGGCCTACACAGCAGCCAAGCATGGTAAGTACCAGTTCATGAAGTATCTTTTCTATCTTATAGCTACTTACCTACGAATGCTATACATTAGGCGTCATTGGCCTGACGAAAGGGGACGCAAACGCGTATTCTCAATACAACATCCGCATTAATGCCATTGCGCCAGGCTACATTGGCACACCTCTCGATGCCTCATCAGTAGAGACAACCAATCCATATGCGCCCTTGATTCAAGACCTTGGTCGGACGCCTCTAAAGAGAATTGGCTTGCAAGAAGAATGCGCAGATGCCATTGTTCTGATGGCTTCGCCAATGAATAGTTACATGCAGGGCGCCGTGCAAGTGGTTGATGGAGGCTTTACATCAAATTAGCAGGCCTTACAAGTTATTTTCGTGACTTTAGTACGGTAGAAAAATAATCAATGGGTTCATTTTTGAAGAGGCATTGCAATGTACATGTTGATTACCAAGTTTCTAGGAAGACTGATCTCCCAGAATCTACCCACAACCGAGCGAAGAAGAAGAGTCGCAGAATAACGAAGCAAATACCACCCACGGCCTCATAGAAACATCAGCTCGTAGCAGAAATACCAAAATAAGCAGGAAGTTTCAAACCCCTCATCTTGGCAGCGGCGAAGGACCGGCGAAAGCGCTCCTTTTGCACAGCTCTGGGGGCAATGGTGATATTGGTAAGCACTAGCTGCCCAACTATAGCGACTTTTGTCTTTTAGTTATAACACCTGGCCGCCAAGGTAGGATATGCAAGTGGTTGAGGCAGACTTGGTTTATTAGTTTCAGGCCTGTGGCATGTTTAATCATATCGGGTCGACCTTTGGTATAAATCTCACCCTGAGATAAATATCTCTCTCGGTACAACAACCACTCTATGTTGAAGTTGCACTCCCTTATATTCTAGTCAAGCTTGCATCGGACTTTACTCCATTATGGACCATTCAAGCAACGAGGCCCACGCATATTACAGCGACGTCTCTGATGTCGGCCAGCCAGACAATAACCATTATTCCGCTAAAAGGTGTGGAATGCCATGGTGTGGCTATTGCGGATATGAATTTAAGACTGGCGACCGTCTTCGGGTTTGGCATAGTGAGTGAATTTGACCTTGGTATCTGTTTCTAATAATGGGTATATATACCGCATCTTGCTAACTCTAAAGTGTCAAGAACAGGACGATCTCTTCATCGTCACTAGGCTTTCTCTCGACATAAAATATAAGCCTTCCTGGGAGATTGAACAGAAAATATCCCCTGAAGCTGAGGGATCTTGCCAAAAGCTGGCATTCTGTGCCTGTGGCCTCTCTGCAATTTCGCAATGCAAGTATTGGTACGACGCTTCTCGGCCAGCATGCCATGAAGTATGCCATGACCTGAGAAAGGCAACCCAATACGACTACCCCACGCTATTTGATTTTTCTTTGGTCAGGTGGCCTTCGTTTAAGCCCGTTAGATCCGACAGTTCACGTAGATGTGCGTTCATGGAAGATGATCTTGTGTCAGTACTCGGTGGATTTATTCCTAATCTGCCCCGAGAAACACTCAATCGAATTGCTGAGTACACTTTGTACGAGCATGCCATCACCCATCTAGCGACATCATTGGAAAACCAGCTGCCGAAATTTAGCACCCTTGACTTAAGAAGGAATGTCTGGGCAGAATACATTGACTTCGAGGGTCAGAGATACACCCGAGCACTCCTCAATGAAACTGACGAAGCTTTTACCAAAGTACCTAGTGAGAGCAAGGAACTCATTTTCAATGCAAAGGCGGATCATCTTGGAGACACAATCTTTACTGAAATGGCCCCCCTTGGAGTCAGAAGAGTCATCTTTCCCACCGACTCTCGTATGCCAGCTTTGGAAGAAGAGCCTGATATATGGTGGAAAGTAATGCGGTTCCAAGATGAACCTGCCATTACAACAGCTACGGATGTATGTACTGCACAGATTTCTATTGAGATTTGACCTCGCTCTAACATTTACTTTCAGGGTGTTAAGCTACGCGAACTCATATTTCAATCCGAGCGGAGGGAAGAGAATTCAGCTTCGATTCGGGATGTTTTGTGGCCAACACCAACCAGTAACCGTCTCTACAAGCTTGTATCTGATCTTGTCCAAGAAAGCAGCTTATATTCGGATACCGCCCTCCGTCAAAGATCTCGGCGAATGGACTCAGTGTGGCTGAATGGCGCTGGTATCTATGGGCTCTCATTCGCAATTTATAATGCTATAGTTAGCCGCCCAATTATAACTATCCATGCCCACCAACCAGGTGAAATTTTCATGTTCTATCGAGAGGTAGAGAGAAAGGTAGAAGGTTATGTAACATGGCTCTATATCCCGTTGGGCTCAGAAGAGCTTATTACGGAGATTTGGGCAAAAAACGCCCATGAGGACCTTCCCGTATCGAAGTGTTATGATGAAGAAAGGGGGGGATGGGTTCCAGACCTAGCCAATCTGAAATCTTGCGAGTATTGGGAGCTTCTTGTGCGTGAACTCATACCTAACCTAAGAGAAAGAGAATAAAGTTCAACAGCAATGGAAGCTGCCAGAGCCCGACAACTCAACACAATGAATACGTGCGTGAACTCATAGACCTCTTATCATATCTTTAGTACTGAGTAGTTGCTAACATTGATCGCAGCTCGCAACGAGTAAAGGCCGTGTTCTTCAAATCGGATCAGCTCGAGATAGCCCGGACCAAACGTGGACGTCACTCCATAAATCTATGAATGGCCTGAAACGGATCTTTTTGAAAACACGGATGACACACGATACGGCTCTTGGAGTGTCGGTTTTTCCGATGAGGATTCTCATCATAAACCAGTAGCAACTTCTCAGCTGCCCAGTGTGCTCCAAAATCGTCCAAGAGCAGTACTGCCTCATATTTCACATGAGACATCAATGAATTGCTCTGGAGCATCGCTTGACAAGGTCATTGAAGTGACGCCTTGCCTAAGAAAGCCCAATAGATTCTCCACTGCTACAAAGACGTGTGTCTCAGGGCTTTTGCTACGATATCAGGATGGACACGTGGAGAGAGTGGGAGAAGCGCGCCTTGACTCTGTCAGAGCAAGTCAAAAGGTCCTTGACCCTACACAAGTCCTGCGATTTACAGTCCAGGAGGAAGTGGTCAAAGCTTGCACCGTTGGCGCAACTGAAGAAGATGATGGCTCGGACACTGAATGTATTGATATTCCGTTGCGTGGGATGCTTGAGTGGTGCTTCGATACCGAGCAGGCATGGATTAGCCACGACGGGTGCCAGATTTTCCCAATTCCAAAATAGAGGAGGGAAAAAATAGTGTTCAAGATGGTACAACGAGATATTCAACGAGCAGTAATATGTTTAATTTATACATCAAACCTCTCTTTCTCAATAAAATAGTATTTGGGAGTATATCACATGTAAATTCAATTTTAGTTTGTGTCTATTTAGTGTCGCGGTATATATCGAAGATGACTGTAATACTACAGCCATTTTTGTGAGGGAAAGACCTTGCATTTCCTTGTGTTTTAAGATTCAACAGAGGTCCCTTCGTTATTCGAAGTCCTTGTTCTCTGTTCGTAATGTACCTCTGAATTCATGCTCATATTGTCAACATGCATTGTCTATGATGTAATGACATGCAGTGCTGATGTAACAGAGTATATTATTGGCCAGGCCAGAATAACAAAGAGGCCAGAAATTCAAGATGAGCGATTTCCTGCCCCTCATACACACTGGGACCTCTTACCACAGCGGCTGCACATCCTTGTCGTCAGGCAACATCGAGTCCAGGAAGATATCGAAAGACTAGGATCCAAAAATGGCGCCAGATATCAAATTCAACTGCGCACTCGTCACAGGGGGCGCAGGTGGCATCGGCAAGGCGATCGCCGAGTACCTTATTTCCAAGGGCACGAGAGTCCTGCTTGCAGGACGTACTGAGTCCAATTTGAAAGAAACCGCCCAGCTTATTGGCGCTGCTGGGTATTATGTAGTCGACACAGGAAAGATTAATGCTCTCTCGCCGTTCATGGCCAAGATCACCACTGAGCACCCTGACCTGGACTGCTTAGTGAACAACGCGGCTGTTCAGCGCGTATTGGACATCTCCAATGATGCGGAGTATCTTGAAAAGGCCGACGAGGAAATCGACATAAACATCCGAGGGCCGATGCACCTGTCCATTGGACTGCTGCCCCATTTCCGGACCAAGCCAAGCGCGATGATAATCAATGTGTCAAGTGTCCTTGGATTTATTCCCTTTTCTGTGGTCAATCCGGTTTATAACGCGACTAAGGCATTCGTTCACTTCTGGACCATGAACCTACGTACTCAAATAGCCCGGGAGGGCTCGAACATTCGAGTGGTGGAGATCGTGCCACCAATGGTAGCAACAGACCTACATCGTGATAGAGAGAATCCAGACGACAATAAGAAAGAGTTCAGCCCTCATACTCTCACAGTCGAGGAATTCATGGCCACGATTGTCCCCAAGTTGGAGGCAGGAGAGACTCTCATCACAGCTGGAATTGGAGAGCAAGTTGTGGGTGGATGGAATGATGCCTTTGGTCAACGATATCTTCAGATGACAGGAGGGAAATAAGCTGTATGATAGATTCAGAATCGTCTCAACAAGAACTTCATTACTACCGCCAGTGAAGATATGTGGCAACCAACGGATTTGGAATGTACTCACTAATATGGATGGTGGCCATACTCATCACCGCCGGGTTGTTGTGTTTCAAACACACTGAGTGGCGTCACGTTAGTGCTGAAAATGCAACGACAGCGAGCGCTAACAGGGACTTCGAGTCTGGTAGTGGAGAGTCAGCACTCTAAAACAGAGTCTCAGGCTTTTCTTTTCAGCCCTAACAGGGCTTTCACTCAACCATCTCTACTTTGTCTACCAAGTCGGGCACTGCTGTAATCAAGGTCCCTGTTGCAGGCATGACGTAGGCCTCAGACTATATTGCAATTTCCAAGGGGGCGGTGAAATAAGCGGACGACATCACATGTGATTGCCGTTAAATTGCCCATGTCAGATCACCAGTTTCGGGCCATTATTTGCGAGTCGGGTTTAAGGCTTAGGCCAAGAGCCCCTTTGTATCGGATATCTCGGATGCCAGATTAGATAGAGAAAACAGGCCAAGCCGCCATACTTGCAGTTAGCATGAAGACACAGCCTGCGGGCCAAGCCCAGACCAGCCAAGGGGAAGGATCCATGCTACTACGTGGATCAAAACACCGAGAGCACGAATTCTTCTTCTTCATGATCAGTTCTAGGACCAGCAGGTTCAGTCGAAACCAACCATGCTACCTTCACCGCGCGCAGTGAACGGGAATCGTTCGCCTCGACCGCCAGAGAACACACCCGTGGATGCTAAAATCCCATTATTTTGCAAGCCTCCAGGGCTAAATATTACATCACTAAACATCCAGAAGCTGCACGCGAGCGATGCCTTGACGCTGCCCTCGCCTGCTCTTCAAAATGCGTTGCTCGAGACCTTCGTCAGCTTGGTCCATCCCATGCTACCAATCCTCGATCTCTCCAATTTTCTGAACGCCGTGACTCCTGGCGATGGCAGCGCAGGCCAAATCAGCCTGATGGTGTACCAGGCCGTGATGCTTGCCGCGTGCCCATTTGTTGACTCTCGAAAGCTGGAAGCTGAGGGATTTGAGGACAACCGAGCCGCGCTGAATGTGTATTTCCAACGAGCCAAAGTCCGTTTGCCCCGTTCGCCGGATAAAAAGTTGATCTTAATTAATGCGGTTGACAGGCGCTGTACGACCTAAATTACGAGTCTGATGCTCTGGCCATCGTCCAGACCACGCTCCTGATGACGTTCTCGTTTGAGGCGCGACACAACACGACAAACTCCTGGCACTGGAGTGGCATCGCCATCTCATATGCATACAATATAGGTTTGCATATCGACCCCGAGACCTTCGGCTTCGAGCCCAGTCTCCGCAAGCTCAGGCGGAGGCTTTGGTGGGCATGCTTCATGCAGGATCAGATGGTCGGCCTCGCGACTCGCCAGCCACCGCGAATCAGAAAGGACGACTTCAGCACCAAAATGCTCCAAGACAGAGACTTCGACGTCTTTACGGACCCTCAAGGGCACTTGGCAGCGTGGTTCCCCCGTCTTCTGACGGCGGGTCAGCAACAAGAACTAGCCCTTCTCTGCATCGAAAAGACGAAGCTCTGCGTCATCATCAGCAAGATTTTCCACGATCACTATACGGCGCTCTATAAAGATGAAGAATCTCGTAAATCATCCGACCTGCGCGCATTGCTGCTCTATCCGAAACCCGCAGGCACTTGGAAGCCAAATGCCACCGTCCTCGATGATGAGTTGATGGCATGGAACACCTCGCTTCCTCAGGTAGTTCAGCAATCGCCTGCGTTGAACCAGACCAATAAGGCGCCTGCATCCTTTTCGATTATAGATGTACATTGCTATGCACTGTGCTTGATATACCGCGCTGTGACTTTAACCTTGCATCGGCCAGAGGCTCAGGAAGCATCAGCCATCCAGGATCGATGGTATCCTCTGATGCGCACTCGCACCGCTGCAAAGGAGATCACCCGGATGCTGACAGAACTGCAAAGATGCGGCAGGGTCAGATCTCTCCCCGTGGTTTGCATTGTCGCCGCGATTCCAGCAGCCGTCATCCATATCTGTGACATGAAAGACACCATGCCTAACATCAACTCGTCAGCTGCGACACGGTACTGGAAGTGCGTGGGTGTATTAGAGGATCTACGAACCGTCTACAACGCCGCACCGTTTAGCATCGAGTTTTTGAATGCTGCTTACATCAAAGTGACGGGGGACACATTCCTCACATCGAAATATTTGATGTTGGAGGAAACCATATCTGACTCGCCAGCTGACTATCAACAGCACCTTCTGACACCTGTGCCGAGTAACCTTCTGGAGACGTGGTATGACGCGAATGCTGGATCTATGGGGTCGGAGGATGGAAACCTGGTGATATCGGTATTATCTGATGGCAACAACGGGGAGCTCTTTGGGCTTTCCCCGGCAGACAGCCATCTGCAATTTCCGCCATCAACGGGATGAGAGCATGCTGGATGGCTAAATACGCTTCAACTAATGATAATGACACAAATAGATAGAATAATGGGACTGTGGGCTTTCTTTGTTCAAGTCATCTCGCCAGTAGTTCTGAGGCACTTATCACTCTCAAAGAAGATCATTTGCGCAGTCACCAACCCAGGAGAAAATCCCAAAAGGAGTACCTCGTACTAGGTCTTCACTCCATATCCCGGACTGTGCCCCAACAAATATCATGATATGGAGAGTCGACCCGGAGTCAAGGGCCACCACTCTTAACTCCGGCGCCTCTCCTCGAGGATGAGCCAATACGCATGCGCGCGCGGGGGAATGAAACCCTATGCCTCCGTTATAGCCGAGCATTGTATCGATGACATTCCCATGCGTTCGGGTCACAGTGTGTTGAGTTTAATTTATCACTGTAAGTTTCCGCTAGAGACTAGCAAACTGAAGAGGTGGTGGGCTCACTTGCGGACTTCAGTCCAGCGGAGATGGTTCAGCCTCAGCACGCGGTGTTTGCTCTTGGCAAGCCGTGATGTGTGATCTGGGCATTGACGTGACAGTGTGGGATCACTGTGCTTGTAAATCAAGGGAAGGTTACGCTACCAGACCTTACAAATTGCTTTGTCTTGCATTGGCTTCTGTTGGAGCTCACGCACATGCGGATACTTATATGAAGAGGTGGGTATGATGCAATCCAAGCGGAAGTATAAAAGCATCGCGTTAGCCATATCTAGGTTTGCTTTCTGAATTGCTACACATCATCAGCTTTGGACCGAATCACAGGTCTACTCTTTTCCATATCCTACTTTGTTTCCATATCTGCCCAAACAACTCCAGTCTACACCATGTCTCGATGGGGTCCCGCACCAGAGCCTCCAACGGAGCTCGGCCGCTTCCGAATCCTTGCCCCAACTGCGGGTATCAGGGTCTCTCCCCTGTGCCTCGGTGCCATGTCCATTGGAAGCGCATGGGCTGACGGTATGGGCAGCATGGATAAGGAGCAGTCGTTCAAGCTGCTAGATGCCTATGTCGAGGCTGGTGGTAACTTCATAGATACTGCCAACAACTACCAGAACGAAGAGTCTGAAGCCTGGCTCGGGGAGTGGATGGCCTTGCGCAAGAATCGCGATCGCCTGGTATTGGCCACCAAGTTCACGGCTGACTACAAGTCCCACGAGTATGGGAAGGGTAACTCCGTCAACTCCGGCGGGAACCATAAGCGAAGTCTTCACGTCAGCCTCCGAGATTCACTGGCCAAGTTGCAGACGGATTGGGTTGACATCCTGTACCTCCATTACTGGGACCAGACCACATCCATCGAGGAGGTCATGGACAGCCTTCACAACGTTGTGCAGCAGGGCAAGGTCCTCTATCTTGCCATCTCCGACAGCCCTGCCTGGGTGGTTAGCGCTGCCAACACGTATGCAAAGGCCCATGGGAAGACGCCATTCTCTCTCTACCAAGGCCGCTGGAACATCATGCGCCGAGACTTTGAGCGGGAAATCCTCCCGATGGCCCGCCACTTTGGCCTGGCCCTGGCGCCGTGGGATGTGCTCGGACAAGGCAAGTTCCAGTCCAAGAAGGCCATCGAGGAGCGCGCCAAGAGCGGAGAGCGTCTTCGCAGCCTAGCGCAGGGGTCGGGACAGACTGAAGACGAGATCAAGTACAGCGAGGCGCTCTGCGAGGTGGCCGCCGAACATGGCATCGAGTCCCCAACCGCGATTGCTTTGGCGTATGTTATGGCGAAGGCGCCTTACGTGTTCCCCATTGTTGGCGGTAGGAAGATTGAGCATCTCCATGACAATATCCGGGCGCTGAGTATCAAGCTCACGGCCGAGCAGATTCAGCGCTTGGAGAGTGTGAAGCCGTTTGACATAGGATTCCCCAATGATTTCATGGGTCCTCACCCAGGAGATACCGGCAAGGCTACGGGGTTCCTGGAAATGACGGGTCAATTTAGCATCGTGGAAAACCCAAAGCCCATTGGGTACGCCAAGCAGTGAAGGCGATGGATCGTCAACGGATGATGGTTTGCTAGTTGAAGTCCAACCAGGAGGTTGATATCATGGGAGCATGCTCTATACTGAGTTGAGTGCAAAGATGGTTGTATTATCGAAAGTAGCTATGAGATTTTCAAGTAACTCACTTCTTCCACCATTGACCCTCCACAGCGTCTCTAAATAACACATCGACATATGTGTCATGATTCCCATTGCCCGTGTGAACTCCTATCATGGGCGTTGAAGCCACCTGAATCCCGAAAATCTTGTCCTGGTCCTTTACTTGTAGTTCAATATCTGGACTTGCAGAAACTTCATTTGTGATCACTGCGGGCTCCAGTTCGCGCTCTGACACGAAGACTCGATGTTTTTGCTTCTCCACGTTGACAGCGATCTCCCGTGAGACCATAATGCCTCCAAAGGACGGTGTGCTGAGATGCTTGGGGGTCTCTTTTCGTCGCATACTTCCAGGTTGAAGCCTGTCGCCGCGCTCGTTCGAGTGACACAGATCTGCTGTTGAGCTCGACTGATTCGAGACCGCTGATGACGGTCGGCGGGTAGATTTGCCCTCCAACACTTGCTCCTCGTCCCACTCTTCAGAGGGTCGGTGTGATAATCTCTTCTTTTTCGTAAGCTTGGAGAGTATGCTCCTATCGCCACTGCCCGGGCGCGGCTCTTCCACGGGTTGTGGCCCAATAATGGACTGGAATTCACGATGTACGTTATGAATGAATGACTGCTGACCCTCTTCCATTTGTACAAGTTGGTGTGCTTTGAAAAGGCTCAGAGGTATGTACTCGTACTCTGTGTTGTTGACAACTGAATGGATAGGGGCTACAATTCGGAACGTGAGGCTGGGTGTCGTCATGCCGGCTGGACCACCGGGCACATGAACAACGCCTGGTGCAAGAATGGCATCGTCCGTGTTAATATTCCGAAGAGAATCACGAAGCTTCCTGATCCCGCTCTTGATATGATGGATGAACTCGGTCTCCCTACCGGTTGACATCTTGGTCGCTTCTAGAGCCTCGGACACGGCCAGCATTGTCAACCCTTCAAATCGTTTCAAGATGTCTCTCTGCCACGACTCCAACGTGGATATTGGCACGCTGATCGACGGGAGAGCGTTGCGTGCCGTCCTCTTCACAAGGACGTCAAAGCCTGAGGTATTGACTCGGGCTCGGATGGCAAAGAACCCGATGCGAAGACGGGCAGTCTTCTCCATGCCCTGGTTAGAATAATGTGCCATTTGACGCAGCTTGGCTTCAAGGCCCATTGTCTTGATTTGCATTCTTGATGCGATTATCCCGCTGACATGTTCCACCTCAGCAAAGCGATAGCCAGCCATGGCCAGCCGCTCAAGATCACGCTCGTTGTGGATGCGGCGGACGAGAAACATCAGGGAACCCTTCCCAACCTGCTGCCTTAGAGCGGCACCCTTCTCGTGCAGACGCTGTCTGAACTTGGCCGACATGGGCCCTCCTGGTTGATCGCTGGGTTGCAGATCAAGGCCCACGTGTGTGGCCACGCCAGTAGCCAGAATCTCGTCCCAAAGCACACCGATCGTTGTAAGCTCCTGGCGGAGACGCTCGGCAAGTCGCACGGCAGCCAGGCAGAAGTGGCCTCGGAATAGAAGGCCTTGCTCGTCTTTGGTCGGGGATACTTCTTGGACAACTCGTCTATGCTTCTGGGATATGCGTCGCTTCATGCCGTCGATGAGGGTGTACAGACCAGGCCAGTTCCTCGTCGCCTGGAACATCCAAAGAAAGTAAGGATGTGAGACAGTGAATGGCTGCTTGTCGTTCTGTGAAGCCTCTTGTTAGCATAGTCTCTACTTATTTCTTAAGTTAAGTACCTACAGTCTGGATGAAAGAGTCGGTGACGACGGTGCTGGGAATAAGACCGTCAGTGTCGACAAGAATCCTGCCGTCCTTATCGAAGAATGCAGCGCCCAGTGTGATCTTCTGAGCTCGGCGAGCGGACTGGTTCCTCTTTCTAGCGGTAAAGACTGCGAGGCCAGCGATGGTCAAGCATGCACCTAGAGACTGATACGGAGAGTTAGTATCGCAATTTGTGCGGTCAAAGGAAAAGACTAACCAGGCAGATGACAACGATGACGGTGGCATCCCGTGACATTCCACCAGCTCCCACCTCTATCGCGACAAGAGTATATTCGGTGCCGAAGGCAGCACACCAATGCATCCCAGAGACAGCACCAGCCAGCAAGAGGGCGGACAAGAGTCTCTTCCACCACACGTTGGCCCATATAGATCGAAAGACGAAGAAGACGGATAGCGCTATTGTACTGGCGATTACGGCGATGATAGCTGAGCTGATGACATAGCTCAGTTTGTAGCTACACGTGTAATTCTGGATCGAAGCATTGCCGAGATAATGCATACCGCATACAGCTGAGCCGCAGAGGAACCCGCCGAGAGAAACACGCAGCCATGAGACGACGTTGTTGGTGCCGATGGCGAGAAAAGCGACAAGGAGGACGAGGATGGGAACGAAGAAGGAGACGACGGTAAATAGGGGGGAGAAGCCGACTTGGATCTCTGGCTCTCCATTGCCGAAATACACAGCCTTATTTCCAACAAAATGCATCGACCAGATGGCGACACCTCCCATCGTTACAGCTGCACCGCCGAGTAAGACACTGTACAGAACAAGAAGATTGTCAGCAAGGAGTCCTCGTTGTTGATTTGCGATAGCGAGCTTTAGCAGGCAAAGCATAGAAGCAGCTGTGACTAACTTGTTGAAGAGACCTTTGGATCCGGTGCGACGATTGATCAGCTCCAGAGTAGAGCCTGCACCGATCAGACTGACAATGTAGCTGAGCACGACGAAACCAGGGTTCAGACGCTGCGGGACAATATGGCCCTCATACTTGCCGAGCAATTCTTCCGGAGACATGTTTCTGCGTGTATAATGACAGCAACGATGAGCCGGTGAACTGGCCAAAAGCAATCCAGTTGGCAGAGATTGGCGGAGGGAAGAGAGGAGCACCGGTTCGCAGGAAGAGCTCGGTCTCCCTCACCGGGGACAGATGCGAGATCAGTCGCATTTTGAATCATGCATGTCCTACAGCCCGATCCCACCAATACGTCCTTCTGCGTCTTGGCCACCAGTGGAGCTTCACGGAACAGGAGCTGAGCAAATGTGACCAGTGTCCGTGATTGGGCACCGCCACCAACGTTGAGGTCAGATAGCTCGCCAGCTGAGAGAGGTAGTGCCACGCTACCTCGAGCAAGCCAGGGTCGAGAACAGGGACTTGGCAGACCGCTAAAAGCAAGTATAATGCGGGACAAATTTAAGGGCCTGAGCGGCACAGCTCGCTTGCTCGTACCACCTACGTCGATAAAATGCCGTAAGGGGGGAAGCTGGGACAATATTTGGCCAGCCTTGACTCGCATCTGACCGAAGTGGATGGTAGCCCTTGCGTAGATCTATTGCACGCAAAGCAAGGAGAGAGTGTTCGATACCTATATTCGATACCTATATGCACCATCAACACTCCATGCAGGTCAATGGGGCCGCGTAACCGTTGTATTGGGACCTTGAATGACCGAAATTGAAATGATTTACCTTTCTTGGAGCCTTTTGTTTCTTTTTTCCTCACTTTGCTTTTTCGCTCCGAGGGGCAACTGATATATCACATTCAAACAAAAAAAAAACCGACTCGAGCACGCCCGAGGATGCCGAGTCGAGATGCCACGTCTTCCATAGTACTACCACATCGCACCATGGCCACCGGAAAGGAGCGAGCGCCCAGCAAATCCAGAGAGTAATGTCACGATCTGCTGCCAGCTGAAAAACCAGCCAGCCTCGGAAAAGATTAAGTTGGCCAGATCTCGATTCTAATGTACCGACAACCCCAACAGGGAGCCCCTGACATCCATCGGCCATGTGGGACAGAGCCCTCCCGACAGTAGCTCACCGGTCCAGCTGAATCAAGGTGTGACCAAGGGCAGCATCCGATCACAATTTTGGCGCCTGCCAAGAGCGAGTGAGATGTGAGCGTCGAGTAAATCTCCACATCAGGCTCCAGATTACAGCTCCAGAGACATAATCCCCCGTTACCCGGCTTGCCCGGCTGACATCTGGTTGCACAGATCTTCTGATGAGCGATTCTTACGGAGCATGAGACCAATTGAACGCCAGGACAGCAGTGTGAACCAAATACTACTTACCAATGTCTTGGTTTCCACGCCTTGGCGTACAGCGAAAGACCTCGGGCCAGATTTTCAAATCCATGTTCCGCACTGACGCCAGGCCATGTGTTTTTTGCCGTCACCCTATTTTCCAATGGTGGATCGGAGTTAAGGGCTCCCTTTACGAAACGGTTGTGCGTGAGGCTTATGCGCTATTGAGACGTTAATGCACGATGGGAGACACCGAGGAGGCCTCCCCCGTCAAGCACGTCCTATCAAAACATACTCTGCCCTCCCTTACATGCTTCAATTCAATAAAACCATGCGGCAAGTATGCAATGTGCTCAAATCGTCTGCGGTCGGGGACTGGATGCTGTTTCACCACCGAAGGCCGGTAGAAAAGATTACTTGTTCATGCGGCCTACCAGCAGTTTGTGAAACACTTTCCCCGCCCACGGTGACGCCCACAATGCAGAGTAGCCCGTAATTATTTGCAGATGGTTTAAAGCCGTCTTGGCTCAGTGTGGAGGAGGCAGATCAGCGAATCGCGATCCATCTCTTTCACGATTGAGTGGCGGCCGCCAGCAATGCGGAAGCATTGGAAGTGTACATAGAAGTGGAGGTAGAGTACCATCATCTACTCCATACCAGCTCAAGAGCATGGTGAGAGATGTGAGGGATCGCAAGCTCTCCTCAAGCCATATTACAAGGATTCCCTCCTCGCCCACCGGTCTAGTAAACGGCGATCGCCACCATCCTCGCCAGATACGCTAAACACGAGATCAACACCAGGGTCAAAATCAACTCGGACGCCATCTACCTCCTCACTCTGTTATGCTAGATAAGCAACGGATTATGCCGTCTGGACAAATGCCCAAGCGGAAGCCTGCAGCACAAACAGCACGTTCCCGAAAGGCTAGATCTCCCGGTCGGACCGCCTCCTGCTTCCACATAAAAGTTTGAACAATAAAGGGCGCTATCATCGATGCTAGTGCCGCCCCGATCGGAAGCTAACATTATTGATCATTCGACCCAACGTAACACGTTTGGGCCTCCTCTACTCCACGTTCGTCATGGCGGCGGCGAAATTCTGCTCAATGCTGGTAAGGGCTACTCGACGAGGTGGCCCGGCACATGGCGAGGGACCCTCGCCTCGCCGCACTGCGAAAATGCAAGTCCTAATTTGTGTGAAAGTCGGTAAGCCAGCTGGTTGCATCTGGAAGAAATATGAGGTTAAAATTTAGCATGTATTTGTGCTATCTATTAAACCTCCTTTTGCTTCTCCGGCTTTATCTCAAGCCCCTTTACAATTTGGCCCATCCTGTTTAACCCCATTCTTTCTAAGCCTGGATAGTCCCTGAGAATCAATGGAATGGGTGAACTTTTCCAAATGGTTCCGTTTCTTGACACAGCGTCCTTGATAATCGTCCATAGCAACAATAACGTACACAACGCAAACGTTATTGCGGGAAGAGTAATCCACTGCCATAGAATACGGACGCAGACTCTTGTCTCCCATTCATCGCCATTTACAAATGCTTTTTGCGAACTGTAAGCTCCCTTACCTCTTTTCCGTATCTCAGTTGTAAGCCGCGTGGTGAGTGAGTCGATATTCTCTTGCAGAGTCTCCATAGATGTGTTGGGTCCTCTCATGAGTGCCACCAGACTGGACTGATCTATATTTTGGTCCAAATTGCCCCGACATTGGAGACTTTCCATCCGCGTATCGTATGAACAAGTCACGTTATTGAATGGGTTATCGTAAAACAGCGACATAGCGTAGCCACTCATTGTGCCCACACACTCGCGTGGGGCCGTAATGTCGGTGTAATGAGCTGGACCTTCGATACTCTCATTCATCCAATCGTCAACATGGAATTGCACTATCTCCGTGACATTTTCTCCGAGGGATTTTGAAGACGACATATTCGATGCTGTATACAACGTTCCATTTACCCAACAGGGCTGCTGCACGGCTTTGAAATCACTCCATAAATGTTGTCTAAGATTCGCTGACCAGAGCGGCTCCGGTGACTGCAGCCGCAGGGGAATGTCGTGAACTATGCGTTCTACCAGTTTCCCTGCATCGACAGTAGCTGAATAATGCTTGAGGCATGGGTATACGGTACAAACGGCGGCAACGTAGTCGGATGGCTCGTAGAACGCGACGGGGCAAGATCCATCGTCGATCGGGCAAGGCTGTGGACAGGTCACATTACCGTCAGGCAATACATTGCAGTGATTCCGCGACGCAGCAAGGACGGTGAAGTTGTAGACCGACCAGCAAGCTCTGTTTATGAACTCAGGGGAAGCAACCTCTCGAGTCCATGTGAGGTTCCCCACTCCTCGCATCTGCATATACCCAAACGCAGACACTGATGATCTCCCCAGCACAATGCGCATTGGTCCCTCATCCAGGTTCAGCTCGTCACCATCACCGTGGTAAACGGGTAGATTGAACACTGGGAATTTTTTGCCCTCTGAGATGTTGAGTGGCACTGGTTCTTGGACGAAATCGTACACATCGACACATCGGTTACACATCCCAATGCTGGCGTGTGTTATTGTTTGTTCCAACTCTTTTTCTCCATTGGAGAGCTGTGGGAAGCTACAGTTCCCAGACTGGCATGTAAATAGTGCCCCGATATTGGAATCAAGGTTTGGGTTCACAATTGCGTCTTGCATCGCGGTCCGTATTTCTGTGCTTAGCACACGCTGGGCAGATCGCAAGACCATTCCCAGTTCAGAAAACTCGATAGCATTCGCTGTGGTAATTGTTGGGGCCTGGACATCCGGTCCCGTTGTCCTCAGACACTGATACGTCTGAATCGTTTGCTGCATAAATGGACCAATGCCTAGAGAACTGACGGTCACAAGAATAGCCACAAGAGCCCTGGGCTGGTGAAGAATGGCAAGTGGCAGAAGTTGCAAGGAGGCGTAGATACCTCGCGAGGCAGCATCCAAACGCTCAAACTCTCCTAGAGGGCGAAATTCAGATGTAATCCATTCCCACTTGATCTGGGAGACAACCTCAAAGCTGACGTAGGCCAGGCTGGCGCGAAAGATCATGGCCAGAGTAGCGATAAGAGCGTTGAGGGTAATTCCACTATTGCCCCAGTCTGGCTGTGTCTGATCGCTATAAATTGTGAATAGGATGCAAATAGCAATGAGAAGTCCGGCTGCAAATACAAGGGTAAGAATCTCTAGAATCCAAGTGATAACGACGTTTTGCTGATACTGAGAGTCATGCTGATTCATGCCGGGAGGGTCCACCGTTTCTCTAATCAGCAACCCCTCTAGTAGCTCAGGATTACTGTCCACGCCGTTTTCTAGTCTACAAACCGGCTGGCGCTGATCTATTGACGCTCTCTCGGTATTGCCAAGGGACGAAATGTCTTGTTGAGATATGGTTGGGCTATCCGGTACGGTAGAGAATTTTGGCCGGAGTAAGATCTGCGTTGTCTCGTCCGACATGCCGAAAGCCCCATCACGGGCTGTTATGTGGTCTTCATCCATGAAACTGAGGTTCAAATTTGGAGGAAAGTAGTGACAATAGGAATTTTTGTTTCGCGATAAACTGGTGGCGGTCCAGCACTCGTCTAGGGCTTTTAACAGCCCTCATAAGGCTACAATGTCTCAGCCATTGCTTACTCTATACCGTGGGATAGCTATTGCTGACTATAGGTATTTATAAATGAGCCAACAGGAATCAAAATCACTGGAGTTCTTCCTACCAACATTTGCATGATAAATGATCCTGTGTCAGCCAATAATTCGTTTCGCTGGGGAGTACAACGCTGACTCGAAGCACAGTGCATGCACTGGGTGTAATCGGTGCAACACAAAAATCCTAGACGACTTCTAACATCTCACATAGGTCGAGCTTTTCAAATTTCTCGACCAAGAAAAGCGGTTGAATGTAAGCTAAGCATCCATTCGATCCATGCTAGCGTTTATATCTTCAACATGCTACACTATACTTTCGAATGAATGATATGAACACTAGTTCTCAAGGAATAGCGCGCTGGAGTTTTAGGTCACATGTTATGTTACATCACATTGTCTCTCCTGCATTTGCCATTAACGTGCCAAGAATCCTTCTCGGTAATCCCCCCCGGAGGTGCCAACCTTCTCTCGAGAAAGGGCGTGAACATTTTGGTGCTATACAAGATAGCCACCCTGATATACCTACCCGGTTAAGCAAAGGAATAAGAAGAAAAATAAGGTATCTCTGTACCTATTCGCCACAGATAGAGGTCACCAATTGAAGCGGAATCAATAAAATACTTGAATTTCCTATTATCCTATGAAGATGTATGAACAAGCTATTCATTCGTTGAGGAAAGGAAAGGTTATCACGTGATATGTCCCCGTCAATTGGGCTCCACCACGTCACCATATCCTAGAAGCTTGCTGAAAGGGTTACGCCTGGATCATTATAGTATAGTATTTACATAAGGATGACCCAGCTGCATCGTCCAAGGACTAGCTTCTCTGCTCCTATTTATTTGTCTATAAAATATATATTTAATCCTATTCTTTCACATATGACATGAAGCCACTGACCAGGCATAACGCGATATGTGCTTAGTCATCAGTTCTGTGTAGCTTCGCGTTGAGCATCACGGGAAAACTGATCGACAGCCAAATCCATCTCCTCTGCCTCAAGCAGCCTGCTTTGCCCGACGCCAGTCCAAAACTGATCCCTGGTTGTGTAATTTCCCCCGCCTTCCGGTGCCGATGCTTTACGATAGACCAGACTCCATGATGACGCAACCGCGACGCAAACGCATGCCAGCACTTTACGCGGTAGTCGATCAATCGCAAACGACCACTACCCCGGGTATTTCCCAAGACTACAGCCAAGCAGCTCCTTGATCGATCACGGTCAGTCGCACCATCACGCTCGCTTTACTCTGGGAGGATGATTGCTAACGTATGCTACCATGGACAGACAGCAAAGGGAAGGGGACTGCGACCTTGAATCTCGACATATCCTCTCCGACTACGAGACCCAATTCTTCACGATGCAATGATACGGACGAAAGATCCTACGAGGAGGAATTCCGTCGAGCCGTCCTCTCCATTTGTCTACTGTTGTCAATACTGGCCCCCACTCTCTCAAACGCCCGCGATGGCACGACGGAAAATAGTCAACTGTGTCGCTCCGAGGCCAATGCTAGACCTACGTCCCGATCGAGAACTGGTATAAGATGATCACTCGGTATCAAAGGAGGGCAGGGTACATGGGATCAAACTCCTCGGGAAAGCCGGCCATTTTCAAGCTACGGCCAATTGCCTCGAAGCGAGAATGCTCCCTGTTCTCGTAGCCCGACGGCTGGAAACTACGCCCATCAAAGCCTCGTTTAGTAGAAACCGGTCCTGCTCTTTACAGGTATTCGAAGCGAGTCAACCCTCGATAGGACCTCTCAGCAGGACACGCGGAGCCGACGTGAGAGGTCATCGTGGAGAGAACACGGAAGATAAGATCACAATCTCGGCACTGATGAGGAGGGCTGAAGTCTGCCAGTGTTCTTTCGGGGTCTATATAAGACATCAACAACCTCGCTTCTCAGGCTCTTCAAGGTCCACGAGGCCATCTCCCAGTTCGCCTACCAGCCCCGTTCATTGTTAGCAAGACTCACGCGGGGATCTGCCACTATCCAATCCACCCATGCTGCCTCAGCCACGCCTCACACATTGACGGCCAGCTAGAAACGGGCAGGTCCTTCGTGTCAATCCCAAAACCGTGAGGCGCATCCGCAAATATGTGAAGCTCGACAGACCCCCCGCTCTTTGTTATACCCTCTGCCAACCGATACGCGTTGACGACCGGCACAACCGGATCATTGTTGGAGTAGACGATGAATGACGGAGGGGCCGGCGATTCTAGCTGGACATCCGGCTGCACTGCATCATAAAACGCTTGCTTCTCTGCTGGCGGAAGCGGCGCCTTGTCCGCCACGATCTGCCGACCCACGGCGTTGGTCGAGATTGGGCCATACCCGATAATGGCAAACTGAGCTCCCACAGAACCCGGGTCGGGGGAAACCCATGCTTGAGGATACTCAGCAAGGAGGGCCGCTGCAAGATGACCGCCAGAGGAGAGACCGCAAAGTCCCAGTCCCTTGGGCGCGAGGCCACTCTCCTTTATGAGCTTGCACGCTCGCCTAGCATCGTCGAGGGGCGCTTGAACACCCGCCTGGGAATTCGGGAACTGGTGGACAAGAACAAAGGCGTGGAACCCCAGGCTGTTGAGCCATTTTGCAACCGCGACACCCTCACGGCCGACCATGAGCTGAACGTAGCCTCCGCCTCCAAGAATCAGCACCCCGCGGCCATTACTTTTCGCCGGGGCGTAGCCAAACAGAAAAGGCCGGTCGACCTTTGTGACAACACCATTATCCAAGGCACCTCCAGGGAGGTCCAGCTCAAAGGCCCCTTCAAGCGAGCTCTCCTCCCACAATGGCCAGCTCTGGTCGGCACCGAGTATCTTTACTGCTGACATTGCGCAGGTAAGAAATGAATGTATTCGTAGAGTGACTTGAAAGATTCACGTATTTCACGGAGAGAGTGCAGATCGATTGATTTTAAGCACCCAATCCACCTCGCCATAACATCAACCCGAGCCCCGCGCTCATTAACACATCTTCGCCGGATCCTGCTGGTGCGCCAATATCATCAGCAAAATCTGGAAGCCTTGACATGCCTATGCTAGCGGAAGCCTGTGTCAACAGTCTGTTCCAATTGAACTAACGGTATTTTCACTGTCGATTATTCGTCGGAGATGATTGGATTGGAAATCGCTCATGCCCTTGGCTGAACCCACACGATCACTACCTACACATGCAAAAACTACATCGCAACTGTTGTGCACGTATTCCGTACATCCAATTAACCAACGAGTCCTAACTAATCGGCCATGGAGCAAATAATACTGTGAATTTGTTTTCCATTCAATCCATGCCCATAGATCCCAACATACGATAGAATGACGTGCAATGAAATTAATCTAGTTCCCCTCGATTGAATCACCAGGCTCAGAGAGTCACATATCCTCGCATGACCTGAACAGCCGTTCCAGCCAAACTGACCTGGTCAATCTTCCCCTCCTTGGTGCCGATAGTAACAACAATGTTGCTCTCACGGTCTATCTCGACTCCCTGCGTGATCTCATACCGAATCGTCCGATTGGGCTCCGCATCCCCCGAGGCAAGGGTCAGGTATGACGAGAGGGCGCAGGCGGCGCTCCCAGTAGCGGGATCCTCGAAGCTCTTCTCGATCATGCGCGAACGGATGGCCACGGTGTCCGGCCCTTGGCTGACGCGCACGAAGTAGTAGCGCCCGAGGAATCCCTCTTGCCAGCCTGAGTCGAGAGTCTGGTCCACGGGGAACGAAGCAGCGCTGCCGGTCACCTTGGATAGCATTTCGACGGTGGGGAGCTCGATGAGAATGAAGGCCATTCCGTTGACAATACTGAAAATGGGGGCGGCGAGTTCAGCAGCTTTGATTTCAGGGATCACGGAAAGATCTCCGGGGGCGAAGAAGTTGGGCTGGCCAGCTGAGAGGGCGTTGAGCGTCTTCGTGTGAAGATGGACATTGTGGGGGATGGCGGCCTGGATGGTGTTTGGTTCCGGCTGTTGGAGAGGGATTGGGCCGGCCTTGGTGATGAGTCTAGTGATACCTTTGTCCAGGAGGGAGACGGCGGCGCCAATGGTTGGATGGCCGGCGAACGGAAGCTCGGCAGTGGTGATGAATATATCAATGCGACGGGTGGACTTGTCTTTCGGGTCGACGTCGGGGTGCTCCTCATGGATGAAGACTGTCTCGCTGAGGTTGAATTCGCGTGCAATGGTCTGCTTCTGCTCCTGTGTTGGGTATGGCTTCAAACCAGCGGGGATTGTGACGACGGCCAGCGGGTTGCCCTTGAACCGGGTCGATGTAAAGACATCTAGTGTGACAAAGGGGAGTTCTATTTGAGTTGCCATTCTGATGAGAAGTTTCGCTACTTAAATCCCGCGTGCTCGGTTCTTTTCTTTCTCCTTGTTGAGGATAGGTGGAGTTAAATATTGCTTTGAAATTGGGCTACCCGGGCTTTTAGCAATGTCCAAGATGTAGTTCTTGAGTCAATTCGCAAGGTATAGATGAGGTTGCATCAGCCGCTGGTTGACTCAAAGGGCGGGGACACGGATTTTAGGATGATTCACACCAGAGCGAAAGCGGAGCATCATCCATTCCTTGTTAAACACGATCTAATGGTTATTCACTACCTTACTAGGAAGCTTTCGCCATGCATCAATGGAGACCCAATATTCGTCAATAACCGACCAATTCGTATGCCGTTGCAACTTTATATCCCTAGAATGAGCTTTGCATCCTTCATGCCGCCGGCTTCGCACCAAATGATCCCGAGGAGAGGAGCGGTTTAACATAGCGGGCGCCGTATATTCCTAGTAGTCATCTGCTGAGCCTCGCATTCACTAAATATAGGATTTCATGACAGACTGTCACTTTGGCGCTTCTTGAACTAAGGGACGTCAAATATGAGCGATCCCGTCCCACAACTCATCACGCTACTCACCGCCACCGGACGCATGTAATGACGGAATCCCACGGATTTCAAGAGATCACACATACTATCAAGTTGTGTGACTCTATTACCATACCGAGTTCAGAGGTGACAGCAAAGGAAACCACTGCTTATCCAGATTGGAAGAGTACCTATCGTAGTATCCTAATTACGAACTTTCCGAGGCCACCTTTTCCGGTTGCAGTTCTCTCGCAGCTTCAATACCACCCAGGTCCGCAACTCGAACAACAGGCCCGACTTTTCCCAGCGCAAACGATTCCCCTGTCCTATATAGGGGATCGCGCTTCTCGGGGACATCTGGGATCATCTCAAATTGTATATTTGTTCCCTAGAGCTTCTATTTATAATACATCTCCCCTGCATCGAGCGCTACTCCAAGCCAGCATAGGAACCGATCACCTCCAATCAACTCCATTGTTGTCTCTTTGTCGGCAATACAGTAATGGACGTTATAATTCCTGTCCACGGCTTCAATACTCGTCCAAGGTGGTCCATTAAGTGTTTATTGGAAAGCCCACACCGTCAGGAGGCACCTCGTTCTTGACACTCTAAATATTGTAGTCAATGAGTTGGTCAATGATCCCAGGCGGATGCTATTTCACCAGCGGGATTTGGGCGTTGGAACTGTAGAGATGATGCCCGATGCGCTAAATATATACCACGCCATATCCGTCACTCAAGACAGTCTTGTTCCATCAAGTTGGCTGAAAAGACAAGCTTGCGAGAAAGCGTATCACCGTCGTTGGGCTTGGAACTGAACCTATCCACGCCCAGTCCTACCGCTGCCGTCATGAAGAGCAACCAAATATACATTTTTGGACTTTTCTTAGGGCTAGCATTCAACATATAGATGGGAGACTCAACGCACGTATGAGCCTTACCAATAAAGTTGGACACTCCGAAGTCGGCAAGTTGGTAAAGATGGCCGTCTTAAATGTATGGGCAATGTGCGTAAAGAATATTTGCCGGCTTGATATCACGGTGAAAGAGGCTTCTCACTCATTAGGAGGACTGGTCCGTGGCCGGTCTATGGCGTGTTGGTGTTACCGGAGATGACCAGGCATGGCACACAATGGATGCAATCTACCGCTGATTCACGTACAGGAAGTCCAGGAGCGGAGCATGATTAACAATGAGCCGCTGCGAATGGCTCTTCTAAACAGCGTTGGGCTCGCAGCTCATCCACGCCATAATGTATGTGGGTGATGGAAGTTCAATTCAATCAAATATGAAAAAGCTACCGTACATAAGGTACCTAGGGTCCCGAGGACTCGGTTTGTAGGGCTGTTTTAGGGCCAAAGACCCCTGGACCAAGTGCCCCGTGCCCCGAGGGTAGTGCTTCTACGGCTCCATTACATCATCAATCAGCGCGCACTGGCAGTTATTCGCACCGGCGCGCTTGAGCGCTGGAATCGCACCTTTTCGCCTAATCACCCAACTCTCACCTGCGTTCGTTCTCCCTCCTCGCGCCCTCCATCATCCCTTCTCTCCTCTCCTCTTCTTTCTTTCGCTCTGAACTTCGTTCAATGTCTCTCTACTTTTCCCTCTCCCTCGAGGCCTCGCTCGGTCGCTAGCCACATGAAACCTCAAGAAAAACCTCTGTCCCTCTCCGCCCACAATGGCCTCTACTTCCAATAGCCACCCACGACTTGCTACTCTACCCTCCCTATGCGTTCTGCCGCCGCCACGAGATCCAGTGTTCCTAGACGAACCGATCGATCAGCCTCCCAAAAGCGATACGATCCCCTCCCGCTACCGCTTTCGCACGACCCTACTCGGAACTGTGGCGGCCCGAGCTCGTCAATGCTAGTAAACCAATCAACCTGATCAAGACCATTTCCAATTCGCAAGAGCGAACGGCTTGCCAAACAGTATAGGGCTGCATGGGCGCGGCCGCCGACCCATGACGCTCCCTTGCGACCTCGAAATACACAGATCTACAGCCAATGCCGAAAACAATATCCGGAATGAATGGCTAGAACAAGGCACTGGGGAGACAATTGGGGTCATCGAACATCCAGGCACAGAGGTGCCCGAGTTGGCAGAGCAGGCGTACGCAAGCGCCAAGGATTTTTTGGATTGAGAAGAACCTCTGGAACAAGAAATGGGACGACGAATGGGCTCACAAGGTTCCAGAGGAGGAGGAGGGAGAACAAGCCGCGGCGCAAATGGGGGGGCAAGCAGAGTACCTGCCCAACGACACACGACCACAATGTCCTGATGATGGCACGCCTCGCATCGACCGCCCAGCTGAAGGCAATAATGCTCACGACGGTGCTTTCCACAACTCATTCGAAGCGGAGGAACAGCTCAAGACAACGATCCAGTACCACGCAGGTCCAAGCCGAGCACCAAAGGAACATACACTTGACAGCAAGGCCCAAGGCGCGGTCTTCCCGAACTTCAACAACCAACTTCAACCGCCAGAGGAGAGCCCCAGTATAAGGAGGTTGCGCCTAACCACCTTTGATAACAACGCCAGACAAGATGAGAGGCCGTCGCGAGAGGACAGTCGAGGCTTTGGACCTGCGCCCAAGAAGAATTGACGATGCATGCATGATGGGTAATGATAATGAGACATTGATTTCTTTATGACACCTAATGGCCAAAGTGCCTTAGGATCTACGACTGGTGAAGCGTGGAAGCCTCACTAATTGGTCAATTGAGTTCTTACGACTCGAGAGGTTGACTTCAACCTTCTTAGATTTTTTTTAATCCTGCTGATTAGCAGATGCATTCGCTTCACCGAAGTCTCACCTAATTTTGCCGGTCCCCAGGCACCCGCGATGGAACCAGACCAGGGTATAGGTAGTGCCAGTTAGCCTCAGCCCTATAATGCAATTTCGATTGGTATTACGTGCCAAGTCCTCAACCTGGTTGACGGTGAAGAACCGTATCAATCAATACGAATGTCTGGTCTTGATGGCTGGTCCGTCGGCCGGTGACCTCTCTACGCTATTCTGTTGCATCCGTCTGCGACAGGGCTAGGAGGCGCTTGTCGCGCATCTGTTTGAGGCTCCAGCACGCATGCATTCCAGTTCTACCTACACACATGTACGTCCATCCCGGTCTGCCAAGTGGTGTGCTAAACTTGGGGGTGGGCGAGCCTCCTCGGAGTGATGACGCGGCCCGGGACTTCTCCAGAGGCGGACAATAGCGGACAATAGCCAAGGACAATGGGAGCTTTGGACATGTGACTTTGGCCAGCGGGAGAAGGGATGGGTTTGATTAGGAGCTTGGCGGTGCTGGGGGGTCGTAATTCAGCTGGCATCAGATCACGAATTGTCACGGCGTTTGATCACATCATTGAGAACCAAGTATCCTTGGCTGCTCAGGGTCCAGGGAAAGGGTGAAAAGCGATTGTCCAGACGGCAGACAGCTTCCCATAGTGTGCGCTATACGCGAGTAATTGGAACGTGCCGCACTCCCGACGATACTTTGCTGGCTTCGGCATCGCTCACCCGATTTTGCCGGTTTCCCTAAATCCAAGAGTCCAGACCTTGAGGAGGGGATTCGCCGTTGAAACGGGCACGCGATTGCTGGTAGCCTGGCACAGTGCCACGGAGGACGGCATACAACGAGGGTCGTCGCTCATCTCGTAGCTGGTAGATGGATAGATTGGCGACATTGCGCATACGTAGTCCTGGCTCCGTGGGAGGGGAATATGGCGTTAATATGGGACGACGGACGAGATGATGAACTGGTCGGCCGCCTCCACGAGTCGCAAGCCGAGGGTGGCACAGACGCAAGACGCCAGCGGGTTACCGCCATAGGCTATAGCGAGCGTATAGACAGGCTAGACGCATGGATTGCCGATGCATTGGCAGCACTTGGCGTCGCGATGCTGCTGGGAGGTTTGAGGAGAGAAGGCCTTGGCTGCTGACGGGAATGCATGGGAGAGAGCGCAGAGATTAACCCGCCGGCGGGCCAAGCTGGTCCGTACGTCATGCAGGGCAGCCAGCCAAGAAGCCAGCGGTTTGAAGGCATTCTGGTCTCTGGCGTTTGTCTCGTTTTGTCTCGCTTGGCGTGCTACCTCGTGGGCCACCAAATCTCCACCAAGATCAATGTACATACGTACGTCTTACGCGGCCCGCTCCTCACCACACCATGCAAATTATTTATGCGGCCCTGGGCAGACGGGCGAACAGTCCCCCCTAATAATAAATCAAATACTGGAGCGATCCTGTGCTCACTCACTGCGGCAGCCAACCCATTCCCTCCCACTCACTACGACCCTCGAGGCACCCGCAAAGGCAGACAGGCACAGCCACGATCGCTGATCGGACACTGCAGCGACGCATCAGATCCAGCGCGCAGGAGACCCTGAACCGCACAGGACAGGACAGGACAGTCAGGACGGACAGACACTGATCCTAGGCGACACCGATCCCAGGCTGCGAGACCGAAAACGGCTGAGGGGGAGCGCACTGCAAATTCGCCACCACCATCCATCCCATCGCCAGTCGCGTCTGCAAATTGGGTCGCTGAATCAGCCGCCACCTCCAAACCCACAGCGCACTTCCAGCCAACCAACCACTAGCACCGGCGCCTGAGCTCAGCTGAGCGCACAACCGCCAGCGCATTCTCCCCTATTTCCCGGCGCTTCAGCACTCAATTCATCCGTCGCATCAACCCCTGCGGCTTTTGTCCTCTTTCTTTTTCTGATACGAATCTCGCCCCAACTCGCCCATCAAACACCCGGTCACGTGACCATCAATCGGGGTGAAACTGGGCCAAACGGTCATCTGAGGCAGCACAGCACCAACGGCGGAGATACAGCCACAGAGAGAGACAGAGAGAGACGAGAGGAGAAGAGACGAGTGACCATCGGTGACGGAGTGAACAGGCCCTCCAGATCCGCGCATTCCGCCCACGCAGCCGGCGCGCGCGTGCAGCCCCCCCAACCCTCACACATATCACATCACATATCCCCATCCCAGATGAGGCTACCTGCGCTGTTCCTCCTGGCGGCTGGCTCCGCTTGGGGCGGCTCCATGGCCAACTGGAACATCACGCTCGACGTTGCCTTCCCCGGCAACAACACCTACAAGAACGAGACCGACTTCCCCGTCGTCTTCGCCCTGCACAATGCCGCCGTCGCCTTCCAGTACGGCTTCACCATCAACTGGGAGATAGCCCCCGCCGTCAACGGCAAGCCCTCCAAGGCCCTCGCCCAGGGCTCCATCAGGGAGGATGCGTCCACCCACAAGCCCATCAACGCCACCAACAACATCTGGTACCCCGCCGACAGCGCCGGCAACAAGACCAGCCTGCCCAACGGCCCCTACCTCTTCAGCTGGCACTGGAGCATGCGGTCGTGCCGCGAGCAGGACGTCCAGATCACCATCGACCCCGCAGCCAGCATCGCCAACGGCACCATCGGCTTCACCCTCGCCGACGACGGGCCGGACCTCGACCTCACCAAGGACTGCCCCACGGCCCAGTCCCAGGTCACCATCGAGGCCGCCGAGCCCAGCAACGACATCATGGCCTCGTGCCCCTACATCAAGATCACCAACTCGTCCCTGCCCGACCCCTGCCGGGCCAAGCTGTCCGCCAGCTCCTGGGCCTGCGTAAAGGCCAACATCACGGGGACGGGCGACACGGCGGGGTGCCCGTCGCTCAAGGAGATCAACAGCACGACCGAAGACACCGAGACGAGCACCACGAGCTCGGCCTCGCCGTCGTCGACGTCGAGTTCAAGTAGCGACACGGGCGGCGTGGCCGCCGTCGTCCCGCCCTCGGCCGCGGGTACCTGGGCTGTGTTATTATCAGTCGCGGGCGCATTGCTAATATTGTAGATGATTGAATTTAAATTTCAAAGTCATGTGTTTATTTTCATCCCACCTGTGAACTCAATTTACGGTCCTGGTGACCTCGTGATGAGGGGCGCGGCAAAACCTAGTAATCGCTAATCAACAAAATAATATCTCTCGCACAAAGTCAATGATTCTCGGTCTCCATATTTGCCCAGTTCATGTATTGTAAGATGTAGGAATCTCGCCCCAAAAGTGAGCGCCGTCGTCATCTGGTATTACCTCCTTTTAATGCTTAGATCTCAAAATACTCTAATCCTGCCACTCGTGGGCGAGTCGTGCGCTTTGGATTTCAGGGGGTTCATGCAACAGAGTTATGTCCATTCCGAACAGTGAGAGATGATATAAGGAGATATTGAATGGCCTCATGATGCTACTTTTTGAGGCTTAGCACTACAACACCGGTTCGAGAAGAGAACGATGTTTGGCTTGGGAAATAGCTGGTCTGAGAAATACATTACGATGAATAGTCCTGATAAACAATCAAACACATGATCTGAATATCACAACATGGACCAAGTATTTGCAAATCGAATCAACAAGTGCCATCAAACAGATGCAGAAACTCGCTAGTTCTGGCAGAGTCCGCAACCGACAAGAGACTCTATACAGTTCTTACACAGACACGCACCACAATGCCTATTCAAATATACATTAAACCCAACTAGATAGCTTTAGGTAGTCGGAAGATATCCCTCATGCTTTTGCTTCCTTAAGATAGCTGCTTCCTCATGCACCACCTATATTACAATTACTATACGTCCATTCCATCCTACCCTATAAGGATACTTTTTACAAGGCTACGACTGACCATATCACATATATAATGACTAGAGCGTCACATCTATTAAAACTAGTCCAGGACTGAACTTTGGCAGAGCCTAAATACTAAGCAGATGAATGATAGATTTCCCCTGGGCCTCGGATAAGCTGCAGTATTAACTCGCATGTATCTGCTATGCAATGACTAGCAAACCCGATAACGCAAATGTAAATAGCTAATCACGCTTTCGAATGAGAACTTTTACTTCTACAAAACTATGTCATTTTAGAAAAGAGGCCAGTAGAACTGCAAGCTTTAGGGAATTAGGAGTTTGGATATATCTGTGGGAAGCAATCTTGAGGAGGAAGGGAACCACGATATAGTTAGCAATCTCTACCTCACGGCAGGCTTATGGCTCGGTATATGTGTAGCAGTCAATGCTAGGCTGATGGAGATCCAACGATCAAGTACTTCTTCTAGGGGTAGTTCATGTGCAAAAACTCTCCAGAGGAACGCCGTGCATTGGAATCCTAACTTTTTGGGCTCCCCAACTACGCTCAGGTACACTTCACACGTTCGTATCCTAGCGTTTTTATAGCTATTTCACTCGAAACGTCTCGATTGTCAACCGAAAAGTATACACGATGGCAGCATCTAGAATTGGCTTCCAGTTGCTCCCAGGCGACGAGAAATGCTCATGCCTTTTCTGTTACTACACTCGTATAGCTGGCCGGGACTCTAGCCGATATCTGAAGGGGTTATAGCTCGCTGAATCGACGCTCGTTCGCTCGCTTCGAATTAGATTGGTCGAGAAGGGCGGAACCAAGTTGCCGCGCTGGCGCCGAAATGGGTTTGGGGACATTAGGTGCCCTAAGTTATTTAGGGGAAAGGGCGTGTGTGGCTCGCACTCGGGAGCGCATCTTCGTCAGGTTCGCGCCGATGTGAGGCTCGATTGTCGATTGTCGACGCGACGACATGTACCTGTTGTGAGGGAGTGACGAAATATATCTGACGCGCTTTTGCCTCGGCTTCAAAATAATTTCGGATTAGATAAGCGTGTGTTCAATTAGGACGGTCTTCTACCTACCCTACACTAACATCACTCTTCGACCAGTTTACCGATGGGAGGAGCGAGGCGTGAGATAGAATCTCCAATTTATTATGTATTAGGTTCATTTATTTCAATCCTTTAGGTCATGCGACTCTACAGGCCAAGAAATTGGTTTGTGGCTGAGAAATGCTAACCCTCTGTGAGTTCACTCACTATACAACGTCTCGCCAACTTAATTTCCATGGTAAGGTGACTGTCCGCGCAGGTTAAAGTATGGCATGATGATTATCTTCCAAATAAATTGCATAGCAACTGATCTATACCCAAAATTTAGACCTACATCTACATCATGAATACAGCTCACTTCCAAAACACAGCCCACCCACCAAAGGCGGATGAAAGCCCCGTGAAGATAATCAGCGGCCCATAAGCGCTCTCCAAGCCGAAATGCCCATTCGAGGAGAGCGCCATGCCGGTCCCGGCCTTGAGCAGCGACACACTGGCCAGCCCACCGCTCACGTAGCCCACGCCCCGGGCCCCGTTCAACAGGCCGTACATCAGCCCTGAATCGATGGCCTCGTTCCCGTTGGCGGCCTCACGCTCGAAATCAGTGATGATGCCGCCCCATGTCGCGCTGTACCCCCCCGCGAAGAAGCCAAAGGTGATGGAAAACACCGCCAGGAGCGCCATGTTGCCCTTGCTCGTCAGACCCCAGAAGAGGAGAGCTGACAGGGCGGAGCCAAAAGCCGATATCGCCGTGACGGTCGTCGTGGAGAGGACGAATCGCCTGTTCGTATCGGCGAGATACCCGAAGAAGGACGACGCGAGAATTCCAGGGATGTTGTACAGCGTGAGGAGCAAGGTGGCGGAGTTCTGAGAGAGCATTGTGAAGTCATGGGCGTACGTGTTGAGGTAGGTCTGGGAGATGCCGTACCCGGAGCTCTGGAGCGCGATGGCGATGGCGTACACGTAGATGGTCCTGTGCCTGAGGAAGTGCAGCGGCATTCTCCGCGCGCGGTGCGTCTCCGTCGCGGTCAAGCTGGATGGATGTGCCGGGACGAGGAAGATGGAGACGGCCCCGGAGACGGCGGCTATTGCCGTCCATATTCTCATCGTAGTGCCGAGGCCGTACTGCTCGAGGAGGAAGCGGAAGAGGAACGGGCAGGCGGCTCCGGAGATGTTCTTGCAAGAGAGAGCGACGCCGTACGCGAGGGCCCTGTTACCTGTGGTGAACCACTCCCCGAGAGACAGCGTCATGGGGCTGTACATGAGAGCGCATCCCAGAGCAGCGATGACACCTTGGGTAGCGACGAGATGCCAGACGTGGGTGCTAAAGGACGATAACAGGAACCCGAGACCGGCGAGCACGGCGCCAGCAAAGGCGGCGGTTTGTCGCCAATGAGCCCAGTGTTTGGTGAACAGGGCGAACAAGAAGGGCATGGACAGGTACATGACACCATTGGAGGTCGTTCCAATGATACCGGTCACGTCTCGACTGCCTTGCAGGGTCCAGTTACCAGAGAAGTATTCCTGGAAAACACCATAGCTCATCGCAAAGCCTGATTGCATCAAATGTTAGTAGAACCCAGGCGAGTTGTTCGCGGCTGGAGTCATTCACCCCAAATTGGCAGCTGCGAGATGGCGGTGCCCAAGATCACGAGAGCCTTTTGGCGATTTGACTCTCTCGCTCTTGTAGCCAATCCTTCATCTTGGCTAGCTTCAAATGCATCGTGCATGGTGTTGGAAGAGTCGTGCTCCCGGGCCGCAGCGGGAGAGAGATCTCTCAATTGGACGGCTGGCTGCATCGTCATATTGAACGTCTTCGCTAGACACTTGTGAACAATGATGCGGAGAGGTTGGAGATTGAAGGCTCGACTGATTTCTTTAATATAAATGAATTGGAAATTCCTCATCCTGATGCAAACCCCGCCGCTGTTGTCACGTCATCCCTCCGATGATGGTTCCGGACTCGGAGCGCCCAGTGTCATCTCTGACCGTGAGGGTAAATAATCGGTAGATCTAAGCTTGATATCGTCCCTAGTGTCGGGTCACAGATGCCAGTTCTCCAATCCCGATGGCCCTTGAGCCGTTACAGCCGGTAGACGGAGCCAAATCGGACAAGTGTCACGCGACAGCCGAACCCAAAGCTTTATTGAAAGGCATGCAAGGGAGATGCCGGAATTTGAAGTCAAGTTCAGGATCGTTTGAGAAACAAATTTCACTGGTGACCAATCTATGTGGTTGGCCGTAGAGGGTTATATCTCACTCCCTGGCCAGTAATATATTGTTTTGCAAGATCAAGAAGAGTCGGGCTCCCCTTGCCATATTTTCTTGCCTTCTTCCTTGCCTTTCTCCCCATTGGCGCCGTGCTCTCTGGGGTCTCGTCCTCCGTATAGCCCATCATCCGAGCCGTAGTGATATCCACCGTCTTCTTTCCCTCCCCGAACTCACCCCCCGTCATGTCCGCAAAATGAAAGAAAAACTCTTGGGTCGCGTATCGGGGAGCGATTCTCTCTTGTAGCATATCTATGGCATTTACCCAGCTCCCACCGCTCAACTGAAAGGAGACCAAAGACAGACTCTCAAGACCAAAGCCAAGCCCTAAGAAAAGCTGGTCAAGTTCGTCTAGTGAGAACCCTATATCCGAGATCCGGGCCTTTCGAATGCTTGGCCAGGATATGGATCGAAAGATGGCACCTAGGGGACACCATTCTCTCCTGTTAGTTCTGCCATCGCACACACCAAGACAGTAAAAATTGAGACGGACGTCTTGAAGCTTGTTACTGGAAATGATTGCGCTGAAGAACTCCACGAGGAACTGTCTACTAGGAAGAGGGATACTCTCTGGTCGATAGGGAAGATGATGCATCTGGGGGCCCTCAAGATTAAACACCTCCAGCTGCTGACAGGCCTCCCGCAGTTGGGCCCATGAAAAGCCATCTGTACCTGGATCAAGCTGCTCGAAACCATGTTGGACTGGGATGCAGCCGATATGGAGATGCCGCAGACTCCGCCCCGATTTGTGGATGGCTATCGGGAGCTCAGTCAGAATCCGAGCTGGAACAAGTTCTGGTGGATTTGGCATGAACCCAAGTTCCGACCAGTCGAATGGGGAGGTCAAAAAAGGTAGGAGCTCTTCCTTATTGATGAGCAAGGACATGTCTCTCCTTTGGAGACGCCTGGATGTGAACCCATCTACCACACTCAAAGACACCGTGTTGGGTATTTGGCGGATCAAATGTGCGATAGTCTCCACGAAAAGCCCAGTCTCAATAAGTTTCTTTTGGGCTTCGTGTCTTTCCTTGAAGATTTCGTGACCTTGGAGTAGAATTTGTCTATACTCGTCACGCACTGCGGGCTCAATTTGATGCACAAAAGTATTTGCTGATTCAGGGTCTGCTCCATCTTGATCGGTGCTGGCTTCGCGAGGTCGCCAAGTAAACAGAATATCATGGTAATTTTTCCTCTCGCGTGGGAATGACTCTTCGTCTTGCGAGTCCTCTGGATCACCGTTCATCCATCGTCCGTCTAGAATATACATGATGTGATGGTACACTTGTCCCAGTTCTCTAAGGCGAACGTCCACGAACGAGGACAGGCTCGAAGCAAGCTCCTCAGGCCGGTACGGGATTGCGACTTGGACGCCTCGGACGCCAGAGGCGATGGCCCGATTCCTCAATATGCCGCGAGCCTGGTCCAATGACTGTGGATCGAGATGGATACGTAGTCTCCTGCACAAGAACGGCGATACGAGGTCGTGGAATAGGCGACATACTTGGCGCAGGGTTTGAATGATTTGGAAGCTTTCATTCGTGGCATGCGCCCCCCAGGGTTCGTCCCATTCTAACTTGTCTTTTCTCAAGTCTCCGAGATGTAGAAAGTTATCGAGCAAATAGACCAGAATATCAATTGGAAGGGCGGTGATTAAAGAGGATTTTTGGCCTCGGACCTGGGTATTAATGCTCGCAGTCTCGTATATTGGCTCCATGGTGGCTGAATGTCAGGCGCAAGATATGAGTCTCACTTTCCGGCAACCCTTCATCGTTGGGAAGCAAAGGGGAGAGTTTTATCTGCTGGGTGACTACAAGTTGTACTATGCTGACAGCGTGACTCACTTCGTATTTCCGGAGATGGGGCATCCCAAGTCTGGCATTTGAACGTATTTCCCCTCCCGTGCGAGCCCCCTGTCATGGATGAGCTAAGGGATTTCCCTTTTGGCCTTTGATCCAATGCATATAGGCAGTATGCATCTCGCTAGTCCCCAAAGAAGACCGGCATATGAATAATTGCCTCGTGTAACGGCGGTGTAGCTCGGTCGCTGTCCTAGACTTCTGTGCAATCCGATCCGAAATCGTTATTCCTTGCTACTAGTGTGTATTTATGAAGTCAACCAGCTCTTCTGGTTTGTAACTCCTCCTTTCCACCAAAGTAGCCTCCATATCCCTTTGATCATCGCGACAGATACATGTACCATGGGTGACCCCGCTGCATCCAAAGGCCTCATCGGACCCCTCATCCACCGCTGTCAAAAGTGCAAGGCGGGGGAAGCAAGAGAGAAGTTTCTACGATGCCGCTACTGTCGAGCAGTGCGTTATTGCAGCATTGAGCACCTGAGAGCCGACCGTTCTAGCCACAAGTCCGCCTGCAAGGGCATCAGTAAGGCTCGCGTCAAGCTGGCAAAGGAGGACAGACTTGTCCGCAGCCTCCCGGCGGATGGTGACATGCCAGCGAATGTCTTCGAGACAGGCGTGGGCAAGTTCTGGCATTTCCAACCCACACGGGACTACCTGAGGACCCGATACATCTTGGTGGAGAGACTTCATACGCTGGGCACGCTGGACAGCTACGCCCAGGCCCTCAAGCACATGCACGACATGATGAGGCTGGATCGTGCCGACCATTTGGATGTCCAGGATATTGCCCCCTACGTCATGCTGTCCTTGGACCTCGACCAGGAAAGCTGTGACTTCATCAAGGGGTGGGGAATCCAGGGCCGGAAGATTGTCAAAGGGACCGATATATTCGAGAGCGCAGACTCAATCCTCGGCGTCAACAATCTGTATAATCCTAAGGCGTCTTCTTTGCTGCTAAGACTGAAACTTCTGGTTGATGTCATCAATGTGATGAATGCCCGAAAGGTCCTCCCTCTGACTCCTCTCCCCGTTGAAATTCAGATCATTATAGAGAAGAATATGGTCCGGAGCCCACTCTCGGCACACCTGCACAAGGAATCCACCCAGGCCCTCGTGGAGAGACGGGGGAAATTAGTGCGCGGGATCCTCGAATTCAGTCAGAGGCTTGCAGATGATCACAACGAAAGCTTCATGTTCGAGTTCTTTCATGTGGCTTTAAGCGTCGAACCCCGGCGGCGTCCCGGTCTTTCATACGGGGAGAGAGAGGCCGTTATGGCACGGCGTTCTTATCCCGCGTGGCGGGGAACTGAAGGCGTCCTTCAGCTGCTGGACAATGCGGGAGCTTGCGCGATGAAGACCCCGGTGATGAATCTTAAAGGCATGTTGTACTCGTACAGGGACAAATTGGGGCAGCGCTATTCTCGCAGTGCTGCGGAGCAGCTCAAATACGAAATATTGGAAGTCATATGGGACTATCTTCCATGGGCTGTCGAGGATGCCACGTACCTGGGACCGCCCGCTGAGCGACCTTCGGAGCGGTACAGAAAGCTTGAAAATGAGCGCGTGTTCAAGAACATGGAGGGGATGATGTTCCAGAATGAACATCTGAAAGACGCAATGCGAGGGCTCGCCTCAGGCAACGGGGTCTGTGAATAGGGAATCTCAGAATAGTCGACTAATTTCATGATTTTGAAAGATTGATTCAGTAAAGCTTTAGAGCTTCCGTCGTATCATGTTGAGCTCACTGCGCCTCTTGATTTTCTGACTGGACGGCACCACTGAAGCCGGTCAGTCCTGCACACTTCTGCCTTGTACACCCAGAGGAATCATGGTTAGTTATAGTTCCATTACTGATAGATAACATGGAACCTCGCTATACTCGTTCAAGTCGAGACTCAGAGATGTTCCTTTCCGTCAGCAACCAATCTCCTGATAATATTGGGCATCCTACTTAGCTAATGAAGGTTCATTCGGAGTCTCGGACCCTCCCTAGCTACGCACCTTTCTTGGTCTTGGTGAGATTGGAGTCGGCTTTGTACGGATTTGGAAATAAGTCTCTCATTGGCCCAACGGCACCCTTGCTCCAGTGATGCAACCCGGTCACGCTTAAAGCAAAGGGATTAGGATGTTAAGACGGCCAAATGGCATGAAATCTGGATTTGATGAGAAACTATAAAGCTCCCCTCCTCGTCTGAAGTTTCTGCTCCGACCATCAGCAGCAACTCCCATTGAACTCCTTTCCTCCTTTCTCTTCATCCCGCGATTTCACAATGTCGACTTTACAAGCCAGCTTAGAGCTCTATCAGAAGCTTCCTGTTCTTGTGAACGAGAAGGCATGTTCTGGAAAGGTCTACATTGTAACCGGCTCGAACACCGGTTTGGGCTTGGAAACGGCTCGGCATTTGGTTCATGCCTCGGCCGGGCGGGTCATTCTGGCGGTGAGGAATGTCGCCGCAGGTGAGAAGGCCAAGGTAGACATTGAAAAGTCATCACCAGCTAAGGGGGTTATCGATGTGTGGCCTCTTGACCTTGCTTCATTCTCTTCAATCCATACCTTCGCCCAAAAGGTCACTGGACTCGATAGGCTCGACTGTCTGATTTCAAACGCTGGTGTCATGATGGATAAGTGGACTACGTCAGAGGGGCTGGAGACAAGCGTCACTGTGAATGTCATCGGCACCATGTTGCTCGGGGCCTTGGTGATGCCAATTCTCGCACGAAGCGGTGGTAAGTATTCCGGGGATGGTGAAAAACCCCGACTCGTCTTCGTTGTCAGTACGTTGGGATTCCAGAGCAAGAAGGAAATGAATAAAAGCGTCAATGGTGTAATCTTCGAAGGGCTTAACGACCATAAACGCGCAGACATGGACAAACGGTGAGACAAGGACGCTTTGCCGATCCGGAACCAGTGCAGAACGTACTAACAAGTTACGCAATTCACAGTTATGGTGTTACGAAGCTGGTTGAGATGTTCGCAGTTCGACAGTTCGCCAGCCTCTACCCAGTGACACAGACCGGGGTCATTATAAACATGACCGCTCCCGGCCTATGCTCGACGGGACTGGGCCACGACGCACGTACATTGACTCGGGCCTGGGTCAACGCTGCACGAGCCATGATGGCCAGAACAGCGGAAGAGGGAAGCCGCGCGATTCTTTTTGGCGCAGTGGCGAGCGAAGAAAGCCACGGAAAGCTTTTGGCAGGCTGCAAGATCAAGGAGTAAGTCCAACATTAACAAACCAACTTGAGCTTGCTAACAAGTCTGCATTAGTTATTGGGTGCCTGACTGGGTCACCAGCAAGGACGGACAGCAGCTCCAAGAGAAGATATGGGCTGAGCTTGCTGGCCGGCTTGAAGAGACTAGTCCGGGTTGCCTATCGCAAATTGGATAAAGTGATCAATAACATCGAAGCGAGGCAAAGGCACCAAAGGGAGAGGCTCGACGGGTTTTACTTGCACTCTTGAGCATTGACATATCCTTAAATTGAAGATTTCGCGATCTATAACGACTTATTTCGGATCCTTCGTAGGAAACCCCTTTTCGTATAAAAAGGGGGAGAGACCATTTGTCTTCAAGATTACGAGAGCTTTGGACATTCAGCGGAATTGTTGACTTTTTGTGTTCGAACTTGTCAATGAGCCGGTTTCATCATGGTAGAGCTTCCTTCACGATTATAAAATGTTAAGCACTGTGCTATCGGTCCTCTCTCATCCGCTTAAATACGACTGCCCGTTCGTATTAATCTCCCACCGGTCATCGATTGAGAGCTCACTGCCTCTAGACGAACTCCCACTGGCCTTGTCAGTTTTGATATATCTATGTATTACTGCCTTGGCAACCGATGCAGCAGATGCCGCGGCAAACTTTTGCCAAACCTTGTCTTTGTGGCTGTCCGCATAATCGCACACGCCTTTGATCACAAGACAAGGCAGCTCCTCCCAGACACCACAGCCCTCCATCTCGAAAGCTATGACGCCCAGCTCGTTCGCCATGGTATCCCTGTGGATCCCGGATTTCATCACGGTGTCCCCGGATGCGATGGCGCCGATATGTATGATTGGGGTCCTCATAGATGAAGAGCGTGGCTCCCTATGAATCATCTCCTTTTCGTCGCATTGAAGCTCTTCACATGTTGAGACTAAAGCCACACTGCAGGTGGGATCGGCGTCTTTGAGGCAGCTTGCACAGATGCAAGCTGGAGAGACTGTATGCCGATGGCGATAGTCGGGTTTGAATAATCTATCTGAAGCATACCCTGGGTCGTCGTATTCACCCTGACGGCCTGCTGTCGCAATCCTACTCCGTAGGTCTTTGAGGATCTCCGCAGCGTGGTTTTCGACGTTTTTCTTCGATCGGGGCGTCTTGTATTTTCCAGTGATGCTGCTGACGTCCTTATTTGCCTTTCCAAGGTGGTGACTTTTTCGATAGAATTTGTCGCCATACCTCCGCCCAAAGTCGTGCTGAACGACCTTCTCACCAATAATCACATCGCCGAGCATGATATCCTCATCCCCGTTTTTGGGCACCGCACCACATATCCCAATAACAAGCGCAAGCTTCACCCCGGTGTAGCTGAGGCGTAAGCTATTAGCGGCACTGCTCGCGTTCGCCTTCCCCATCTCTGGTAGAAGAACCAAGACTATGTTGTGCTGTCCAATGCGGCCAGTGGTGTAGTGGTTTGGATCTCCCTGCAGTTTACCGTAATTATCACCGTCGTCATCCCAGAACTGGTCAATTACATCCTCAACAGCCGTATATTCATGCCCAAGAGCGCATATTATCGCAATTTCGAATTCTTCCCGACAGGTGGGGGGCGAGTGTGTCTCCACATTGAAAGAGTCTAGAACGAAAGCCTTCAATAAGCTTGCCTGCTGGTGTCTGTTGGTCTCTTGTTACTTACCTCTGGATACTACTGAACGCTTTTCAAGCTCGTAATCTACCTCTAGGAATTTGGTACGGCTCCGAAGACGCTTGGGAGGGATATAAGCCGGGAGAGGAGTTCCTTTGTCTTGAGCCTGAGCTTGCGAGCTCACACGAACATCAAAGTTTGCCTTCTTGGGCCCCATACTCGTAGAATGTGATTCATCAAGGCTCAACTCACTACGGCGCCTTTTCAAGGTTTTCCTCTGATAATTCTTCCAGTCGTTCTCGAGATACGCGACAATCATCTTATAGATGATCTCTCCTGGGCTCGACTCGGGCTTGTTCCGAACCAACCGATCGAAGTTCCTATGAAGATCAAGACACCCGTCAATAGCCCAGATGTAATCATCACAAGCTAGTGATAACTGGTTTTCTTTGATGATTTTCCGAATGGTCAACCACAGACTGGGGTTTCCAAACTTGTCCTTTTCTTCGATGCTTATGCTTCGCCCAATTTCGATCTCAACCAAAAGTTTTGCCAGTGACAAGAAAACCGACCCGCTGAAGAGTTTGCCCATATCTGCTTGTTGTTTGGGCTCTTCCGTATTAGGCTGTTGACACGTTATATAGGGAGGAATTTCAGTAACCATGGGGGCTGGACTATCAGCTGTCGAAGATAGGATATAGATTCGGTCTGCAGACCAGCCGTTTTCCATCCACTTGAAGTCAAACAAGTGCACGAAACACCAGGCCAGATTCAAGGCTAGCTCTCTCTTATCACGTATTTTCAACGGAGCAGACGATTCAAGCCCCGCGCTCCAAGGGATTAACATCTGATGATCAAGTAGATATTGGATGGTCCTTTTTGGAACTGCTTCTAATCCTGGAGCGCAGGCTCCATCAATTTTGTATAGCGTATTATTCAAAGTCATTAGGTGAAGTGTATCATTGTACTGCAGATATTCTGCTATCGAATCGCAAATATCTGTGATGACGTATGAGTTCTCTGAGTTTACCGAACGCCTGGCTCAGATTAAGCGTCAGAGTTTGAAGACATCGACATCGATGGACGTGTTTAAGAAAATATGTACTGACTCTTGGTGCGAACACTCAGCTTCCTGCCATGCTGAAGGGTGGGCACAGGAAGAAAGAAAAAGTGCGTTACTGGTATCCGTGGTCTCTTCGGCCTTCCATTTCTTGCGAGAAGCTTGAAGCAATATACCATGCTCATGAGCAGGTTGGCGGGGACACTTTGAGAAATGTTCTTCGAGACATTCCAATGTGGTTTCCACTCCGCTCTTTCGAACAAGTCCTGCACTGAGAGTGTTTTGCAGAGCATCTCCAAAAGAAGGCGCCGAGGTCAATGGGGGAGCCCAGAAGAGATTCTCAGCTGTTTTGTTGAAGGCAGTGAGGTTATCGAGGATGGCGAACCAGCTGTCTAGGTTTTGATGAGGGAGGACCAACAAAGCACTTAATGTCGGGGCTTCTCTTCCTTCATTTGATGAGAAAATATATTCCAGTTCCCACAATGCGGGGAATTTATGATGCTTAGCAGGTTGGCTGGAAAGCAGCTGGGTGACGAGAACTGTCTCTAGATAAGAAAATATTTTGTAGGTCTCACGCTTGAAATGGGCTGCGACCTGGGGCCGAATCTCCTTGTCGAATTCAATTGATATTGCCAGTTTCATGAACTCATAGCGGAGGAACCTCAACTTGTCAACCTGGTCGGCACTGATCCCGAGTTGTCGGCTTGGTATCGTCGTGTCAGCAAGAGTGCTTTCAACCGCCTTCAACATAAAATGTTGAGCGGCCTTCAATGTGCGCCATTCTTCGAGGTCAAATATCCTGACCGACATGCCTCAGTTTTCTAGTTCCATCAAGGACTCCGTATGTGCGCCATATGCGGGCTTCGCGGGAGAATCCAGGGTACATGTATGGAAGGTGGTGCTGAGATGAAGATGCGGTTTTATCTGAGAAGAGCTGCATAGCCTCACATCTGGATGACATAACTAGGCCCATAAAAAGCCACCTATTAGAAGCAAATATCAACCGTCTCACAGCCTGTGATTGTTTATCTCATGAGCCCGAGAACACGCTGAGATATATATGCTGCTCGTTGCCATAGTTTACTAGGAAAGTTCTAGTAATGATTATATGACTTGTCTCTAACTGGCTAGTGTTAAAAGACTTTGCGGGCTTAGTCTGGCGCGTATTAGGCTCGCCATCCATCCTTTAATCGATATATCTTTTCGGTCTTCTCAGAGGCTTTTGCGGCCCGTAACATTTCATCAGCCAGATGCTTCTAATCGTTGGCGTGAGACGTATACGACACACATAATACTGTGAATCTCGACCTCTCCTGGTTATTGTCGGGGATAAAATGCAGAATCCAAGTCCTCTTCCCCCCATGGCCAAACAACTTTAAACTTTCCATTGTCTGTTGGGATTAGTTGAAATCTTGGCGATCGTCGAAGCTCATAACCTGGATGGTTCAACGACGGGAGCTCCCCCATCTCGCCTAGAGCGGGCAAGACCCCTGAACTGTCAAAACTACTCATGTCCGGTTCAATGCCATCGACAGGTGGAAGCTCAATTTCGTTCCCGACATCTTCAAATGTTAAGGACATGGCATCTATGTTGCTGTCCCATCCACTGATATCGCCGCTTCCACTAGTGTCATCTAGGAAGTTCTGACTGCCCGTATCTTCATCGTCCTCACCATTTACATTCGCTTGGAATGCGTCCAGACGCAGAGATATAAAAGAAAGTGCCTTGAGATGGCTGGATATATGGCGTTCTAGTCGCATTCGGTTACTCCATGATTGTTTTGAGCTTTCATCGTTGTCCGTCTCCGCGCTTCCCGATGATTCGGCATCTGAATCCTCTAATTTAATAGGTTGACTGTCGTGAAATCGGACCCGTGGACGCTTTTTGCGCCTGCCTCCCGCGGATCGCTGTCTTCGAAGACTGGAGCCCACGGACACAGACTGACTTGGAGGCGGTATTCGTTCTTCATCACTTGCGTCAGGCATATCAGGCTCTGCTATGGGCGAATATTGACATAGAGGGCACCTCTCTGTGTCTGGCTGAACAGGAACCGCACTCCAGGACGCGACTTCGGAGATCTGTTCTTCCGTGAGGAGATCTTGATGGGAGTCCTTCATATGTGTCTTGAGAGACTCTTCATCGTGATGCATGCTATTATCAAAGTCACATTTCCATTGTGTTTCAGTGCAAACATCCTTGACCCATGAAGCGGAATGTGCCTGATTCATATGAGATTTCCATGCACTGTACCTGCCAAACGCCACTTCCGTGTCTAAGCACTCTTTGGCGAGACAGATATACGGTTTCAAGTCGTGGTCCACGTGTTTTCTATTTTACATTAACCAGATGTGAGTAAAACGGACGCGGGAAGCCGAGATTGGAAACAAACCTCCACCATCGCGGATCCTTGAACTTTGCATTTTCAAAAGCCATAGCGCACCAGTCGCACGAAGTGTGGCCTGCCCACGGAGTTTCGGGTTTCGGAGGCTTTGGATATCGAATGTCTGTTATTAGAACTGTAGAAGCGCTTGTAGCGACGGATTTCGCTACTGTATTGTTGATGGTATTCAAAACTTGACTTTCTTGGAGAGTTGATGGTTTCGAGCGCTCTCCATGAGATTTCGAAGGCGCCAGATCTTTCAACTCACGAGGATTCCGCATGGGAAGTATTTTGGGTTGGATTTCGGCCGGTTTCTCATTTTTTATGTTTAGAACTAGATCATTTTCATCGATTTTGTGCATAGCCCTCCGCTGTGACAAGTGCCGTTGATGTTGCTGTTTGTACTTTAGGCGGAAATACCGATCGAGAATGGAGCGACTGAGTAATTTATGGAGGCTTTTTGAGGCACCAGGGTAGAGGGTTGAAACAATGAGGGCTGTGATTTTCTCCAAAGAAGTCGTCGACCTTTTGGCTGTAAACGCTTTCACCCGAGAGGCCAGACCTGCCGTAGATGATTGGCGTATCGTTGCACCGAGTCGATGAAGACGGCTGACGGAGCCATCGATTGACTCCTTTGACTTTTGGATTTTATTTTCCAGCTCTTGTAGATCTAAGCTGTGCGATCTTGATCTCTTATGTTCCAACGAGCTTTTTGTCATCTGGCTCACAAGGGCCTTTACTAGAGCGTAGCCCGCGTTAGAAAGTTTCATGCATAGTGTAAATTCGAGGACTTCGTACACAGATCTAAATTGCTGTGTAATACTTCAAGCATATCCAACACCATCTGCTGAATAAGTTCGCTTATTCGGAGCCGTTGATCAAGGGAGACATCTGGGTCGGCAAAGACACCCATGTAGGAAGCCCATGCACTGAATCTGGCATGACTGTTTTGGAGAAACTTAAGTAAAATGATACCTTTGCTATTGAGCCTGCCCTGTCGGCTCTGGAGCTCAGCGATGTCCTGTTCAAAGAGAGATTCGCATTGCAACGCTAAGAGGTAAATGCTTTGACTCCCCATTGCTACCCGTTGAATGATTAATGTGCCGGTGTATCATGAGCCAACCATTTCAAGTGATTTGTAAGATAGTATAGTTGATGCGCCATTATTATGCTTGATGGACAACGACGCCGAGAACCACTTCTCAAGATCTGACGCAATGAGGAGTAGGTAAAATCAATCACGTGGGCAGATTGCTGACTGCAGGGCATTTTACGTATGTGAAGCCCTGGAGCCCGCATAGAATGGAACATGGGTCTCAGGTTTAGCCGTATGATGACCCCAAAACTGAGCCATGACACTACCAAGGCTGCTTAAAACAACCAATGCAGAGAATTTGTATAATAATAAAACCTATCTTGATTCATCTGCTAAGAACGTTTTATCCACTAACAAACGAACAACAAGATTACGCCAACACAACAAGAGTCCTGACACGGCATAACACCGAGGTTAAGTATAATAGGGTACTAGGTATCTACAATATGCTAGTAACCTTAGTCAAGGGAACCAAGCTTTATTCAAATAGGGAGAGTAGCTCCTTTATATGTAATATAACAAAGTTTTTCCGGAATTCCTTCATTGGAAGAGCCCACATTGACAGATCTGTGATATCGAGCGTGGCTAATCGTCGTGACAGGGATCCGATACCTTATCCGTCTAGCTTGGCTGAATAACCCCTTATTGCTAGTAGAAGCATCAAGCTGATCGTGGTGCCTGCTTGATGCTTGCAATCCTCTTTGGTCGGTTCGATCCGTGCCCGTAGCTATCGCAAGAGGGAAGTTTACCTTTCTGTTCGTGGGAGGCTACAGCCTCTGATTGGCAAACACCCTAGGCGCTTAGAACAAGATTAGTTACAGCAGGCGCCGAGAATGTCGCTTTGTTCGTAAGTCGATATCAATTGCCAGGCTACCAACAATTATAAACTCCACCCTGGGTCTGATCCGAGATGGAGCGAGATGGGCTGAGATGATGTAATCTGCAAGGATTCAGAGCAAACGTTTAATTTGACACTGATGACGAACAATCTGATACCACTTGTGAGACGCTTGTCCCACTCAGGGTAGTATCCAATCAAACCGGCTGTAAATTGCCAAGATAATGTTCGCATGATTTTCAGTTTTCTCAACTTTCAATTTCAAATACCTGAGCGTTCTTCAAAGTATCGTAGTTCAGAACAGCGACCGAAGCTTCCGTTACTCTACATTTGACAATAATCGGTGTAGTGGTGGAGTGGTTGTGCTGAACCTGAATCGATCAGCAACTTAGCGGCGGTCCCTTTAATTTCGCTTGGATGTGTGACATTCACTCGCTGCGGCGTCCGGGTCATCTACCGGCAGTCACTCCGGTTTTCAGTCAAGTTGTGGCATTGGATTATTATAATTGATCTTGATTCCTAAAGGTGTTTGCGGGCTTCTCATGTTCCTGGAAATCTAGGAATTCCACACATTCTTTTTCGCTCTTGTATTTTTTATTCGAACCTAGTCGCTCCTTTCTTCAAAATGTACGGCAGGGCTTTGCTTGTGCCTTTTTTGCTCACTCTTTTCTCGCTCGTTGCGCATGTCTCCTCATTCACCCATCCAGGTTTGCTCGTCACGTCCCAAGATGTAAGCCGCGCCAAGAAACATATCGATGCGAAGCAAGAGCCTTGGTACGGCTCTTGGGAGAAGCTCGCGGCCAGCAAGTACAGCAGCTCCACGTACCAACCCAACCCTTCCAAGACGATCGATCGGCCGTCGAACGGCGAGCTTATGTGGCGGGACGCCGCTGCTGCATTCAATTTGGCTCTGCAATGGAAGATATCTGGCAATACTACCTTTGCCGATGCTTCAGGAAAAATATTACTCGCCTGGGCAGAGACATTTGAAGGTTTTGATGGCGGCGATGACAGGTATCTCTCTGCTGGGCTACAAGGATATCAATTCGCGAATACGGCAGAGCTGCTCCGAGACTACGAACCATTCGCCCAGGCAGACCTATCTACCGTTGGTACATTCCTTTCAAATCAGTTTTTGGCCGTGAACGAGTTCTTCCTTGACCACAAGGCCCCATCTGAGCATAATCATAAACACTTCTACGCCAACTGGGAACAATGCAATCTTGCGTCCATGATGGCCATCGCTGTTGTGACTGAAAACACAACGGCATGGGATTACGCAATCAATTACTTCAAGAATGGTTCCGGTAATGGTGCCATCAACAATGCTATTGTGTACATTGTCGACGAACCAGGGACCGGCCGCCCGCTTGGCCAAGGACAGGAGTCTGGTCGCGACCAAGGCCACAGTGCTTTGAACCAGCAGATCCTCGGAGTCATCGGCCAGCAAGCATGGAACCAGGGTGAAGATCTATTCTCCTACAACGATAGTCGAATCCTTAAAGGGTATGCTAGCCTTCCGTTGCCAGAAGATTCATATCGCTAACCCCGTCTATAGTGCCGAATATTTTGCTCGCTACAATCTAGGAAACGACGTACCCTTTGTTGAATACACCAATGGCATTGTGACTCATACTGAAGTGAGCAGCGCATCGCGGGGTGCTACCCGCCCAACTTGGGAGCTCCTCTATCATCATTACGTCGGAGTGAAGAAGCTCGATGCACCATGGACCAAGGCGTATCTCAACAAGACCCTCGAGGAATCTGGCGGCTTTGAACTTGGCTCCGGCGCTATGGGAGAAGGATCTGGCAGATTTGATGGGCTTGGTTGGGGCTCTTTGTTGTACCGAGTGGATGATTCTGATGTTGAATCGCCATCTGCTTCGGAAACACCTGGTCCCACTACGACCAGCGGCAGCTCAGCAACACCCAGCAGCTCAACACCCAGTGGCTCGAGCACCTTGTTAGACAACGTCACTTCAGGGACGCCTGTGTCAAGCACACTGTTGCCAACAGTTGATACTACTCCGATTCCAACTCCGACCTCGACCACTTCGCGCCAGACCCCAACCGCCCGTCCATGTTCCAGGAAGCGCAAGAGGGCCCATAGGATTTGACCGGGATCAGAGCAAGGAGAAGAGATGTTGACATCTGACAAACTCGATTTGCTTCGGGTAGGGCTGGATCTTCCCAAGTGACTGCAGCGGTCGGTCTCTCTACGCACCGGGGCTGCGTTTTTTCTAGTTCTTCATCCCACATTTTATCTTTCTCGAAATTGATGGATGGTCTGGTACCGATTCTGTCTTTTTGCCTAGGTTTAGAAACAATAACTAAGCGTACAAACAGTAAACGAGGTTTGTCCATTTTAGAATTATATATTCCAAACATGGGCTTTCGCTTCGTAAAACTAAAATTTTTAATATCACTAGTGTCTGTCTTGTAGGTAACTTATCGCAACGAAGGCATCTGACGAGCTCTGTATTTTCTACATAGTGCCCTCTCGACCAGGATAGTCGCTGCAATTGTCCTTCATGATTCTTGACTCCCATCTCCGAGCGCTCTTGAACCCTTGGAGGATGATTGATTAGCGCAAATGATACGTCCAAGGCCGACTCCAAGTGACATGTTTTTGCACAAAAGTCTCTTTAAATTCCAACCATTTTAGTTCATCAAACATTTGATAAATCCTCGGAGTCGATGGTGAAGGTCAGTTCGTGGGAATTGTCCCAGCATCTAACCCCATGGCAAATACAGTCCGGACAGACCGCAAATCTACCATTATCACAAATCTGGCAAAGGAAAAACGGCTGTCTGTCCAGGATGTCGCAGGTACAGACGTCACACCATGACCCGAATTCATCATTGGCGGTCTGCACCTCTTTCGGTCCAGCTTTGTCCCCTTTTTGGGCCTCCACTTCACGCAGAATGGATGGACTTATGCTTTGGAGAAAAGACATGACATCCTTTTCTCCAATTCGCCCCAACCAAGCTCTTAGGACCCTTCCAAAGAGAGCGGGAGAGCCGACATTGGCGTGCACTTGATTTAGTGCTGTGAACAAAATCTTGATCTCATCCGTTCCATACTGATCTAGCCAATATTGTAGGGGTTTGCCGTGTAGGTCTGGAGCATCGAGGGACACGTGCTTTAGCGAAAGCAAGTACATGACGATATGTGCATGGCCATGCCGGATGGCGACAGAGAGGGGCGTTAAGCCATGTATGTCCGGGGCGAAGGCAAGATCTGGGTTCTTTTTGTGGAAGAGCTTCATTATGTCGAGGTGTCCCCGAAGAGCGGCAATGAACACCGGAGATCGTTTGTTTTTATCAAGTGGGAGAGCTTGAAATGGCACAAGCCGGTAAAGCTTTTCTGCAAGCCGTGTATTCCCTCTAAGTGAGGCTGCAAAAAGGGGTGTCCAGCCCCCGACGTCTGGTGTGTCTGGATTTGCCCCCCTTCGCAATAGGAGCTCCGCCACTTTGGAGTAGTCCGAGTCTGCAGCATTGTTTAAAGGGGTGAAGTTGCCACTGTCGATGACGTCGATTTCTGCGCCGTGATCTAGCAGTAGCCTGACGGTTTTGAGGCTCCCGCTACGTGCCGCGGCATTGAGTGGTGTAGTCCGATCCAATCCCTCAATATCTGCGCCGTACTCAAGCAGGACCTTGACCGTTTTCGAATATCCCGCGGAAGAAGCAGCTAGTAGAGGCGTGAATCCTTCATCGCTCGGAGTGTCTATGTCTGGGGCGAGTCCCATCGTTAGGAGGCGCCTGACCATGTGGTGGTGGCGCCCCCTCGTTGCGGCCGAAAGCAACGCAGTTTGGTTTTCTCGTCCTCGAACGTGAAGATTCGCACCACGGTCCTGTAGCATATGAAGCACACCCAGTTGGCCGTATTTAGCTGCCAAATGGAGGGGAGTGAACCCAGACTCAGTAGTGGTGGCTTCAATGTCCGCTCCATGCTCAAGGAGCTCGTATGCGACGTCGACATGTCCGCCGTGCACAGCAAGATGTAGCGGCGTCCAGCCCTTCTCGCTACGAGCATGTAGATTGGCTCCCTTGGAAAGGAGCAGCCGAGTCATGAGGAGATGCCCTTTCCTGGCAGCCCTAGCAAGCGGGGAGTAATCTTGCTCATCGGGACTATCTACCTTCGCACCGTACGCGAGCAGACACTTTGCAGCTTCAAGACAGTTGGATTCTGCGGCGATCTCAAGAGGGAGGCGCTTTCCTATCGCCTTTTCTTCCATACTTGCACCCCGCTTGACCAGAAACCTAACAGCCTTCCAGTTACGAGACAACACAGCATAGTGTATAGGACCTCCGTCGGTAGTTATCTGCTCAATATCGGCCCCTGCATTGACCAAGAGCCGCATGACGCGAACTTGGCCGAAGAAGGCCGCTAGATGAAGTGACGTTCTCCCCTTGTTGGTGGCATCTATCTTCGCCCCTTGTGAAAGGAGCCACTCCACCACCTGAGCATGACCACCACCTGCGGCAGCGGTAAGAGGCGCATAACTATCGTGTACTAGGCCCTGTAGGCTCCAACCATGACGGTAAAGAACCTTGACCATCTCGAGACGGCCCTCACTAGCTGCAACGACGAGCGGCGTCCGTGCCGTTTGCCTTGCAAGCTCTCGCGATGCTCCTCGTTCGAGAAGGAGGCTCGTGATCTCCAGGCTGCCATTCTCGACAGCTATATCAAGGGGAGTACTATACTCGTATACTTCATCACAATCATATCCCACGTCGGCCCCTGCGTCCAACAGAAGCTTTACAATCTCCCGATTTCCCGCCTGCACCGCCACCTGGAGAGGAGTTCCAAATGTCAACGGCTTGGAAGGGTCAAGCCCCCTCTCGAGCAGGAAGCGAACAATCTCAACGCGGGACCCGTTTATCGCGAGGCTCAAGGGCGTGGAGCCTTGGTGCATCGGGTCCAGCTGGGCGCCCTTGTCGGCCAGCCACCGGACGGCCTCGAGTTGCCCGGTTACGACTGCGGCGAGGATGGGCATGTAATCGCCAGGCTCCAGATTGACCCTCGCCCCTCTGTCCAGCAGGACTCTGACCATGTCGAGACGCTTGTACTCCAGCGCGTAACGCAGCGGCGCGCAATGGGCAGATATTGGCGCCTCCAGGTCCGGATCCTGGTCCATCATCAGCTCGAACTCGCCAAAGTGGCCAAGCCTGATGGCCGACTCCAGGCTAATGTCCTCCATGGCGGCGGGAGGCGGAGTTGTAGCTTCTGATGGTTAAATGGCTCTGATGTCTAGCAGCTGTTGAGTTTTCAGCATTCAGCCCAACGCCACAGCCACAGCTGTGTTGTTGCCAAGCGCGTTTTCATGTGACCAGTCAGCAGGTCGGTTGGACAGGTGAAGCAGGTGGCTTGATTAATCATCTATGCAGGATGATGCTTTATTCGATACCCCGCAGCGGTCTCGGATTCATGCGTTTAAGGGAGTTGGCGGTTAGGAGCCCGTACATTGTCACACCGCAGAATGCTACGCACCTTTGGACATTTGGTCAAGTGCCAATCAAGGGAATTCCAGGGACCTGAGTATCGAAAATCTTATTTAATTTATCTAATACTAAGAAAAGGGGAAACCCCCCAAATGCTTAGCATATGCCGTGGTGAAAGCTTCTAAAGTAGGTAATACCAGCTGCGCTGGAATTGGTCTTGCCTGCATCTGGGTTTCTTTTGAAACGCACGAGATTAAATCTAGAAATCTTTGTCTCCGATTTTGAATTATTCGTCTAGACTCGAGGGGATACGACCTTGGCCCACTCGATCCCCTCTTCGTGCTGGAAGTAGTTCGTGTCAATCTTCTCAAAGCCCAGCTTCTCAAGAAGGTGCTTGCTCCGAGCATTGTCCTTGTGCGTTTCGGCGATGAAGCGACGGACTCCGTGCTCTTCCACCGACCAGTCCATGACGATCTTCTCCGCTCGGGTTGCGATCCCACGGCCGCGGAAATCGGGATCCGTGCCATATCGAACTTCAATCATCTCCTGCCAGGGAGGCAACGGTTGATCAGAGTTCTCTACTGTCGCCTCCCGGACGCAGGTGTAACCTGCCCATCGCACCTGGTCGAAAAGCTTGGCGAGCTCCTTGAACCCGTCTCCTGAGACTCTCCGCACATCCTCGTCGGGATTCTTCAACAGCTGGCCCTCGAGGGTGTGGAATGCGGTTTTCCCAGTCTTCTCGTCGGTTGGCAGGACACCCAGGGCGAAATCGCCCATGCCGCGTACTGCCCATCTCGTAGCGGTGTCTCGGTTCACAAACCAGTCAAGGGCCTCTTCGTCTGTCCATTTCAGCGGCTCGAAACCGGCTCCGAAGGCGACGCGGCAGAACTCAGCGTCGGCGTTGAGCTTGCGGAAGAGGGTGCGATAGGCCGGGACATCGCCTGCCCATGGACTGGGGAGGAGTATCAGGTCGTGGGTGATGAGGGCGAACGGCGATTGCATTTTTCGAGATGGTGAATGTCTGTGGATGTCTTGAGATGTATATTGGATCTGTGCTTGTTTGGATGGCTGGCTGCACATCTATATAAAAATTAGTTGATCTTAGGATCCGCTGCCAACGTCATTAATAATCAGCATAAAAGAAGAGTCATACCGAACTGTTAATCAATTCCAGCGGGGAAGAGGATCACGAAAGCCTTGTCCAGCTGACAAGCTGAGTCATCCGGTGCTTGCTTTATTTGGCAGGTAAGTTGATTGAGCAATATTTTCAAAGGTTCCTCAAGAACCAAGGGCTTGAGATCTGATGGAATGAGAAGGTACTTTTGCTTGATGATCGATAGTTAGCTCCGGAGTGTAAGTTATAACTCTCAAAGTAGTCAAGGATGAGTGATTATGAAACATTGAATGTTGTCACGCCATGGAAGAAGAATTACCGCATGTAATGTTCAATCAACTTCATTCTGTTACCAAAAGATAGATACATGTTCCATGATCTCGAAGCCCGCCTTATGCTTGGCTTCCCTTGCGCATCTTATCCTCGGCAGTAAAGGCCTCTGCTGCACGCTGCTCCGCTACAGTAACATGGCCCTTGAACTGGCGAGCAGGGACCTTGTTCATGAAAAGCTCATCCAGCTCTTCATAACTTCGCATCCGGGTCTCGGGAACATAGAGGTAACCCAGCACAATAAAGATTGCCATGATTGCACCAAACACGAACCCAATCTTGGCCTTCAGATTTCCGTAATCAGGGTTGAAGATGTAGGGAGACACGAAAGCCCAGAAGGTATTCATGGCATTTGAGGATGAGATAGCCACAGCAAGTGTCTTTGAACGCAAGATGGACGTAGGAATCTCTCCAGCAATGGCATAGACGGTGGATCCGATGCCGACATTATAAAAGAAGTTGAACATTGTGTAGAAGCCCACTGACGCAGTCGCGGCGGCAGTCGTATTCACCGAGCCGGAGATGGCCATGCAAATAAGCAACAGAGAAACCCCAGTGCATCCAGCGATGTACATGGGCCTGCGGCCGTAGAAGTCAGATAGCAAGAGAGCAATGGTGGCACCGGAGATGGACAAGATTTGCCCGCCAATTTGAAGCTGGAATGACTTGGCGTCGCTAATACCAATATACTGGTACATCAGAGCTCCGTAACTTCCAACGAAACCGAGGCCGGAATTGGGCTCTGACTGGAAGACCATGATGGCAATTAGGGTTCGACGCAAGTTGGTGCCTTTGAAGCAATCGAGATAGGACGATGATTTCTGCGTCTCTGCCTCCTCAAGAGTAAGGATGATTCTCTTCAAGTGCCCATCAGCGTCTCGAGGGTCCGAGTACATGCGCTCCAGCGACTTTCGGGCATCCTCAAACTTTCCCTTTGAAGCTAGGAAAACGGGGGATTCTGGCATGAACAAGTGGCCGATGATTGCGACGACACCGAATCCCCATTGAGCACAGATCAAGGACTTCCAGGCCCATGACGTTGTCCAGGTGGATGTGAAGTTGGCCATTATAGCCGCAACGAAGGGGCCGATGCACTGAGACAGGTTGCAGAACCCAATGAGGGTTGCGCGGATGGCCAGAGGCGCGACATCAGAGACATAGGTCGTGCATAGAGTCAAGAATGCTCCGATTGCGACAAAGTTGGCCATCTTGCCACCAAAGTACATGCCGATCGAGGCGGAGCCAAACTCAATGCCGACAGATGCAATGTTGAGCATTGCAAAGCCGATGATTGTTGGCTTGGTGCCGTAGATATCAGCCAGCCAAGAGGCTACCCAGGAGCCGACGATGCTTGCACCGGTTGCTCCGCCGTTCAAGGCCGACAGCCAGCGTGTGTCGACAAAGTAGGCTCCATCTTGGAGAACACCGAATTGCTGCTTGAACACGGGGATGCTGACAACGGAGCCGGATGCCTGGCTCTCAAAGCCTCGGACGATGAGGGTCCAGAGCATCAGCCCGACCCAGAACAGCAGCCAGGGGTCGCGTCGGATTGACTGAGACCATGTTCGATTCTTCTCTTCTTGTTGAATCGCTCGCCCGAGGGTTTCGTTTGCGGCCACGGGGTGCTCGGCTTGGTGGATTTCGGCCTTCTCCATCTTGAATGATGAATCGGGGACGGTTGGTTGATCGAGAGTCGCTATGAAAGGGGGAGATTTAAAGAAGGAATAAGGAGAATTCGGTGTTTGACACCACGACAATGTTCTCTTAGTGAGCTGCGGCTGATTATCCCAGAGCGCTGAGCTGCTTGTTGGGCATGACAAGATGAAGCTTGGATGCCCAAGGATATTATATACTCACGTCTGGGGAAACGTTTCCCATGTGGTGGTTGCATCGACCAACCCAACATGCATGCAAAACTTTGATCCGGGGACTGGGGTTTGTGGGGAGTGGAGTGTGGAGGAGAGGAGATGAGCTGACCCAAGGGCCTGGAGTGAACCATCAGTTGGCTCGGCACAACGCTGTACCGATCGTCTGGAACAGAGTCGGCCATCTATTGGCCCCTGGAGTCCCCTAGCCAAGGCACAGAGACCAGCCCAACCCAAAAGTAGGCTTCATCCGCCCTCAGCTCGGCCGTGGAGGTGGATCATGTGGGGAGAGAGTTCGAGTCAAGCGCCGAAGATACTGCGAGCCGCCTCCATCAGAAGACATTTAGGATCCCAGCTGCCCGGTTCTCCTTAGTTTCTCCGTTCCCCATCCTCTCCCCCAAATTCCCACCAGCAAGACAGGCCTGAGACCCCAGACGAAAGACATGTCGTCCTCCGTGGTAACTCCGGAAGAGTCGCCCCAGGATAGCACCCCACGTACCAAGAAAGCGTGTGACTTGTGCCGCAATCGAAAAGTAAAGGTCAGTTCCATTTCCCCCACTCTCCCGACCGGGGCTACTCCAAATACTACGGCTGATGCCCCATCCAGTGCCGGGTTTTGGAGTCTCAAGAGGACTGCGAGGGTTGCCGAGAACTGGGACTCAGCTGCACGCGGAACAAGCCCAGGAGGAGGAGAGGCCCGCTCAATCGGTATTGATTCCCACGATCGAGTGAGCTGAATATGCAGGGGACTGAATCATTCGCTAACTTCGCCTGTGCCAAGTCACGCTTTGGCTCAGTTGCATTCTGCCTCGTCAAATGACCAAGTACGCACTCCAACGCCGAGCCCATCGCCGCTTGCTGTTTCTCAGGCTCCAGTCACGGTAAGAGAGACTACGAGTGACAAGAGCAAAGCTCCCGGGCGGTCGGTTAATGCGATACTGGAATTGCTTGGCCCACTCCCACTCATACAACGAGTCCTCAGTGATTGGTTCAAGTTCGTGCATCCTCTCGCCCCAGTCTTGCACCGACAGCACCTCCTGCATCGAATGCACACCCATGGCGAAGATGTGGACCCTGTCTTTGCGGCTCTGGTTCTGTCCGTATGCTCGGTAACGGTCTCGACTTTGCGTCGTAAGAGTTTCGAACAATACCCAGCTATTACGGTAGAGAAATGTATCGGCATTATTGAGGACGAGAATTTGTTACTGCCACAGCCATATACCCTTGACTGGTGCATCACTTGGTACAATATCGCCTCGGCGCTCCTGGTCGATCATGGGCCCGAGGATTTCCGAGTATACCGGGCGATAAAGGAGGCTATGGCAAGTGTCACGTATCTTCTCTGTTTCAAGGGAGGCGACGGCCATTCCGAACAGGACAAAGAGATGTTAAAGCGTTTATACTGGTTTCTCTTCATGTGGCAAGTGTAAGTGTTACTCTGGCAGAAAGGCCATGAACTGAACTTGGTTAACCAGCTCGCAGAGGGGCTGAGCTAAGAGGACAGCCTCACCTCACGTTTCTTCCTTTCAATCAGGACTTAGAACATCTGAGGCCGAAACCCATTCTAGATCGTGATCTGTACCCTTCTTCAGCTCCTGAGGGCTACGCGCCCAATTGGCCCGAAGACGAAATTGCCTACATCCCTGGACTTAATAGTTTGATTGATATATTTCTCATATGGGAAAAGGGCAAGGTGGACATCGCGACCAAACCACCCGAAGAGGTACTGACGCGTGCAATGGAGCGTATCCAAACCGCCCTTGACGGTCTCCGCCCGGAATTACGGTGGCGAGGTGGGCTCACCCGGTTCCCACGGGGAGCTTGGGGTCACGAGGTCCAGATGGTCAATATTCTGATCACGGCACTCTCCATAAAGTCCAATTTCCTACAGCACCTGGGCTCCCTGCTTCCCGGGATCACACATCAAGATATTGTCAGGTCAGTGAGGAGCCTCATCGCCTGCCCTGCTTCCTCTCATGCTAACGTAGCCTTCGCGCGTTTTGTAGTGACGTTCTTGAAATTCTCAACCACCTCCCGGAGCCAGTTTTTGAAACGAATGGATGTGCGGCAGTGCACAAGATCCGAGATATCGGATCAGCATATTTAGCTGAGCTTCGGATCGGATCAGGGGTAGTAGTTGGAGACAACCAGGCTCAGGAAAAAGTGTACCAGTTATTGAACAAGCTTGACAGCCTAGATTTTCGGCCATATGCGGAGAGTGTGGAGGTATGTGCGGCAGATCCATAGCGAGGAATTTTGATATTCGGTCGAACGAAGACCGAGAGAGTCATTCTGAAGCAACGGATCACGATGAATCGGGGTTCGTCCCATCGTGCCCCGTGCTGGATGCTTGAACGAGGCCCCTTAATGGGGCAGCATAAATCTCTCTAGGAAATTATGCTTCTTTGTGCGAAGAAATGCATAAGCATTGAAAATGTACTCCAGTCTTGGGGCAAGCCGGACCATGCCGGCGGCGTATATTCGGACTTGAGACTCGTAAGCGGAGCCAGCACCCGTGCTTCTACGCCATACGACTTACCGTGTTGAAAGTCTCGGGCGTCAACTCGCTAATTGAAATGTATCTCTTTTTGAATTTTCGTATTCATTGTGTTGAGTTGTCGGGCTCTGGCAGCTTCCATTGCTGTTGAACTGTATTCTCTTTCTCCTGCGTACGTATCTCTTTTTGAAAACATTCGTTCTAAGCAATGTTTCGTCGTTTCCAATCCAAATTTCCCGTTTTATAATGCATGATTCTGCCATTGGATGAATCTTGGTATTCACATCGCACGAGGGGGATTTTCGTCAATGTTACCAGTAAAGAAATAAGAGGAGAATCGCATCCGAGAGCCCGAAGTAGCGTTAGGACGAGCTGCCATGAAAAGCATGAAGATCCTACCAAGGTAACCGAGTGCCTAGCAGAGGAGCTAATTGATTAATGACTATATTGATTTTCTATACTACATTTAGAGAGTACAATATGACCACGGTTGACATAAAATCTGTTTAGCAGGCTAGCGTTTTCTATGTAGGGTCATGGCATATGTTTTGACTTTCTACTATTTGCGATATAGACTGTTGTATTACAAAAGATTATAACACTCGATTTTAATGCCTTTGGAGCGAGCCGATGTAAACATCCTCATGTGAGGCTTCTAGATGTTGATCTAGGGCTTAAGAACCGGACGTACTACTTGTGATTTTGACCTGAATTGGAATATGGGGCTGAGAGCTGATCTAATTGATGAAGGATCAATCACAGTATTTCACAGCTTGCTTATTTAATCATGGAGGGCTGTAAATGCTGACATTGGCTTAACATTGTGAAGATGGGATCGAGTCTTCAAAAAGCTTACCCCGCTCTTCAGCTCGTCATCTTCTTATCCGGTGTAGACTAACATTTGTATTCCTGCCTCGGACTGGTCATGGATAACAGCCAGATACCCATAGCTTCCAACGAATCTCATTCTCAGACAGGAGCTTTAGGTAACCTTCGTGGTTTCGACGACAACGTGGAAGCACTTCAAGGCGTTGTCCAGGCAGACTGTTGCCGCGGCCCAGAATGGATAACGTCTGCGGCGGCTCTTGTTGGCCTATATCATACCAAATTCGCGCTGACTCGGGAATCACGATATCTGAGTCTTGCAATTAGTCTTGGTGAAGAATGCGCTATTTCTATGACATCAAATCAAGCAGGTCGCTTTTATCATGTAGCAAATTGGATGGTCGACAGATATTATCTCGAGGAAAATTTCTTTGATCTCAAAAATGCCTCTAGTTGTATCCAAAAGGCATTCCAGGCTGCCACCCGGGACCATCAAATCTGGAATGCATGCCTCATCACAAATTCACGTGTTCTCAAGGCCGTTTATGACCATACTATGGATGTGGCTGATCTGGAAGAGGCAATCAAGGCATCTAGAAATGCGGCTGATTCAATAAAATCAGGGGACACAAATCGGCTTGCTGCGCTCACTCATCTAGCTTCACTGCTCCAAGACTGGTATTTGGAAACTCGCGCAATATCAGATCTCGATGAATCGATCAAAGTTGGCGAAGAAATTCTTTCACTAATGCCTAGTGATGATCAAGAGAGACTCTCATATGTCAACTATTTGTCTCTGAGTATCAGAAACAAGGCACTGACCACGGGTCTAGCCCAAGGGCTTGATAAGTCTATATCACTCTTGCGAGAAGTCTTGGCCGTAGCAACAGGAAGCACCTTTACCAAAAGAAAGTGTTTGGGAAACCTCGCAATGTTTCTCTACGATCGATACAATATGAAAAAGTCGCCCGGTGACCTTGATGAATCTATTCAAATTAGCAAGGAGGAGGTGAAAGCATTGTCGGCCGATGACCCAATGCTCGCTGTTTCTTTAATGAACCTCAGGCTTCGACTAGACAGCAAGTATTTTGAAGAGAAGAATGTTGAAAATGCAAGGGATCTGGTCATCGCCACACGAAGGACCATCAACATCATACCAAAGGGGAGTCCGGACTACACAGATCTTCTAATTGACCTTGGGTCAGAGCTGTACAGGCTACAGAGCCTTACGGGTCAGAGGTCAGACTTAGAGGAGGCAATTCATGCGCTTAAAAAGACCCAAAAGTTAGAACATCACCATACACCTAAGGCAACTCGCCTTAATTTTCTCTGCGATCTGTTCCATAAGAGGTTTCTGCAGCGAGGACAAATGTCTGATATTCTTGAAGCTATACAAGCTGGCCGAAGATCTATTAACAACACAAGCAAAGATGATCCTATGCTACCCGATAGACTTTTTAGTTTGGGATGTGTATACCATGACCTATATCGACGGTATAGGAACAACAAGGGCTTTGAGACCGCAATACAACTGGCTCGTGAGGCTATAGACACAACTCCCAAGGCCGACAGCAAGAGGTTCCAATTTCAGAGCACTCTTGCTCACTGGCTGGGGCGAGAATATTCTGTCGGCGACTCGCTTCATGCTCTGAATGGGGCGATAGAGCTCGGTTCAGAATCGGTGGGGTCAATTTCCACTGGGCATTCAGACGGAACATTTTGTACGGAAGCGCTAGCAGATCTTTTGTCTCATCGATCCCAGTTGGAAGGAAACGATAAAGATTTAGACAACTCTATCAGTCTTGCCCAAGAGGCTGCAGGTTCCACCGCACTTGGCCATCCAGATCGACCATCACGGCTACTTCGTGTGGGAATGCTGTTGTATTGGAGATACAACGAATCTGGAGATATAGGTTCATTAGAATCTGCCATTCAATTTCTTCGGGAAGCAAGAAAAGAAGCGCCAGACCTTTCAGATAACCAAGCTGAAGCCTCTGCTCAGCTTTCATCTCTCCTTGCGACTCGGTATGACAGGATTGGAGAATCAAGCGACTTGCGTGAAGCCTCAGGTCTCATATCAGAAAGCATCAATGCAACTCCTCAAGGGCACTCGTTGATGCCTGAAAGGCTCATGATCAAAGCAAATATAGCCTTTATCCAATTCTCAAATACCTGGAAACGGGAGGATGTGGAGGAAGCGATAAATCTTGGACAGCAAGCCGTCTCCTCCAATTCACAGCATGGGAGCAGTAGACGATGGATGATAGCCACGCTCAGCGGTTTTCTGATTAACAAAAGCTTCATCACACAGGACGTTTCTGATATCAACATCGCAATCCAGCTCCAGCGGGATGCTCTAAAAGGACTTTCAATTCATGACAGAGAGTTCCCAGGCTTCGCCACAAACCTGGCATCATGCCTTTCGCGGCGATCGCGCCATGTATCGAACGCCGAAGATTTGAATGAGTCCATCCAACTCTCTCGGGACGCACTAAGTGGTATAAACCCAAGTGATCCGCAGAGGGGAGGCTATCTTTTCAATCTTGGCAGTCACCTTCATTCTCGCTACCTAAAGCTGGGGGGAATTGCGGACCTAGTAGAAGCGATCAGTTTTGGCCAGGCGGCTATTGAAGAAAATAATTCCGGCATCCGTCCTCGAGCTCAATGTCTCACTCACCTTTCGGAGTGGACCGGTCACCTATATGAGAGAACGAACGACGTTCTTGATCTCAGAAAAGCGGTTGATTTAGCCCAAAAGGGCGTCAACATGACTCGAGAAGGGCAATATGAAATGAGCTTTAGGTTGAATATTCTCACACAAAAACTATATGAATTATACAGGATCACCAACTTGGAATCTGATCTTCATGAAGCTGTGGTAATGGCCCGGAAGGGAATACAGCAGGCTACAGAGAACTCGCGAATGACTTCTCTAAACCTAATGGGTGCTATCCTGATATCGAGGTACGACGGCACGAAGAATGTGATAGATCTTGACAGCGCTATTGATCACATTCGCAAAGCTATCGACGTAGCTTGGAAGGAGCAAACTCCAGGATACTTGATAAACCTAGCAGTGGCATGCCAGAAGAAATACATGCACGGTCACCAAAAGGAGGCTCTTGATGAGTGTGTGGGGTGCCTGAAAGCCGCAATTAGGCATACAGATATATCACTGGTACTCAAATTGTATGCACAAAGAGAACTTTTAAAAGTATTTGCCGACAATCTACGGTGGGAAGAGGCCTTGGAGGTCGCAGAATCTGCGGTCTATATTATCCGACCATTACTATTCGGCTCATTTGAGAGCTTTGATAGGCAGCATTTGCTTCGTCATGTTTCGGGTTTGGGCTGCGAAGCTGCATCAGTGGCATTGGGGTCTCGTAAGGGCGAGGCAGCAGCTTTACATTTCCTCGAGCAATGCCGTGGTGTACTCACAACATCAGTTCATGATATGCGGAAGAGGATACCAGAGCTCGAGAGGGAACTTCCGGAACTAGCTCAAAGATTGTTCGAGGTGAAGCAGCTACTTAATAAGGTAGGCATCGGCAAACAAGGAGACCAAGTTCAACATTTCTCTTTCTCTGAGCAGAGCACGGACAAGATTTTCGATGAGGTTCTCTCCGATATCAGAAAGCATCCTAAATTCGACAATTTTCTACTCCCACCTACCGAATCGATGATGAAAACTGCCGCCCGTGATGGCCCTATAGTTGTTGTGAATGCTAGCGTCATCCGCTGTGACGCAATTATCATCGAGCGTTGCCAAATACGATCCATTCCTTTACCAGAACTCGAGATGGAGGTAATTACAAGCAAGGCACAAATGGACCTAGGGAGCACGCCAGTTTTAGAATGGCTGTGGGACACGATTGCTCACCCGGTGTTTGATGCCATTGGTCTGAATGAACGCTTGAAGACCGACGGCAACTGGCCGCATATTTGGTGGATTCCGACAGGACCCCTGAGTAGATTTCCGCTTCATGCGGCAGGATATCACTTACAGTGCCCGTCCGAAACCGTAATCGATCGAGTGATATCTTCATACAGTTCATCCGTACGGATGTTGATTACGGGATCTGACTCTCCGCCAATCGCCTTACCGGTTGCTAAGGCAGCTCTGCTTGTAACCATGGAGAATACCCCTGGATGCAGTAGACTCCCTTTTGCGCTTCAAGAAACTCAGGAAGTCCGAAAAATTTGTATGGGAATGAACCTCACCATCCTTGAGCCAAAACCCTTCCGACAAGACGTTCTTACCAACTTGATGAGTTGCAACATTTTTCACTTCGCCGGTCACGGTAGGGTCAACTTAAACGATCCGTCGAAAAGCCAGCTATTATTAAAAGACTACGAATCCAATCCACTAACAGTAGCAAACATAATTGAATTGGATTTGAACAAAACACGTCCTTTTTTAGCCTACTTATCGGCTTGCGGAACAGCAAGAAGTCGAAATGAGCAGCTTATAGACGAAAGCATCCACCTAATAGCGGCTTTCAAAACCGCCGGATTTCGTCATGCAGTAGGAAGTCTCTGGGAAATAAATGACGATACTTCAGCCAATATGGCGAAAGGACTATATGAGGAATTGGGCAACGGGATGATGTCAGATGCAGCGGTAGCTAACGCTCTTCATAACACGACTAGAAAGCTGCGGGATCAATGGGTACATTCAATGACTAAAAGCACCTACTCTCGAACGACACGCATCATTGATCATGAGGAGCTCCCTCGGGACATGGAATTAGATGAAGATAACTTTGGCGGGCTTTCATGGGTTCCATATGTTCACTTCGGGCCTTGAGATTACAGGAGGTTATCCTACACAGGATCGGTTTTGCTGCGCCCATCAAAAAGTCTTTCTATTTGGTACTCAAATTAAATACATCGCAACTTCGCTGGCTTCCCTCTCGTGATTCCAAGCTTTATGCGGATATGTATTGGTTAAACCAAACCGCTTGAAAACATGCCTGCTTACTTGCACTTCTCTGCGTTGTCCGATCAAGTCGTCTGCAGTTGCAGGGACAAGTATGAGGGCGCAATCATCATCGAAGCTATTGGCTGTATAACTCTTGGTACAGAGACGAAGACAAAACACGTTCTGGGGCAAAGGGAGGTGGCCTTGGGGGGTTTCTTGTGATCGAAAGCCCACATGTTGATCAATTCCGTCCTTGAACAAGCGCCTCGAATCCATAACTCCAACTTTGAGTATCTTTCCAGTGAGGAAGATGTGGCCTGAAGTCGCCGGCCCAAATGGGCTCACAGAACTGACGTCGCATTCAGTCCGGCTTAAATCGATAGTAATGAAAGCTTTGGTGTTTTGAAATGTTGCGCTACCCCATGTGATCTTCCGGGAAGTGGCGGTCCAGCTCCAACTAGGACCAAGGCAAGATGGTACTTGGCATCCCTCAGGCTCTTCACCAGGTACTTCGTCGATTGGATACCACCGCAAATAATTGACCAAGTCATGTTCCCAAAGTCCAGCTAGGTATCTGCCGGTATATCCATTTGCCCATCTGGAGGCTAAGTGGCTGATTGCTGCAAGCTCACACGGCGAATTCCTTGTTTTCAGTTGGGATAATTTGGCCACCAGATTTCGCCAATGCTCATGATAGATCCACGACCCATCCGTCTCGGTAATATACTTTGCGCCAGTCTTCAGAATACGTCGTAACGGAAGACATGGATCCTCGTCAGAGTCCAAGAAGCCCCCACATTCACAACTAATGGAGGTTAAACAGTCGAAGATGGCCTCGCCTTTAGTGAACAGAAGCCTACGTCGAGGCAGAAGTTGCTCTTGGAAACTCTCAGTTCGACTCCCATAGCGGGTCGGCTTTCCCGTTAGCCAGTCCATCGTATCTGGGTCGTGAAAAAGCCAGGGTCGAGCATATATTTCAAATGGTCTTCCATCAGGCCATGTCCCAGAAATGATGGTTGGAGATTTTCTGGAGGAAAGAAAACCATCATTACCCTCAAGCAACTCCGTAAATATAAGAACCAATTCTGCATTACTATATGCCATAGCCTTCTTTTCTGATTCGATTTCCCAGTCGTCGTCATCATCGTGGTTCTTGCAAAGAGCATTTATCCAGAGATATTTAATACTCAACTTCCGGCACACTAAAATAGCGTCCTGAAAGTCCCGGGGCAGGGTATCATACCGTAACTCAACCGAGTCTTCTTCTAGAACTTGGCATTCAGAAAGGCTTGAGAAGCTTCTCTCTTCTTGTTGATCATGTAGTACAATATACGGCTCTTGTGGTAAACCATATGCCTCCATCAACCGGATGTCCATATTTGACTCTGGGCCAAGGCTGATAATTCTCTCAGGGAGCTGAGGTTGACAAGTGGGTTTCTCTGCATCGATACAGATGGCATGATTTTCCTTGCAATTACTTATCCACTTTCGGACTTTCTCGATGAACACGAGTGAAGTAGGGTCGGATGAAATATGGCCAGCTAGCCCACCCAACCTTGTGGGATTGCTAGACTTGGGTAATTCGACATTCATGAGGCAGCCGAGGGCAGGCCATGGACAGGGAGAAGCTGTGGATTCATATCAACATCAAACGCCTATTGTTTCTACAAAGAAAGCGCTACTAACTTACTAGGAAGAGTATAGACCTGATAGTCCTCCATGTCTGGCTCATCAATCAAGAGTTTGTAAGACATGCCAAAGTCCCAAGTATCTGTCGCATAATGATCCCGATCTCGCGCAACAGAGATGCGGAGAACAGTCTTTTCGCAAAAGACAACCACAATGTACAGTGCTGGATCATCCCAATCAAAATGCCCATTCGGGACGTTGGTGACCACCTCTTTCAAGAGTAAACAGGTGATACAGCCGGCCGCTGATGAATTTTTGAGATCAGCCAGACTTATTTGAAGCTCCCAAGATACCAACTTTTCTGTTGCAGAAATGGACTGTGATTCGATTCCGGATAGAAGTCGCCTCGCTCTGTCAACTTTCCTGATTGAACTCGCCAGATTCATCATAATCGTGGTGCACGGCACCATAGCGAAGGCTGACACGGTATTCAAATTGGCACATGTGGGACAAAACGCTGGGTCTGACGTAGCCTTGAGGACCGATACGTCGGCAGGAAACGGAAGGGTTTCAAGATCGAATCTCAAACTCATATCGAAGCGAAATGGCTCTACTGCCCAGACAAGGGTCTACGCGATGAAAGGGGCTGTTGCCGGTCGTGGTTTTCGTGAGGGGCAGCCGATGATGCTTATCCAAAATTCCAAGTCATGTCAGCTGCAAGATTCCGAGTTGGGAACCAACAGTTGGGCATCAGCTATGTGCCGAGCTTCTCCCAGGGGCGCCACATAAGTCAGATGTTTCAAACTTCTCACGTCCTACTTCTTGTGGAAAGCAAGGATGAAAGCCGATCGTGAAGGGAGTCTTATGCAATACCATAATGGTTTCCGATACACTTCGTAGATGCTGCTTCAGAAACTTTTTGTTTTAAGGTCACAAATTTCTGTAAAGGTCGAAACTGTGTGAGATTCGCGAGATCTATTCTATCATCTATGCGTTTACTTATTCGCAGCAAGTTGCTGCTTGGATCGCTCAATCCAAACGTCATCCAATTCACCCATGGTCAACACCCGCCTGGACCCGGGCTTACCAGCCTGAGCCCAAAGCTTCCCCCGTAGTAGATACGTGGGTGTGCAGCTCCAGGCGTGGCAGAAGCTATTGTTTCGTACATCCCCATACGGGCTGTCCCTGCAGTCATCCGGGTTGAAGGCCTCCCAGAACGTGTCTGCTCCCGCGTCTACCATCTTTCCCCAGTACCCTGTCATTGTCTCTAGACACTCGTCGATACACCCAACTGTAGCGAGCGCATCACACACATGGTGCCACAGGTAAGGCGTAAGAGGCTTGACGGCATCGGGGTGTTTCAACGAATTGAGCAGCGCTGTGCGGGCGACCTCCTGGGGGAAAGCACCCGAAAGGGCGAGCCACGATGCCGAAGCAAAGCTGACCTGCGATTTTGGCCCGGAAATAAAAAGCTGGTCTTTCGAGAGGAAGACCTTGGCACCCTCCGTCATCTTTGATACCATTTCCTCGTGGGGAGGTTCCTTGCCGAGTAGGCGAGCCAGGCGGTTAGTGGCTTTGAGGCAGTAAAGCAAAAGCCCGTGGAGTCCAGCGTTATGATCTAGTTTCGGTTGCCAGTCAAGGAACTTCCACTGCTTTTCCCGGGACTCGTCAAATGCATTTGTATCTGGATCAACATGCAAAAGGGCCTTTTTCAGGCAGCCTTGGACAGTTGGCCAGAGCTCCAGACCGGCTTCAACATCTCCTGAGGCTTCCACATAGTCATAGACCACGGATGCGAAGAGGGCATCATAATCAACGATATAATCCGACGATGGGGTAAACTTGGGGAACTCGAAGAGACAAGCAGGGAGGGAGTCATCTTCTCGAGGGATTGCTGCAAATTGATAGATGCAGCGCTTCACAAGGTTGAAATCCTTGAAAGTCTTGTAATTAGCAAGAGCTTGAAGCCGCAAGTCACCCAGCCAAAGTCGTCTGTCTCTGCGAGGGCCATCTTCGAATACCGTCTGCATACAGTCACGTAGCGTCATGAGGCTGACGTGATCTATGTTGGATAGCATATCGCTTTGGAACAAGGGAGAGTCAATCTTGACTTCTTGACCGATGGCGCTAACGCACTCGCAGGTGACATCGGAAAAGGCGACCTTGTATTTCGGGGATGTGTCGATAACCTCGACGCGGAGGTAGCGGAACGAGTAGCGCCGGCGAAGCTGGAGAATCTCTGGGCACATGTCGATGTTGATGACCTCGTCTGGAAGCCAGGACGTGCTGATCCACGTCCTGACATTTTCCATCCCGAGGGTAACATCGAGAGGGGACTCTCCAAAGGTCAAGCGCAGCCTACATGGCGCATCCATGTGCTCGCCGCGCGCATCGAGCTTCATCGAGACATATCCCACCATGTGGATGCCGAAGTCCAAGATGAAGTCATCCCCTTTTCCCCAAGACTGAGATTCAAACTCAGAGATTGTTTTGGTCACCAAGGATGGTTTGACGCCCCAGTATTGGGACTGATCCGCGTCAAACCGGATAACATGTTGGGGCGTCCTTGTCCACCGACGGAGTGCTGGCTTTAGATCTTCAGATTTTTTTGCGAAGGCGTGATTCCATCGCGTCTCTAGCGTCTTATCCTCCGTAAAGAAGTCTGTAGGGAGGTCTGCCATGGTGTCAATGAAGCCAGCGGGGATAGCTCAGGGTAGTATTGTGTTGTACGATCCAAGCCACGAGGGTGAAGATGCGGTGTTTGTGATTTTGAAGAGAGAGCTCGGTCCATCACATGTTCTCGGGGCATTGATCGCCGGATACCCCGTCATTCTAAATGTCTCTTGTGACAGGATACGGGGACCCCAATAATGGCCAAGCCAAATAAGATATTGGCCGCGGAGTATCTTCGCAGAATGACGCCAAAGATCAGGGCATCAGGATCGTTGCTCCACAAAGTCCCGCAGGACGCGACTCATTCAGTTCCACTTCTGCCTCCTAAATGGAGAATCTCCGGACTTGGCTTCGGTGATTCTTCGATTCTAACCCCGCAGCTGAAATGGTTCGGCTCCTCTCGACAACCAGCACCGTAACTACCCTGCAGGAGCTAAATTCTGAGAATATGGTGGCAACGGATGGATTTTTCCACTCTTCGAGACCATCGCGAATGAAACCAAGAATACAAAGTATTGGGTGGCTGATTTAGAAGAGTAACGCTCTCGTATGTGGCGGCGATATAGGCGCTGGATGTCTCCATCAGTCGCTAAAATGCCAATTTTTACGAACAATAACTACATTTGTCACAATTGTTTGACGATTGTCAAGGGGATAAGATTGCATTGGCGAATATCGCCTGGCTTAATTTCCAGCTGTCTACTTCTAGGCTAATTAACACTCGGAAGATCAAAAGGACAAGACAGGAGATAATTCATTTCTTCGTTAACAATTCCCAGCAATTTTGCATCGAACCCATGTATTGTCGATAAATCAACGCACCATGCGCTTCTCATGTCGTGAATCGGAGCGTTCACTCGGGCCAAGTTGCTTGGCGTGTCTCTCTTCATCTTCTTTGACTGTATGAAGAGGGTCTTGGGCGTGTTTTGGAGCCTGTGTTGCATACTAAACACTAAGCGTAAAAGTTCCAGACAGCGTTTGTCGTTTTTGAATTGCCTTTTGGGATGGTCCTTGATAATACGAGATGGCATACCTCGGCTTCGTCAGTAACTTAGTCTCTTGACCACCGGCAAACAATTGTCCGAGCCATCTCCGTCTCGGTAGACAAGTGCATAAAAATTGTGTGCCAGATATTCAGTCCAGTGCTCGTATTTTCCAGTTCTCCCTGTGAGCTTCTTTGTTGTCGAGTTGCTTCAATTTAAGACGCCCACGCGGTGCGCTAGTATACTTCAGCCGACGGCGCACAATTTGATGATCGTCCGAAGATCGTTGGATAAGCGCTCTTAAGTGTTCAAATCCTCATAAAAGAATTTCTGCTATGCAGTCGTCCGATTTCTAGACTAGCAGCACTAAAGGTCATAGAACAAGCACTCCACAAACGCGACTTCTTGTATGTATAGGTATTAGAAGCTAGGCTGTTTGTTTTCCTGGAAACAGTACGGTATTAAAGGAGCATATCCACCAGGCCACAGTCCATGTTCATAACCTTTTGCGGTTACATCAATTCAATCTCTTCAGTGTCACCTGTGATTCGTCAATGACTTCCAGGACGATAGCCGTTACGGCAAAGAAAGTAACAATGATATGCCGAAACAAGAGAGCAAGTCTATCAAATGCATGCAACAGGTCAAATCGTATTTACATAATGCATTGTTGTCTTATTGTTGTTGCGGTGGCACAGACCTCTGGCTTGGCTAATCTGTTGACACCTAAAGCGACACCACGGCTGTTTTCCTACGGTGTTAGGCAGACTCCTTTGTTCGTTGATGATACCATTTCACTTAGCAGGTGTATTATGTAATTGACATACTAGACATATAAATATCGCCGCTCCCTCTTCAAAAAGGCGAAAGATTTACTCTTTACCCCATCCCATTTGTTTCGACCCTGTGAGCTTGGTTCTTGATCCTCATATAGAGACTTTAAGGTTTCGCCTCAGGTATTCCCGTTTCTTTTATGTTGATCGCCGTAACAAGCCTCGCCAAGCGTGTCATAGTCTCGCCCTCAAGTTCCCTACCGCGCAATTTCAACATCATCCTGATTCGCAATGTCTCATAAGAGAAAACCCACAGGAGAAAAGGCTCGGAGCTTCAACAGGCCTTTTCTGTTCCTAGTACTTGCGAGCTTTGTCTTCTTCTTCATTGGAAGATACAGCGCAACAGGTAAGAACAAGTTCCCCTCTCTTTCCGACATTCGATGGCTAAATCCCCCAGGCAACGGGCAAGACGAAGTGCAATCTCATGAGCATGGGCCTTTGAAAACCCTCTGCTATATGTCTCGGAACCTACAAAGACACCCTGATTTTTTCTCTGCGCTGGGTCTAGATCCGTTCTCATCTGAATTTCTCAAGTTTCGTCAAGGCATGGGCACCGACGAGATGGTGGAGAATGTGCTTATGGACGCGTATGTGAGAATCCGGATGGAAGACATTCGGTACAACCCAGATATGTTGACAGCTACGGAAGCTCTACTCGATAAGCATCGAATGAGCGCATACTTGGGCTGGGTTAAGAATCTAGGTGCACAAGGTTGGAAAGTAAACTGGGAAATGCAATGCGCTGGCATTTGAATTCTTCGGATTTCTCTTTACTCATGGAATATTCCACATCAAATTGTAACACCAAGGTTGAGTTGATTGTACTGTCCTTAAACTTTAGTTTCTTCAATAGCAAATGATCAATTTCGGGATCTGGAATGAGTACTGCATCCACTCTACTGTGACAGGAACTGTCATTGCTAAGGCCGCTTTATGCTCCGGCAAAAGAAGCAGGGATGAACAAGAATTCTACCATTCAGTTTGACGTAACGCTACAGATGTCACATATAACCATGACAGTGAATGTCCGAGTGTAACAGTAAACTTCAGTCACACACCAAAAAATTACGCACGGCAATGAAACTCGCGTCTTTCCACAGAAATAAGTTAATCAGAAGCATCGTTATTAATATTTTACATCTACTCTCTGAGTCTCTATCACCGCTGCAGACCAAATCATTGAGCAAGATATCAGAAGAACCATCGACAGAAATCACATACGTGTGATTCGAAATCTGCAAAAGGTGCATTTCTATGAAATAAGCACACTTTGTTGTCTTTGAACAGCGACAAATAATCAATTACTCAGACTCTACATCTGTACGAGGTACCACTTCGGGGCATTTGGTTCACCGTAGCGTTGTTGGTAAGCCTTGATGTTCATCAACCCATACCTAACAAACCTTGGCTGTGTCATAGGAACTACAGAAAACCGAATATTCCGTCCAAATCTTGCATCACTCTCCCCAATATTTTCATTACGCCTGGTGGCTCTATCGAGCCAAACGGAGTAGCAAAGTCTTTTATGTCCACGCGGCGATGATACATCTATACTCCATATATCTTATGACGGTTCATTTCCTTCGAGACCTTTCACGCATCCTTGCCCAAATAGTGTCGGGAAATTACAAACACAATGCAACATTGTATCGGACTTCATCAGCCCCGGCCCCTCCACGTTTCAAGCAGATACTAAACCGTGGAAATGATTCCGTAAATGGTAGACGGCAACGATGCTTCAACTCCCAATCCCGCTTATCTAATTATCCTGTACTCGGTCATAAGTTCCGCAAAGCCTGTATACGAGTAAAAGACGTCATTTGTGGACTTCAGTCGACATGATCTGCTTTTCGGGTTGAATATTCCGAGTCCGAGGTGCCATCCGCAAATGTAACGTTCATCGAAATCACACTTGCCTATCTAATATCGGTCTCTTCGACCCAATCAGCTTCAGAAAAACAGCATCGGAATTTTCTACCTGAGGCCGAAGCCGATAGAACGGGTTTAAGATCCAAAATGTCACCGCCATAATGCGAAATTTGCATACAGCAGATTGTAGAGGTCCTAGCAAGGTGCAGTTCTACATTCGCAGGGTACTGTCTATAAATATAAGCCATCGAACCCTATAATGCCCTATAATGCATCTTGAAGCCATAATCAGTTGAACAGCGTTTACAAGGTAAAAGCGTTTTATCATCGAGATGATCTCCGATTTAACTGTTTCGCCGGCCTATTGGCTATTGCTCCTTATCGGGTTGGTAAGTTCATATGTTGAGACACATCAAAGTAGCCATTGACCGACATCATGGTCATCCCATAGGCCGTTGTCGGGGTAGCCTCCGTGCCAATTTACAACCTCTTCTTCCACCCTCTAAGAAAGTTCCCTGGCCCTAAGCTGAACGCTGCCACTCGGATCCCATACACCCGTATGATTAGCAGCGGCCAGACCCATCACAAGCTCCATGAGATGCATAAAAAGTATGGCGACATGGTTAGAATTTCTCCCGACGAGCTGTCTGTCCAAGGAGAGCATGTCTGGGACGACTTGATGGGTCATCTTAAACAGGGAGCCCCAGAGAACGGCAAGGATCCGGGCTTCTTTAGTTTTTCGAAATCTGGGAATAAAAGCATCGTCGGTGGCTCCCGCGAAGACCACGCCCGAATGAGGAGAAGTCTGGCCCATGGATTCTCAGCAGCTGCCATCCAGGACCAGGAACCCATTATCGCCAGTTACGTTGACCTACTCATCCAGAGGCTCAAGGAGCGCTCAAACAACGGGGAGAGTGCCCTGGATATGACATCTTGGTATAACTGGACTACTTTTGATATCATCGGCGACCTTGCATTTGGTGAAAGCTTTCGGTGCCTTCAAGATTCCGACTATCATCCTTGGGTGAGCCTAATCTTCAAGCGCATCAAATACACCAGCTTGAAAGTAGCGGCCTACCGTTGGGGCATACTATCAGACGTGGTGTTCCGATTCCTTGATCAGAGTCTTGCGGTTGCCGACATTACCCATGTGAATCTTATCGAAGAGAAGCTCAAGGCCCGAGGGGCGATGGAGACTATTAGGCCTGACTACTACCATGCAAAAGGGCCAGGTAGGAAGGTAAGACCTAATTTCTCAAGAATCTTCCATCCGGCATTCAAAAAGGCTCACGAATTTTCTCGACGCAAATACAGAGTTACAGTAATCTGGAACTGCACGCGACATCAGTGTGTTGATCACAGCTGGTTCTGAAACGACAGCAACCACGCTTTCCGGTGCCACCTATCTCTTGGGGAAGCACCCCGAGGTGCTTCGAAAGCTTGTCAAGGAAGTGCGCACCACATTCAAACACGAAAACGAAATCAACATGCACAGTGTACAGCGTCTGGAGTATATGCTTGCCGTTCTAAACGAGGCTCTGCGCCTGTATCCACCTGTACCTGGTGCAATCCCTCGCATGATGAATCCGGAAGGAGGGATTATCAATGGCCGATGGGTGCCTGGCGGGGTGCGTACAAGATTCAAGTCGGCAAAGCGTCGATTGATGGGGGATTTTGCTAATTATAGTCCGTTGGCGTGAACAGACCGTGGTTGGGATTCATCAATATCCTCTCTACTACAACCCGAACTACTTTCAGTCACCGGAATCCTTTATACCTGAGCGATGGCAAGATGATTCTCGGTTCTCCACAGATGCAAAGAAGGCATTCCAGCCTTTCTCTTTTGGGCCGAGAAACTGCTTAGGCAAGAAGTAAGTAGCAATGCGAGGACACGTGAACGAGCTGCGAGCTGACTGTCACTCCAGTTTGGCATATGCTGAGATGCGTTTGATCCTCGCCCGAATCGTATGGAACTTTGACCTTCACCTGGCCAAGGACAGTGATGGATGGATCGACAGGGGTGAGACATACTTGATCTGGAGCAAGCCGGCGCTTAATGTTCATCTCGTGCCGGCGAGTCGAGACTAAAGTCTTTGCAAGTACTAAAGCCCGAATGGTCACCATATTGGTTATATTGCCCTACTTAAGCGATGGTATTTCTCTAAATATCATAAGAGTGTGATTCAACACATACTCAGGAGGAACTCCTAAGAGAGTCTCTTTTTTTTTCCTTTGGCTGCTATAACCAAATGGTTTAAACATCACTTTTACAAATCTTGTCACATCAACAGGCGGGTCTTGGCTTGCTGAATGGTTTCGATTAATCTTACAAGGACATGAAAGTCATATCAGACACCTATTGGGCTGAATGAAGACACCAGCGCGTTAATTTGCTTGTTTCTGGGCTTATCAGCGCGTATAGTCCTTTGCCTTGCCAACCACAAAGACATCATGCGTTGCCGGGTATAAATCATTCCCGATAAGAGTTATGCCGCACGCCCCGTAAATATTCCGCTTTTGGTCTTGCTACTGGTGCATTACAGAAGAGGGGTTATTGTAATTGACGAAGGGCGCACGTCGCTTCCGGCCGGTCTACTTGGCGACGAAGACGCCTGGAAAGAAGCAGAAAACTGTACCATTCAGGCCTGGATTTCAGTAAATTAACCGATCCAGGTATGTATTCCTACAGTATAGCCGCGGAAATAGATACATATATATTATTTAGTTCCCTTGTTGTTTAATAGTCTGCTTGCCGGTCTCCATCTCAACAAGCCGAAGGAGGGGAGGGGGCTTATCAGAGCATTCAAGGGTATCAGTGCGGCCCGGTGCAACCCAATGTCATTAGGCATGAAGAAGTGCGCCCTTTGGAATGATATCTCCGTATCGGAGTAGTAAACTCATTAGTAATTTAACGGGCTGGCCCGCGGTTATAACTATAAATCCGGTAGAGCCTGTACTTAGATCGACCTCTCTCGAATACCTACAGGACTAATTCGGCGAGCCCTGCGGAATAGTATTGGACATTGGCTTTTTACATGCCATCATCTGAATTCCTCGGGCGACAAGATGGTCACGATAAAAACTTCAAATGAGCGGGTTCTGTGCGTGGATGATATCCGAAAGATTGCCACAGCTAAACTCCCACAAATCATCAGCGGTCAGTCTAGACATGTACACACTAGCATGGATTGGCACTGATTATGTTTTCGCGAAAGATTTCTATAACGATGGCTCTACGACGCAAGTCACAGTTCACGAGAACTCCAGCGCGTACTCAAAGTACCGCCTACGAGCGCGAGTCTTCGTTGATGTGTCAAAGGTAGATCCATCGACTACTGTGTTGGGCGAGAAGATAGATTTCCCTCTATGTGTGTCTCCCGCTGGCCTTCAAGCTATGGCTCACCCAGATGGGGAGCTAGCCACTGCGCGTGCGTGTGCCAAGCGCCGTGTTCACATGGGTATCTCCTCATTTGCGAACCACTCGGTGGAGGACATCCGCACGGCCGGACTCTCCGTCGGGCCCTTAACAAATGCCATACAACTATACACAATGCGGGACAAGGAGATGCAGCTGCGTATCATCCATCGTGCCGAGGCAGCTGGCTGCAAAGCCATATTCTTAACGGCCGATAGCCCTGTACTTGGAGTAAGGTATAATGAGGTCTACAATGACTTTCGGACACCGGATGGCTTGAACCTGCCGATGCTGGAGAAGACGTCCGAGATGATCCGTTCGCAAACTCATGACGACGGGTTTACCGCGTTCAATTCTGACTCGCATTCGTGGGAGAGGGAGATACCATGGCTTCGCAGGCACAGCAAGATGGAGATCTGGATAAAGGGGGTCCTGACTGCTGAAGATGTGCATCTCGCTGTACAGTATGGCTGCGATGGTATCATTGTGAGCAATCATGGTGGCAGACAGCTCGATGAAACACCCGCAACTGCCGACGTCTTGTTAGAGTGCGCCAAAGCAGCTAACGGCAAGATTCGGATTCATGTCGATGGCGGCATCAGGACCGGCACCGATATTTTCAAGGCGCTGGCTCTTGGCGCTCAGTGTGTGTGGATTGGACGGCCGATGATCTGGGGTTTGGCGGTAAGTGCTCTTTTCCATTGTCAGACTTGACCTGTTCTAAATTATACGTTCAGTACAATGGGGAAGCTGGCGTCACTAAGACGTTGGATATTCTTTACGAGGAGTTCAAACGATGTATGCAGCTGACGGGCTGTAACACCGTTGCTGATATTTCTCTTGCGTCTATCGGCGCGGTTCGCTTTGATGGGCCTTTGGCTAGACTTTAGTTTTGGCACTTCTTGGCCTCCATTCATTGCTGTTTGAAATCAATTCAGGTTATATTTATTGCAATTGTTCAGCTGTTATGATAGCCACCTCGAGTTCTCAGGGTTGGACAGATTGTGTCTCTGATGGCTCATACATGTGTGCTGTGTCAAGACCTATTTATCCAAAGTGCCCAGCTTGGATTAACAATGGAATTATGGTCTCAAGCGGATGGTGGAACAAGACTGGTTTTTCAATATCCTTCGCCTTCGACGGGGTCTTAGAATTGAGGTTTAAAAGTAGCCAAGATGAACGGCCGGGATTGCGCTAGGGATCGTAAATATCGACGTGATTCCATCTGTTGCAACATTGGTCAAATTTTATTTCTTTCAAGCGCTCTGAAAGTTCATCATCCGTCTCTGAGGTTAAAGACGGGAGGATTAAAGACGGGAGAGCTAAAGACGTTGGTAAGATGTCAATAGTCATTATTGACCTCCTCAGTCTAAGCGGCGAGTAAGACGGAAGGACTCGCGCCATTGGGCCTAGACTCGACCAGCGGATAGAAAACCCTTCAACTTCGACTGCCAGCAGAGGTACTCGTTGGAAATCGGCAGGGTCTTCTTGTATTTGTTCCGCAACCCGAGACAGCTCGTTATATTTCTCTTGTCCGAGATTCCGAGTACTTAAAGCTTGAGATTGACGATCCTCAGCCGCAGTTTCGGCAGCAAGCCTAGACATACGGAGCCACACACCACAGCCATCGGTCTGGCTAGAACAAAAGGTTACTCAGTCGGGCACCTCAACAATCACGACCTCAGACTTACCATTTTACGTTCGTGTTCTCCGGGGCATTATTGTTGATTCCACAGCGTGGACACACTCCTTGCATCATCTGGTCTCCAGTGAATATCATACTCATGTTGATCTTCATACCCCTTCGGAAAGATGCCTTAGGCGGGAGTGACTGGTTCAAGTCTGTACCTGTAATGTTCTCCTCAAGAGCATACTTTCCTTGGATTACCATTCTGTGCCCCTTAAGCTTTTCGAAATGATGCTGGAGTAGCTGCTGGAAGAACTATATCCTTGGTCAGAATAAAATGTTGACGGGGTTATGAAAATGATAGAAGGTGGCATTCCATCCCCGTACCTGCCAAGAATGAATCCATTCCGTCGGGAGTTCAAGCACAGTCCCTAGCGAATCCTCGAATAACACCGGTTTACCAAGAGTTGGATCTGGGCCATTGAAAAAGTTGGCATTGGACGCATGGTAGTGCTGATCAGCAGTGATTCGGTCGAGACTATGTTTGATTTCGCAGATCTCTGTAAGGATACCAGCAGTCTGTCCACATATGTCCTGTGCCGTTTGAGCGATACCTTGAAGCTGTGGAACTTGCCTCTGGACACGTTGTTCACAATCGTCCCCCTTTTCGGCAATGCGGACCAGAAATTCTTCGAAGTCATCCAGCTTTGATCTGATAGTTGTCGCGTCAGCGCGAGTAGCGCGTCTGTGATGTTAGTAAATCATGATGGATCTGCTTTTAGGGTGGTAGTAAACGAACTCGCCTGCCATTGTAATCAGAGTAGAGAGTTGCTGCGTGCGAGCTCTCAATCTCCCCATGGTTTCTTGGAGTTTGCTGCTCTCCATGGCACCAAACTGTAGCTTCCTAAGGGCATCCTTAGATGAGGAGCCAGATCGACCTGGTCGAAGGCTGTCATGATACTTGTCGTGTATTCTTATGAGTTCTTCCTGCATCACGGAACCACACTCATCGACGATAGGCTTGATAATAGTGAAAAGCTGGTCCATAAAGGGAGAGCTTTCTCGCTCCTCACCTCAAATATCACAACGACCTGCAGCGGAATCATCATCAGAAACTTGTATTGAAAGGCAGGTGAGACGAGATGCGTTCTGAGACCTGGGTGAGAACTTGGACTAAACATTGGACCTCGTCGCAGAACTCCAGATACTGTCTTCGGCTTCCGCTCTTATCGCCCAGCGCCCGGGCCAGGTTATTGCCAATTTTACAAACAGTGAGGATGTCGCCAAGACCGCCAAATGTAATGGCAGACCCCATTCTGAGGAAAGATGGTATGTTCGAAGCTGCAGAACTTTTCTTCTTCGGGTCTTTCAGCCGGGGCGACGAAATTATTTGATGGCGAAGTCAGACTGGATGCATGAGTCTAGAAAACTGCACTTCGACATGTTGAGATCAATTATGACCGCAGCAGCCAACCACGTGATAGCCTAAACAATCAAGTGACCATCACGTGCATAGCCCTCAAATGCATTTTGGTAAGTTGCCCCAACTGAAATTCATCATCAGTTCCTATCAGGCGCGCGGTGTTTTTAAATATGAGGGGAGTGGTAATGTTCCCTTGGTAACGGTGTCAACACAATGAAGCTAACATTTTGTCAACCGAACACTAGGTTCACTTTTGCTGTATAATACCTAAGAGAAAGAGAATAAAGTTCAACAGCAATAGAAGCTGCCAGAGCCCGACAACTCAACACAATGATTTGCTGTATAATAAATCTCTGTTAGCCTTGAAGATAATGTTAAGCGTGTAATCATATACAAGCCTAAGCGGCTGTGTCACAGCTAAAAGTATAGCCTCCCAACATTGCAGCCTGTTCTCTTACAACAGGTCTAGCCTGAAGGAAGGCAGCAAGGTCGACCACACATCAATCGCGCTTCTTGAAACGAGAAAAATAGGACAGGTTTGTAGCGATCTCTGGTCGTGATGGAAGACAGATAATTCGTACCATAACTGCCAACCACATTAGACACTACTACTTGACATGCTCGCTGCTGCCGGAGACTTGATTCAGTAGGTGTTAGGCAGCATGCAGTTTATCTTTCTTCAATGATCTATATGTTGAAAGGGAGGGTACGCGTACTCCTGATTTCTGATAATAAGTAACGAGAGAGACTTCGGATGATTTACTCAATCGGCCACCTGTCGTTGCATGTAAGCGTAGAAAAGTCTCCGCTGACCACGAGAGTTGTCCCGAGCCGAGCGAAAGTTGCCGGATATGTGGATACGCGAGTTGTGTCCAGCCTCCGCAGAGCCCGGAAGAGAAGCATAAGCAGTAGTAATGTGTATATATAACTAACGTGTTGTCCCTCTAAATTCAAAACGTATTATACTCACATTCAACTTTTTCAGCTCTGTATTACAGCTACAATGGCCTCTAAATTATTAAACCCGGTGACCGATGGCAGTATCGGTCTCCTCCGTATATTATTTGCTGGGGTATGATTCCCAGCTAACCCTAGCGGCGAGATCGCTAACAATCAATCTTCCAGGTAATCACATACATCATAGCAAAGATCGTACATGAATTCTTCTTGCATCCGTTACGGAAATACCCGGGGCCTCTATTATCTAGATTTACGAGGATTCCATACTGGATTGCCAACTTGACAGGCAACCAGGTTCGTCACATGCACCAGTTGCATTCGCGGTACGGGCCAATAGTGCGTTATGGCCCGAATGATATGAGCTACACCGATCATCAGGCATGGAAGGATATCTACGGCCACAAGAAGGACAGGCAAGATAACCCAAAGGACCAACGCTTCTACCCTCAGCCGGATTCAGGCGTCCATTCCTTAATAACAGCGAGTAAAGAGGATCATGCCCGCGTGCGACGAATGTTCGCCCTCGCCTTCTCAGACCGCGGCCTCAAGCAGCAGGAACCTCTATTCCAAAAGTACGCCGACCTCATGGTGTCGAAGCTTCATGAGCTTTCGACCACGGAGCAGGACCTGGTCAAGATCCTCAACTTCACTACCTTTGATATCATGGCTGAGTTGACATTCGGTGAGCCTCTTGGCTTGCTCGAGGGATCGAAGTACTCACCGTGGGTTTCCAACATCTTTCAAGCAATCAAAGCCGGTCCAGTGATGCAGATGGGACTCTACTACCCGCTCTTGGGCTATATATTGAAGTCTCTGGCACCGAAGAAGCTCCAGGAACTGCGTCGATCGCACGCGCAGCACACAATCAGCCGTGTCGACCAGCGTCTCGCCCGGGGATCCACACAGCCCGACCTCTGGAATCTAGTCGTGACCGACGAAGGCGAGAAGAAGCTCACACTGCAAGAGATGTACAATAACGCCGACGTGTTCATGCTTGCAGGTACCGAGACGACCGCCACGCTGCTCTCAGGTCTGACCTTCTATCTTCTCACCAACCCGGAGAAAATGCGAATACTAGTAGAAGAGATCCGAGGAGCTTTTGGTAGCACCGACGAAATGTTATTTGATCGTCTGGCAAGTTTAAAGTATCTTCATGCCTGTATCCAGGAAGGCCTGCGCATGTATCCTCCAGTTCCCTCGTCGCTATCACGAGTCGCACCAGGTCAAGGCGCGATCATATGCGATGGGTTTGTTCCCAATGGCGTAAGTGCCAACTGCATCATTCCAAGAATTGAACCACGTGAAGGTTGTATTTGATATGCAGGAGACTGACATTGCGGATGTGCACAGACAAGTATTTCAGTTCACCACACGGCAACATATAGAAGCCCGAAAAACTTCCGCAACCCAAACGCTTTTGTTCCAGAGCGGTGGCTAGGCGCCGAGGAGTATGGAGACGATCTGCGTGAGGCTCTCCAGCCATTCCATCTTGGACCCCGAAATTGTCTCGGCCAAAAGTAAGTTAAACTACTCTTGCACGCATGATGTGCAACAAAACTAAATAAAATTCCAGTATGGCATGGCATGAGATGAGGTTACTTCTCGCTCAACTGCTTTACAACTTTGATTTGGAGCTCTGTGAGGAGAGCAAGGACTGGTCCGATCAGAAGGTTTTCGTGCTATGGGAGAAGAAGCCACTCCTATGTAAATTAAAGCCGGTAAAATTATAGAGCCGGTGTTGCAAAAAGACTCAGATATACATTGGCTTTCATTGATTCCAGTTGACTCTTAGCCTACCGCTAGAATAGATAGAATGATCAACACAACTCTGAACAATCAGAAATGCAGCCTTGAGACCAGCGAATAATCACAGGGAAATATTTAAATGAGGCTTCCGCACCACGGCACGGCCCAAGCAGGGGACGAGTCAACTAACCCACATCTGGTAAAGATCTAATGCGTCGCGGTTGGATAAGCATGTTGCTATTATTGGCACGCGTCATCAAAACATTGCTCGACGCGAAGTAAATATGCTGCAAAGGAATTAGATCCCAAGGAAAATGACATCATTGACATTAGCTTGTCGCTTGCTGAAACGGTTTGTTTTACGTGCCAAACGTGTTTTCATAGGTGCTGTATCTGTCAGCATTGAGCAAATTTGTGTTAGCTCAGAATGTTGTTCAGATAACGATAGCAACGACTTCAGGTTCTACTAATGTTGTAGATGAAGTTGCAAAACATATCTTAATCTGACACCCAAGCTAATTCTTATGTCATTGAAAAGCTAATGGTATTTTTCATATTTTAATTATTAAGAACACTCATCAATCGAGATGGTGACATCTGCATCACGGGGAAGATATTTAGTATCCTTAGTGTATGTATAGGGTAGGTTGTCTTTTTGGAAAAATGGCCAAGGTCATTAAACTTGTTCCTCCGTCTACGTACTAAGATAGTCACTGAGAAAACTTGCGCGTTGAGCAATGATATCACAGTATTTCCACGGAATTCATTTCATTTCAGCTACAAATGCCATTAGCCAGTTCTGACTGGTCTTTGTTTGTGGACATAGGCATTTCGCGATATGTTTTAGCCCCGCACATGTCGTAAACGTGTTAATAATTGACTCTAGAGCGGATTAGATTAGGGATCTGATTTGGTGTCGCTCACGGCAGGGCGAATCGGACTTCCGGATTGGTACTGACGCGCCCTCGACGGTTTTGACAAGGATCCTGATTCCTGACTCGCTTGCGCCAAGATGTTCTTGGACGGACTCTGACGCCCCGCGGAGGAAGATAAGATATTCGTACCTGGGGTACGAGACTTGCCGAGGCTGGGAGAAATGGTGAAAATATGAACTGTAGTGAAAAGCAGTAGCATATTTCCGTTATCCAATTGGCTTCTATTGTAGTCTGAGGCCTGTCCCTTTTCAAGATCGCGCAGGGATCTCAGCCCGTACACAGCAAGATATCAACCATGGCACAATACCCGCCCCTAGAGAGCATCAGGAGCGTGTTGATTGCGAATCGAGGAGAAATTGCTGTCCGATGCATTCATGCATGCAAGGCAGTGGGAGTCAAGAGTTACGCAATTTATACGGAATCAGACAATGCCTCACTCCATGTACGCTTGGCGGACGAATCCCTGAGCTTGGCAGGTGATGGAACCGCTGGATATTTAGACATGTGAGTTGTGGAATTTGTCAATTATTTCTTAAGGTTATGGTTACTAATATGTATCACTAGTAACGACATCCTTCAACTTTGTGAAAGGCACAGCATTGATGCGGTTATCCCAGGCTATGGGTTTTTGAGCGAAAATGTCGAGTTTGCCAAGCAGGTCACAGATGCTGGCATGATCTTCATTGGGCCATCATCTGAGTCTATCACAGAGATGGGTTTAAAACACCGGGCAAGAGAGGTTGCTCAAGGGGCGAAAGTACCTGTAGTTCCAGGAACTGATCTCCTGGCTTCTGAAGCCGAAGCTCTAGCTGCTGCTGACACTCTGACATATCCTGTGAGTTGTCCGCGTAAGATAGCGCTACTACTGGGGTTTATGTTAATTTATGCTTGATAGGTAATACTCAAAGCTACGGGCGGTGGAGGTGGAATGGGCCTCAAAATCTGTCATTCTCCAGAAGATATCAATGCTGCCTTTTCAATGGTTAAAAACAGGGGCGCTCAATTATTCAAGAATGAAGGTGTGCTCCTTGAAAAGTATTACGCCCGCAGCCGTCATGTAGAAGTCCAGGTTTTCGGTAACGGAAGGGATGTCATTCACTTTGGAGAGAGAGAATGCAGCATTCAGAGACGCCATCAAAAGGTGAATATCGAATTCTCCGCCCAAAAGCTAAAATATCTAACTTCCAGTCTGGATAGGTCATTGAGGAGTGCCCAAGTCCTTTTGTGGAAGCACACCCTGGCCTTAGAGAAACCCTCACAAAGTGCGCAGTAAACTTCGCCTCCGCTCTCAACTATAAGTCCGCCGGCACTGTTGAATTCCTTGTGGACGACAATTCTGCGAAGTTCTTCTTCTTGGAAATGAACACCAGGCTTCAAGTGGAGCACGGAATCACGGAATTGTGCTATGGCGTGGATATTGTTGTGTTGATGCTTCGGCAAGCTGATCTGGAGAGGGCTGGGAAGGGCGGCATTCCCTCATCGGAATTGCTTTCCTTGCAAAAGCCGGGACCAAACGGTGTTGCCATTGAAGCTCGTATTTATGCCGAAGATCCATTCAAAGATTTTGCACCCAGCCCGGGGGTCTTTCAGGAGGTCTTTTGGCCCAATGATGACGGCGTACGGATTGATACATGGATTCAATCTGGCCAACACGTTTCTCTGCATTATGGTATGTGCAGCTCAAAGTTTTGTCTACGATGGATTTCTCAGCGCTAACAGTTCTACTTAGATCCACTGATTGCAAAAGCCATGGTTTATTCATCAAATAGAGATGAGGCTACAAGGAAAATGATAGATCTATGCTCGCGCCGTATTATGCTACGAGGCCCCACGACGAACCTTGACTTTGTGTCGGCTATCCTATCCTCTGAAGCATTCAAGTTAGGGGATACATTGACGAATTTCCTTGACACCCGATTCAAATACCAGCCCTGTGGAATCCTGGTATTATCGGGGGGCTCGCATTCACTAATCCAAGACTTTCCCGCAAGAGCTTCGTTAGGTCATGGTATCCCCAAGAGCGGGCCCATGGACAGCCTCACATCGCGCATTGCAAATCTTCTGGTTGGAAACCCACAGGGAACGGAGGTCGTTGAAATCACTCTTCTAGGCCCCGAGCTGCTTTTCGTATCAGCTGCCGTCATTTCAGTCTGTGGGGCCGAATGCCTGGTTACTGTTGATGGAAAAGAGCGACCAATGTGGTCTTCTTTCGTCATCGAGGAAGGGCAAAAACTGAAAATCGGTTCAGTGATCGGAAGCGGCTGCCGCGTATATCTTGCTGTTAGGGGAGGGTTTCCAAATATTCCGGTTGTGTTTGGGTCCAAGTCAACAACTCCAAGTCTGAAGTTCGGTGGTTGTCAAGGCCGGGCACTTCAACAGGGTGACTTCTTGCAAGTGCAGGAAACGAGTTCACGTTGGGCACAAGAAACACAGGAATACATCTTACCGGTGGTTCTGAGGCCAAATATGGACGTAAGAGAGATCTACGTTTTACAAGGACCTCATGATTCCGACGAAATCATGACTGCTGAAGACCGACATATGCTTTATAAAACCGACTGGAAGGTTGGCCATAATTCCAGTAGAACTGGGGTCAGGCTGCTAGGGCCAACACCAAAGTGGGCGCGTGAAACTGGAGGAGAAGCTGGATCACACCCCTCAAACTATCTCGAGTACGTGTTGAGAGATTCAAATGTCTAATATCTAGACATAAATTGATGGTGTGCTAACTTTGTGGTAGTTATGGCTACCCCTCGCCAGGGGGGCTTAACTGGGGCGGCAACTCGAGCATTATTCTGACGGCAGACAGCCCTAATTTTGGGGGACTCGTCTGTTCAACAACCGTCATATCAACCGAACTATGGAAATTAGGCCAGCTTAAGCCGGGAGAGTCCTTCCGCATGACACCGGTCACTTTGGACTCTGCCGTCAGTCAGTTCCATCGGATAGAAACGTATTTGGCAACAATTTCCCAAATTATATCCAAATTAGCGACAAAAGCAGCTGTATTTGATTTGTCACTCCCACGAGCTGATGTGGGAGGCCATACCTCTATCCTCAAGACTGTGAGGCCATTACCAACAGGAACCTTCGACCCGAAAGTCACCTATCGGCAGGTAGGTCAAATTTGAATTTGCGAAACGGATGTTGATGCTAACCTCCCTTTCAGGGAGGAGATAGATTTTTACTGATTGAGTTTGGAGAACAATCGACAAATGTCGTGACAATAGTCCGGATCAAGCTCTTGATGGAAAAGCTCCATGCTTTGCCGGACTTGGATCTTCTTTTAACGCCACATGTTGGCTCATTGACTGTCGAATATAATCCCCTCAAGATCTCGCAAGCCGAGTTACTGAATCGAATCCACGAGATCGAGTCCAATCTCGAAATGACGTTGGATTTTACCATACCCTGTCGTGAGCTTCACATACCTCTGGTCATGGACCATCCCGACATTCAGGAATGCATCGGGCGATATATGACAATGGTCCGAGACAAAGCAGCCTATCTTCCCGACAACCTGGAATACATTCGAAAGTACAACGGACTTGACAGTCGCAGACAAGTTTTCGAAATCATACTGGAGACACAATACATCATTGCTGCAGTTGGATTCCTGTGCGGAACCCCGATATTCTTTCCCCTTCACCCCAAGGTCCTCATGGGCCAGAAATACAACCCTACAAGAACAAGCACACCGGGAGGCACGATTGGCCTTGGTGGATCCATTTTGTCGGGATACTCACTTGAGCAACCTGGAGGATATATGCTAGCGGCAAGAACCCTTGAGATGTGGGACACTTTCGGAACAAAGCCAGGCTTCACAGCTGAGAAGCCCTGGATTTTCGAGCCCTTTGACAAGGTCAAGTTCTACGAGGTGGGCATCGAAGAGTATAATTCTCTTGCTAGAGACTTCTTTGCTGGAAAATACCAGTGGCAAATCTCACAGTCAACATTCGACCTTCGCCAGGTATACGACTTGTTTGAGAAGTCAAAGACGGATCCTGATGTGGTCGAGTTCAAAAAGCGACAGAAGGAAGGTATGGCTGAACAGGACAGGTTAGAGGGAACCCTGTACGATAAATGGCAGGCAGATGAGCTTGCCGAAGACTCTCTGGCAGCTACAGATTCAAACGAACATGGTAACGAAAATGCAGTGGCCATTTCATCACCGATGGCTGCAAACGTCTTCCGGCTTCATGTGAAGGCTGGAGATAAGCTTAAGGAAGGACAGGTGGTTGCGATATTGGAAGCAATGAAGATGGAAGTGAAGGTACATGCCCCGAAGGAAGCAGATGGCCTCTGCGTGAGTGCGGTTCTGAAGAAGGTAGGAAACATTGTTAATGCAGGCGAAAGGCTGATGCTATTCACTTTGGTGTAAAGAATATGGAGCAAGTCTAGCACCGAGTTTTATTTACGTTTATTCTATGCTTGTGATATTTATTGTTAAAAATCTTGATTGTAGGTTGTTTCCATGTAATGAGTGGAGCTTAGATCTTGGATTTAGTTGCCTGACTGCTCGCCTTTGCTTCGATGTCTTCAAGTTGTCTCAGATGTGGATAACTCCAAGAAATCTATGTCAGGGTAAATGACTCTTTCTATTTACTTGTCTGATTTTTCCGGGTCCAAAACGTGCATCTTCGGCTTCGTTTTACCGTTAACCTATTTACGCATCTTTCAACCGATGTGGAAATCTCTCCCTCGCACACAATATGGAATGCAGAGTAACCTTATCGCGCGCTAAAACGGCAATAGGCAACCCGTGACGACGCTACACCAGGAATGGGAGCTGGAGCCACGGTACAGATCAATGACGGTCCACGGAGATCTATCCCCGCATCAGCATCCCCCCGCCTTAGGTGATGAGGTCTTGACGCTCTCGGCTAATAGCCGTGCTCGAGCTCGCATATAGGTTGAGGCTTTGGTGACGTGGAAGAGTCATGTGGTCTAGCATACCTCGGAATCTCCCTGCAAATTATCGTTTACTCAGCCTTGGATTACTAAAGCCATTGTTTGTCATTCCTGTGTGCCATCTCGCGAGTCAAAGACTCAATCGCTCACACGCTATAGCATCATGGCTGGATACTGTAAAAAGGTTGAGATCAACTGCGATATGGGTGAGGGTTTCGGAAAATGGAAGATGGTACGTCGTGCTGTGATTTATTTCGGTTTGTTGGAGCTGACATGGTCTGTTGTGAATTTTGTAGGGGCCAGATGAAGATCTCATGAAACTGATGGATTATGCCAATATCGCCTGTGGATTCCATGCTGGAGACCCTACAACGATGATCAAGACTATCCGACTTGCGAAAGAGCACGGGGTGAAGATCGGTGCTCACCCCGGACTTCAAGGTATGCTGAACTTCAGTTTTTTCCAACAGGCAAATATCCCAGATTCTCGTTTCAATTATGAGCACTTGTTTGAGGAAGAGTTGAAAGAAGTCTAACGGAGAATATAGATCTGTTTGGCTTTGGTCGCCGGAAAATGGAGATACACCCTGACGATATGTACGCCATGATCTTATATCAAGTTGGGGCACTCAAGGCTATGCTAGACGCTGAAGGAGTGCCCCTGAACCACATAAAACCGCACGGTGAGCTTTTCTTTTACATGCAGAGGGATTTGGAAATTATGGACGCCGTGTTGAGGGCGTGCTCCGTATTCAAGGTGCCTGTCTTTGGCTCCAAGGGAACCGAGCATCAAGGGGCGATGTGCGAAAAGTACGGGCTCGAATTTGTTGAAGAAGCATATACCGATTTGCAGTACAACAAACAAAGAAAGCTTCTTCCGGCATCCGAGAGCAAGATGGCTACCGTTGAAGATATCTATGCTCGTACGATGTCTATTGGGTTGGAGGATGAGGTGCAGGATAACGAAGCGGGGAAGCTAACATTGGGATTCAACGGCCAACCGTTTATGTTTTGTATTCACTCCGACATGCCTACTGCCCTGGAGAACGCGAAGGTATGTAGAAAGGGCGTAAACGAGATAAATAGCATTAGGGGATGGAAATAAAGGTGTCGCTTATGGAATAGCTTCTAAACTGCCTGAAGAAGTAGGCTGATGCTATTAAGTAGGAATCTTGTATTAGACAAACTAATCTATCAGCTGCATCTATTCTAGAACATGAAATAGGTGCTTTGTTTATCCAGCTCTCGAATGTATTTTTCCCGAGGTGTACACCACGACAGGGTATCGTCACTTGCAATCGAATTCCCCACTGATGCGGCATTGTTCCAAATCTTCTCAGTGTATTCCATCATATATTCCCTGGACCGGTCACGATATACCTCCATCATCGCGGCGTGCTTCCGCCGTACCCAATCTCTTTCCTCCAAAGTGGTGGCCTCGCGCGCAGCCATATAAAAAGGGAAAGGAAGTGACGAGTCGGGACCACAACCGGGTTCGAGTTTATCCATGATCTGAAATAAATGCCTCCGCACAAGTTGTACCCGTGAGGACTTGGTGGGGTCAAGAAATAGCCTTCGAAGTAGAAGTAACTGGGCCGTCCAGTAGAAACACTCGCAGACAATGTCTAGAATAGAAATATCGCTTAAAGACATGGGGGATGGTTGTGAAGACGGTGATGAAGATGAGGCCTGCGTTGCAGTTTTGGGCATTGAGGCACCGCGGATCATAGAGTTGTAGTACTTGTGACCCCAAATGCGCATCTCTGTTTCTAGCGTGTATGCCTTGGCCTGGACCAGGTCATGTGTGGTGCTGCCATCCAGTAGATCGGCACTGAGCACAGCTATCTCAGCCAGAAAGCAGAGAACGCGCTGGTCACATCCATGCATCTCCCGGAACACAGGGTCACCGTAATCCAGCTTCTCGTTTTCCTGGTACATGAAAAAGTCAAATGAGGCCAGCGGCCGCCGGAAACGCAGATGGGCATGAACAACATCGACCATAGCAAACCGGTTCACGAGAGTCCTCGAAAAGATTGAATCTGGAGGACGGCAGAGATATCCCAGGTCTTTGATGAAGTGAAGTGCGCATTTCAGATGCATCTCGACGTTGCCCGCACCGGTCATCAGTACTGAGGAGGTTTGCATCATGACGGCGGCCAGTGCAATCTCGGTTGCTGAGAGTATGGAGAACACGCCTCCCTGCAGAAGAAGCTTGTCGGGCGACTTCCCTATGTCGCTATGACGGTCTCTGCTCTCCTGTAGTGCGTTGAGAGCGGCCTGTAAGGAATGTAGGGCTCGACTTTGGCGTGACGAGAGCACACTTACGTTGCTCCGGCCGCAATTGTGCATGTGAGCCGTGGCAACCGATAGTATCCCATGGAGGAGCACTGGGTGCGAAAGAGACACCAGCGCTAAATTTCTCCATGGATTTTTGGTGCTGTCATGAGCTGGTATACATGTACAAACTCTCTTGAAGACTGATATCAAGAGCTGGTTAACTTGGGTTGAGAGAAATTGAGCAGGTAGTCTTACAATAAGTAAATGCTATTTCTTCTCCCGGGCTTTGGAAAATTTGAAAGAGGAGGTTACTGAGCGTGTTATCTATGACCCAGGAGGTGGAATTAGTAGGAGATGATGGTACATCTGAGTTGTCGTCAAGTAGGACCAACGAGGCATCGCTGTGCTCAGGAACTATATTCCTCGAGTCTACCAAACATTGATCCTGGAGACTCTCGTGACTGGCTTGGCCTATATGGTCCTGATCATTCCCATAAGTACTATCAGTCGTAGACCAGACTTCATGACCTAGCTCAAAGTGCTCTTCATTGGGCATCATAGAGTGGGAATGGAGGTCTCGATGAGCACTCCGAGTGGTTTCGACACCATGGCAAGGTGAAGCAGATAATGTATCATGGAGTGTTAGGGAATATTCCTCGCTGTGTAAAGCACGGCCCAAAGGCAAAATGAGATCCTCAAGAACATAGCTAGAATCGCGTCTCGGCTGTGGTACGACGCCATGTTGTTGTGAGTGAGATGCCCCAGGGCCATGGTCAGATGTGGAATCTATGGCTCTCCACGGAGGTGAAGCAGGCTCTGAATCACGACAAAGTGTCGGCTCGGATGATTGAGGCAGACTTGCCGGTGATGCAGCGTCCGGGGCAGGCAGTGGAGACCGAGTGGGAGTAGAGCTCGCTCCAGGTCGACCGCCTCGCTTCACAACCCTGGAGCCTTTCGCATCCTTGTGGAGCTTTGACGTATTGCTCACGGCTGTCCATCTCAAGGGGATACTGTAGTCGCATTCAAGACCGCGTATCTGGCAAGCCTGGCATTTGGGCTGACCCTCATCGCATTTTCTGTGCTTCCGGCGGCAGGTCATGCAACCTTGATGCACCTCATGTTAGAAAAACCCCATCAAGGCTTGCGCAATCCAAAATTGGGGCACTAAACGAACCAGAGCGAGATCGTAGACCTTGGTTAACGGGTTCCATCGTTGTTGTTGGATCACAAGCAGCAGAGCAGGGCACATGTCCCCACACTCCGCGGTGATCTCTGATGCCTAGCTCTCTGTAAGTGTTGAATGTTTGAGCGAGGGTTCCAAAAGGCAGGCCGTATCGGACTCTGGCAAGGTCGGCAGAGGCAGATGAAGCTGAATGATGATTCCCGCATTCATTGGGGGGCCGAGAACTGGCGCATCGTCATCCGTTATCATGGATGGTGGATCCTTTCCTTTCACTTATCATCCTCCTAGTACTGTAGGAGTATGGCTCGCTTGGCTCGCCCCGTTCTTTGTGCGGGGTATCACGGAGTGCAGGGCATTTCGGTGTTGGAGAGATAGGATCGGCTTTGTTCCGATGTATTCTGTGTCTGTTGTGTATATTCAGATTTGGTTGGAGTGTCAAGGAGTTGTTTCAAAATTATAGCATAGAATTGACCTCTCTCTCGAGATTGGTAGCTGAATACACCATACCGTGTCTTGAAACTGGTGAAAAGAAAGTATTACTATGCTCTACACTTGTTTCAAACAGTCCATCACACTCCCTGTTCCAAAGCAACTAATCGACGCATCATTCATAGATGCTTCTATCAAATATCCCGTTACCACTTTAGGATAGGCTTTATAATCTGTTTTTGCGAATTAGAAATATGGATGCAAAAAGGAGGCCACGAAACTACCTTGCCGTCTCGAGTGTCTTGAATACACTCGTCAAAATTGGAAACCTCATAAAATGTGCAGAGCTTTTCCAACGGAAAGTTTCCAGACCTGTGAAGTTCTATCATCTCAGGTATAAACTGTTTTCCTCATGGTCAACAACTGTGAATCTTACTCAGTAGATTGTTCGGTTTTAACTTGCCTTTGTAGCCATAGAGTCTCCTTGACATATCCCACGGATCGTTTTATTCTCATGTAGTAGTTTCATGGGGTCTATTTTCAAAATGAAATCGGGCTTAGGAACACCCACCACAACCGCACAACCACCGCAGCACACACACTCCAACATTTTCTCCATGAACAGAGAAACCCCAGTGCATTCTAAAACATAGCGAGCCCCACCACCTGTGATGGAATGAATCTCGCGTATGAAATCTGGAGTGTGCTGGGTATTGATCGTGTGCGTGGCACCTAACTCTCTGGATATCGTGAGCCTCTCCTCTATCTGGTCAATTGCAATGATTTGTCGAAGGTCAAGATATTTGGCGGCCATTATCGCAGCAACTCCAACCGTACCTGCGCCAAAAACCACAAGAGAGTCGTCGGTAGTCGGTCGAAGGCTGTTCAGAACCGTACCAGCCCCTGTTTGAAAACCGCAACCCAAAGCTGAATATACTGCGAGGTCCTCAGGATAGGGGCAAGGGATCACCGAATACTTGCTCACCACCGAATGGTTAAGGAATGACGACTGCCCAAAGAACTGGCTCACAAGCCGCCGTCCATCCTGTAAACGGGCCGAAGTGGTCTTGTCAGTGAGCCGTCTAGCTCCCAGATTAAGTGCTTCAAAATTTACACAACACGCGGGGTGTTGAGAATTGCAGTTACTGCAGCTTCCACAGTGATTGAAAGACAGAATGACACTGGTCCCGACTTTTAGATTTGTATCCTTCACTGACGAACCGACTGCTCGGATTACCCCAGCACCTTCGTGTCCGAGCACAGCAGGGAATTCGAGGATGTAATCATATGCACCATTCGCACCGATGAGATCCTGATAGCGTTAGATTTGATCAACAGGGAGATAGTAGAGTCAAGAGTTGCTAGACGGTGCATTGAAAAAAGAGGTCCATAGGCATTATCTCATTATTTTTTCACTTACTGTATGACATATGCCGGAATACTTCATCTCCACCAAGACTTCGTCTGGGCGCATATCATCGAGAACCACGGGCATGAGCTTGTAGCCAGCCTTTGACGCCTCGGTCACAAGACCTCGAGTTTGCAAGGGTATGGTAGCCATCTGCACAGGAAGCACCTATACACCACGGAAGACTAAAATGTGATAAAACTGCTGCCCAGTGAAAGCTTCGAGTTCATGGGCAACCTTGGATTGTGATGGATCCTAGCGGATACTGAGACCTGTAGTCCCCCGTAAGAACTCCCTATGGCCGACTGAAGGTAGTCTCATGACTAGAAAGTACCCCAGCTTCGCTCTTTACAATCGATCGGTTCATGACATGTGCCGGCCATCTGTGATCCGCGGAAGACGACCCGAGGGGTGCTCCACCATTCAGTAAAGCTATGGCCGTAGACGGCAATTGTAATCGCCCTGCCTACTTTGGACAAGTCTCGACTCCAATTTCTAGCTTGGGTATGTGGAATACGTTGCCCAATCGTATGCTAGCGCTGGAGATAAGCAACTCTCGCGTTGATGCTGTTCCCCAGAGCCTAGAAGGTCAAGCCTGTAGAAGTATCTAGCCCCCTTGAGCGGATAGCGCAGCGTTTATGTTGATTAGCCATCGTTATCAGCACCAGTCTCAAGACAGCCAGTTTTCCCAACCCCGAGCACTGAGAAGACGCCTAGATTGTGATCTGGGGATGGCCGAACTAATGAAACTTCAATGAAATTTGAAGATAAGCCTATTCAGCTACATTTGGCAATATTTACTTTATATTTGACACCAGCATCCGATCTTGTGGCCGCTCATCAAGGCACGATCATAAGACTTTTACAAACATTCGAAATTCTCTTCTCTCAAGGCGCAACAGCCTCTCATCATGGCAGATATCCCAGTTCCCGGCACCGTGCAGCTGGTCGATGTCACGGGCACATCGACATTGCAACATGGAAAAAGCGAACATGACATTATTCTCGTTCCCCAGCCGACGAATGACCCTAATGATCCTCTCAATTGGTCGCCGATGCGAAAGCTCAACAGCAGTGTATGGCAACAGATCTGGACCTTCTTCGCCGCCATGGTCATCAACGGACTTACACCTGCATACCTCCTGATCCAAGAGGAGACTGGAATTCCGATTGGTGATCTGAACACTGGGAATGGCTTGATGTATCTCTTCTTTGGGTTTGGAACACTCCTTACACAACCCTTTGCACTAAACTTTGGCCGTCGCCCTGCTGCTGTTATTTCATTCTTCATCACCTGCTTCCTGGTACTTTGGGCCTCCTTCATGAACACAGTTGCCGAGTGGTATGCAAATCGTATCCTGATTGGCATCTTCTTTTCAACTATCGAATCTCTTATCGAACTCTGCGTTACCGACACCAAGTTTACGCACGAACGAGGCTTCCATATGGGCTTTTACACCTGGTCTCTGTTTGGCGGTGCATTTTTGGCTCCAATCCCTGCTGGCTTCTTGGCAGATGCCTTTGGATGGCGTTGGATCAACAGAATGTACTTTATCGTGGCTATTGTGGTCACTGTCGGCATCTTCTTTGGTTTCGAAGAGACCATGTTCTATCGCCACGACACCGTCAACGAGTTCCGAGATGCTCAGGCGCACGGCATCACCACGACTTCTCCAGAAGAAAGCACCAAGAAAGAGGCCGATAATACAACGCCCAGCCAGTCTGAAACAAACATGGGCGAGACTTACGTTAAGCGCAGTTACGTCGAACGACTCAAGCTCTGGGGCCACCGAGACCCTCAACAGCCCAACAATTTCTTCAAATTCATGTTTATTCCCATCTATCTACTCAGATACCCCAGCATTGTGTTCTCTGGTCTACTTGTGGGCAGTGTTCTAGCCTGGTACAATGTGCTCCTGGGTACCATGACCTCCGTATTCGGCGGCGCTCCGTATCATTTCAGCGCAAACATGATCGGCCTCACCTACCTTGCTTGCGTGATCGGCACCAGTCTGGGCTGCTTCATTGCTGGATGGTTGAATGACAACCTCGCCACTTGGGCAGCGCGCAGAAACAACGGTGTCAAGGAGCCCGAGGCTCGTCTCTGGGCTGCTCTTGTTCCTTTGATACTTCACCCAGCTGGGTGTATTCTCTATGGCGTTGGTGCCGCGAATGAGATTCACTGGATTGGGTTGTGTGTTGGTATTGTGCTGGTAACTTTATCTATTGTTATGGGTGCCACACTTGCTCTCAGTTATACTATTAATTGCTATAAGGAGCTCGCAGGTGAGGTTATTATTACTGTTATTCTAATTTAAAATATTATAGGTAAGTCTATAATCTAGTATTTATTTAGTATTATAAGAAACAGAACTAACTTACTATACTTAAGGTTTTACTTTTAGATATACTATTACGCCAATAGTCACCACTCTAGGCCTCTAGAATTCCTTCTATCTAGTTGCTTTTCTCGGCATAGGACTTACAGGCTTATACTTTATTATAATCTAGTTCGGAAAGAGTATAAGGAAGAGTATAGCTAAGTTATACTAGACTTTAGTTAAGTAGTATAGTTTTAAGGCTCATTAATATAAATATCTCTATAACCTTTAGGTCTCCGGCTTAATAAGTATAGTTCTTATTAATATTAATAATTAGTATTTCTCTTTAATATTATATAAATAACTATATTTCTTAGATAAGAAGCTATTTTAATTTTATTTAACTTATTCCTAAGAATACTAATATTAAAGTATAGGCTTTATAACCTTAGCTATTACTCTACTTATTTTATAATACTTATTATCCTCCCTTTTATAGATCCTATTTATTTTATTATAGAAGATATTAATTTATTTCTTTAAAAAATCTTTATTTCTATATATAAATATATAGTTAAATATAAAAGTATATTTCATATATTATTCTAAGAATAGAGCTAATATCTTACTATCTAAAAACTTCTAGTCTTCCTTACTATTACCTAGGGCACCTGCCTAGTAACCCTATATACTAAGGATCACTACTAGAGTAGCTCTACCTAGAGCTATACTTACCACCTTAAGTTTAAAATCCTCAGGTGTAAAATATAAGTCTATTTCTCTAGGGGCTATAAGGACCTTAGCCTTCACACTACCTAGTGCTTTCGCTAAGTCCCTATTATATTCTAGTAAGGCTAATATATCACTAAGCTACCAGGTCTAGAGTATAACTAATAGATTATTAGGATTATTTAATAAAGCCTAGGATTCCTAGAAGTTAATTAGGAAGTTATCTATATTAGCTACTCTAAAAGCCTCTGTATATCTCCTCTTATAATACTAAGTCTAGCTAAAACCCTAACCCATATAGACCCACCTGAAGGCTTTAAGACTAGCTTCCTTTTATTTATTAATCTAGGGCCTATAAGATAGATATTTCTAGCCTTTACCTATACCTTCGCTCTATCCGCCTTAAGCAGTAACTAGTACACTCTTTACACCCTTAAGGAAGATATTATTATAGATCGCTATCTTAGCTAATACGTAAATAGGCATAATAGCATCTATAAATTTAGGATATTATATAGCCCACTAGTAAGCCTATATCCCGCCTATTAAATATCCCACTATAGCTTTAAGATACTTTAGGCTAAGCTTCTCTATCATAAGCCTATACTAAGTACGTATATTATCCTTATAGGTAATAACTAGGAAGTCTTCTTATAAACTTAGTGTATTAGATAGTAAAATACTTTCGTTATTACTAATAAGCGCTAGTATAATAATAAAATACTTACTTAGGTTTAAGGATATATACATATCCGAAATAAGTCTAGCTAAGTTATTAATAGCTAGTTCCGCTCTTTAGCCTTCCATATCTATTTCTAGCTACTTAGTTCTTAAGGGCACTTACACCCTATATAAAATATTAGGTTTAATATTACTAAGTTCTAGCTATCGCTAAAGGTCTTATATACTATAAAAGCACTTAGTAATAGTTTTCTAGACTTAAGCTTTAAATCTCCTAAGTAGAAGATTTAAATACTATCTCTTTTTAGAACCTATTTCATAGTAGAAGTTATAATGTATTTAGATACACTTATTCCTTAAATTATATAAAGATATTAGATAACTTTAGTATAAGATAAGTAAAGCTATACATATTCTAAAGCTACTATAATATACACCTATATAGTTAATCACTTAATACTTATTAAAGACCTTTATTAAGGGGTTAGTGTTTACTCCCTAAGTAGAATAGTAGGTATTAGATACTGAGTTAGATTAGGGTAGTAGCTTTAATTAGTGTTAAGGGGGGTAATAAGGAAGAAGGAATCTATCTATTTATATAATAGTAGTTCTTTAACTTACTTAAAGTAGTAAAGCGATTCACCTACCTTTAAACTAGCGTTAAGATAGACCCCACACTTAACTCGCCTCTATAGGGAAGCTATAATAATAAGGATATATCTTAATCTAAATATAGATAACACTAGTAACTATTAAGGTTATAGCTAAGACATTAAGATTAATACTACTTCAAGATAACTTTAATAGCCTATTAAATACAAGAGTAGCCCAGGTTTCTTTATAGTATTCATTCTATTAACACCTTAATAAAATGCCTTCTACTATCCTAAAAGCAAACTTACCTATTAATAACTTTTCCTATTTCATGAATTTAGAGGGTGAGGAGAAGTTAAAGGCTATAACTAAAATAGTAGATACTTTCAAGACATATAGCTTTATTTATCTAGTAAATCATTCTATCTTAATAGAAAAAACAAAGACTCTCTTTAACTAGGTAAAAACTATAAGCCTATATTACCCTACATTATATAGAACAGAGATAAGAAGTACTAATAGATTATTCAGAAGGAGATATCTAAGATATAACTAACCTTTATATATAGAGTAAGAAGTTCTTTTATCTATTAGATGCTAAACACATAAAGCCTAAGCTTTTATACCTAGCTACTAACCTAAAGTAGTCTAGATTTATTATATATAGCTATACTCCTATTAGAGTAGAGAAGTTATTATAAAATCTTAATAATCAGGGCCTAAAGTCCCTTAGAGTTATCCCGGATTCTAAAGATATATTTAAGATAGGACTTGATAAGGGGGTTAATTAGGAACATAAGCTAAATAGATATCTACTAGATGCTATTATCCCAGGATTTTAAGATTTTACTACCTCCTTTTTCTAGGAGGCCTATAAACTCAGTATAGATATACTATAATATATAGCTATTAGGCTCAGACTTAATAAGAATTACTTTATAGGCTACTACAAGGATACTAATAATCTTTTCCACCTAATCAGATACCTAGCAGTTAAACGAGCAGTAATAAAGGCTAGCATAATAGCATATATAATAGCCCATACTAACTTCAGATCTATTACTATTCTATTTTAAGATAATATAGGCAGGCTTAAAGTTAAGGATCCTACAAAACCTAGCATATATAGTAGGTTATTATCCTCTATACTCTACTAGGAACTAGCTAACCACTCTATCTCCTAGTTATTACCACACTAGTGGAAAGCTCTATAATTATAAATATAGGTGATTTTCTAATATAATAGTAAGTTTCTTAATACTAAAACGACTATCACTATTTTTAATTACTAAATATATTTACCAGGTTAAATAATATTCTTAAGTCTAACCTATACTATATTGTAGAGCCTCTAGCAGATCAGGTTCTCTCTAATAATATTAAAATCACTAAAGAGCGCTTTTCTATCCCGTTCTTTATTTAGGCTAATCATAAGAAGGTAGTTTAATACATTAAGGAGCTTAAGAGCTCTAGTGCTAAATACCTGCCTATCTTAGCTAAGGAGTATCTTAATATACAGTAAAAGGTAATATTTAAGAAATTCTAATCCGCCTAATGCCGCCTCTAATATAATATTATATTTTTAAACTATATTTTATAAAATAATAAATACTATTCTAACTATACTATATTTATAGCCGCCTTTATCCTCTTAAATCTACTAATATAAAAAGAGGGGGTTAAGCGCCTTATATAATATATATATACCTTAGTGATATAAAAGCACTGCCTTCTCTTTATCACACTAGCTATACCGTAGGCCTATTATACTACCTAAACCTAGTAATTTAGCCCGCACTTAGCCCCAGAGCGTAAGCACTTCCTATCTTTTCTTTCTAATTTATACCTCTATGCTAGTTATACTACTCCTAGAGAGTAGCTTTATATAGGATAAATTAATTTCTATTAACTCTAGTGATAGTTAAAACATAATAGAAGAATATATTGAAATTAGTATTAACTACTCTTAATAAAATTAGATATATTAGGAAGCACTAAAATCTACTACTAGGGTAGTACTATAGTTAGCCTACTTTATTAACTAATAAAACCTAATATATAATAGTAAGCAACCTAGCGTTAGGGTCTCTATAATTTCTATTATCTAAAAGAGCTTAATAAGATTCTCTTTTAGGAGTAATATCTATATCTATCTAAGATATTTAAGAGGCAATGAAGTTATAGCTTAATATAACATCGCCCTACAACACAGTCAGCGCTTAGATTCTCTAGCTAATCTAGATAAGTTAGGCTCATCCTCATATAAGAGACCCCGCAAGGGGGAGTTAGATGCTCTATATAATTTATACGCCCTAATATTCTTAGAATAAGGCCTAGAGAGACTTAATTCCCAGGATAGCTTCACCCACCACATACGTAATAAGTGTAATACTTCAAAGGCTAGGGGCTACACCCTATACTAACTCATTTTTAAACTTATATTATAGATACATAATGAAGTCTAGGGATTAGATAATTATCTTATCTTTTAGAACTATAGCTTAGTAATCAGGTCGCTAATATACAATATAGATATACTTTAAGGAAGCCTTAAGGGTAAGCCTAATTTAATTAAAATTTACCTATTTACTAAAGCTTATATAATTCTCTTAATCCCTTATTTATTTCATTAGGAAATAAGAGCATTCTCTAACTTATATTAGCTAACCTAGCTTAGGCCTTAGTATATTAAAGACTACTATATTAAAATATCTAGAGTAGTTTAGTATTCTCTATAGCTAAGAAACTTATTAGTTCTTGCATAGAATTAAATAGACCCTGGAATAAGGGACACTAATAATATCGCTACTCTCAGGATACCGTGCTCCCTACTTATATTCTAGACCTTAGTAACCTAAAGACTCCTCCTTAGACTTTATATCTATAGGTTAATGAAATAGAAACTCATAGGTCCTACCTTACTTTAAGCTACTACTAGGGTAAACTAGACCTAAAGGTAGAAATCTAACCTATATATCTACGAAAAGATAATATCTAGTAGCTTATATCCGAGATCGAGCTTAATAGTTTGCCGCAGTCCATCCAAGACGCTATCATCATCACTCGCAAGCTTGGCTTTAGGTACCTATGGGTCGACGCTCTTTGTATTATCCAAGATGACGGAGAGGACAAGGCCCATGAAATTTCCAAAATGTCAACTATCTATAAGAACGCCGCCATCATGGTGGCCGCCAGCGTGGCAGAGAAGGCATCGCAAGGGTTTCTCCAAAGCCAAGGTAGGAGGGCCACCTATCTCCCTGAATGCATGGTCACTATCCCTATGTCAAACGCACAAACGGGGACCATTTACCTATCTGCTCATCAGTATGAACCTGACCATCCGCTCGACAAGCGCGGATGGGCGCTCCAAGAGTTCATGCTCTCGTCTCGCATGCTGATATTCTCCGACTACGAGCTCCTCTGGCAGTGCAAGGAAGTCGCTCTACAGAGCGTTACAGGCACGCAGGGCGGTCTGGAGTATCTCCAACCGCTCGAATCCTTGCCATGGGCTGTGTTTGACGACGATGCAGAGCCCTATTTTGGGTCCCTTGATGCTGACAAGATCTATCTCTGGAAGACAATCATTCACCAGTACACCGATAGGGACTTGACTGACCAGGAGGATCGTCTAAGGGCCGTGATGGGCATAATCACAGAATTGGAGGTGCTCTGGCGCGATCAAAACATCCACGGACATTGGAGCAAGTGGTTCGTGCAGCTGTTGGCATGGTACAAGCCTGATGTCGACAGAGTGAAGAAGCGGCACCTTAAACGGGCTCCAAGCTGGTCCTGGGCCTCTGTCAATGGCGGTATGTGCTACGAGGAACCCTTGGCGGATGAGGATGCTAAAGTTAAGACTTTGACAATGTCGAAAGTGGTACTTTGCTGTCGAATTCTGAGTTCTGATAAAGTTGAACCGGACAAGACAGATACAGTGCAAGAGAGGCCGGATTTTGTAGATTCCGCCGCGATGAGGGAGTTTGGCAACAATGATTGCGACTATATGCTCTTAGGTAAGACGCAGAACAATGATGGCTGCGAAAGGGGGATGGGATTAATCATCTTGAAAACGGCTCGGCAGCAGTATCGGAGAGTTGGCTTGGTGACTTTCAAAGACATGAGTATTTGGCAAGGTGTTGAGCTACAAGAGGTTACGTTTGAATAGGAAGCAATGTTGTGTTTAAAATTCTAGCCATATTAGCGCTTTTCATGGAGATAGAAAGAATATATACATCTATTGATTACGAAGTCCCCTTTGTGTCCGGCCTCATGCACCTCTCCTGGCGTGAATCTTCTCGTGTCTACGGCAATCACTCTGCCGGCCAAATGCTCTACCGCAAGTTGAACATGAATAAGGTCGATCCCCGAAATGGCTCCGCTCGTGGCCCCTGAGGTTGGTTTTCCTTGTGAAGGTGTCGTCACAGATCGAGCACTTGAAACGTCCTTGCCTTCGGGCGGGCGCCTCGAACATGGAAGGTCTTTCGCTCATCTCGCGATGGTACAGCCGCACATGCCGGTCTCTATCCTTCTTGTTTGAAAATCCTATGGGTGCCAAATTACACGCGACAGGGCAAGTGAATGGCCGGTCGTGCCGGGCGTGGTGGTTGTCGCGTGCCTTCGCGCTGTCGTACCCGACGTAAAAGAAGCGGCAGAGGGTTCGCTGACACTTGAAGAGATTGGAACCGTAGTAGTCTTCGATGGTATCAGTGTGAATAGCGCTGTCGGTGGGCACAAAATGTTCCTCGAGGCAGGTCCGGTTAATACGGAGGGCGTCATCGATCTGGCTGATACCGACAGTATTACGGCGATCGAAATCACCCTTCTGGTGAGTGAAGATGTGGTTCCAGATAATGAGGAGGTTCTCATGGAGATTTCCAGGGAAGCCTTGGAATCTATCTATTTGGTCCTGTTCCAGCTCCGCGTGGATCTCGGAAGTCAACTGGTGGCCATGGGTGTTGATGAACAACTCCAGGGCAGTCGCGAACTCCCATTGAGCCTCTATAAACTGTGTCTGAATATCATCATGAAGAATCATGACGTCGCTGCAACTTCTGATGACGGTGTTGATGTGGCTGTGCCAATGGGAACAGGCATAATCTTGAAATGAGAACCAGCCGTGCCTGGCATTCTCTTTGCGGTGTATGTCCTGGTAGCCATTTACAAAGCAAGGGAGAGATAGATACCTGAGACAGAGCGCTGTCAGTCTACATTGTACCTCTTTCTCACTTATGCGATTGTTGTCGATGATGTATCTGGTTCGTCAGCCGTGCCATTGAGTGATCGCCAGATAGATTGTGAAGCAAGAGTATACATACCGACGTGCTGTTGAGTGGATTAGCCGAATATGGCCTCCCTCTAATACATGTACCAAGGACCCCAGATATTTTCGTACATTTTGCCGTAGCATTCTGTTGTCGAAGTCGACCACAGCGTTGTCCGTGTCGAATGATAAGATGGATTGAATCTCGTGCCATTTGAGGGGTCTCTTCGCGCAAACCAACCATCCTAAAAGGATCTTTGCCTTTTCCCACTGAGCATTACCTCCTTCCGACTTCTTGAGCTTTGCCTCGATAGAGCCAAGGAGCTTTTCATATCTAGAACCGGTTGTCAGTATGTCTCTTGGTATTGACTGATAGTGGGTCATACATGTCTTCAAGTTTTTTGGGGAGCATTTCTTGCTTGATTTTTTCGAGCAGTTCCCCCTTTGTCTGTTGTTGGAGCAAATACTCCATAGTGAGATGTGCATAGAGAAACATGCCTAAGCGTAGATGTTAATTTGGAATCAAATAGGACACTGCTCAGGTGAGTAGAGAACTTGCCTTGACTCTGGTGACAGACGATGCTCTCCAGCTGGTTTCTATCAGCATCCGAGAGGTTAAAGCCACGGTTGAATTCATCTGACGCCGAGAACTCCAGCATTCTCTTTTGCACATAGGTGCGAATATCCTCGGCGTTATCGGTGGGCTTAAGCGGGATGCTGGCGTCGCCTTCGGGCATGTGTTTGCTCAATTCTAGCATCGTTTGGCTGGTGAACAACACTCTCAGTTGGCCAAGTTTCACATCGTTGTCGCACCTGGCAACCAGTTGCATGAAGAAATGTGCCGTCTGGCGTGCCTCATTTGATTCACACTCGTCCAATCCATCAATAATTATGTACTGCCTAGGTGCGTGCTCAATAAAGGCTTCGATGAGCATCTGCGCTGTTTCAGCGTTGGACAAATTGTCCTCTACGCCTTGATGCATTCTGTCATCGCAAAGAGGTAGAATGTATTCGTCCGCATAGACCATTTGGTGTAAGACTCCCTTGAGGATGTCGAGATAGGTTCGATGCTCATTATCGTCCTCTTGGCAGTAGAAATAGTAGGTGTTGCTGTCGGAAGGAATCACGTTCTTCATTTCTGCCGTGCTGAGAGATTTCAACTCATCCACAATGAGCGATGCCAGAATTGTTTTCCCTGGTGACGTATTAGCACGGTACTGTAAGTTTGCTTCAAATAATGTCTGGGTTATCCTTACCGAAACCTTTGCTCCCATGAAGCCAAATGGCAGACTCTGGTGGTTCATCCTCTTTCATCCAGTCAGAGACCTCACCGTAACTCCTGAAAAGCCAGCGCCCGCTTTTGGGACATTGACTTCTGATCTTTTGAAATCCCTTGTGCATTTCTTCAACCTTGTTCGAGGGCGAGATCCAAGTTTTAATTGCGGCTCTTTGTTTCCTCTTTCTTTCGACCTCACTTTCCTCAAAGTCTCTCCAAAATGCCTTTGCGCCGTATCGGTATCTGCTGAAATCATCGTTTATACGCTCCCGATTCTGTGGATATGCAGCACCGACACTATTATTGATATGGTAATGGTTGTTGCTGAAACCATCAGGGTTGTCTATAAGGCTAGCGCGGCACATTTGTATGAATTTTCCGTGTGTGTCTAAGGATTTTGCAAGTTGCTTAAACGTGTGGTTCAGGTCCTTCCAAACAGACTTGTGAAGTCGTTGCCATACTAAGAAGTAGTATATCAGCGTCTGAACCGACTGTGAGCGCCGGGGTTCATCTCACATTTTGTGCGGAGCGAGAAGAGCTTGTATGCCAACGTATGGAACCTCTGAACGTCGTCGTAAATGTTCACTAAGCATTCTTCGGAGCCGGCAAACTTTTGAAATATCTTCTCATACTTGGACAACTCTGGCATGTGTACACCAAGCCGTTCATAGACGTCGAGGACACTGTCGAAGGCTTTCTCTGCTGGGCTAGTATGCTGGAGGGAAACAATTAGTTTTACTCTAGAGTGGCAAGCGGAAACGTAAGTCACGGTCGTGACTAATGGCACATACCTTCAACAAGAAGCGAATCGAGCCCCAGACGTATGCCATAGCGCGCCCTGCGTCGCGAGGATTTATCGCCGCAAGAGCCTCGGCGAGATCTTCCATCCCGGAGAGAAACTTTTTGATCCTATTCATGTTCATCATGGTTTTTGTTCGGTCCTGCTTTGACTGTATGTCACTGAGATCCGTTTGCATGTCTTCCAATGTGCTGGACTCAAATTGCTCCTTGTCATGGGGCTTCAGGCTGTCCCCAAACTTCTCAGCTATTTCGGCCAGCCTGTCCATGTTTGCATTCGTGCGGGCCTGCTATACCTACGATGTCCAGGCTGGGCTTGATGGAATCAATTGGATTCGCGATCACATTATTCTCCGGCTAGAGTCGAGCGTAGTGTTGGGCGATATTACGTTCTTAGCAAAGACAAAGATGAGAAAAGATTTCAGTGTCTTCTGCATGCGTACATCATCTCTGTACAACCAACCAACCCCCTGGTAGGTTTCCAAAGTGCCTTTCTGCATTGCCACCACCCACCAACAGAATTCTCAGCCCCCTGCGCTTGGCGGGCAGCCCTTCCTGCACAGCAAATTGCACTTATTCTGGCCCACCGGGTGATTGCGCAGTTCCCCGAGCACAAGTCACACCTCTAGTAAGCCTGAATGCAAGCACCGCCACGGAGTGTCCGATTCGACGCCGCAGATGGTCCGCGAACCATTCTTGCAGCTTGATGCACCAACCAAGCGAAATCGCAGCACAGAAGGCTCGATATTTCCCTAGATTCTGTCTGTGAGCAGCATGTACTCTTTAAATATCCATCAGTGAAAGGTGCCGCTTGGGATGATGGATGTTCCGAACTTCCTCATCGTTAAGTCAATAGAAGTCTCGACACACCTGTGTGCAAAGCTCCATCCATCCATCAACGGGCCATCATGTCTCGAGCTCTCCAACAACTTCTAAACCCAGTTGATGATGAGGACGATCTGACGGTTGATGGACCTTTCCGTCCAAATGAATTTGTGAATAATGTGGCCATCAACCATGCGGATTTCCTCGGCGCTGGAAATAGCTATGGCGGAGAATTTTTCAAGTGAGCGGCTATGTTCTTCCCAATCGCGATCGATCCATTCCTGGATTTGGCACCATGCCATGAAACTAGACTAAGCAGCATAGTGATGTTCCCATCTTCCAAGGGGATTTCCTTTCCGATGTTTCCAGCTCGACAATGGTTGATCCCGAATTCAGCCAGCAGTCAGATACTACCACAATGGGCAGCGAAACTGAGTACAGCTTGGACGCCGATCTATTAGAATGGCAAAACACCGTATTGCTACAAGAGAATCTTCAAGAGAATCTTCATCACAGCCTTGATTGGCCTCAACCTTCATTTGTGCCCCAGCAGATATCCCAGGCTTCATCGCTTTCGCCTATGTCAGATCAATATGCCACACAGTCCGTCGCACAGGTGGATGACGTGGACACTGTTGTATGCTATGGAATGGTAAGTAACTCAGCAGCTACCGATGGAGATATCTTAACAGGAAACACTCGACTCGGTACTAATCTGGCTCAGCTGCATTCAATAGATATCAAATTAGTCGGTGACCTGTCGTCGATCGACGTGGGGCTCCGGGCGTCCGAGTCGATATATCAGCGTTTCGAACTCTCGAACGAGCAAGATAACATCATCATACGCTTCCCTGGAAATAGAGACAAATTTGGATACCTACGCTCAGCCGAGACCAAGACAATCTCACAGGTGCTGTCCCACCGTGTAACGTTCGAACCAGTTGCCCTCAAGGCGGCTCTTCGAGAGGTTATCGGGCGCGTGCACAAGCCGGCAGATGCAATGGTAAAATTAGACATCAATGTGTACGGGCCGCGGCAAGAGTCGTCACGTGTGAGTGATACACTATCCCGCGGCAAGCTTTGGTTGCAGAGACCAGATCATAGTAGAGAAGGGGTCATTTATGAGAACCCACATTTCTTGAAGCTGAAAATCAACGGTGATCGGGAGAGAACTCTGCTACCAGTAGAGCATGTAGTGGGTAGCGTGGCACCGAGGAGAAGTGTTAGGGAAGAACAGCTTCGAAAACTGGTGGAGGAGGTATATCAATCAGTCGACAACAGCCGCGAGCTTGAAAGGGTTGACGGGGGAGCAAGGGTCACCCAAAAGTTACTCAGGTATTATAACCTTGGGAACAGACACATCAGGATCTTTGCTGATATTAATTTCTCAGACACCAGCAAGAAGCTTTAGCTTTTATGCTCGAGCGAGAATCTGGTCACATTGCTGAGAGGTATAGGCTTTGGCGGGAGGTTACTTTGGAAGGTAAAGTAGAGTAAGTTCAACTTTGACGTTCTTTCAGCCACGCGGTTACTGACTGCATAGGTATCAACATAAGATCACCAAGGCCAGGAGATCAATTCGGCCAGAGGAGTCAGGAGGTGGCATCTTGGCTGACGAAATGGGGATGGGGAAGTCGCTTTCCATTCTAGCGTTGGCCATGAAGACGCTCGACGATGGCCAGCAATGGGCCGACGAGTTGAACATTGGCCCTGTGGGCAAGAAGCCGATCAAGCATTCTCGTTCAACGCTCATCGTTGTCTCATCCGGCTGTAAGCTCCATGATCCTTGCACACCTCGTAATTCAAAGCTGACTCTCTACAGTATTGATTACCAACTGGGAGACTGAAATAACAAGGTGAATTTCTGCAGTTTTCTTCTATTGAATCATAGTTCTAAGACTACCTAGCCATCTCCAAGCAGGCCTCAAGGTAATCGTATACCATGGGCGACGAAGGGAGAAGGATGTCGACAACATACAAGACTCGGATATTGTCTTGACCACATATAGCACACTTGCAGTCGAATATCAAAGGAAGAAAGTTGAACCCTCCATCTTACATCTCATTGGATGGTATCGGGTAGTTCTAGACGAGGGTAAGTTGTGTGTCCCTAAGTTCTATAACTTAACACTAACAGTTATAGCTCACATCATTCGCCGCCCTTCCGGAACCTTTTATCATTCCTGCAGTGAACTGAGCGCTCACTCCCGCTGGTGCCTTACTGGTACACCCATTCAGAACAAACTAGCCGATATTGGGACACTCTTCTCCTTCATCCGCGCCGAACCCTTCAACAAGGCCGCAACCTTCCGCAGGTGGATCGACATAGCCTTTGAGCATACCGCAGATGACCCTAAGCACGTTAAAAACCGCCTGGTCATGCTTCTCGAGGCTTTCTGCTTGCGGCGGACAAAGGAGAGGCTGGAATTGCCAAACGTGCGGCAAGACATCCGCTGGCTGGATTTCAGCCCCGAGGAGCGCACGCAGTATGACAGCACGCAGCGCATTCTGATGCGTTCAATCAAACAGCGCGTCGGAGAGACGGAAAAGGGCTCCAAATTCGGACTGTTCCAAGCGAATCTGCAGCTACGTATTCTTTGCAACCATGGAACGTTCCAGAAGCCATTTTCATGGCAACGGCGTATTTACCAAGATGAGAGGGAGGCGAAAGGGTGCGCACTGGGAAGGGATGAGGAAATAAAGTGTTCTGTTTGCCAGCAGCCCATGCCGGTTGTCGGGTCAAGCTGGTTGGGAAACATGTTTGAAGACCACTGTTCGCATGTACTGTGCTCGGAGTGTATTCAAGAGTCGACGATGCCCGACTCTGGGCTGCAGATACGTCGCTGTCCTGTGTGTGTGGAATGGCGGAGGCCTCAAACTGTCGAGGGCATCGGCTCAGAGGTTGCCGCAAATGGTGAATCCGGGGATATTGACATGACTGATGGCCCTGTTAGGAGGACCTCTATTGGTGACGACCATGACTACTACTTCAGCTCGGAGGGACATTCCACCAAAATGAAGAAGTTGGTTGAAGATGTGGCAAAAGATCTCTGGGAGACCAAAAGGTACGTAACCTACACTGACCATTGATTGCTCTGATATGTAAGCTAATCTACGAAGCATCATCTTTTCGTGTTGGACGCGAACGCTGTATTTGGTGTCAAGGCACCTACATAAAGCCAATATTCCTTTTCTATGCATCGACGGAAACTGCCCACTTCAAAAGCGGCAGGAAAACCTTGAAATGTTCGAGAAAAGCAACGAGAAGCCTGTCCTTATCATGACAACAGGTACCGGCGCTTTCGGGTATGTGAAACTTGTCACCCTTCACTCCTCCGATGTTGACATTCTTTTCTAGTCTCAACCTAACATGTGCCAACCGAATCTTCATTGTCGAGCTACAATGGAATCCAAGTGTTGAATACCAGGCCATCGCCCGCGCCATCCGATTTGGCCAAAAAAGCGAGGTCCAAGTCATGAGATACATCATCCGACACACGGTTGAAGAGGTTTGTTGTCATATATATGCTCTCTATCATCTAGGATGCTGACGGCAGACAGGAGATGAGAAAGCAACAGCAATGGAAGAAACAACTCGCCACCTTTGGATTTGACGAGCCTGTAGACGAGATGGATGTGGAGGAGCAACAACCGTAGTGTCTTGAAAGTACCAAGACAGCACCTGGCCAGGCAGACCTATATCATATGAACTTATCCACTGCAAAATATACTACCTTTCATCAAAAGTGTTGTCCTCTTATTTTCGCAGGCTGACCCATGTTCGTCTCCGTTGTTAATCTCCGAGGAAATATCACCAGTTTTTTTTTCAGCCACTGGTTTCGTTAATAAAGATTAAAGTACTGTTTCAAGTTCCCAGCCCTTTGCTAGCCGGTTGATGAAACTTGTTCCTACTACGCCTTCCTATAGTATTCACTCCGCTGTGAATATGGTCTTTTAAACATTGTTATTCTCATGGCCTCTCAAGCCATCTGATCTGTGATATTAATGAGCCTGTAATATCCTTATCAGCTTGGGGCGGATGCTGTGCAGGTATGATCGACTCAACATAGACTACATCAAACTATCCCTGAAATTATAATAAGTCGCAGGCCGACCTTGCTTGGTAAGCAAAAGTGAGAACTAGATTATCACGGGCCCGGACTCTGCGCTACCTAGCTGAAACCTAAACCAGGTTATCGGCTTCCATAAGCTTGAAACTGTTGCTTCGTTTCTGTTTCTGCTTTCCATACCAATTCGTCGTGTAATGCCACGTAGCAACCGTGACCATTGTAAGTACAACAGAGCAAACTATAAACACCCAGATGTATTTTGATACGATTGATTGGCCATCTGATGGAAAATTAAATAAGGAAGTGGAAAACACGGACTGCTATAAGTCAGCCAAGATCCTGTTGTCTCTAAGGGGTCGGAATACTCATACTGCTACGCAAGAGAGCGGAATGTATATCATCGTCAGGAGAGCAATTGACTTCATTTGGATGCTCTCGGTCTTGGTTTCAATTGCAATCATATTGTTGACCTTTGCGATATGTGTGTTGGTTCTCGAATCCTTCTGGGCGATTTGATTCCACAGCTATGAAAGGTTATGTCAGATGATGCGCTTTCAAAACAGAAGTTATATGATTACTCACTGTCTGCATAATGAGCGATAAGCTCTCGGACATCATCTTGCATTCATCGATTTTATCGTCGTACTCATGAAGCATGTCCTGTAATCTACCTTTTATTCTTTCTCCGGTCTCTCTGAGTTTCATCCTCTCTATAACATCCACGGTTTTATTTGTTCCCTCAAAATTTATAACAGCCATCCACTCATTGAAACGATCAATGTGGGTTATAAATTTTGAGATCTGTCTCTTGGTAGACCGTATCTGATCGGCCAATTCGCGGCTCCGCAGACAGATGGCGAGATTTTCCCTGGTTTTGCGGTTATCGACCGGAAGATCTGTGTTCCAGTATTTCATGTCCAATACTTCAGCACGAAGAGAAAACTGGTCCACCAAATCGTCCACGGCATTGACAAGCCTCTCTCTTTCTATCTCCGCAAAGATTCCTACGGTAGTCAGTGGATGATGCAATCCATCACCTGCTAGCGATATCCGTCGTTGGATCTTTTGCATCTGCGATTTATTACACCCATACACAATGCAGAACTGTGATTTTGTGGCCGGGATAAACGTAGACGACAGAGCAAGATCATCAGGTAGACCAGCTGACATGCGTGCTAGATAAGCTGAGTAAATGGAATCCGTCAATACAGCGTCAATAGGTGATCACACACGCTCCGCACTTACAAAACTCAAGCTGGTCGTTGCAGTTAAGATATTTCGTTGCAGAGAAGCAAGCAACCCTTCTGGAGATAACGCGAGTGATCCCTCTGTGCACATGCCAACTAGGCACCAGTAGCTCCCATACGGGTAGTGTAAAAGGTAAATAGCTAGGCGGTGAGGGATCTCCCTCAAACACGTCGGGTGCTCTGCTGCATAGTCTACAGCGATCATCTTAGCTTGCTAGGATCTCAGTTTGGGCGGGATGATATGCCTACAACAGATGTAACCCTTCCCTCTCTTGATCAAGGGGCGAAATTCCAATTGCCTAATTTTTGATTTTAGAATTCAATCAGCATATAAAGTTGGGGAGACATACGCTAGAAAACCACCTGTCCCAGCTCTCATCTGTTGATAACACATCTACTACGGGGATCTATTGGACCATCAGCATGGGTTGCAATAACAGAGGACAGCAGAGCAAACCTCATCTTTCTGTAATTTCCGGATGGCTCTGGCATCTTTGGCGCCTTCTTCCTTGTAACCAAAAATGTTCCAGTCATTAGGTAAAAATGTCGGGTCAGTCGGCATCCAATCCATGTTCTAGCCTTGGAGCACAAGAGGAATTAAAATGATCAACAACCAAGAATCTTTTGACCCAACAGCGGCTCACAACGACAGCTTTGCGTCTGTGATGTTTGGCCTTTGAGAGACTCGGCGCATCAACCAGGAAGTTGGATATGGCCAGTCGAGCCCTTCAGCGTGGCTGTGCAGTCGATCGGTGAGACTCGCTGCACCTGCACGTTCTCGGAAGTGACTGCAGCAGCTGATGGTCGAAAATGCACGCAAAAACGCCTTGATACGTGGGCTGATGTGATTCGCCTGAAATGTAATCTCGGAGAGGAGACTCGGGTTGCAATGCATAGCTACATCATCCACACGGATGTGTGCATTATTCTTCGCTACGGATGGATATGTAGGTCCAGCTCGCACTGCCTTCGCAGACAATGAGGCGAAATGCACTTTTTCCCATTGAGGACCCAAGACAATAATTACAGGGTGTGTTCTTTCGCTCCCTTTAGGGTGTTGCACGTGATTGACGGGCCTGCTTAAGGCAGAGCATAGCCACAACCATATGCAGGTGAAGCAATCTACTCAGCTCACCAGTAAGAGGACGTCATGAGACATATATCAAATCCAAAAATCTCCAAGGTCTTCTCCATCGAAGGCACAGCCTTGGTGGCTCCCAAGTTGCAGGTATACCGTATGATGCTTTTGCCTTCCATCGCGACCTATCTGTTAAACCAAGAGATGAAAAGGAAAAGAGAAAGATAGAAAGATCATCATATTGTAATAAATAACAACACAATCAATATGTACTATGCTTTCACATTCCACACATGCATTTATCAGCTTGTACAGACAATCGACTCCACCAACATAATTACTGCACCCCCAACCCGTTGAACCCGAACCTATCGCTTGGAAGGCGATAATCCTGACTCGGACGACTGCGACGGAACCAACTTAGTTGTTGATAGACTGACTAAATTTACTGTATATGTACTTACCTCTACCCAATTCAAATACACATGTAGATTTTGTGACCCCATGAACCCCGGCCGGAGTGCGTCAAGGTATCCCTTCTCACTATCATAACTACCTTATGTATAAACGTGTAATTTTTCGAGAAAACTAGAATAAATCCGAATACGATTCCATGTCACAACCAAATATCGTCGTAGCTGCATTAGTCTCGCCTGATTGATAGCAGAACGCTTTTATACGTGACACGTAATCCGATAATTTTATTATCATAACAATACTACGCGTATAGAGACGGGACAAATGAAATAATCAAAACAATGCCGCCTATGAAAGAGCCCACCAAAATCGCCTGACGTTGGCGAAATCCATCCCAAATTTTCCCGCTGATCCCTACATTATCTGACACGAATAAATTCACAACACGTATGTATCGGGCTGCCTCTGTGGCCACCAATATCAAGCATGGCCATGCCCATTCAGCTGGAGGATCGCCTGGCAACGCGTTGTCAGATGACACCTACTCCCCCCATTTCGAATTATCGGCCTGATTCAGGGAGGTCAGGGCACTTACAGTCCTTCCACCTTTTCGTGTAAAATGTCTCCGAATGCCGGCACCCTTCTTGAAGATACCTGAGCCTTTTCACGAGAGGCGTGGCCCTGATTCTTCTCTTTTTGTCACATATCAACATCTCAGACTCGATCAGCTCTAGCATCTGAAATAGATACCAGCTGCAAGCTTCGTTATCCTTTAGCATCGCGATGCACTGTTTCACGGCAGGCTTGATCTCAGCCACTTTCAGATCAGGTGGCCCGGTGAGCATGAAGAAGGTATCTGCATCGAAGCCGTAAATATCCTTCATTGTTCTGTCGTCGGAAAACTTATCGGGAAAGTCAGCACCGAGAAGAAACCAAGTGATGTGCTCGAGAAAAACACAGCCAAGACTATAGACGTCGGCCCTTGGACCCACGCGGCCATCTGGGAGATCAAATTCCGGCGAGCGGTACGTTTCAGTTCGACCCAAAAGTTTCGGGTCCTGATTCGATCTAGAAAGCCTCGTGTGCAGCCTCCCGAGCCCGAAGTCGGCCAAGACAAGTCTCGATTCTCCCGTAGACAATTCGAAGTATAGTATGTTGCTTGGTTTAATGTCCCCGTGTCTGCCATATATATTCTTAAAGTCTGGTAAATTCTTCAAGTCTTGTATATCGTCAGGCAAGGGGAAATTTACGCGGTCGTTATGAATAGCCTCCAGTGCCTGTCCTAGCCCTAGAAACTGCTCAGACATTGACAGGCAATGCTGCATTTTTCCTACCAGGGATTTTTTCAGCTGCCAGAAATAGTCCAGAGGTCCCTCGGCCCAATCAAACAAGAAGTAGAAAGTCGGTTCGTCACTGTTAAGCTCTTCAAATGTCGCCAGAACTTGTATCATGTATCTCTTTTCGACATTTTGCTTTTCGGCATTTTGCTTTTCGACATTTTGGTCGGCAGAGAAGAGCAGCGAAGACAGTTCCAGATCAAAATCGAGGCGTTTGTGAGATATAAGTTTTTTTAGGGCATAGTAGCCCTCAGAATTTCTCAACTGGATATGTTAATTAGTCACTACTCATTTCTCGATGCATGAGACTTACCCCAGTGTCGGGCAATCGACAGTGGCAATCATGAAGCTGTACTTTGTGCACTTCGCTGAAGCCTCCATCGCCCCCATTTGCAGGCTTGCCGGCCTGGCCATCAGAGTTGTTCTCAGCGCGAGAGGTCTCCTGTTCAAGCGTAGGATCCGGGAACTTAATTGGGATACAATTTCCAGGATCTAGCACATAATGTGAATGTCGATCCGGATGGTAGGCAATATACGGTGCTGTGAGACAACGGGCCCATTGTAGAAAGTTTTTTCGGTCACTGGACAAGTTGTCGGTGCTATTCATGATTGCTGTGTGGCTGTTGTTTGAGCATTCACAGTGGAGTTGAAACGCGCGGTCACCAGGCTTAGCTTTCAAAGGCAAGCAACCGTCATTTAGTCCGCTGACGAGATGCTGGCTCATTTCGGCTTCCATCTTGCTCATGATGAGGGCGCCGAAGATTTTAAGAGCCGGGCGTTGACCGTCTGATCCGAAGTAGATATTCTGGGCTAGAACCTGCATCTGCTGAGGAGTTCGACCTTTGAAACATGGCAAATTGTATATGATCTCAAGGACCCGCTCAGGGGTCATAATCTTCTCATATTCGCTTCTTGGAATGAACTGCCTTGCATGATCAAACTGGTACCAGACTTGAGCATCGTCGAGCTCGCGTCGAATCTTTTTCGCCGTAGTAGTGCCTTTGGGCTCTACAATGTGACGACGACGAGTGGGATTATGTTCATGAAAGAGAGATTCACCGTTGTCTCTGATATGCCGTACTCGGTCCGGGTTGTCTGACTGGAACAACCGCTTAGTGCCGTTCGCTGCTTCTTTAGGACTCATTAGGCCGGAATATGCCTAGAACCGAGTCAGTTTTCATATTGCGTAACAATTATAGCCCGCCATAAGCTCCGGGTACACTGTGGCATGAATACCTGTGTGAGATGATGATCACTTGATCTTGAATTCTTAAGCTGGCCAAACGGTCTCACAGATGGAAGCCGAAATGCTGTGTCACAGGCAATAAGCGAATGACCTCTATAGAATTCGCCGAGAAATTATGGGTCAAAAACGATCACTCTCGCTAAGCAAGAGATTACCGACGAGGCACTCGAGAGGCTAAAAAACTGAAAATTGGATCAGCTCAATGATTGATTTCCAAAGCTTAGCATCACAATCTGGTTGGAGGTGGTTTTAAGTTTATTATGGGCGCCCATTATTACAACTTTATTTGCTCATACAGCCATCGAGCCTCATTTTGAAACCTCAAGGTAGCACAAGCACCTCCCGATTATATTACCGAGCCTTAAAGACACACACCGACATGGTAAGGCGAATTTTGCCTTGCAGTTTTGATAATGGCAGCCCGTCAGCCGTCCTTTTCAGCCTCAGGTGACAACCCTTTTTCGTACCGTAAGGGCTGCATCAAGGCGGACGACCCGTGACTGGTTCGCACCATATGCGAGGTGTGTTGTAGTGAGGCGATGTCCATCCATCTCAGCCTGAATGTGAGCCCCGCACATCCGTGGGGGCAGTTATGGGCTGCAATCTTGAGGACGCAGGAGGCTATGTTCAAGAGTTGGCGGTCACGAAGCTCCCTGTACATGATCTTCGTAAGGCACGATATGAGTGTTTACTGACCGACGTCCGTCACCACTTGCTTCAGTAACCAATGATATAAGCATCAATAATGAGACAGTAAAAGAAGTATTTCAAGGCTTTCATATTCACAGACGGTTAATATTTTGACCGTGTCCCGTTGCGGCACAGGGCAGAGGGGGTGGCTATGCACAGTAGATGCATATTCATGGGCTTATCACGCCCATCAGCGAATTCTAATTGGTTCTTCGAAAAAGATCATCCCAATATTTCGTGCCTCTATCAAGTAACATGTGTAGTATTATTGAGAGAGATTGGGCAAGGCGCCGAAAATGTGGCCGCGAGGGCTGCGGATGTGAAAAGTGAGCGGGAAACTGGGCCAATCATTCGTAATAAAGATGGCATAAGGTAATTGCCTATCTTATACCCCAATGTGCAGTAGATTGTATGTGGCATTCTTGTTGGCATAATTGGTATTCATTAGTCGTATTTTACGAGAGACCGACTACTGGCTCCCCAGCCGTGAATAAAGAGAGGCGGCCCCTTTCTTGTTCCGATCAGAGAAGCTTCAACTTTTCATCGTACTTAATTAATTATGTAAGTTTCCCGTGGTTTCTATACCTCAGGATGCTAACGGATGGGCAGTTCATACTATCATATCTCAATGCAACAAGCAAGTTAGGCTATAGTTATCTATTCCATCAATCGTGCGGTCCACCTACAACTACCGAAACTATGTCACACGTTCAACCATCTTACCGATCTTCAGTTGCCAAAGATGTCTATTGGCAGGACGGGGAGAACGGAAAAAAGATTACTTCTGTCTCCGCGTCCAACGTCAGCTCCAGCCAGTTGAAGTTGTATCTGGACCAGTACTACCCAGAGCGATACTCTGTGCAGGTAACTCTCCAAACCCAACCCGCATCAATCATATATTCACAATTTGAAGCTTAAGAGAGATATTTTCCGGATTACGATAATCGGCGAGGCATAAACATTGCCAACTACATGCTCAATAATAGCCTCTAGCATACAAGCGCTTAAAGTGCTTGAGATGCTCAGGAAGATCACATTTCCAATCAGGCCATGATCCCATGCCCGAGATACCTGGCCACGGGCACTCATACCCTTCGTTTTGAAAAGGAAGGCACACATTCTGGGCTGTCGCTTGATGTATGCGCAGGTTTCTTTTGATATGGATAAGTTTCTCTTTCTCTTCAGTTATTTCGATCAGCGTCCTTTTATGCTTTTTATAGTTTTCCCCTCGCAAGAAACCGCATAGTGTACTGATATATGTATTTGGTGTATGTCGAGATTGTGTTTTTTTGGTCAAGTCTTCCTATTCAAGGTAACCTTCTGTTTATTTCACAGAAAGGCTCTATCCTAACCATCGTGGTTTTCATTGGTTCTCCGATTGTCGCGCTTTTGACTATTTCGTTATGCTTAGCTTCCTATATGAAGAAGATCTCACTTCGGAAACCTCCGATAGGTTGAATGTAGCTAAGCATCACCACTAAATTGATAATGGTGGCCCATCACAAGCAAATATTAAAACGACTATGGATTGAAAAATGTTGACATCAAAGTCTGCAGGCCCTCCCCTGCTCAAACTTGATGTTCAAGGGTAATCAACGCCACCTATTCACTCTCGCATATTCATACGCAGTGTGGGAGTAATCCGACCATACTTCTCCATGGGGGCTTGGCAGATTCGAAATCTTTCGTGCAGAAAATGGTATTTTGGAGCCCACGCATGGCATGTCGACTTGGCCCAAGAACGCTGCCATTCTCTTGTCCTTGAATCGAAGAGTTCCATCCTCCGGGTCTGGGTAGATTTGGCCTTCACCAGTCTCGCTGCATCGAAACTTGATGAAATATTGAAACGGTTGTGTACCAGCCGTCCTGGATTTCTTCCTCGGTTCATGCCGCGGGGCCGAAGCTTGGAATTTCCTTTTCCTGCCTCTTGTCCCGGACCCCCGATTAACATCCCCACTCGCGTCATCAATTTCACTCTCATCTTCATCTTGCGCATGCTCCCCCTCGTCTGAATCGGGCTCCTCTGTGTCTCCTTCATCAGACCCATCTTCAGCGTCGAGGTGAGAAACATGCTCATCCAGCTTTCCTTTTTCTGTACAGATAAGCATAACGCCTTCTAGAATCCCAAAATCAAAGACAACTCTGAAGATTCCATCTTGATCAGTTTCATCAATATCAAGAGTCAGGTCATTGACATCATCCCAGCCCTGTTCAATTGCCTCACAGTCGACAATATATTGGCCAGCAGGTGAACAAGTCGTCTGTCTTCCTTTGCGTTTGAGAGATTCAAGGTACTCCTGATGTAGCTCGTCACGCTCTTCTTCGCGCTGTTTCTCTGCTGCTCTAGTCTCCTCCGCTTCTTTATCTGCGTGGCTTAAAGCCGCTTGCTGCACAGCCTCTTTGTCCCAGCCCATGAAAACCGTTTGTGTCTTGAGCCCGTGTCCTGTCGCGCAGTGAAGACCCTCGACCTTTTGAGCCACCCGGCACATGCTTCCCGTTCGATATGCGCTGGATCGATCGAAGGGGATCCCGACCGGGGTGGTTGCCTTGGTTTTGTCGGGACGCCCCGCTGTAAGGAAGTATTTGTCCATGGCGAATTCTGGATAGTACGATAACTTGTCGGAGGTAAGGTCATCGAGCCACTCGTGGTGCATCTCTTCGCGCAGTGCGAGAATGTGATCAGGCACTTTGTCACATTTTCCGGCTTGAAGAACTTTTTTCATAAGTAGCGTACCGTTTCCTGAAAACTCATTCTCACGAAATGAGACTCCATAGTGTAGGAGCTGGCCGCGAACAAAAGACTCCCCTTCCTTTGCTAAGACCTGACGCCCCTTAGGACTTAGATTGGGTAGAAACATAGCGCGTAGATCAGATCCTTCCATACGTTCCACGTGACCTACACGAAACCGTCCAGACGAGTAAACAAAGCCATCACGGACGATTTCTCCCCATCGGTTTTTGCCCATGATGACTTTCAGGGCGGGTGTAGGCTTTTATTTGTATTTTCACTTGACGCAAAGGAGGCTTTTGTCAAGATATAATGTTGGTTTTCGCATTGGGATGGGGCGGATCTAAATACTGGCAAGAAGAAATTCTCTACCGCTTGCCTACGTGTCGTTTTGTGCAATAAGGGCACATATAACTTTGAGCTTGCTTCTTCGGCCAACCTTGATTGACACACACGAGGGGCTCCCTAACTCCTGTCCACCACGCTAATGTCCAGGTAGAGCATACTTGTTCTGTTTTGACTTCATTTTGAGCGGGGCCTTTGATGATTGTTCTACTCTAATCCACGTGGCGACAAGTACGCAAGCTACGTAACGTAAGAGAAAGAGAATAAAGTTTAACAGCAATGGAAGCTGCCAGAGCCCGACAACTCAACACAATGAATAGTCAACCCCACTACAAAGGGGGTTTTGATTCTAGTTCCGAACCCTGGACTTCTCATCACTGAACTTTTCTTGACTTATCGTCTCAAGCTTCGGCTTCTCATAAAAAACTGATGGGCCATCGAGGAGAATGAAAAATCAAGCTAGCAGATGCTCAAGCAGCCATGATTAGCAAGCATTAAATTTACATCACATTGTGACATGATTATGTGAATATTCTTCCCCTGTCAAACCACAGATTATCTGTGATAAATTTTAACTCGATTAGAAGTGACGAAGTTTTGAATGAGAACAATAGCTATTTATTGTTCAAATTTTGGAAGTTCGAGACTCCCTGTCCTCGTCCCACTTCTTCTTACGTGCCATAGCATCTGCAGATTTCTGGCTAAAACCTTCATACAGGAGAGGCCAGTTGCCACCAAGAGTGGTTATATCGACAGGACGCCCTGTCTTGACATTTACATATGTCACACATCCTTTGACCTCTGCAACAATGGCTTGTTGCTGTAGAGAGAATAGAGAGGTAACGCCGTGGTTGCGTGTGGGTTCTATCCGTTCTTGGCGGTATGCGGCGATCAACTTGCACCCGTGTGTTAGCGAAGATACTATCGGAAAGGCAGGGGAGATGAGGAAAATATAGAAATATTTGTCTCAAAGGAGGGCGGAGGGCAGATGTCAGAGGAGGACTTTCTTGGCAACGTGAAAACATAGTGCAGGGAAAAGAAGCACTACAGAGTGTACTAACCGAGTCTGGGTACTTGACCTGCCTCCGTATATCCAGTTCATACTTCCTTACAGCTGGAATGACAGTCTTGCCGTTCACCATGCCCTCATATTCCTCCTCGCTAAGAAATTCATCATAGCTCTCCATGACCCGATGGAAGCAGGTGCCTAGAAATGCCATGTACTGCGACTGCTTGACATGCCCAAAGGGATCCTGGTGTTCCGCCCAGAGAACCCCATGCTCGATCATGGTTTTTGGGTCATATCCCATCTTCTCCAGTGTACTGAGTGCCTTCTCGCGGAGAGGGGCATACGGATCAGCATGTGGCCCGGGTTGGGGCGCCCCCGCACGGGTGTATGGGGAGCAGTAGGCCGACTCGGCCAACCGGGAATGCGGCTTGCTCTTCATGGAAATGGCAATTGTGCTAAATAAACGTCTGTGAAGGGATTCCTGTATGCGATACACTTTGGTCGAAGGATTAAGGGGATAGCAGTAATGCGTGGGTCGAAAGTGGACAAATTTGACCCATGGAAGAGGAAGATTTTGGGATAAATATGGTTAGTAAACTAACGAGAAGTTCCCTTTTATATAAATCTCATATTCACAGAGCAGGGGTCGCAATCTGACTGTAAGTTGTACATAGTCAGTCCTTGCTGTGGAGACCGGGGTATGTGTCGGTTCGCACCGACCTGCCTTAATAGTCCATTCAGAATGCAACTGTAAGAAGATCGACCTCCGTAATCCAAACCCCTGTTAGAATACTAATAAAACTCGACCAGCCCAAAAGCCGTTTTTAAAAGAATATATCCAACCCCCATAATGATTCTGCCAGGGGTCGGTAGTTGGTCGGTTCTCGGGATAGTCGGCCTTCTCCACTGCATCAACACCGAAGCTTTCATAACTTTTCATCCACCATTTTGCTTTCTACAGACCTAATGAAGTATCTGGAAATAATTAGCTGAAAAATGACCCATGATTCATTTCCATACTTAAATAGAGCCTGTATGACTCACATTTCATATCTGCTGCATGATAGCCTATCATTTATTTAAGTTTTGAATGCCATCGCTATCTCGTGGGTACCAGGAACAAGTAATGTATTGATACTTTCTCAATCAAGATCTATGTCATCTTGTAAACAAGCCGACTTCAATCACGCAGCTCACGTAGAATTATTAGCGGCAACGGTTCGCCAGGTGACTATTATGGTACCCCTTTCCAGCCATGGGATTTGTGAAATGTGTTTTTCTAAAAGTTTCATGTCCATCAATCTTTCTCTTGCCGGTAGAAACCACGTGATTTCAATTCATCAATGTTCAGAAGCGACACATCTCAGCCTACCCTAAACCTGAACCCATTCCGATAAATGGCCATCGCGTTTAATAAGTTTGACTCTGGGGATCTATCATAATTCAAAATCAATCTTCGTTTTATATCGCTGGATAGCATTCATTTAATAGACCACGGGAAAATATGGAGATGGGGAATCCCAGTTCCAAAATGCAACTTATATCGAGGTGGATGCTACTCTGTAGAATGACGTATGAAAGCGGGACATGCTTCGAGGCTGAACAGCAGAGCTGAGACCGGAATGGGTGTGGCCAATGTTCCCATTCTATGCAAGTATAGCCCACGTAACCTCATGGAGGCTGGAGGCTGCTGAGTGGGTGATCAGCCGCAACGCCTCTTATGAGCATGGCTGATAAGGAGGCTTTGGGTCATGATTGCTAGGTTCAGTCGGCCTCTACTGGCTCCGTGTGGAGAGCAAGCCCTTGTGCCACGCAACCCATACCGCCGTTTTGTGCTGATCATGGGGCATTGGAATCCACATACGTGGTCACTGCGCCACCAGCGAACACGACAGACACGTCCACATTCCGAACGGTCCGCCATATCCGGGGAACGATGACGTTTGAAGGCTCAGGATGGCGATTTTTTGTTGCCATAAATAAACAAATGGTTTTTATATAAGCAATATGGTTCTCCTCCGCAACATTGAAAGAACCACTATTCCATCAACATCAACATCAGCATCACACTACTCTACAGACTACAATCCCACAGCACACTCGACCAACCATTACCATGTCGAACCAGAGCTACTACGGTTACTCCAACAGCCACGCCTACGCTCAGCAGCCCCAGTACCAGCAACCACAATACTCCGCACGACACCTGGGAAACAGCCCCTACAGCCACGGCCAGGGTGGATACATCCCCCCATACCACCAGCAAGCCGACTACTACCGTGCTCCTGCTCCGAACCAGTACAATGGCCACCAGGAAACGCTTGGTCCTGATGGAGAGCGTGGGCTTGGTGCTACAGTTGTAGGCGGAGGCGCTGCTGGCTGGGCTGCCCACAAGGCTGGTTCTGGCATGCTTGGCAGTCTGGCCAGTGCTGCTGCTGGTGCCATCGGGGCGAATGTGCTTGAAAACAAGCTGAAGAAGTGAGTGCTCTGGCAGTCCTGTGCAGCTGTTCAAGATGAGTTAGCTAATCTTTGATGAAAGGTACCGCAACAAGAAGCATAACAAGCATTGATCGATACATCCGACCGACCCAGCGGAATCAACACCTAATAATTACCATTACGATGTATTTCACGCACTGCATTATATTCACAATTCGTGGCGGGTCATTTGTTAGATTTCTGAGCATGGAGTTTTGTGTTTTGCATCGCACGGCAACATCAGCCTAATGATTTTACGGAATTACGGAACATATAGACGTACCTTATATTTTAGTCAAGCAATTGAAGTTAACATTTTAATGATGCGTCCGGGTGACTTGAATTGCCACTCAACATGCCATTGGTATCGACTCCAATTCAATTTTGCCATCTAAATCACACTCTCTGCTGTCTCTATAACTTGGTGCCATCTTCGGAAAACCAGCGGATGTTTTTTTTTTCCCAATCTCACCGATTAATAACTTGCATGTATCTCCTTATTATAGAAAAGACTTTAAAATGGATCATGCACCTGCAGCATTTTCATTTCTACTGGGGCGAAGTGTGCTCAAACTATGCTCTTATCATCTTTCTCGGCAGAATTGACAAGCAAATGAAACCCCATACTATGATTGTAAAGAACTTGCCGTGCCTCAATTTCCTCTAGACCAGTCAGATATTCGCCACACTTCCCAAAGCTACAGCCGTCTCCGGTGTTTCCGAGTCTTTTGGAACAGTTTCCCTGATTTCCTCGGGTTGCGATGGTTGCGCCGGTGTCAACCAACTCCTAAAGGCTTCTTGAAACGAAAGGTTAGCTGGTTCGTAATAGGCACGGAGACTGGAGAGATTACTTACCGAACCAGTTTTCGGCGTTAGCAATGACGGGCGAAATAAGTAATGTCAAAGCAACTATTTGGCCAAAACCAAACTGCCCTTCCCCACCCTGGTCTTCTTCTGTCATATATTGAGCCCCATTTCTCCTAATCGAGAATATCACAGAAGTTTCCCGAATGAAGAAAAATATTGATAGTGAGTGAGTAATCGGTGGCACTGTCGAGACCCAATACACTAGAAGAAAGAAACACCAAGCAACACAGCCAGTGATTTTAAGAAAAAGAAGACATAATATTCGCAAGCAAACCAGCACTATCGAATCGAAATTTTGAGTACTGAAGGATGGCATTTCATCCTTCACCGTGATAAGGCGACTCCAGGATTGATTCAGGAAACGACTGATGCGGTTAAGTGGTGCTTTGATGTAATAGTCAACCAGTAAGAGATTTACCCGACTCAAACATATAGTCTGGCGAATTAGAGAAACCATGGTATGCATCAGTAGTGCGAGCTCTAATGCGAATTCTGGCAGCTTTTTAGACCAATACCCTGGCGCATCGTACGCCCGCTTATTCAATGCCCTAGTGTCGTCTATCCTGAAGAATAAATATAGCGTCAGAATGAAGAGGCACCAAATAAAGACGGTCCGGATAATGTTTCTCTCCAGGTTTGAGACCATGAAAGGATCCGCCGTTATGGCAAAACCTGCCGTAGAGGCCATGAAGACAAGCCAACATATCTCAAGACTAACCCAGTAATGATATACCAGAATATCTCGTTTGGCTATAGCAGCTACAGCTGTTGCAATACCGACTGAAAGTTGGATATCAGCAAGGCTAAAAATGGTCAAATCCAAAATCGAAACGCGATCTTGGACGTCTTGGTGCAAGCCTAGGCAAACTTTGGCGTCTTTCACAGTCACCCACTGGCCTGGATTTGGCGCCAAGGCGGTCCGTGGACGGAATAGATCCATCAAATTAGAATCCTCTCTAAGTTCGCGCATTATTTTAATGGCAACCAATACCATTATCAAGGCCCCAACAGCAATGCTGGAGCTGACAACACCAATCCCGGCCGCATCGGGATCTGGCTTAATGTGTGCCATGTTGCGATGTTCGATTTTTCATTTTGGAATAGCATATGTTGAGACTATATAAGGTTGGTAGTGTACTACCTCAAGCTAGAGAGAGAAATGCTGACCTATTATACGGCAAGGTGGCCAGCGTGGCAATAGCTTCTCAGCCCTCAAGGCTGCGGCTGTCGTTTGCACCAGATTCTCTATTGCGCCACTGGTGGTGGCTGGTTGCAACCTTGTGGCTTATTCCGTAGATATGGGCCAACAGAATCGCCCCGTGGGCTTCAGTCTTACGTTGCAAAGCCCACGCTCATGCAGTAAGCAGCAGATCAGGCTGCCCCGTGGTGATAAGCCAGATACGTGCTACTATATCATTGGCTAATCATAAACAGGATCAGCTGTCAATGCCAATCAACATTCTGCACTTTAGTCAGCTAAGGCATGCACTGCATAACCTGGCAGAATATGAGGCGATAGCAAATGCTCCCCGTGGATGCGGCTGACAATGCTGGCCTCGACAACAGGTCTTCGGCGGCTCATCGTTCTGAGCTAATGGTAGGATAGCCCGCCTCCGAAAAGGAACCTGGGTAATTGCCAATAAAGCTTTAGGTCCAATATTTGTAGACATAAGCCTAAAAATCCAAGATCTGGCCACAAGGCGGGCGATGACGCCTCAGGGATTGGAAATATCAGGGCTAAGTGAAAAGATCTTATCAACGGATTATCATTCAGTATCGCTTTACTCTCAATACAGCCTATAACCCTAATGACTCCTCCCCTTGCCACTCATATACTGTAGTATAGTGAGAGCTTCTGCCAGCCCCAATTTAAAAGCAGTATAAGTTTCGCTGAATATGCTAACGAGGCGTATCCGTGGTAGAAAGATAGCATCGCAGATGTATATGATGCAGCTTGCTCTGTCGGGCCAGAACCTCATAAAGTAGAGTGGAAAACGTCATTAATGCCCATATCATTGGCAAGGATTTGCAGAGACATGCATCCATGGATAATATAATGGCCCAATGATTGGGGTGGGTAGGTGTCGGAAACAGCAATCTTGAGCTGCTTGGGCGGATGGTTACGTCGGACCCATGCTTCTCTGACAGAGCTTGCGGGGAGGTAGAAATTGCTGTGCTGAAGGTCCCCCTCCCCCCCCCCCATGTTGGCGCTTCTCTTACAACCCTTGCGGGGAGGTAGAAATTGCTGTGCTGACGGCATCCCAACTACTACCTCGTATCTTACCTAAAGAGGAAACATACGAGAGTGACTAACCAGCAGCTTCGCAACAGTCGAGTAAAAGTGGATACACCAGGGATCTGCCGTACCTTTCTCAAAGAGGAAACACACGAGCGGCCTGTATACCATCAACCTTAATTTAAATCGAGATGGGTAGACATCAACAACCTCCGGCTTGCTCTCCTGATTCTACGAACATTGATTCCTTTTTTAATTTTCCTTATCTCAACAATTTCATAGTCGGTTTGCTGTTTTGTTATTTTCGAAGGCCTCAGTTTACTCTGACCCTCCTCTACATCCCAAGCTCTCAGCATCATAATTTTCCTATCTCCTGATTGTCCTCCTTTACTAAAGCTCCAGCTTCGAAGAACAGCAACTCAGATCATGGCGGAAGATTCGAAGTCGGCGTCCGAGCTGACGGCCGAAACCAAATCGAGGCCTTCTGAACGGAAACCCGCGTTCTCAGACTACCTCAGGGTCTTCACCTACGCCACCAAGCCAGACTACTTCTTCTACACCGTTGCGTCACTAGCCTCCATCGGAGCTGGCATCACGATGCCTCTAATGAATATCATATTTGGCCAGCTCGTCGGTCAGTTCACCGACTTCTTCCGAGACACGTCATCCATATCCCAAAACGATTTCAAGCAAATTCTCAATAAGCAGGCTCTCTACATCATGGCGCTGTTCTTTGTGCGATGGGCCCTGAGCGCCATCAACAAATTCTGTTTCCGAATGATCGGCATTCGCCTGTCGTCTGCCATCCGCCTCCACTACCTCGAGTCGCTCTTCGCGCAGCCCATCCACGTGATCGACTCCCTTCCAGCGGGCGCACCCGCCACCGCCATCACAGCCACTTCGAATACGCTGCAAATTGGTGTCTCGGATAGGCTGGGTGTGTTTCTGCAATACATGAGCACAATCATCTCGGCACTGGTCATCTCGTTCACCTGGAGCTGGGACCTGACACTGGTGACATCGTCCTTGCTTCTCTACCTGATAGTCCTGCTGTGCATCTTCATGCCCATCATTGTCAAGGGACAAGCCGCTACTCTCAAGGCGGATGCCCAGGGAAACTCGGTTGCTAGTGAGGCACTTGGGGTGATGCGATTGGTCATGTCCTGTGGTGCGCATTCCCGCATCTTCTCCCGTTATCAGGGCTGGGTCATAAAAGCAAAGAAAGAGGGACAGAAAACTGCTCCCGTCGTGGGTATGCAGGTTGGTGGTATGGTAAGTTCAAAATCCAGTATATTCCGTCGGTATCATCCGCCCATAAGTGCCACATATTAACCTATGTCCCGCTTAGTTCTTTGGAGTTTTTGGAGCATTCGGCTTGGCGTTCTGGTACGGAACTCAGAGGTACGCCTCTGGCCACATCAGCAACGCTGGAGTCGTCGTTGTCGTCCTCATGTCAGTCATGCTGATATTCAACTCTGTGGAACGCATCTCGACACCTTTGATTGCGGTCAGCAAAGCTATGGTAGCTGCTTGCGAGCTGTTTACTGTCATCGATGCTCCACAACCCCCCTTGGGCAGTCTCATCCCCGAAAGTACTTCCGAGGACCTCATCTTTGACAACGTGGTCTTTGAATACCCCAGTCGGCCAGGCGTAAAGGCTCTTGATGGGTTGAACCTTCGCATTCGCTCTGGTAAAAACACGGCTCTCGTTGGGCCTTCTGGGTCTGGTAAGAGTACTGTCGTCGCTCTTCTAGAACGTTGGTACAGCCTACGATCGCATTATACTCTACCAAAGGTGGCACTGGGTCAGGATCAGGCAAATCCATCGGAAGACGAAAAGGGAGATCATGTGGCAAGTGATTCTGAGACACCTTCCGGTCCGGCTCTTTCTGGGTCCGTTTCCTTTGGTGCCCTTGATCTCGAGGACATTGATGTTAAGTGGTGGAGAGCTCAGATCGGCCTCGTTCAACAAGAGCCCTTCCTCTTTAACGACACCATCTTTAAGAACGTTGTGAATGGCCTCATTGGAACCGAGTATGAGGATGAGCCCGAGAGTCGGAAGCGAGAGCTAGTTCGAGATGCTTGTAACGAAGCATGCGCACACGAGTTTATCAGCCGTTTACCAGATGTGTGTATACCATTTGCTTTCGCACCCCTTCTTCCTCGCCACGTTACCTCATTTCTATTGGAAAAACCAGTGCTAACCTTTGTTACCTAGGGATACGATACTCGAGTCGGAGACGGGGGTGCCAAATTAAGCGGAGGGCAGAAACAACGAATCGCCATCGCCAGGAGCATCATCAAGAAGCCAAAGATCGTCATTCTCGACGAAGCAACCAGTGCAATTGATGTCCAGAGCGAAAAGCATGTCCAAGAAGCTCTCGAACGCCTTGTTAAGAACCACACAACAATTACCATCGCCCACAGACTATCAACTATCAAGAAGGCTGATCATATTGTTGTGCTGAAGCGCGGTCAGGCTGTTGAGGAAGGCACACATCAGGACCTGTTGAGTATTGAAGGCGGTGTTTATAGCGCCCTGGTTCGAGCACAAGCGCTTTTAGGCTCTCATGAGGGCGAGGACGAGAGCTCATCAACAGATATCAAGGTTGCTCTCAGCGAGAAGACTGATACCCTCCCTGAAAAGGCGCCTCATACAGTCCAGGTCGAAACCAGTCAGAGCAGAGACCCCACGCAACGAAATCGTGGATTCGTCTACAGCTTGGCATTAATGTTAAGCGAGCAGCGAGCACAGTGGCGAAATATGATGAACCTAGTCATCTCTGCGATGGCCGTTGCTGCCGGCACCCCTATCCAAGCCTGGCTCTTTGCCAAGGCGATAGCAGTATTCATTCTAGAAGGGGATGAGTTGCGAGCGAAAAGCAACTTTTGGGGGCTCATGTGGCTTGCCCTGGCCGGCGGGTTTGGCATCGCCTGGTTCTCCCAGACTTGGAACAGTGTGCATCTGCAGTACGGAATCAGCGCTGCCTACAAGCAGCAGTACTTTCGCGACATGCTGCAGCAGAGGCTTTCCTTCCATGACGAGGAAGACAATGCCCACGGTACGCTGAGTTACCGCATCTCAAGCGACGCAAAGCAGTTGGAGGAACTGTTCGGGCTTAACCTGGCCGCTGCCTTGACTGGCATATTCACCTTCACCGGATGCATCATTATCGCACTGATTTTCAGCTGGAGACTAGGACTCGTTGCCGCCTTCGCCACGATGCCAGTCATGGTCGGCGCCGGGTTGTGGAGATACCGCCACGAGGTTCAGTTTGATGAGATGAACTCTTCTGTGTTTAAGGAGAGTTCACTGTTCGCCACCGAGGCAATCGGCTCCATTCGGACGGTGTCCTCGCTTGGAATGGAGCAATTCATCAACTCCCGGTACGCCAAGCTCCTCAGCGAGCATGTTCAGACAGCGCTCCGCAAGGCCCAGTGGACGGCACCTGTTTACGGTTTCGCCGACAGCGTGAGCTTGGGATGCCAGGCGCTAGTCTTTTGGTACGGAGGCAGCCTCTTGTCCAAAGGCGAGCTCTCCATGGATGCCTTCTTCGTCTGCTTCATGGCCATCATGCAAGGTTCAGAGTCATCGAGCCAGATTCTCTCAGTCTCGCCCGACTTCGCGCAGGCAATAGCAGCTGCGAACCGCATCCGAGGCGTGCACGAATCAGCGGTTTTAAACGAAAAGATGTTCGAGAGCGGCTCTAGCCGAAGTGAAGACCTCAGTGGAAATGTTCGGCTTGAGCTGAAAGATGTGTCTTTCAAATATCCTACCCGAAATATTCCTGTTTTCGATCATCTCAATCTTTGCATTGAGAAAGAACAGTATGTGGCTTTCGTTGGGCCATCTGGGTCCGGAAAGACGAGTATTATTTCTCTCCTTGAACGGTTCTACGATCCTAATCAGGGTGGAGGTCAGATTCTTTGCAATGGGGTGGACATCAAAGATCTCAGTCTCAGCAAGTACCGGAGCATGCTTTCTCTCGTACCTCAGGAGCCGACGATGCTTCAAGGAAGTATCAGAGACAACATTCTGTTCGGCATTGCTGACCCTGAGTCAATCTCGAATGAGATGATCCATGATGTCTGCAAAGATGCATTCATCCATGACTTCATCGTCTCCTTGCCAGAGGGCTATGACACCGACGTGGGGCAGAAGGGCGTGTCCATGTCGGGTGGGCAGAAGCAACGGATTGCCATCGCACGGGCCTTGATTCGCAATCCAAAGGTTCTGTTGCTAGATGAAGCCACATCCGCGCTCGACTCGGAGTCAGAGAAGATTGTGCAAGCTGCTTTCGAGAAGGCACGAAAAGGAAGAAGCATGATCGCGATAGCCCACCGTCTCTCTACGATTCAAGACGCCGACGTGATTTTCGTTCTAGACCAAGGACAAATAGTTGAGAAGGGAACACACTTTGAACTGATGAAGAAGAGAGGGATCTATTTCACAATGGTATGTACTCATCGCTCCTCGAGCTCGTTTCTTTGTTTCATGCTAACTCGTCTGTCTCGCAGTGTGAAAGCCAGGCATTGGATCGCTAGTATCCTGAAGAAAAGCCGTACATACTATCAACTTTGTAGAATTTTAGTCTCCTTAGTTTCATGTAACAAAACGCATCACATCTCATTAGAAGGCACATAATAGAACATTCTCCTTTTATATTATGCACCGAATTCATTATTTCCGAAGCTGTAGATTGTCATCGTTAATATTCTGCGATGTAGGTAGTTGCATACAACTCGCCAGCTAAGAACCCGCCAGACCCAGTGATCGGCTGCCTCTTCCATTCAACCTGCAAATAACCATATCCAACTTCGGCCACTTCCTCCACCTTGGACCACTCTCCCGTCGTGTCGTCCTTGTCCATGAAGCGAAACACGATACGATCACCGCCATCTTCGAACAAGAACTCCCGGCGCCAGAGCCGCTTCCACTGCTCTTCAAAACTTCCCTCGGAGGCATTACGGAGCTCCATCGTCCTGTTCCTCTCAGCCAAGTGGTAGAGTGCCCGTGTGTTCCACAGCCCATCCTGGCCGGGATAATCCCTCAGCATCCACACAGCCTCGTCACGCGTAAGCGGGTCGCGGCAGAAGAAGGAAATCACGAGCAGATGCCAAGCCATGTCGCACTGCAGCGAGAGCTGCTGCGCGGGGGTTTTGGACTGCTCGGTGAAGGCGCGTATAGCAATGTTGCACAGGGACAAGTACTCCCGATAGATTGGTGTCTGCTTTGTGGCGAGGGATTCGACGTCGAGATAGATGGCCGGGTCGTTGACAAACTGGACGCTAAACGAGAGTAGTTGCAGGCGGAGGTGGATGGCCCTGATGTAGGAGGGTGATTTTTTGTCAGACATGACCAGTCGGTCGAAGAGAGGACGTGAGGCTCGGTCGATCTTCTCCATATTCTGTGACGTGCTGTTGGAAAACTCCTGGATTTGGTTGTCACGCAGGATCTTATCTATAATATCGGTGATGATGCCTTCAACCGGCGTGTTCAAGAAGTCCTGGCCTTTCATAGCGTCCTTCATAATCTGCCCTAAATTCGTATGCGTGACCCATAATGCCGAGATGTACTCTTCAAATTCGTCAAGAGTGTGGAAGACGTCCGGGATGTTGTCGAGATTCAAGGATGGGTGTGTCAGCAACCCCAACCGCAGCATGAAAGTCTCGACGTTTGACTCCAGAGTCTTGAGTCCAGTTACTAGATTCGGTAGAGACGGGCCGTCACTAATACGCGAGAAGAGGATCGAGTAGGCTTGCAACGCCAGACGGCGGAAAATATCTGCGATGGACCCAAGCACAGACTTTGGGTTGGGGCCAAGCATGTTGAGAAACTGATATCCATCCTTTCCGCTTATCCAGTTCAGTAAAAGGCACGAGCCGTGGTTGAGATGGCTCAGAGCAGTTTTCCTGTTGTCCTGGAGCGTCTCGAAGAAAATCAGCAGCAGCGATAAGAACAATGCGTCTTGCACAGAGGGCTGCTCCCGCTGCACCCTCAACGACTTGCCGTAGTGGGAGAGGGCGTGAAAGTAGTGCGAGTCTCGGTCTACGGCGAGGAGGTCCGGTCGCTGCTTCGCCGCTCTCAAGGATTCGTGTGCGGCTTCCCGATGCCAGAAGCTCAGTGCTCCAATAGCCATCGCCGCATGGCGGAGAGGAGCGCTGTGATGGGCGAGCTGCGGCAGTGTGACCTCCCACAACTCGTTGTTGAAGGCAGAGTTGGTCCATGACCCTTGTGCCAGTGTGATAAACTCTCGAAAGTATCGCACGCCCTGGTCGTCCTGGATACCAAGTGTATCAGGGTCCAGTCGCACCTGTAGCGCTGCTGGGCTCGAAGGAGAGGCGCGTGCCGGCTTAGTCTTGGAGCTCCAACAAACGAGGCCAGGGCCTTTGGGCCGCTGGGCGGTATATCCTCCGCATTGGCGCTGGGCTCTGGTACAGTTGCGGCAAGATGGTTTGCCTTCGTCGCACTTCACACGGCGCTGTTTGCAGGTGATGCAGCCAGTGCGGACTTTGTGCGTGCTTGTGCGAGAGCGTTTTTCCTTGTCTTTGCCAGGGTCACGACCCCCAAGAATGACCAGGCCTTGCTCCCACTGCTGCGCCTCCAGGGCGTGATCTAGGAGTACGGCATTAGTCATTGGGTCCAAGATATGGATCAATACTAGGGAGAGGGGAAATACCTTCTACAGTCATCGGCGCATAGACTTGGTGAAGCTGGGAAAGGTCTGGTCACGCTGTGGTTGAGTTGTTCCCCCTGGCATCAAGCCTGTAAGGAAGTGAATCAAGGATCCATCCAGTGGCCACAGAGAAGCCAAGCCTTTCCCTGATGTCCGTCAGCATCACGTGCCATCGCGCTTTGATCTCACCCACCACCGTAACGCTGAGGTAACTATGCCCATATTATTGCGCACCAAGAGGCAAATTCAGCTGTTTGCGCCAAGATATATGACGACAATTTCTCACTGTTGTGGGATTTATGTATTTCGAACAACTTCAGCAGGGCCGTGTAGGGGCCAAATAAGGTACCGCGTTGTAATGTACACAACCGCCCCATCTATCTACACGCGTTCTTTCTAGGATAACAGTATAGACTCTTTAAATTTTCATATTTCAACTTTTTCAATTACTACTCGCAGGTTCTCGCAAGATGAACATAATTAACTATCAAAACCGTTAGCAGCTGCATCTTCACTAGCCAGAAATTTATGCGCAGGGATTTCAAGTTCAATCAAATGAATCCACCTCAACGCGTCCCGATATGAGACAAGATTAACTAAATGGGAAAAATATGAACTTGCTTGATATCCTTCCGGACTAACAACCATTTCCATCTTATTTCTCATTGTTCATCCTCGTATCACAACCAGTAATTTGACCTGCTGAAAGAAAATAATAGTCACGCGTGCTGCAACAATTCTTTCTTCTCGGGCCCTAACCAATGATACGAATAAGTGATAATTTAATTGGTAACAGAGCTACAAACATTTACCATACTTCATACCAATTCTCATACCAACTCTTGAGATTCACTTCCTCTGGCTTTCGGAGGTACCACGTAACATCTTCATCCTTGTTCTTCTCCTTCTTACTCCATCCGTTGCCCAGCCATGCGAAGCGGTTTCCCGACCTGGAGAGATACGTATATTCGAAATCCTCCCACCGCGGATCAAACCTGACATATCTCTCATGCGAAGCGCTTCCTGGCCAATGCGCATGAATCCGTGAACCAGGTCGTCCACTGTTGTGCCAAGCGCTGCAGTGATCCGTGAGATAGGTTGTGGGGAAGAAGGCGTCCGAATATTCAACAAAGTCGTTGGCGGCCTGTCGGCTCGGCGTGATGGTCCGGATTCCCTGGCTGGAGATTTTGCGCAGCACCTTCGCAATGTACGTGACGTAGTTTTCTGCCGTTGATGGAACTGTCCCCGAAACACCAGCGCTGTGTGGTCCAAATATGAAGAACAGGTTGGGGAACCCTGGTGTCCCCACGCCCATGTATGAGTATGGCCAGCCAAAGAGGCCGTCAGGTTTCCAGGCCTCGCGAAGATCAACGCCTCTGGCGATGACCGAGAAAGGTGTTGCAGATTCCACATTCGCACCAGTTGCACAAAATATAGCGTCAACGTCCCGTTGTTTCCCATCGATGGTTTCGATACCCGTTTCTGTGAACCTTTTGATCGGTGTTTGGATAAAGTCCACGTTCTCTTCACAAAGTGCTTCTAAATAGCCGGGAGCAGGGGTCAGTCTTCGGCAATGTGGTGCGAAGTCTGGAAGAAGCGAATCGAGAAGCTCTGGTTTCTTTGCCACCCTTTTCCTCATGACTTCGAGGTACTGTTGCTTGGCTTTCGAATTCGTATCAGAATTCCTAAACAGAGCATCGAATCTGCGCCAATACTGATCTTCTTCCCCTTTCCTATAGGTAAGATATTTGTCGGCATCATCCTTGAATGATTCCCGGAGGTCGGCTGGGATGGGCTGAGCCTCCAGCGTCCGTTCGTTGTCTCCCGTGTAGGCACCGGCAATCCACGTCTTGTTACGTGCGTAGTGGTCTAACCGGGCTACATGTGGCTGTAGATTTGGCACAACTTGTAGACCACTCGCACCATTGCCTATTACCGCAACCCTCTTGCCTTTGAAGTTGAAGGAGGGATCCCAGTTGGATGTATGTCGCACAAATCCCTTGAACGCTTCCAGTCCAGGATAATCCGGTAAACGCCAAGCAGTGAATCTGCCATGAGCTGTCAAAAGCACATCAAATTCATCAGTCCTCTCGCCCGTAGCCGCGTGCCTCACCTTCACCCTCCAGACGGCATCGTCATCACTCCAACGGGCTTCGATGACCTCCGTCTCAAACTTGCAGTATTTGTAAACATCGCGCTTGCGGGCTACGTCTTTCCAATATTCCAAGATCTCTGCTCCTTGAGCATAGACTTCTGACCACTGCGAGTTGGGCTCTATTGAGCTTTGATAGACGTGGGCTGGCACGTCGCACCGCACGCCAGGGTAGATATTATCATACCAAACGCCTCCCTGTATTGCTTTAATTCAGTTTCGGCACTAATATCTCTCAATTCCGAGCTCTATTAAGTTCATCACTCACCACGTCTTTCTTTTGCTCGTAGATTGTCAAGTCTATCTCTGGAACCTTTGCAGGAAGGAGAATCCCAGCCGTGATACCGGCTATGCCAGCTCCGATAACCCCAACCTAGATGATGTCAGATATGAGGTGCTACATCTATTGAGATTATATTTACTCGGAGGCGCCTTCTCTCATCCACCGGGTGGTCTTCTAGCTGAAAATGCGTTGTGGGATAACTTGAGCGAGGAGGCGGCGGTCCTGGCCCGTTCGGAGCACCGTCAATCACCCCTGTTCCATTCTCAAAGACTGGCATAATTTAGTTCCTCGGAGAGAGATCGCCTCGACTAGCAGAGTGAGTGGTACAATTCGATAACTTGATTTGTTCGAACATCAACGTGGCTAGGGGTTGGAAGCTAATCATAATGCTGACCCAAGCCCCCGGGAGGTTTTCAGGGCAGGGGAAAGGATTACAAACCATCACCTCCGGTAACGCAGCAAAATCACTCTGCATTGATGATACTGCTACTTGCGTTAAAATAGGGTCAATGGTGTGATCCGGACGATGAGGAGCTATCACCGGTTGTCTCGTTATTCGAGTGTTATATCCGAAATCTGGAGTCGGGACCCCAGTTTCCAGAGACGAGGGGTCCATGAAGAACGACATCCTCAAGACAAATGACGACATTCGTAGCACAACCTATTACATAGTACCTAGTAGATAAGCAATGAGCCCTTGATTTCACAACGTTCTCGTACATGGCCCATATTCGAGAAAGAGTATTACGACTCCTGCACCACCGTCTGGCTGGTCTGTTAACCTCTAGACTGCAATCCCGACAAATCTGACTTTTGTAGCCAAATTAAGCGTGTACATTCACATCTGGGCCAGTGTATAGCTGCCCCCTCTGCTCTGCTTGAATACGCTCCTTTTGAACCCGTCTCACGTCTTGCTCCAGCTTTTGGGTCAGATACCAACAGAGAAGGCAGCCAAGAAGCCCACCGCCAATTGTGGCCGTACAGATAGAGTAAGGAACTCGGTACCCATCACCTGCATAACGTGACTGGAATATCTGTGGGCCAATAACACCGCCCAGTTGGCCCACGCCGCTCTGTAGTCCAAATGCGAAGGCAGTCCCTGTAGTGCCCTTTAAACTAGATGTTCGCCCTGTATTGAACATGGTTAGAGTTCCATCACATTTGATTGCCACTGAGAAATACAGAGAGGTTCCTTACATGACCAGAACGGGATGGCAAAAGCGGCTGAGAACAGTGTACCAAGGATGCAGGCAGCATATATTGCGCCACGCTCTCTTGTGGCGATGAAAATTGCAAAGACGGCCACTTCAAGGACGACAACTACAAGATATTAGGTTCTATCTATGCCTGGGAAAAAATATGTTACTCACTTGAGATGGTGAAAATGGGCCTGGGAATCCAGGCTTTATGCAGAATATACGCCGCGACAGCAATGGCCAAAATCGCAACGGTAGCTGTTGGCTAAACATAGAGTATTAGAATGAACTCCCGAGCAAATATAGGGGCTGTACACCTACAATCAGGAGCAAAATATTTCTTGGCAATCCAACAAATCCAAGGTTGGTGATAATTGTAGGCTGAACAGGAAATGATTAGCACTGGGTTTACAACAAGCTTAGAAGATTCGCCTACCAAAAACCAACTCAGCCCAAATCCGCCTGTATTCATCAGCACCTGGGTAAGCATAAAAGCCCACAGGCGTGGATCTTTCAATGTCTCCAAGGACTCTTTGCGGGAGAATGCGGCGTCGGAGGTCACAGGGGCATTTGACGTCAGCCTAAACTCCACAAACTTCTGTTCTCTTGGAGTGAGCCATTTGCCTGTGCGCTCTGAGCGAGGATAGTCTGGGCAGAAGAACCAGACCAAGAAGGCAAAAGCCATTGTGGCCACACCCTGAAGTAGAAACACCCTTTCATTTCTCAGCGAGCAGATCCAAATAAGGAGGGTGAAGAACTTACCATTGCCAAGAGCTGAGACCTTGTCTGCCATCAAGGAATGCTATTCCATAGACAATCAATGATCCAATTACTCCAGCAAGATTGAAAATGCCAAAAAGCCATGCAATTGGCTTTCCCATCTCATCCGAACGATACCAACTGCAGAGCTGAGTCATTATTGCGGGAAAGAGACCGGCTTCCATAAGCCCAAGAAAGAAGCGTGCAGTAAGGATGCCGGCTTTGTTTGTAACGGCAGCGTGACAGGCGAGCACGAGTCCCCATAGAAACATAATTCGTGCCTGAAAGATTCTCGGGGTCCATTTTTTGAGTAAAAGGTTGCTTGGGAGTTCAAAAATGATGTACGAGATCTGCAATCAGATTAGTTTCTGCTTGATTATCAGATTCTGAGTACCAAAAACCTACGTAGTATATAGACTGGACCCAATTATACTCATCTGATGTCATGTCCAGTTGAGTTAAGATATTTGTTGGCTTGCCTACCGCAAGAACTTTAACAGCTGCAGCGTTGTTGACATCGATCTGTTCGACGGTTAGATAGGTAATATGGTTAACCATATCAGTAGTATAATCCCAGTGACATACCTGCTTTACCATGTATATCACTCCGAACAAAGCCAAGAGACGATAATCGACCTTACGCATAATGGCCTTCTCTTCCTCCGGGCTGAAGGTGGAGAGAAATGCAGCCCTATCCTCATGGAAAGGCCCATCTTCGGCGTTCGGGTGGACTTCTGTGAGAGTAGGTTCGACACCTGCTTTAGCAATACCAGCAGCAACAGTATCAGATTCACTCGGTGTTTCTGCCATGTTTTAGGTTTGGGTTTTTTGACAAACGTACGTATAATAATTCAAGCCGCTTCTACCCAAGCTGAATACCAAATCGGGGTGCCGTAGCGAGCCTTTATTCGCCGTTAGATCTGCTGGGATGTCGAGAGGATCCATTCTGACAGCCCGGGTTTGGGTCGCGCGATCACATGTGAGAGTGATGCAATTCAATAATGGGCAGGTCCCAAGCCCTCGGAGAAAGAATAGACAGATGTATCCTTGCATAGCGCAAGCCTAGATAGACCCCATGTATGGTGGAGCATCCGACATCGGTTGCCACGAAGCAACTGGTCTTCCGCCAGACAGGCTGGTGGATTTAATTAAAGATACATCGGGCCATTGTAGTACACCTTACCTTGACCCTATTATTGAACCTTCCAAGATATTCCTTCTGACTTTTGCCAACATGGTCCTCACAGTTGCAATCATTGGAGGCGGTGTCGCCGGGCTCAGTGCAGCTATTGCTCTCAGACAGCTTCCCGGTGTCGATGTTCAGGTGTACGAAAGAGCAAAGGAATTCAAAGAACTGGGTGCCCTTATCGGACTAGCTCCTAATGGATTGAGAACTTTGGAGAAGTTAGGGGTGGAAGATGTTCTTACGGACGAAGTTGGTTGGAGAAGTCCGAATGGAGTTCCTATGTGCTTCAAGTAAGAGTGTCCGCCTTTCTTCCTTATCTAACAGATGCCTCTCCAATATCAGCAAAGAGTAGTTTGGACATACAATGACTATTGGAATCAAGGCACTTCAAAACGGGCGATGTGTTGAGCATCGACTACAACCATGACGTACCGGACAGACGCCATCAATTTGCTCGAATGCATCGTGCCAGTCTCCAGAGAGCTCTGTTGAAGAATCTTCCACCAAAACTCCTTCACACTGGTAAAAAGGTCTCTGGAGTGAGGGCCAATGATGACGGTGCTACAGTAGAGTTCGAAGATGGAACCTCCGTGACAGCTGACCTCGTAATTGGGGCCGATGGAATCAAATCGGTAAGTGTATGAACTCACCAAATTCCGTTGATCATTATTCTCAAACCTCTTTAGAAAGTTCGAGAATCCTTTATCCAAAATCACAAGCTTAGTTCCTCGGGCGACGCAATCTTTCGAACCACATTTCCTTACGACCTAGTAGCGGATCTCCCTGGACTTGAACAGAACTCAACTCATTATGTGAGCAAGACATGCGTTAATGCTATTAATTAACTTTGGCTGATAAATTTCCAGCAAAGCCCAACTTCGTGGTTTTTCGGAACAAGACTAGGTAGATGACCACTACACGATCGTATCCAATGTCTTCGACCACTAATCTTGTCCATCAGGATCGGATCAATTCGGTGTGACATGCAGTTTTCACGTTGATGAAAACGATTCAAGCTCGAAATTTACAGATACAACTTGGAACGCTCCGGCCACCGTGGATGATATTCGCAATGTATTCAAAGTAAGGCGTCTAATATTCGTGAATGTTCTCCGTCAGGCTAACAAACATCCTCAAGGAATTTTACTCTCCCATCCCATCAATCATTGACAGAATCCCCGAAGGCACTTTGAGGAGGTACACAAATGTCGCTGGCGAGGCTCTCACACGGTGGACCTTTGGAAATCGCGTTGCCCTGATCGGTGATGCAGCCCACACGCATGGTGGTGCGTACGCAGCAGGGGCGTCATTGGCAGTTGATGACGCATACGTGCTCTACCTTTCGCTACGAACGATACTTCAGGGGAGAGTTGAAGACCAAGAGAAAGTATCAACTACTCGTATTGGGGAAGCACTTGCCCTTTATGAAGCAACTCGCCGCCCCCATCTGGAGAGAGTGTTGAAGGAAGTGCACAGCGGGCGGAAGAGTCAAGCTGCCCGGTTTGAAAAAATCCGGGAGGAGGGTGTTCCAGAGTCAGACGCCTCATTTAGGAAGAGACTGGCTTCAAAAGGTGATCCAGTCTGGCTGAATGAACACGATGCAGAGGGCCAATTTCATAAGGTATATAGCAGCCCAACCAGTTTACAAGCTGGTGTAGCCGAGGTACGCCCCAAGCTCTAAGACAGGATGGGCTACATTCGTAGCCTTTGTCTTCTACTAGGAAATAAAGGCTTCATTCATAGAGGAAGATTCTATCAGAATTCCTTTCATATGCCTACTTTGGTTTGTTGGGCCACATACACAGGTTCTTTTCTTGAAAAAACAATACATTGGTTAGGTCTATTGCTAAAACTACTTAGTAGCAGGAAACAGAGTCTCTAACGATGATGATTTGCCCCACTCCTCCTGTTACTCTTATCTGCACCTAGTTGGAAACCGGCTTTGTACGGTTCTCTGTCTGCAATGATGTTGGCTCTTCATCCCCCAACTTTGCACCTATAGTATTTTGAAGAATCTCCCCAGCCTCGCCGTCAAAGATGACGGCAATCTCTTCAAGGGCCTTTCCTTTTGTCTCAATAAACCATCCATAAGCCACGACAGACTCCACAGCCAGAACCGCCACGTAGACAATGTAAAATTTCCATCCAATATTGGAGAGCCCGACGGGATTGACATACTGGTTGACGAATACGGCGATCTTGGTAGAAAAGACATATGTTGCCATGCCCTTGGCGCGAATGGAATAAGGTAGGACCTCAACAGAGTATGCAACCGGAAGCGGGGAGAATGCAATGCAGTAGAAGAACTGATACACGAAAATGAGAGCCAGCACAGCTGTTCCAGCGGCCTTGAGCCCTGTCACCGCGAAGCGCTCCGATGCAATGGTCCAAGCTGTGAACATGACAAGCATTCCAATAGTCGATATACGGAATAAAGGCCGGCGTCCGATTCGTTCGACGAAGAAGGCGGTGGTGAGGGCAATGAGCCAGTTCCAAATATTGATGAGGCCGTTGACGAGAGCCTGAGTATTTTTGTCTTTGATGCCGATCGAGTCCATCACACGGGAAAGGTCTATTTCTGTCAGCCATTGATCTACTCACACTGTATTCAGGGGACCTACAGTAAGCGATCAAGCCGTTTCCAGACCACTGGCTAAACAGGCCCATACACATAACCAGGAACATTCGGTAACGGTTGCCTGAGGTGCTGACCATTGACTTCCATGTCGTATTGCTCGATGCTGTCACCATAGTTAGCCTTCTATACTCGGACCGGCAAAGGGGAGTCTCCAGACATACCCTTCTCATACTCGATAGCCACCTGAATCTCGGCATACTCAAGCTTTACTAGCTCGGATTCCTCCCCATCGCCGTGGTATTTAGCCAAAGCTGCCATAGCCTCGTCTCCTCTACCGTTGGCAATGAGCCACCGAGGAGATTCGGGAAGAAACCAGATAGCGCTAAGCTGAACTATACTGGGAGCCATCTGAAGAAGAGACGGAAGGCGCCAAGACCAGGTGTTGGGGATGTTTCTCGTTCCGTACGTGATCCACGCAGCCGCGATACTACCGAGATACCAGCTGCAGAAAGATTAGCACCTGATCAGATCAAATGGGAAAACTGCCTCTCTTCAAGGCTTACCATGTATTGCAAATGGCTGTTATCGTCACTCTGTCCTTGGGATGAGATAACTCAGAAACCATGCTAGGCGAAGCAGTGGTGGCAAAGGATAATCCGAAACCAAGGACGAAACGACTACCCACAAACATAGGGTATGACGTGCTCTCGCATTGCAGAATGGCACCTGCAATCATGATGATGCTGCCGACGGTGATACCCCACCGGCGACCGTACTTGTCGGCAACCCAGGGGGCGATTGGAGTTGAGCAGACACTGCCGAGCGCCATGATGGCACTCATGAGGCCTAGAGACGAGCCGCGGGGGTTGCCAAAGAAGTCGTCCCAGTACGAGACGGTCTGCAGGCTGTTCATCATGCTTCCATCGTAGCCGGACGTCGCGTACGACACGACGCAGGCAGGGAAGAGAAGGAAGTATAGCTTTCGACGAGAGGAAGAGGAATACCAGGCCGGTGCCTTGGATGCCAGCTCGTTGATTGGTGAAGGCTCTTGACCGGGTGCCTGGGATACGGCTGTGGTTTCGGCTGCCTGACGTTTCGCCTGTCGAGCAAGCTGGTCATATCGAGGGGCCGGGAGGCGGTTGCGAAGGGCTGTGAGGGCCATATTTCAGATCCCAAGGCGGATAATCTCAAAGGATCAGAGAAGAGGGATGCGGCAGTGTAAGTAGAAGAAGAAAGTCTAGGTTTACTCGGACGCAGAGTGTTTATGTTTTGTCCTGAGAAGCCTCTGCAGTGTGATCCTCGTTACAGGACGAAGCGGCAAGGGGTGAGATCTTATAGACGACCGGTATACGTAAAGTCTTGCGGCTATTCCAATAGATTGAGTAAGTTTGAGAGCATCTATTCGACCGGCTGTAGGTCACGAGCTGAAGCAGAGAGTTCCCAGAGCCATGGACCATCCCGACAAATCGGGTGCAAGGATGCTCGACTCACGCGAACCAAATGAACATCCCCACACATCGACCAGCTGGAGCTCAATTGCGGAGTCGAGAGCGTCCATGCGGGGATTTCCATCGTCTGGGGACAAAGTGAGGAGATTTTTGCATGACATCTCCGGGGGGAGGCAACAAAGTCTTCCCATTTTCCACTCAGTAGTTCAAACTCTAGGGCGCCATAACGGCACTGAGCAACGGGGACCCATGAGAGCAGCGAATCAGAACATGTGTCGGGGGAGCTAAAATTAAGCCCCGATGTTCCCCCAGCCAAAGTCTTGGTCTCGGCTAAAGTCGCATATCGGGGCAGTGATTTTAGATGCCCCGAAGGTGGGTCGAGGACTCAAAGGTATGAGCTGCCTCGAGTCAGCATGTCTTGTGATGCTGATGAGAATTGGATTGTCTGAGCTGAATCCATTCATCTTGAGGTCCGGTTTAGCCGATTGGTCAATTACAATTCCTGCATCAATGCCTGGGTCAAGCAACTAGTTGGGCATGCAATGGTACGTCACAGGGGCCGGGTATATAGAAAGGCTGGACATCAGCCTTGCAAGTGCTCGTAATCAGCTTTTCTCGTCAGGCCTACAGTCAAGAAATTCAGACCACAATTACACTATGAACGGACTGCTCCGAACTGATGGCGGTCGCATCGTCGATACGCAGGGAAACCCAGTCCTTCTCAGAGGAGTACGACCCTCTTCTCCCCCTTTTCTCAGACCGAATAGAAAGCACTAACATGAAGAATCGCTCAGGCTGCCCTCGGCGGATGGATGATGATGGAAAATTTCATGAACGGATTTCCAGGCCGTGAACATCAGATCCGACACGCATTAAAAAAGGTGCTTGGTGAGGAAAAGACGGAGTTCTTCTTCGACAAATTCCTCGAATACTTCTTCACAGACGAGGATGCCGCCTTCCTAAAATCCATAGGCTTCAATTGCGTTCGCCTATGTCTGAACTATCACCACTTTGAAGACGATATGAAGCCCTTCCAGATCAAGGAGGAAGGCTTCAAGCACGTTGATCGTGTAATCGACATTGTATGTATTCCTTCTCTTGAGCACGATGCGTGGACTCCAGCTGACAACTGAAAGTGCGCCAAACACGGAATTTACACGATAATCGACATGCATGCTCTCCCTGGTGGCCAAAATCAGGACTGGCACTGCGACAACCCGACCGGTCACGCCGCATTCTGGGACCATATCCATTTCCAAGATCGTGCGGTCAATCTCTGGGAGCACATTGCGAAGCGCTACCGTGGGAACGCCTGGGTAGCTGGCTACAATCCAATGAATGAACCTGCAGACTCGGAATGGACCCGCCTGTTGAGTTTCTACGACCGCATCGTCCCAGCCATCCGCAAGGTCGACCCCGAGCACATCCTCTTCCTCGAAGGCAATACGTAAGTAGCAGGGCGTTAGGTACCCCTTTGTTACTGGGACATCCAGGCTGACCTTTTCCACCAGTTTCAGCATGGACTTCACCGGCTTCGACAAGGTCTTCCCGAACTCAGTGTACGCGGTTCACGATTACTGCGGTTTTGGGTTCCCGAATAGAATTGGCAGATTCCAAGGCCACAAGGATCAAGAACAGTACATTCGAAGGATGTACGATCGAAAGGTTGCCTTCATGAAGGAGCACAATGTCCCCATCTGGAATGGTAGGATCAGGGCCACGAAACCCCCTCGGGCAAAATCATTCTGACTGTGTCGAAGGTGAATTCGGCCCTATATACGAGCGAAGGGAGAACAACCCTGACTGGGAACTCCACAACAATGAGCGCTACGATATGCTCGAGAGGCAGCTCGCCATCTACAGCGATGAAAGCATTGGTTGGTCATGATCTATACAGATAAGAGACATTCATTCAGCTAACTCGCAGTAGCATGGTCTATTTGGTCATATAAGGACATCAACGTCATGGGACTAATGTATCTAGCCCCTGACTCAGCCTGGTTCAAGCTTCTCGGTCCCATCATCGAAAAGAAGAGGGATCTGGCCGTCGACTCGTGGGCATACGACGACGCCCACCTCCAAGACGGCCTCTTCGGGCCACTCCACAAATGGTTTGAGGATAATGTACAGCCACCTTACAACAAAAAGTACCCTTGGCAATGGCGCATGCACATGCAGGTCTTCCGGCCGATCAGAGGTATCCTTCTGGCAGAATACCTGGTCCCCGAGTGGGCTGATTACTTCAAAGACAAGTCTTTTGAGGAATTGGATGAGCTGGCCGCGAGTTGGAAGTATGAGAATTGCCATCAGAGGGAGAGACTGAATGAGCTCATGGGCACTTATGCGCCCATGACACCGGAAGATAAGAGGCTGGAGGGCAAGGTTATCAAAGCCGAGAAGACGTCCGAGTCCGCGGTGATCAGCGCAGACAAGTCTGTGTCTGGTGTCGGTGTATTTGAGCTCTCTCCGGAAGAGCAAAAGAAGGCGATCGAGAGCCAGCAACCTGTACCCGTAGCAGCATAAGACCACCATTCAATAACATTGTCATCCTGTAACCTTTTGCACCAAGTGAAGTGCTATGCGGACAAATCCTAATTAAAGTTCTCTTATTCCAGTCATACGTTACTACCTGCCAGTCTGGCCTTCCGTGAAATATCCAAACGTTCCAAGATTTTCAAATGCCATGAGAACTCTCTAACACTGTTGCTGAAGCGGCGAAGGTTGTGGACTCCAGTGATGATAGACTCCTCGACATCATGCGGGACTATGCTACTCATTGCCGGTGTGATAGTCGAAACCATCAAAATAGTAATCATGGTGAATGTTCTGAGCGCTGGTCAGTGTGCTTTCAAGAAGAAATAACAATTGTCAGGGCCATGACCTACACCATTCCACCAGCGAAAAGACCAGTGATACTGTTGGCAGGGTCGACGTTAAAGACACGGATGAATCCCGCGCAGCCCTCAATGCACATCATGCAGCCATTAAGAATGGAGTGTTTTGCAGGGTGCGACTCGAGTCGATCCGTGTTGAGCAATGCATACTCTACAAAGGGCCGGTGGATTATGTATTGGCCGGCATAATACCGACCTTTCAGTCGAACGATATTCCAGGGATTGTTGCCTCTTGGTAGCAGCCCCTCGATATGTGCCGTGGGCGAGTCGGCGATGGGCGCATCGTTTTGATAGCTCGTTAGCAGAAATTCGGGCAGGTTGTTGTAGACAGCCGCATGATGGGACCAGAGATCTGCAGTCAACCGCAGAAGCCAAGCAGCGTAATCAGACCCATGGTGATGTAGATTTTCCGTAGGGCTGTAGACGGTGCTGTTGACGCGGTTCAGAAAGCGTCTAATGGAGGCGTTGGTGGTGATTTGGAATGCAACGAGCTCCTCCTGTCGAGCGATCGCTACAGATTCGGCAGATGCTCTATCGCCAGCGAGCTCTTTGACAGTGGGATACGGAATCAGCTCCTCGTAGCGAACGATCCCCGAGGGCTGGTTGAGTGAAACCTCCGAGACGAAATCACTCTCGTAGATATAAGCAACCCAAAATAAGCGGGCGAACTCATCTGGCGGGTGGATACGTTTGACACGTATGTAAGAATGAGCCAACGCGTCACACTTCACGGCAGCCAAATGACTCCAGTGAAAAGATTCAGCCACGCGACCCTTCGCGCCTCGATATAAGCTATTCAAAATTAGCAAAGGCCAAGACGAAGGCTGGGCGGAGAGCGGAGGAAATCAATGCGGGTTCACCAGAACGCACCTAGCCAACATGAGGCATTGAGCCGCTACAATTGACATCTCCGAAGAAACAGGTCCAAGCAGGAGTACCGCTTTGCTCCACAGCAAATCCTCGTGGGGGTCATCCGGCATCGGATTCAGTGACAGCAGAACCTTGTTGCAACCCTTGGAAACATATGTAGCCATTGTGAGCACGAGCAGAAGTAAAGCATACTCGCCAACAGGAACATACGTCTTTGTCTCTTGCCACTCAACGTTGTCATCTGCTACCACTCGGCCATGGATCCGGTGAAGGTCGTCGGAAGAGAGCAACGGGAAGATCACGTTAACCTCTGCAAAGTAAATGTCAATGAGGCGCTGATGCTCTAAAACAGAAACGGAGGAGTTTTGTTCGTAAAGCCTCCATGATGAAGGGGGAATTCGCATCTGGGTTGGAGATTCGAAGAAAATGTCGGTGGCATCTCCAGCAAGCTGGCCCTCAGCCCCGGGGACGTCGGACAGGAGCTGCCGGACGATTGGCCAGTTATGAACATGATTCGCATTTGCGGTGTGAGATGAGTCTATCCGTCCCTCTGCCTCTGCTTCAGTATCTTGGGGAGGTTGAACCTGGGTCGAGCGAGACGGCAGAACGGACGCTGCTGAGGGAGCATCCACAATTTGTACAGAGGTCAGGCGGTCCTCCAGGAGCTGAATTCTTTCCAGGATAACTTGAGTGCCGTGGTCGATACGCGGCTGTTGAGCTTCGCGGTATACGCACTCCACGTTGTGCTGGGCACAGTAGCCACATTTCGGCTGTGCGGCGTCACATCTTGTCTTCCTTGTTCGGCAAGGAACACATGCCTGTGTAGCTCGGCGGCGGTTTGGGAAACGGGAGGAAACGAATTGGTCTTGATCCATCAAGAAATTACATTGTTCTGTTACCAAGAGTTCTCTAGATTCAAGTAGACACTCGCCCGGATCGGTTTACAATGGATGGTGAGTAGTTGCGATCCAAGGGAGAAAAGAAGTGAGGTCAAGGGTTTAGTTTAAGACTCAGGAGGCAATTACCTAATTTCAACCACCGCTCCACTAAAACACTGCACTAAGAAAGTCTACGCAAGCAACAGCCATCACTTCATCACGTGATACGCCCCTTGGCGAGCCTGGAGGAAACCAAGACTCAATTATTAAAATGCTGGCCAAGTAATGTAGCAATTTGAAATCTCTCGTCTGGGGTGTTTTATTTTAATATGGATATGGGTATTCATGGTACCTCGGGTAGTTGCACTCCCGTCAACGATCGGCTTGCTAGTAGCCAGTAAGGTACCTGGATTGACCATCTGGGGAATGTAGGGGACCCTGCCGTTACAGCTTTATGTCATTGCATTGACTGCCAAAAGGTAAATGGCCACTCTGAGCCTCCTTCTCCCCTGATTCCGCTAACAGAAATGTTCCTTGCTTGTTCCTAGTGGACCGGAGGCGCTTTCACCTCCAACGCTGTTGTGCCTCGCACTGCCTTCCAAGTGACAAAGGGTATGTTCTCCTCCCTCTTCTCACACACTAAGCCGCGATGGCCATCGCTTTTGCCTTTGCATGACACTCGGAAATCGAATTCCGTCGCTGACAAAGATCCATCTCGGATTCCAGGCACGCCAAAGAGCTTTGACGCCATCGGGGCCTCGGGCAAGGTGAACAAGCACTTCTTCTGCTCCAACTGCGGCTCCAGTCTATACACTGAGCTCGAGGTCATGCCGGGCGTGACCTGCGTCAAGGCCGGCGGCTTGGATGGAGGCGCAGCTAGCCTGGGTAACAAGATCGGGGTCGAGTTCTACACCAAGGACCGCGTCGGATATCTGGCCGGTTGCGAGGGGGCCAAGCAGGAGCCCGTGTTTGGTTAATTGAACTCAGCCATTTACACAAATACACGCCATATGCTAGTATCACAATGTAACAGAGATGACTGTGGCAATGTTCCGTTCCATCTTCGTGTCTTGTAAGGTCATCTGCAAGCGGCATCTGCTGAATCTATGCAGTATTCAGCCCAACGTGAACAAACAACTGAAGAAAAGGCAGGATCGGCATTTGCTGACTTATCTCCCCCTATATGACCAGTCCTCTGCTCTGGCTTCTCGGAGAATGCGAAACAGGAATCACAATTCGCGCACCACCTTTTTTTTATTTTTTCGTTGGTGAGAGTCAGCCAAAGTGCGAAATCTTACCAAGAGTCGCCGATCATATATATTCCCAGATCGGCCAGATTGAGCTGGCAGTGAGCTAAGCTGAAAGGAAGCGAACTTTTGAGACCCGAGCGTCCCAGGGAGTCGATTCTTGCATTCACGAATAACGTCGATATGGGGCAATACCATCATGGCCCATAAATCTGCGCCAAGCTGGGCTTTAAGTGGTGTAACAAGGGACTTTTGGCTAGGATATCCCGAGGTGTCCAGCGGGGACTGAGCTTCAAGCTGAACGCAAGAAGCATCCTCCTTTCCTAACTTCTGCTCTGAAAAAGGAGCTCGATTAAGCGAGGTGGAGCATAACAGCGTGTCGTCGCTTCCGGATGAGCCCTTATGCCTAGAGGAGGAATTTCGTCTAACGCATTGATCGTACGGCCACCTGTGCAGCTTGCAGATGCAATGGTAAGGCGGATTAAAGTGAATTGAGAAAGTCTTGGCAATTACTATATATGAGGTTGCAGAGCTGAAAAGTTAGACATAGTCTCCTCAACCAGCGTTTTCTTTCTCATACCCCCGCTATTAGACTCCTATCAATATCAACCATACGTTTCAGCCTCTTCTTCTGCAGTCTGGCTGCCGCTCTAACCCAGGCGCAGCCGATAATTAATACCCATGCCGAAAAGCCGGCATATTTTATCGTGACCAGTGATTCAACTATAAACAAGGGAACCAGCTAGGGAGAAGGGCTTATTAATAATATTCAAAATAGTACAGATAGTGTGATTCACTCTAAAGGAGGAATAACTACTATCACCTTTAAGACTAATAGCTAGTAGGATAAAGCAATTTAGTCTATTAAGGATAATAAAGATAAATACCACCTTATTATTATAATTTAATTTAGATAGAATAACTAAAAGGTAGATACTAGTATCTCTCTAAGTTAGTTTTAAAATAATATAAAGAAGCTAGCTAAAGAGGTTAAAAGTGCTAGTAGAACTCCTATAAGTTACACATTTAGTCTTCTTAACCTAATCACATTACTAACTAACAATCATTATAGATCATTATTACTTCTTTAGCCTATCATATATTTTATAATAGAAAGGCTAGTGAAAATCTCAAAGACTAAGTAGATATAGCTAAGGCGGCAGCTAAGGCAGCGGGAGCGAAATATCTAGATCTTAATTATACTAGCACTAACTACCTAAACAAAATCAGAGAGATAAATACTATAAAGTATAATAAAAAGTCAGGGGATAAGATACACTTAAATACTACTAGAAGTATAGTATTTAGTCACATTATAACTAATTTAATAGGTGAGGTAAGGTCAAATCTAAGAACCTATCTCAAGGCAAACAAAAAGTTAAGCGATAAGATTGCCAAGGGAGAGTTTGCCACTAGCAATGAATGATTATCTAGCTGATGCTCTTCTAACCCTCTGCTTTTCTAGAATGATAACGATTACCTATCGAATATAGAACAAGAATTCTTCCGCTACGGTCACTACAGCACCCTTCATGTGCCCTTAAATGACTGGCTTGTTGACTCACGTTCCCAGCTTCCAACTGTGATTTCCATCATTGACCAAGACCGAAGCTCACTCCCAGATTTCTCTCCGTCGACATCACTGATGACATGGAATAAGCAAGTGCGCGTCAGACAAACAAACACCTGGCCCCATAAAAAGAGGCAGAACCATCTCCTCCTCAACACTAATTCTCGCCTAGCTTCCAATTTAAAACCTCGTGCCGCCCGACGCATTTCTTCTTCCCTTCCCTCCCTCAGACATTTATCCTACCTTACCCTCCCTCCCATGGCCATATGAAACAGCGAGAGTTGACCACCACACCCCAATTCAATCCCAGGTAAGCAACCGACCAAATATTCATCAGACCAGCGCAAGACTAACCAGAAGCCTAATTTAGGCTACATAATATTCTTATTGCCTCCCAACATGGCAGGCGAAAGCCCCTCATCACCTCCCTCTGCAGCGCCAGATGGTCGCCCTCACCCAAACGATGTCGGCCCGTTTGCAAGTGCCACACACGCAGCGGCCCACGGAAATGGCGGTGCCGACCCAGATTCAGTTGACGTGGAAATACAAGACCGCGATGTCCTACTCGCTATTGAAGATGACAAGCATCATGTCCGCATTCTGCACCTGCAGAATGTGCGCGAGGACACGCTTCCTGCGGCAAAAACTGCTGCCGACACCTTTCTTGATCAAATAAAGCCACTGGACAGCGATCAACAGCCCGCTGGCACGGTATTCCAAATGTTTGATATAGTCTATAAGGACATGTCTCATCATCTTGGTGGTATTATAAATCGTGTCCAAGACTTATCAATAGCAATGTCTCAGATGGATGACAACGAGTTCAGATACCCAAAGAGGACAGCAAGTACAACATCTGGGGGCACTAGCCAAGCTTCTGTTGTTGAGGGCTTCAATCCCGTCGCTGAAATGATGGTTACGTGTTTCGATTTCCTTGAACGAGCTCAGGAGATCCAGTCCAAGTCAGAGAGCTGCTGCGATGAAACCCGTCCTAAGAGAGATACGTTTGTTTTGACCAACTACAATGATCTCTTGGCCCACGGGGATCTTATTGAACATATTAGGATTCAGGTTCAGGCTCGAGACCTCGCCTTTGACTGGTATAGAGACAGATACTCAGGTAATACGTTGCGACAAAACAGCAGCCAGTTATGTTACCACGTATCCTTTAATGAAGATACACAGAGCTGGAATTACCAGCCTGACCAGACACACGCGCCACGGCGGTATCTTGATGAGCAAGAGTTAGATTAGGCCTTGGTCATTTACCTTCCTTGCTAGCCTACGAGTTGAATAATAAGCAGTGTGGCATCGGTCTTGACGTGTTTTTGATAGAGCTTCTGATTTTACATGTGCTCCTCGGGGATGAAGGCGGTATTATTGACCCAGCTGTTTCGGCACCCCACCTTCATCAAGCTTAAAAAGAGACTCCCTAAGAAATGAATGTTACAGCAAGTTAGATGATGTAGGTATAGTTAGATACTCAAGACATTTTAATATAAGAGCTGGCATCAATGTGACAATGCTGCTAACATAAATTTAGCTATTGGTCTCTCTAGCACCTTTGATTATTCAGACTCTGAGCCATCCCCGTCTTCCTTTGGTATTTCCGACTTTGTTTCCTCTCCCTTGTTCTTGGGGGGGTTAGGCTGTGGTTCCCCTCCATTTTTCTTTTTCTCTGAGTGTGCAGCCATTGCATTTTTCACCAATCCCTCTAACTTCGTGTTTTCTTTTTTCTTTTCCTCTTTCTTTTCCTTCGCCAATTCCGCTTTCTTTCTCTTTTCCTCCGCCTGCTCAGGCGTCTCTAATTTCTTTTTCTCTTCCTCTGGAGTTTTCCCAACTGTTGCCATCTCGTGTTTATAGGTTGGTGCCCAGTTGGACATCCTTGTCAACCGGTTAGTTCCCTTCCTAAAGTCTGTTCCGTCCTCTCCACTCATGTGATTTTTTACATTATCCCCCATGTCAGCACTGTGGCTTCAGTTAGTCATGTTTGTCCTGGAAACCAAGGTAAGACAGAGGCTTGGGGCCTTACATATTGTCTGCTACTTGTTGTATTGTCCAGGGTTCTGGAACTGGGTGTGTCCATCCCATCGTCGTTGCTAAGACTCATTTCAGGAATGGGCTCAGGGGATGGGCCTCCCGTCAGTTCAGCCTTTTTCAACTTCGCCTTCCAAAGGCCTATCTTTACCGCATCGCCTGCTGGTTGCCCTTGACTAGCCTTGAAGGAATATGTCGAACCAGTGTGAGTATCATAGTCGCCAGCTCTACCATCATCGCCATCGCCAAACTTCAGCCCAATATATTTCGTGTCTGGAGGAAGTGGCCTGTAGACGTCAGGCCAAGTCATTTGGTAGAAGCTGTGCTCATTATCACCATACTCGTGTAGGATCTGATTCCGACGGTTGGGGTCCAATGGAACCTTATCTTCTCTTGGTGGTGTTTGTCCAGGACTGTAGAAAGGGTTTGATCCAGAGTAGGTGAGTCCTGGGAGCGAATCTATTTCAGTTTCGGATGGAGAGCCATGACCACCACTGCCGTCACCGCCTTCGACACTTGGTTTAGGGCGATGAGTCAAATTCAACAGATTTCCCTGGCTATTCAACCCAGAACCAGCACCCGGGTCGCCAGTTCCTGCGGTTTTCGATTCGGATTCACTGCTGCAATCCGAATCTAAATCAGAACCCCGACACTTCAACTTAGGGTCAGTCTTGGGAGGGCCAGTCTTAGCAGGGCCAGCATTGGGAGGGCCAGCCTTATTATTAGAATCTTGGGGACCTCTGAATATGGCTCTCCCAAGGCTGTCCTTCCCGAGGCTGAATTGGGGGAGTTGGCACGAAATACCCCGACACCCCAGCGCAGGGCCAGCCTTGTCCTTAGCCACAGGAGCATCCTTTCTTTTAGGAGCCACGTCCTTGAGGTCACTCTTACCCCTAGCATTAGACTTACTCCTGGAAACAGCATTTCCCTTGGGATTGGCTTTGACTTTGGAACCCCCCTTTCTCCTCAGGGAATTCTTTTTCTTAGGAGCCTTAGCCTACTTAATAATTATAATATTAATTATTTTCTTTAAAGTTAATAAGATAAAAGTATAATTATATTTATTTATATTTATCTTTTTATTAAGATTAATAATATTTATAAATAAAATCCTTAATATAAAGTAAACTTATTATAAGTATAAAGTTAAGTAATTAGACCTTTATTATAATATTTTAATACTATTATATAATAATTATTTAAATACTAGCTAAGTAAGGTAGAAATTTATTAACTCTTATTAAGTGTATTTTGTTATATATAAATATAGATTTTTATAGCAGCTCGGTTTACTTTGCCTGATGAAATATGCTTATCTTCCACGTACTTGAACACTTAACTTATACTAATTGCATTTCATTATAGATACAGCAAAACTTCTTTTATTCAACCACCAGACAGAAATAGAGAGTTTCCGGGCTTGTTTATCCTAGAGTGATCAAACCTTTCCAGAGTATATTGAAGCTCTATATGGGCAATTTATAATGACTGGTGAAAGCTAAACACGTCATTTCGACAGTTACTGGCCGAACTATAGGGTAGGGAGGTAGTAAGTAGAAGTCTAGGAATCCACCATGCCAGATTTGCTCAAGTGTGTCTTACTCTCAGGGCACGTAAACAATGAGACGCGGCTTAACGCGTCGTGACTCATTCAGCGCTTGAAAGGAACAAGAGAAGGATGCATTGAAAGAAGACAAGTATAGCGCGAAGATACAACTCTTTGGTTGCTCCGTATATCAACCTTCATTCCCATTCTGACTGAAGTGTTCGTGCCCTATCAACCCACTCCAACGGGAAACAAAACGAAACTTAGCCGCAGCCAATACTCAGCAACATGGGTGGCTAGGAAAATTAATACTGCGCGAGACCTCTACACCGCGTAGCGATACTCGGGGCGGCGTGACATCCCTGGTGCATACGGGATTAACCCCTTGTCCAGCTTGTTATTCATCTGGACATAGTAATACCTCATGGCCAGAGCAGTTACTGCAAACCCAGCTTGGGTCGCTCCTGCCAGGATCAAGGCTGTTTGGTGAACAGGTGCCTCGTTGTCGCGGAATGACACTGAAGATAAAACTCCGGCCAGGTTCATGAAGGTATAGTTGAGGCCCAGGGACACTGCTCGGCCAGTCGTGGTGGGCGTGTTGGAGGAAAGCCAAACAGGAACCAGGTTGCTGGGGATGAAAGTCACGCATGGGACAAGATAGGTGAGGAAGTAGCCAGCCTTGGGGCTCTTTACCAGATCAAGCGTGCCTAGGAGGATCCATCCCAAGATTGACACGACAACGCTGCCGCAGGAGAAGTAGGCTCGCTGTTGGTAGCGGTCCGAGAGCCACGTTATGGTCAACTGCACGGCGGAAGCCACGAGGTTGGGACCGACTGTGTAAAGATTGGCTTGAACCGTGTTCTTCGTGAGTCTTTTAACCATGGTCTAGTATAAAAATTGTTAGCCATTATGCTGGCAACATGTAGCCGATCCAATCATAACATAAGGAGGAGGCAGTGTAGTGAAAAGAGTAGACAACGGAAGTATCTGTACTTACCGGCAAGAAGTTCGAGCTACTGGCAACGCCAATTCCATAGAGCAAGGCCATGAAAGCAAAGACCCAAGTCTGCCACATCTTGAGTTGCTCAATTGCTTCGTCCCAACGAAAATATTTGTCCTGGTCTTGTGAGTCAAGCTCAAGTCGAGCTTGAGCCAATGCCTTCTCCTCGGCGCTGAAGAATCGGCATTTTTGCGGACTTCTTGGAGCCCAGACGAAAAGCCATGCAGCAACAACAACTGTAATGGCACCCTCAATAATAAATAGGTATTGCCACCCCTGAGTTTCACAGTGTTAGACAAACCACCATAATCGCCACGATATAGACTTGCTTACCCGAAGACTTCCGTTCCATTGAAAGACACCCCAGCTGATCAGCCCGCTAACAGCACCCGCGATGAACCCAAACTGGCCAACCATACCAACACGAAAGCTCATTTCTTTCCTGGTATAGAATAGACTCAAGTAATAAACTTCGCAAGGCTTATAGCTTGCCTCGATCGCACCCACGAGAACTCTGCATGCCATCAAGTGTCGTCCGTTTTTTGAGGCCACAGATGCGATGGTGACGATACCCCACAGACAAACAGCAAGGGGAATGATAACGGCTGGGTTGAACTTCTTGGCAAGAAGCGACCATGGAATATTGAGAAGGGCATATGGAATGTAAAACACCACCAGCATCAAGGAGAACTCGTTGGCGCCTAGATGTAGATCCTCCACAATAGTGTCGGTCTTAGCATTCCCCAGGTTGCTTCTGTCCAGAGTGTTTGTGAAGTAAGCCAAGCATAAGCCGGGCATTACCAACAAATCAGTCTTTCGAAGCAGACGCCGCAAGAGAGCCTGCTCTGAGGCCTCTGTAGCCTCCAAGGGGACGGCGACTTGGGAAGTGCCATTTTTATCCGCTTGAGGCAGGGTTTTCTCGTCTTGGCCACTATCAGACATCATAAATATCAAAGATTTGGTGAAATTGAAGTATATAGACTGATAAGTGAAGATATGTTGTTTTCAGCATGACGGAAATGTCTCCCACTCCCGGGGATGAAAACCGCTTAAATACCGCCCGCTCTACTACCCCCGCAACACTCGATTTCATGTCCTAGCAACTTGTTGAATACTCCTTGGAGGGAGAATCGAAACCCGTGCCTGAGGGATGAGGCCTGGGTTTTGTATAATCAGAACACCCCTGCAATTCCAATCACTTCTTGCTGGGGTTCTATGTCGCAATCACGAACGGAGCCCTCGATTGGTAAACTCTAAATTGCACCATCCGGACAATAATGAGACAACTACCCATGGCAGCGGTAGCGTTACTACGTTCCTCCACAGTTTCTTATCTCGCCTCGTGTTATTCCCGGGGATGACAGGAGGTTTGTGGATCTTCATATGACCAGTTATCGGGAGGATCCATATGAGCAGAGACAATTCTCGTACCGATATCGCTTCTTTTCCAAGTCAAACTTACGGGGAACAAATTAGCCTAAGAATAGTACTAGTTACCAGATCCCTGGGCCCCATGGTTCATCAAATTCTGATTCGTAATGAAACATTCGAAGTGTATAATTCGCCATTGGATGGCCATCATAGAACGCCCAAGAATGATTATGACACCTCCCCACTCGAAACCAGGCCTATTCCTTGTTCTTTCCGTCATTACTTCCTTTGGTGGCGACATTGAACTGATGAGGTTGCCCCCAATCTTCTTTGATCGCAATTTCACGTGTTTCCCGAAACATGTAAGGCGAGCTCTTGTACCCATGCTGCCACTTCCTCCCCTCCCATTCCTCTTCGACAGGTGGCTCCTCCGCTTGGATCTCCTTGGCTCTTTGTTCAATCTTTGCCCAAACTCTGAGTAAATTCTCTCCTACCAAAAGTCTAATCTGATCGTCTGTTGCTCCTCGCGCCATGAGAAGCTCAATGAGATTCGGGAACTTTGAGACGTCCTAGAGATAGGTCATTAGCGGCTTCCTTTGCTTTCATGGTATGACTTCATATCATCATACCTCGAGCCCTATTGGAGTGAACGGGGTTCCGCTAAAGTCAGATCCGATCCCTACATGCTCCCATCCAGCGACTTCAGCAATATGCCAGATATGATCAACAACGTCGTGAATGGTAGCAGAATCTGGATTCTTCATCTTCAAAAAGCGATTGACAAACACTGCCATGACTATTCCCCCGTTTTGGCGCACGCTCCGCAATACATCGTCAGGCACATTGCGAAGATGGGGGGATACAGAGTATGCGCCAGAATGGGAAAAGATGATAGGTGCACGGGTGAGTGACAGCACGTCCCTCATTGTTTGATGAGACACATGCGAGAGATCCAGAAGCATGCCTAAACGATTCATCTCCTTGACGTAAGCTGCACCGAACGGAGTCAATCCTCGATCTGCCCCAGGCCCCTTGGCAGCTACTGTCGACGCCGCGGTTGCCCACGCATTATCACAGTTGTGAGTAGTCGTGATATATCTCACACCGAGGTCGTATGCTTGTCGAATTGCCGCAATTGAGCCTCCAAGTTGGTGCCCGCCCTCGATGCCAAGCATGCTGGCAATGCGTCCTTTGGCAAAAGCCTGGCGCACACATGATGGCGTGGTGCAATACTGGAAGACGTCGGGATATTCGGAAATGAATCGTTTCGCTACATCAATTTGCTCAAGCGTATCCCTAACGACCCACTGGAGGATAAATCAGTCAACCAACCGAAAATATAAGATGTAGCTGTTGATTGGAACTTACGGAAGGGTCGTCAAAGTGCTTTTGCGCAGCATCGCAATGGACATATACGCTCCAGAATTGGCCACCCATTTGGCCCTGTCTCATGCGAGAAATGTCCGTATGGCCGAGGAGCTTCTGCCGTGGGTCGAATTTGTCGTCGCGGATGCGGTTATGAAGTTCAACTCGTAAGAGCCATGGTAGGTCGTTGTGTCCATCGATAAGAGGAGTTGTTTGTAGAACAGTCTTCGTTCGTAAAGCATAGTTTGTTGGATCGATTGGTGTTTCTGCTGAAAGTAACCAAGCAAACGGCGTAGAAAGAATAGCGAACCCTACGGCAGCGAGAGCGTATGGCCAGGAAAAAAGGCCAGAGCGAGGTCGGGGTCGTAGAATAATGGCTTGATCCTGCTGTCCCTGGACTGTGGATGCCTGTGGTTCTGAAATCTCGGGGCGAAGGGCTTCAGCCTGGCCCTGTCGTTCTGATTCAGATGACATCTCTAAGTCTGTCTCTGATCTCTGCACTTATACTAGATAGCATAGAGAGAGCGAACGGAATGCGACTGAGAGGATTGGATCTCATATGGACCATGGTGGAAGCTCCTCACCAGCACTTTTCTTCACAAAGATCCGATTTCGGTCACCTTGGCATGGATAAGTTAGACAGGGTACCACAAATCGATCTCAATCCTAAGATGGAAGTTGAACTACGAAGCCGGCGATTGCGTGATTATAATCCATATATCCGCCTTACTTCCATTAGGCCATGATCCTATCAGGACCACCATATTTGACGCATCGCAGAAGACCCCACGCAGAGCAGGGATTGACAAGCCTCGAGCCTTAGGGCTTATAAATACAACCCGTGCCTGATAGTTGAGGCATGGGCTTCTGTGTATCGTGATATAAAGTTTTCTAACAAAACGTGAGGGGTTTTAGCTAGTCAATACAGGACCAGTGCTGTGGTCAACAAGCAATACAACGCTTCTTTGAAGATCCCAAGGCAGCCTCGAGGTTAGGATCTTGGCGGTGCCTACACATGATACGATTGTTTCAAACTGCCCAAATCCACGTCATGTCTCTTGGTTCCCAATTCCATCATGCGCTTCGCGTTTTGGGTTTGGGGTACGGATCAGCTCTTTTGTTATTGTTCATTCCAATCTCTTCCCTGCTCATCTATATCCTGATCAATGAATTCGTTCGTTATTCCACTCGTATCCCGAACTTGCCTGGTCCCCGAGGCTACCCATTGCTTGGAAGCCTTCCATCGCTGCGTGGTAAGATCCCGGCCGAAGAATACCGTCAGTGGGCGAAACGCTATGGTGATGTTTTCCAGCTCCAATTGGGGAACACGACAACCGTTGTCGTCAATAGCGCTGCTGCGGCCAGAGATTTCTTCATATCGCAACGCAACGCAACAAACGGCCGTCCCCGTTTCTATGTTTTGCATAGCAAAGTCCAGAAAGGGAATGCTGTGACAAGCATTGGAACAAGTGAATGGGACCACAGCTGCAAAAGGCGACGGAAGGTTGCCGCCACAGCACTTAACAAAACAAGCGTTGAGAGCTACCTGCCAGTATGATACTCCTTTACAAGTCCTTGGTAGAAAATGCGGGCACCTGATGATAATAGATTTTGAACCTTGAATCTCGAGCATTTCTTAACGACTTGCTTGCGGCCTCGAAAGGAGGAACACAGAATTCCACAAACGTCCTTGATGTATGCCAGAAATTTGCTTTGAATCTCAGCTTGACCCTAAGCTATGGCACACGGTATGTTCTGTTAGTCACCGACCTGAAAGTACGTTACTAATGTGAGAAAAGTGTCGAAGACGTCAAAGATTTGCACAACAACATCCTTCTTTCCGAAATTCTATACATCGAGGAGATGATTACTAAATATCGCGACGTTTCTGGCAACTACCTCAACTACATCCCATTGCTGCGCCCTTTCAGTTCGGCAGCCGAGCTCCTTGGATTTTCCAAGGGAGAAAAACTTATGGCCGATATTGGAAAGCGTCGTTACGCTTATCATGCTCTCTTGCAAAAGAACTTGCGAGGAGAGATTGATTTGGGGGTTGATAAACCATGGTGAGTATGGCCATGTGACTAGTAACGAATCATTTCGCTGACAAGTTCGAAAGCATCCAAGGCAATGTCCTGAAAGATCCCGACAGCAAGGGATTGACAGAGGGAGAACTCTTGAGTATCAGCATGAGCATGATGGCCGGATCAGACACCACAAAACGCTCACTACTCTGGGGTATGCAGTTGTTGGCAAATAGGCAAGACATCCAAGAGAAAGCGTATCAATCAATCATCGAAGCTGGAGACAACATCGCGTCAGCACCTGACGTTGCACACACTCGAATTGATTACATAGAAGCCCTGACTAAAGAAATCGGGCGATTCTTTGTGGTCCTGCGACTCGCACTGCCAAAAGCTACTCATGGAGATGTCAACTGGAGTGGCGCCGGCATTCCGCCAAAAACCCTTCTGTTTTTGAACACGTGGGCTTGTTCCAGAGGTAAGAGCAAAAGGATAAAGGCAACGAGACAGTTCAGCTGACTGAAACTTTTAAAGATACGGATGTATTTGCGGACGCAGACGTCTTTGACCCTGAGAGGTGGCTTGAGGGTGAGGATGTCCATCGGCATCAATTTGCCTTCGGTATGGGTGGCCGGATGTGCGTGGCAAGCCATGTTGCCTCCAAGGCTCTCTACACCGTGTTTCTCCACCTAGTCGCACATTTCCGCGTCTTACCTGCTGGTGATGTGTGTAACTCGACTACATGGGATCCGTTGGAAGGATTGCTATCAAAGGGAAATCACCAAGCTGCCCCAGCATTCACGCATGTCAGATTGGTGCCAAGGAACTTGGCGACAACAAAGAAAATGCTCTCGGTGAAGTCGTAGAATCCTGTACATATCTTGTTATAGTTTTTCATCATTATCTAACTCGTCCGTGGTGTCTACTTTACGCGTGCTTCATGTAATTTCCGAGCTGACTTTCAATGTCCCATATGTTATAAGATTGAAGGTGTTTCAGTAAAGTTCCGTGTTACCTTGGCTCTAATGAGCGTGATCACCTGTGGTTGCAATTGCATTGGACTTTTGAAAAACTGTTCCAAGTATATTGGATTTTTGACACAATGTTCGGGTGCTGCTTGATTGTCATTGAGGTCAAATGCCCAAAAGATCTCACGTTAAAGACGGACAACATTATTTATTGAGGATTATCATTTGTCCCAAATAAAAAAGGAGACCAGTCGCCACTGCTCTGCTGCTTGTGTTGCATCTGGAAACAATTTTACGTGCCCAGACGGATATTTTATGGCGCGTCGGTGCTATGCCACAGTCTGGCATTCTTCGTATAGACAATAAATGCGCGCAAGGCTGTATTACCACCATAAACAAGGAATAAAAAGAACTTTGGAAATCCCAAAGTTGGGGGCAGGGGGCGCCTGAATACGGCTTTTGCATGCAGGCCGTAAGGGATGCGCCGGTAGACACTTCATAATCCCCCCAACTTTGTCGTACTTCTTGAAATCACCTCATGTTTTTCTATCCTGAATTTTTGCAGCAATGTTGTGTGAAATTCTGCTGCTGTTTTGTCTCCTCTGTGGCCTTGCGGCCGCTGATGGTGGCCCGTTGTATCGGCGGCGGGCACATCACTCCAGTCCGGCACCCCGTCCTAATTTTCCATACCAGTAAGCTAATTTTATGCAGTCGCGATTCTCGGCGATTACCTTTTTGTTGATGGCGGGGATGTTTCGGAATATATCGATGGTGTAAAGGCCGAGGGGAGTGACCATGCTACAGCTAGTATATCAACCAAGGTCCTATGTTTTGGTCTGGCTGCAAGCTAACAACAAAAGTCAAAAACACAACATTAATCCCGATAACCACGAAATGGACGCCTAGTGATGTGCACAACCTTTACCGATATGCCGAATACCCCGCTGAAATCCAGCCGGCCAGCAACTTCATCCTGTGGACGAACCCAGACAAGAACGAACTATACAGATGGGCGGGGACACCAGCCCGCGGTTATTCGATAAAAGACAGAGCAAATAACAGCATGGGCGTCTTGGTAGCTGCTGGGAAGGAGGGCATGCAATGGAAGATCACTTCAGCAAACGATCAGTCACACCCCCCAGGGAAAGATGGGGCGGCAGTGTCTTGTAATGGCCTGGGCCTCTTTTTCGGCGGCTACTCGGCCGGCGATACAGTCAAAGACGACAGATGGATCATATTCCAGGGTGTGCTGACATATAACATGACAGAATCTACGTGGGGAAGAAACATCAACAGAACCATGAATCTAAACAGTCGAAGAAACGAGTTTGGAGAAGCGATATGCATCGATGGGCTACTTGACAGCCCCTTGGCGATGCTGTTTGGTGGATCCTTCAAAAATGAGACCGACGTAGCTGAATACAACAACCTTACTCACGTAACCTTATACGACCCTGTCAGCCAAATGTGGTATGATCAGAAAACAATAGGAGCCGAGCCAGAGCCGCGAAATAGTTTCTGTGCTGTTGGAGCCGAAAGCCCGAATGGAACGTACGAAATGTAAGTCTCAAGACTTCACCCGTCTCTCTGATGCATCGCTTTGAGGGCGGCTCGCGACGACGGACGCTTTCTAACATGACATCGTAATCGTACTAACGGTGATTCCTCTAGCTTCATCTTTGGAGGCCGTGGCCTATCCTACGGGGTTCAGAAGATTTGCATCCTCTCTCTCCCTGGGTTTTACTGGTTCTGTCCGAGGCAGTTTGGAGTCGACTCAGATATACGGACGCGCCATAGATGCGCCCGCATAGGAAATCGACAGATGATATCAGTCGGTGGGCTTGGGGAATGGCGTGTAAAAAACGAATCCTGGAAGTCGCCAGATCCATGGCCCAATGGCATCGGCATTTTCGACCTCACTGAGCTGAAGTGGAAGGACGAGTACGACCCTGACGCCAAGCCTTATGAATCACCCCAAATTGTCCAAGAGTGGTACGCTGCAAAGTGAGTATTTTGTGGTCTTTTAGATGTTGTTCTCATCTCACACTTCCAGGGATCGTCAGCAAGTGGCTTGGGCCAGCCCCCAACTGGAAGCCTTATTCAACAAAAGTGAGTAAGGTGTGCCTTCATGTCAGTTTGTGAATAGAGGACTGACCACCCAAGAATCGAGCACGAACACTACTCAAACCACGCCCGTCCCTACCATGCCCGCTCCCACCGTGACGGACTCAACAATGAGCGATTCAGAGACTCATAAATCACGCAATCTTGGACCAATCGTTGGAGGTGTCGTTGGAGGCGTGTCATTCCTGGTTTTGCTAGTCGCCGCTCTATGGGTCCTCAAACGCCGCCGCGCTCCAGAGAATCTCCCAGTGTCCCCAAACGACGAGCAACATAAGACTGAGCTCAGCTACTGGCCTGGAGGTTATCTAAAACCTTCTACGAATGAGCTTGATGGGACAGTGCGGTCAGAGCTTGAACCTGGGATAAAACGCCCTCTCCCTGGGTCTTACATGCCACAACGCGAACCCGAGATACCAATTCCACTTGAGCTCGAGGGATCCTTAAGACACACAGCTCCACCCAGACTGATGCGTAGCACGTCGAATCATTTTTAAAACAGCGAAATAGATCCTGCCTGGCACAAGAGGAGGGAACATGAATCTATTAGGATGTATCATAGCATTCTGGCGAGGAATATCTGGCGGTATTTGGAGGGATGTATCAAAGTCATTTATATATGTAAAATAGGAGCAACAAGTTGTTAGTCTGCACAAGAAGAAAAAATACACTTCGACACATAGAGCTAGAACCGATCATGGTCCGGCACTTAGGATAAGATTCAACCCGGCCGTCAGAACCTTGGCAAACGAACCATTCTAGATTTGAGGGCTCAAGGTTTTCTGCCTCTATCGATGGGGCCTTGGTTTATCATAAAGACACTAACCTCTTGTGAAACTTCATCTTCCGAAACAATTAGGTCCTTGCAGCAACTGATGACAGCCAACGGACGGGAAGGAACATGTGACAACAGATCAGAGTACTGTATATAAGTCAGTTGCGTTGAGCGAAAACCAAAAAAAGAAACAAGAAACGTACCATCTAGTCGAACTTCTATATTTCCCTCATCATCCCACGGCAGACCATAATCGTGGGACACTATGACTTCTGTGCTAGGCAATAGGATTCTTTGTACTAGCTTGTCTACTTCCTCCTGGGGAGAGTATTGGTTCCCGCAAACAATGAACCGCAACCGGCGTAGAGATGGGAACAAAACTGATCCGCTGCCAGGAAGAGTTTCGTTGGAAAGCCCTTTGAAGTAAGAGGCGACGTCCATGATTCCAGATACGTTTATTTCGAGATCCTTCATAAAGCGCAATTTTTCGGGTGATAGAATTTCATGGAGGCCAAGCAGAAGAATGCGTGTGTCAATATGAATGGTGTTGGTCCCATAGAGGACCTCAAGCCCTTCAAGATTTCTGCCGTTGAGACATATTAGTAAACCGATCCCTCTATATCTTTAATAAAAAAAAAGCTGCTTCTCTATGCGAATCGGAAGGGGTACTTACGCCTGCCGACATGTCAACAGCCAGCCGGATGCCCCGACGCGGCAATTATCGGGGCATGGCCCTGAATGAGCTGGAAGTGTTGGATCTGATCTGGGACATGCCGATGGGTTTCTCTGGTCCCTCTCGTACGGCCCTCCATGATAACCACAGGGTGTTTTCCCCCTTGCAAGCCTTCCTGCGTGATGCAGGCCTGGTTTGTCGCTATGGCAGACACAGCTATACCACCTCCACTTCGCAGATGAGCCGCCGCCTCTTATAAAAGCAAGGTCAAGGTGGAGAGTCCGCTCGCCAAATGCTTGGATAAGAATGCGACGCCTGATTTCGGGTGGAAGCCGGGTGAAAAGGGGTCCGGTACCCTCGGAGCTCTTCTTGGTCCGAGGGCGGTCTAGAGATTGAAAGCATTTCCGCTTGAGCTCTCGTTGGCTTCGCTCTTTCTCTCTCTTCTTGAGCCACTGCTTCCTCCAGCTGTTGGCGCCTTTCACTACCAAAATAGGCAGCACTAGGGGGGTGACGACGCAGCACGCGACCGCCGTCAGTGCTGCCTCTGAAACTATCTCCAGAGGGCTTTTTTTCGGGGGTGGCCACGACATAATATTTAGCTAGTTGGAAGGGGCATAGAGAAAGCCGATGGCATTGGCAATCAAAGGTGAGAGGAGCAGTTTGTCACGCGTGCCTGGCATTTAGGACTTGATGTGATTTATAAATAGATTGTTTAGATAGGACTTTTTATTCGCCAGAGCCATGTTAATAATAGATTACCTAGGACTGATCCGCCGCCGGAAGAATTAAGGCCCGGGTCTTCATTCTTCCGGCCTACTAGACTCTTTAACTCCTGCCTAGAAGCTTTGAAAAGGTACAATCCTACTGGGCATTCGGAGCTGACTCGCATGTTTTAAATACTCGATACAAGGCTGTCAAAACCCGCCTCGAGCGATCGGGCTCGGAGTTTTACATGAACCCGATTTGAACGATGCCGATAGCGAGAGCGACTACATGGAGGTAGCTCAACGGACGGCGCCGGTTTTATTTTATGCCCGGCAGCTCTACCTTCCGACCCCCGTTTATGCAAATAAAATGATTTTATGCAGATCTGTGCAAGGGTCTAGCCGCAAAGATGCCTTTCTAATGAGCTGAATGTCGCTACTGATCGACAAGGCATTGGTCATGCCCTTGGCCCATTACCCCAGGGGTTCTCTCACCTAAAAACAACATCGCAGACGCAAACCGCGATAGCCAACTCATCGCAGAACAACCAAAGATGCTGCGTCTTTGGCAGAGCTCGAAAGAGCTCGATGTCACAGACGATGAAGAGGCATCTTTCCTCGCCTTCAACAATCCCAAGAAACTGCCTGCTTGGCTGGATCACTTCAATGCGAAGGACCTCAAGATCCTCTTCAAATGCTCCCTGGCTGTCTGGATCCTGACGCTTTTCATCTTTATCGACGATACACTTCGACTCCTCGGCCAGGCCGCGTTTTTTGGATGGTGATATACTCTTTCCCTGCCTTTCTAGGCCAGACACTCACCGTCGCTGCAGCATCGTCCTATTTATCATGCCGCCATCCGGCGTTGTCTTCATTCACGTCATGGCCGGCCTGATGATTTGCGTCGGAATCGCCCTTGGCTGGGCCTGGGGCGTCATCAGCATGAAAGCCGCTCTCGCGACGAGGCCTCAAGCCGACTTGCAAGCTCGATACCAGGAATTGCAGCAATCGATGCCACAAAACACCACCAATGCTGAGCAAGCCTCTGGTCAAGGGACATACACGCAGATAGCCATTTACGAAGGCTTCATGCTCGATACCCGAGTGTCTGTCACGTACTTTTGTATGCTGGGATTGTTTGTCTACTTCATGGTAAGGTCTCTCATCATCGTCTGGATTCTTCCCTTGGTTTTGACGATGCGACTTTGTAGGCTCGCGTCAAAGTAGCCGCCCCGAATCTGGCTCTCGTAACATTGTTTTCCATGGTGGTTGCAGATATATACTTTACCACGGCGCCGCTTATCCCGACTTTCCAAGGAACAATACCCAAAACGCTGATCCTCCCAACTGCGATCGCGGTTGGAATTGGCGCCGTGTGCAACTTGCTTCTCTTCCCACAGTCTACATCACAAATCATGCTCGGCGACATGGCAAGCCTCTTGCGTCAAATGGACAGCTACATCAAAGCTCAAGCCTGGCATTTCAAGGCAAGGGCCAGATTCGATGCGGCGCGGCTGCAAAAGTACAAGGGCGAGTTGACGCTGGTCTACAAGAGCATCGAATCGGCCGGCAAGTTCCTGCAGTTGGATTGCTCATATCGCAGATGGAGCCCCGACGACATCGACAGTCTCCAGAAACCTCTACGACAAGCCTTGGTTTCTTTGCTAGACCTGCTGCAGCTTTCGATATCTCGGCAAGAGCTCGCTGCCAAAGACGAGGCCCTCACGAAAGCTGCCGCAGCGCTAGAAGATTCCGACGGTAAACAGCAACCGCTAGCCTATCACATCGCCAAAGCAGCCGACTTGCGCGATGCCACGAGACATCCTGATACGGAAGAGATGATAGCCAAGTCGACTGAAGCGCTGACATCTTGTGCCACGCCTTTGTTGCACGCCCTGAGCCAAGGCATTGGCGCTATCATTGAGGCATTATCTACGGTTCCTCAGGACGACACGATACTTGAGCACGAACGAGCCGGCAGCTCGTTGCAAGAGGCGCTAGAGGATTTCCAGGAATCGGCCGCAGAGCATCTCATTGCTCCCCACTCCCACCTTTTCGATGCCGAAGGTAAAGTCATATACGCCGATAATCGTACGCCTCCGTTTCTTGGCCTGATGTCGGGTTTATTGTACCAAGAGCGGATAATCAACATTTCCAACGACGTCATGGCGATTCTGGATCGAGTGGTTGAGATTGAACGGGCCAGAAGAACAAAGCGCGTATGGCTCCCCAAGGGCCTCAATCGAATTGTGTCTTTGGGCCTGTCCCAGGATCAACCTCCATCTACCACTCCTGGTGCCCTGGATCTTACCCGGACCATGTCGGCGATATCTAGACCAGAGAAGAAGAATCGATTTTTCAGCCGGTCCAAGGACAAGACCGAGGCAGAAGTGGACAGAACCGCAGCCACGCTGCTGGAAAGCATGCAACGACCGACCGGCCGCCAACGTCGGACACCGAGTGTGGTTTTCCTCGCCTTGATCAACTTCTTCACCAACGTCGAGGGCCTGCATGCTTTGCGCACTCTGGTCTTGACAATTGCTTTGGCCGTCCCTGCCGTCATACCCTCATCCGCAGGCTTCTACTACCGCGAGAAGGGAATGTGGGCGCTGATCATGGCGCAGATGGCACTTGAACCCTTCATGTCCGACTTCGTCTCCGGCATTGTTATTCGTACTCTCGGCACCGTGGCCGGAGGCGTGCTTGGCCTGGTGTGCTGGTATATCGGCGCTGGCAATGGTCCTGGAAATCCCTACGGACTGGCTGCCATTATGGCTGTTGCCATCGTCGGCATGATGTGGTGGAGGTTGTTCGCTCCGCCCGAGCATATGGCGGCGGGCATCATGCTCACATCGACTATGTACATGGTCGTGGCATATAGCTGGGTCGACACGCATATTCCCAGCTATGGCAACCCGGGGGTGGGATACGATGTGCTTTGGCGCAGGATCCTCCTGGTGCTTATTGGATTCGGCGCGGCGGTATTGATCGCGCTTCTGCCACGGCCTCTTTCCGGGAATCGGCATTATCGCCAGATCTTGTCCAGCCAAATTTCCAGCGTGAGGGATCGTTACGCTTTGCTCATTTCGACATGGCGATCGCCTCCGGAGGATCTTGTCGAAGTTGTTGAAAAAGCGTCGACCGTATCTGAAGAACTCCTCAACTCGATAGCTCAGCCGATTGAGAAGACAAGATTCGAGTTCTCAACGTCCAACATCGACACCAAAACCCTTAGCCTCTCAAACCATCTTTGCAACAACCTCAACATCTACATCACGCAGCTCACCCTGACAGTTACGAAACTGCCGCTTCCGGCTCGTACACTGTTCATGCGTCAGCTTAGTGCCGGAGACGAGAATCTGATTGCGGATATCATGTCAACCCTGACGCTTGCTCAACACTCTTTGGCCTCCGGAGACCCGCTACCAGCAATTCTACCAACACCGTTGGTGGGCAGGGCGATGCAGTTCAAGAAGTTGCGGGGGGAGTTGCAGGCAGACGGCAACGCAAAGGACTTCCTGGCTGGTCAGGAGGGGAGGCACTGGATGGCAGCCATGTATGCTTTTGTGCGGTTTCTTGGAACTGTAGATGAGCTCATAGCGCTTCTTAAGCGGGCAGTTGGCGAGACATCTTATATAGATGCTGAAGCTCTAGGTGGTAATGTTCACTAGATGAGTAGTGAGCCTCGAGGTTTTGAAGGAGCACTAGGTGTTGGATTCGACATTGTGGATTATTTTGTATATCATATAACTTTATTAATACTACAACATAGAGCTTCTTAGTGCACCCATTTAATGCAATAAAGGCTTGAATAGTAATCTCAATATCCAGCCTGTATATAGATTACAGATGGTAGTTCCAAGTGTGAAACGAGACCTGAGATAAGCAGAAATACAACTGCTCTTGAATCGTAAATCTAGGGATTAAGTTGCATATGCTCCATCCTGTCTTGTCTATCATAACTGAAAGGTAACTTAATTGGCCGAGCATCTTCCAATAAACATGCAGTGCAACTCTGATCCGCGAACCTTTACCAAGAGTCAAGCCACTGGGTAAGCCTATGGCTGTAGCCCAACAAGGTCCCCAGGGGCCGGAAACTGAATGCCGGTCAACTCCTGGTTTCCAAACAGAAACACGCTATCATTCTCCAGATCGGCCTCGACAACTCTATCCATGCCTGGCGCGTATTTAGATGGCTCCTGCGGAGTAGACTGGACGCGGCAGACTCTGCCATCGACTACCTCCACGTAGTTGGCGTTGATGCCCGGGCTTACCCAGAACACCATGCCCGGGTCGATCTTCTCTTTGATAGTAGATAAGCGCGGGTAATTATCACCCCAGAAAGACTTGCTCCAGTCTGGATCGTAAATGCTAGCCTGATCGATGACTGGTTAGTTGGGTTTGCTGGATGCCCAAGGAAGGGCTGGATGTTCCAAACCTCATTGATGTACGTCCCCATATCAGGCGCCAATTCTCGTAGCCCGTCGGCGTTTGTAGTATTGCTTTTGAAAGCATTGATCAGGACAGTGGCTTTCCTCCAACCAGGGTTCGCAGACGTATCCCTTCCATCACCAACCGCCATCCCTGGCCCAGTCATCAATGCGCCGTACGACCCCCCTGTTCCGCTGAGGGCACTGGTGAGGTCAGGGCTCCGCAAGTGGTCTGGGCCCAACAAGCGACTGTCAAACGGAACATTGCCGTGGCTCGTGGGGATGAGGGGGTCGTTCGATGGCCCATAGGTAGTCTCATAGAAGTCCTTGAAGTTGGAGTAGTGGTAATGCTTGCTCTGAAACGGAGTCATGCCCTCGAAAGATTGCATCTTGGTCAGGATGGGGCCCCAGATCTCATTCGCGTCGGTGGCATTGGCCAAGTGATCCAGGTGTATGGCGTGGCACCTGATGTTGTCGGGGAAGACAAAGAAATAGGCCGAGATCCCTTTGCTGTGGAGGCCTGGCAACTCTGAGAACAGATATGCCATCGCTTCGCTGGTTGGTGTGCGGCCATCCGAGTTTGTCTCGTTGGCAATCAAAGTCGAGTTGATATACCAATGAAAGGAGAGTATGGGTATCGTTGGATATGTTCTGAATGTGGCTTCAACCACAATGCCAAAAGTGCCTCCGCCCCCGCCTCTAATAGCCCAAAAGAGATCGGGATGAGAGACTTCGTTTGCGATCAGGAGCTCACCATCCGGAGTCACGATCTTGGCCTCGAGCCACTGGTCAACGCCCAGGCCGTACTGAGCAGTGAGAGGTCCATATCCGCCGGCCTGGCCGAAACCACCTGCTGCTGATACGCCAGCTATATGGGTCAGCTCCTGTTAGACTTGTGCAGAAAGATTTACTACTCACCCCAAGTACCTCCCACGTAAAACAAGCCGGACTGCGCAAGACGTCTATTCAGCTCTAGTCCATTAAAAGCTGGATTGAATGTGACAACAGCTTGAGCACCGGGCAATGACTCAATAACTTGCGGTTCTTCGTCGGCTCCGAGGCTGGGCACACCGTCCATCGTGGCATTGTAAGATGCTGATACTCTCGCACTCTTCAAGAGTGAAATGTCGATGACCAGACCTGACCCTGCGGTATTGCGCCCGACCTCATCATGGCCGGTCGTGAGCACCGTCAGCCGGATATTGTGCTCTGCAGAAAACTTGACGGCACATTGAACATCGGCATAACTCTTTGCACGGATGCGGTAGTCGGGCAGGCTTCCATCGCTGTCGCTGTTATTCTCCTCGACCACGCCGGGGATCGCATTCTGCCACTCTTCGAGCGAGGGCCAGTCATCGTCAGTGTGCAGCTTCTTACAGCCTTGCGGTGCATTGGCCGCCAGACATGACTGGGAGCTCAGAAGCAGAGCAGACAAAGCTGCGTAGAGGATGCAGAACTTGGCCATGTGTGCGCAGTGGTTCTGAGTTGAAATGAAGGATGAAGATGAGTTTTCAAGTCTACAATGTCTATGGTCGTCTTTATATACTTGCCATCGCCCACCGTTGAAAGCCATGCTGGCTCTTTTATAGGTCATGATCGGCATAGTTGGACGGAGCGTGATGCTTTGCAATCTAACACCAGCAACTCGTGTCCGCTCCCGCTCTCGCTCTTGCCCCTATCTTCCATAGATGCGATCGAGAATAGGAGAAGGAGAATGCGCCATTAGTTTGGTCGCTGACCAGCCGGCAAACCTGGCATGCTGCAGTGGGATTAGGGAGTCGGTTCATGGCGGTCTCTGCATATCGGATGCGTCGTCTTCCGTAGAATCTAGATGCCGCATACCCGACAATTGTGCAATGCCCAGACGGATCCTCCCGCTTGCCAAGGACCAGGAACAAAGACAAACTCCTGGGGCCCCATGTACTTTTGATGCCAAGTGTCATGCCGAGGCTATTATCTTCATCGTATGCAACGTAGATATGTCACGTTGGCAAGACAGCACTCGTGCCCGATCTCGATTTAGTCTTCAATACTCTACATGTTCCGTTCTCCGGGCTTGGTAAGAGACAATTCCGTACTATGGTGACCGGAGGTTATTCATTGTATTGAGATGCTGGGTCTGGCATCTTCTATTGTTGTTTAACTTTATACTCGAACTCTCTTCCGCATGAGCTGGGGTAGAGTTACAGCATATTCTTTCTTGGACAACAATAACGTCGCTCTGATAAAATATAATGACGGCTGAATAATCTCCTACCTGTCAAGGTTTATGCTCAAGGATTTTCAGACGGCAGATTAGAAGGCTATCTACTCGGCCGCCAAGGACCCTAACATGATCAAGCTCAACCCTAGTCCAGTTTGAACCCCCCAATGAGCTGATTCTTCAGAAGTCCAGACTCATCGTACTTGTCCCTGATTGATCTCAGCCTAGCGGCGTTTGCCGGATGGTATCCTTGGAACACATCCTGTCCACTACCGGCATTGTTGAGATACAGGAACGGGACAATAGTCTCCCCCAGCGTGGCTCGTAGCTCATCATTGATGTTCGCCATGAGCTGCTCAATGCGTCCGGTGTCATTCTTCCTGGACCACGAAAAGGTCTCCTCGCAGAGGAAATACGGCGCCTTGTCCGCGTCGATGCCCATGGGGTCGCCCGCGAGGTCCGCGCCGCGGTTGTTGGTGATGTACGACTTGGACACGGCGTTCATTGCCAATGTGGAGATGAAGCCCTCGATAGGACGCCCGCTCTCCTCTGTCTGCCGAAAGAAGATGTCATGAACAGCGTACATGGCGTCCAGATCCGCGAGCATCGAAAAGCCGTGGAAGCGGAAGTTCTGGCCGTGCACTTTGTCGAAGCCCTCGTCGGCTTCCGCAGTCCAGTTAGCCATGGTGCGCACGGAGAAAGTGCTGCTTCGCGGACTAGCGACTGGAGGGAGGAAGCTCTCAAGCGCAGAGGGAGAGGTGTTGTTGTCATTGTAGAACAGGATGGCAGAGTAGGTGATGTTTGGGCTGGCTGCTGGGACGAAGGACATGGTCGGGAGGACAAAGGCACGTTCGTCCAAAACTCCAGCATGGCTGAAGTCGTAGAGGTTTTTGATAAACGAGTCCCGCTGCCCTGGGCCGTATGCAACTTGACCCACGGCAACAGATGGTATGTTGAAGGTTTTGAGCTCGAACTTGGTGACGATGGCAAAGTTGTTGCCGCCGCCTCGAAGCGCCCAAAAGAGGTCGGAATACTCATTGTCTGCCGTTGCGTGGACGATTGATCCGCATGCTAGGACCGCCTGCCATAGAAGTTAGTATGTGCTGACTGTGTTTTGGAACCTGAGACATCACATACCTCGTACCCGACAACATTGGCCGAGGCCCATCCGTACTGGTTGCTCAAAAACGACATGCCTCCGCCTAACAAGAACCCGGGGACTCCCACGACTCCAATGCGGCTGCCAACCACGACCAGGTCGTGGGGCGAAAGGTAGTCGACAACCTCTGCCCAGTCATGGCCAGAGGCGACTGAGACCGTTGAAGAGTCCGACGACAGTTGCAAGCCCGTCAAATTCGTAGTTGCCAGGAGAATGCCAGTCGAGTCGATGTTCGCCGCGCCTGGGACCGGCATCCATCCACCACCGCGAACGGCAAAGGGAGCATCGGAATCTTTGAGCTGCGCCACGGCATGTGCCATGTGTTCGGAGCTGGTGGGGGTAAAGATACATGCCGGTCCAAGCCATTCCTCGGCACTGAAGTAATCTGCAGCGCTTAGCGAATGCTCTTGGAGTGAGATGCCGGCTTCGGTGTCGGGAAACTATCTGCCAAGACGTAGCATCGACTGGTCTTGTCTCACCTTCATTTATGTAGTTGTATAAAGACTCGCCCGGGAACAGGGTCAGGGTTGGGAATGCGGTTTCCAAGGCAGCGCATATGTCCTTGACAGCTTGATACGAGTATGACTGAACAGTGACTGCAAGGTTAAGCACAAGGACCGCTGTCAAGCATCGTTGATTTCCGCTGAACATGTTGAAAAGAGGCGTTGCTGAGTGAATTGGAAAGCTGGAAGCTCAAGTAACAACGAAAAGGCCCGCGCTGGCATCTTCTATCAAGAGATGGTCTGCGAGGGTACACCGCTCTTCATAGTAAAAAGGAGCTGCAAGCAACATACAATGACGTCGGCAATATTACTTCCCACCGCTACCATAGGCGGGTGAGTTCCGAGTCAGACGTCCCCATGTGATGCATCACTGCGGAAGATTGCACTCTGCAGATCTGATCTACCCGAACGGAACACGGCACAGTTGTTGGGCTTCTTTTCTTGGATGCTGAGAGGATATCGAGGCATGACGCATGAACCCGAACCCGAGACCGAGTGGCGATCACTGCTTGGGTGCCATGCCCAGCAGACTAATGGCACCTACCAGAGCAGGCAGTTTAGTATTATTCAAGCTCAGCTGAACTAAGCATGAGCCAGTAGTAAGTGGGAGAGCTATACAGTTATACGGCAGCTGCTGGGAAAAAAAGGGGGGGAGGGGGGAGGGGGGAGGGGGGAAGGGGGAGGGGGGAATTCCCAAATACCAAGAATTTAACAACTTGACACGATACCCAGTATCACAATACATTAAACTTCAGCCTTTTCGCCCGGCTGCGAGGCTTACGCCCGGCCGTACATGAGGTTTAACACCAATAATGACTGTGCCCAGCCGTATATAAGGTTCAATACCAATAAGGCTGTGCCCGGCAATGACTCTTTCGACAGCATGACTCCTTTCATGAACCTTAAGATGCTCCTTTCTATCTATTCAAGGGCCGCTATCTCTGGGCTGATCCTGAATGAACCGCACAGCTCAAGCCCATATCGACAATCCGCCCGCAAATCGCTGGCTTCTTCGTCGCAGACAAGCCAAGTGCCACACATCGCCACCTTCGTCGTCAGTCAAATCAGTCGACTCCTTGTCAGAATCGCACATCGCTGCACTCAAGTCTCAAACATCCCATCGAGCTCTCGCCCGATCTGCTACCAACCACACATACGACCCATACGCATCAAGATGGCAAAGAGGAAGTCAAAGGGAAGACAACAGGTAATAGCATGAGCCAGAGTTGTCGCATCTGCTGGTCAGTGAGAAACTCTGTGGGTGGCTGAGTTGGTTGGCTAGACAGATGCCTTGGTGTATTCTAATAGTAAGCAGCCAGGGATAGGCGAGCAACAAGATCCAAGGATGCTCGGACAAGCACTGATTAAAAGATAGTAGGCTTCTGTGATAAGCCGTACCCCTTTATTCCGCCACCCCCGGACTATCCATAGGCACATAGTCAGCTTTGCGAACCAAACCAGAGGACTGTGGTAGGTAGCGCTTTGGCTTTAAAATGGAGTGTATTTTACAGCTGTAGATGAGTCCTTATGATTTAAAGTAGACTTACTAGGTTGTATAGAAACGATAAAATTATCACGGCATTGTCTTCTCTATACTAGGTTCCATACCCGAAGAAGCCGGCTTGGTCCATTGGGAACACGGGTGGCATAGCAAAAAGAGTATCTATAGGGTCTGCACAATCAAATTCCGGCAAGATCAGCTCATCATATTGAAGAATCTGCCCACCGGCAAGATCTGAACCCATCAAGGCAGATATATCCGTCCCATTTAGTCGCTCGTTTACAACGCCGGACTGCAAATGGCTCCCCGGCGTAGAGGTGTTAGCTCGGCGAAACCAAAGCCGTTCTAGCAGTTTTGCGAATTTTGAGGCGATGTGTTCCTCATCCATGCCCGCAGACTTGAGGGTAGTGACAAATCTACACATGAGCTCTGTCATTTCACTGAACTTCTCGGTCGGGATGGCGCCAACAGCATGGGCTTTATATAGGAATACAGAAGAGTGAATCTCATATCTGTCAAGAGTTGAGTAAGATGAGGCTCAATATGATGGGAAGCAGACCTACAGATAGAAGCGCGCTGGCATGTAGCGAAGGTGTTTCTCGGGGTTTATTTCCTCGGTCACAATTTTGAGCATTTTCTCTGCAGCATCAATCGCCTCGTATATCGGTCTCGCATCTGGAGATGCCATTGTTGAGTCTGGAAACATCATCGACGCACGAGAGGCATCTGTGGTGGTCTGTCGATCAGAACTTCTCATCACTGACGTTCGATACAGGACAGCTTGGAAAGCGAACGCATTGACGTAAAGGTGAAGGTATTCGTACGTCAAGGACAGGCAGCTGGTGAGATGAGATGAGACCGATATTGACCCCCAAACGCGTTGCCACGCCGCCATTGCTCGAGCAGTGTCATCAACATATTTGGAGTAGTCCCCGCGCATCATTAATTCAGCAGTACGTGACCTTGAAGCAAACAAAATGTCGTGCGCATTGCCAAACAGCGTGGTCAGCTCTACCTGAGCTTGCACCAAGGAAGCGAAGTCTTCGTCGCCGGCTTGTTTGGCCTGGAGGGTCGGGAAGTCTTGGGCTGTGAATCTGGTGGAAAGGGCTGGCCCTCTGCACCAGAATGCCTGCCCCATCCGGATTGATATTTGACGATCAGAAAGATATGTGACTAAGTAAAATCAGTGAGGGTATATGTAGTGATCACGGGGCGTACATACACGTCCAAGCCAGACGGTTCCGCAGGAGGCTGGCGTCGTTTTCTTCTCCGGGAGTCTTGAAAGAGCTGTCTTCCAATCGAAGGAGATATGCCGTCCGTACAGCCAGACCCAGAACTGACCAAGCAGCCCCTTCTCCGCCACCTGTGGTCTGATCCTGCATGGTCCACTCTCCAAGAAGCAACAGGCCTTCGACGCATCCAACACTGCGTGTACCAGCTGCTCCAAGGACCACATCCATGATTAGCTGTTTCATATGCTTCCAGATTGATTCATGTACACTCGCAAAGTCCGGTTGGCTCTGCGAGGCTACCACAAGAATGGCAGTTAAAAGAAAGGGCTCATGCTCAATTGTATGGAGGATGTTTTCAGTTCGTAAAGTAGACACTGGGCAGATGGGTAGAAATTGGTGGTAGTTATCTGCATAACTAGAAACTCATTAGCGATTGATGGAGTCTGGGGCTTGGGTATCTTCTTACTGTCGAACAAGCGTCGCAATTGTTGCAAGGTCCAGAGAGCCGTCTTGGATAGGACCATACTGGTCAACGATAGAATCTGCGGGCTCGTTTGATGCTGAGAGGGTTGCAACCTGTTTGGTGTTTCTGGCTGCTCTCCCAGCCCTAGCGGTTGGCTGAGATATCGATGATAGAACTCCGCCAAGGTAAGTTGCTCCTATGGCGGCAGTCTCGCCTCCAATTTGTTCATCCGGCTGTCCAGCTGCATGGGCGAGGATAAGTAAGGCATCAGAAGGGTTCTGTAAACTATCATGATCACCAGCTTTGTGCTGATGAGGTGAAAAGTGGTCACTTGACGGTGTGAAGGCTGTAGGTTCCTGTACAGGTTTGTTTGGTGCTTTTTGGCGTGATCCGCGAAGGTGGGAATAGTTACCACCCCGTCGGGACTGGGCGAGAACACACTCTGCGCCCTCGCGCGCACACTTGGCACAGGGTGGCCTACCCGGTTCCCCTACGCTCTGGCTGAAGACGAATCAAGTGTCAGTTACAACTAGTAGTCCCACCACGATACAAGGTTACATTGACTGTTTCAAGGGTACTTACAGATCACACTTGATTTTGCGCCCTCGGCATCTGACACACGCGCAATATTGGCGCAGGCCGAGACCTTTAGTCATGTTTCGGTGTTCTCACAGAACTCAATCAGTGGAGCAATGCAATTCACAGCAGTATAGGGAAGCCAGGCAACCAGGGTTGGTCATGGTACTGCCGGTCACCGGATGGAATGAACTTGGAGGAATGAAGGCCGGGAGGCCAAAGAGATGCCGGCAGTAGACGGTTATAGATGGGAGAATCTGGAGATTGTGGAGAGAGACGATCTGTGACCCCGCACGGTGGTTATAGACGGCTGTAGACGGCGAAACCTTGGCGGCACCACTCTTCCGCCGCGAGTCAGAGGCGACATGATGCAGCTTACCATGAATAAACGGAATACTGGTTGTTCCTATTCGTCACTCGTCTCGTATTGCTCTCCCCAATTCGACGTTGGGTACTACGTAGTGGATCGTGATGAACACTGCTCGTTCGTACCATGAATATACCTTGATCAGCCAGTGCCCATCCCAGTTCATAAATACTTTTTTTCCCCTGACCATCAAAACTTCTCAAGTCTGGTTTAAGCACAGAAATTCACGATTTCTCCAGTTTTTTCGTTGATATTTACCTGAATCATTGGAATCTCGTCAAACCCAAGATGGCCCCCAGCCGTATTGATACGCCCCAAACACAATCCTCGGTGCTTCCCCCGAGCAAAGATCTCAAGCCTACTGTAGACGATGGCTATGGTAGCTACCATCCAGTTGATCCCGATACACTCGACCTACAGTCCAACTTTGGTCCCATGGAGCCCGGTTCAGTTGGGTACCTACAGCCAACATCCTTCGACACTCCCCTTGAGATTATGCACGAGCGCTATGAACGCGATGGCTACTTGTTTGTGCGTACATCTCACCAAAATCCAGCTGTCTGAGCATCATAGAATACTTACACCGTTGTGGGCTTTAGGTCAAGAAGTGTATCCCTAGAGAAACCTCGCTTTCCTGTCGCCGTGCCTACTTCGAGCACATGGCTCCCAGCGGCCTGCTGAAGCCAGGCACTGATGCTGTAGAAGGCACTTTCTCTGGTGCCGATACGCGAAAATACATGCCACCTGGCAATTTACGTCGTTTATTCGGCCTGAAGGACGACCCCGAAAGCGATAAATACGTTGAGCTCATGGTCTCAGCCCACGAGGCTCCTTTCTACGTCGACTTCTGCCAATGCCCAGAACTTCGGCAGTTTGTGAGCCGTTTCATGGGCTGGAAGAAGCCTCAAATGCTGCAGCGCACCATGCTGAGGGCCTTTGTGCCCAATAGCGAACTAACCCCTGTGCACTTTGACCAAATGTATCTACGTGCAGGCCCGCCCACAAGTTTGACAGCCTGGGTTCCAATCGGCGATGTCTCGCTTCAAGGCGGCGGTCTAATGTATCTCGAGAGGTCTACGGACATTGGGATGAAGACCGAGCAAGACTTTGCTGATAATGCGCATAATTTGACCGACGAAGAGAGGATAAGCGCCTTTAACAAAAACATGAACGACGGTGGCTTCCTCAGCCGCGACACCGTGGCATTTGGGAAAGAGACCAAACGCAAGTGGTTGATTGCTGAGTACGAAGCAGGCGATGTCATCTTCCATAACCCCTTCATGGTCCACGCAAGTTGCAAGAACAAGGACCCGGAGAACAAAATCCGTCTGGCCACCGATGTTCGCTTCGTGGACCCCGAAAAGCCGTATGACAAGGTAAGCAAACCGGGTGATTTCAGGCCAAGTCCACTGATAAAGCTGACTGAAAAGCAGCGTTGGATGAAGGTGTACCGACCTCTTGACGGGTTGTGAACCATAATTGAACCATGGTGCTTGGACGCAGTTGCGGAAATTGGGAAGAGATTATCATCTATGCTAGGAAACAATCTACAAATCTCACAGCTCTGTATCTTTACTCTCGTATGCATTTGAGGAACCAAGTTGCAATTAATTGGTAGCGTATTAGTAGATTGACATCGAGGAGAATTCCCGTTGGCACCGATCAGCAATTGCATTTACAACCTCGCTATACCATTTTGGCTTTTATGTCCACCAGGGACAGCTCTTATCTAACCGCTTGTTGGGATAGATGCGTGAATTTCGTGCTTTCGTAGCCAAAGATTGCTTATGCAATTAACCTCTCAAGGTCTGATGGAATGTCCTAGCCGTATACGTAGCTAATAATGAAGAGGGCAACGTGCAGTATGCTTGTGAATAGTACAGAATGACTAAATATTGCCAAGCTTAATCACAAAGCTCAACTCTTCACGGTTTGCTTACTGGTAGACACCGGGGATTGGTGGATAATTCATATTGTTTTCCTATTCAAACATGGGTTGGGAATATTCCGCGACCATGGAGAATGGTGGCTACCATACGAATCGACTTTTCGTCCTGGATCCCGTCTACTGCCGTTAGTCGCCATGCGCTGATCTTTTCTTCCCTTAGCCGAAGGCACGCTGGGCGATAATGAAGTTCCGCCCATAGATTCTTCCCCGTGTGGTATCCCCCCTCCTCAAGCTCATACCCCGGATTCACAGCTGACCAATATGCGGGGAACCTGGGGACAAATTCAAGATCTTTCTAACGACTGGGCGCCCTCTGTCATATCTCCTCGCTAACCGCCCCTACTCCGTCTATTGCCGTCCATACACTCTAACGATGGGGGACTAAGCCAAAACAGCTAATGACCCATTACCCCATATCTAACTATGGTGAGGATAGTGCTCATGCTAACAAGAGAGTTTATAACGAGGCAGACTTCCCCCTAAGAAACGAGCATAATGGACGCTATCTCCAAATCAAATTCTCACCTGTGTTTCGGTACGGCTAGCTGTACTATAGCATCATGTTCCACCAACTCCTCAAGAAAGTCATCAAAAATGATGCCATCAAATCAGATCCTTCCGAAATTTACAACTTTCGGACGGTCGTGGTCTGCGTGGTGGCAAGTTTCCCATTCAGAACCCGATCACTTCTTTTCTGACGGTTATCGTTTACATAGGCTTGCGGTGGTGCATTGCTGTTTGGTATGGACATGGGGATCATCGGTGGTGTTCTCACTATGGCCACCTTTAAGAAGTAAGAGATATGTCCACTTCGCAGGCGTATCTCTGCGTTCTAACAAATTACAGCAAGTATGGTCTCACCGGGAAGTCGACTGTTGTGTTGGCAGATCTTTCATCCAACATCGTCTCCGTCATCCAGGCTGGTGCATTCCTAGGCTGTTTGTTCTCCATGTGGTTAGCAAATAAGATCGGTCGGCGGATGTCCCTCGTGACAGCTTCGTTGTTTGTTTTTGTCGGCGTTGCATTGCAGGCCGGTGCCAGCGGCCACCTTGCAGCCATGTATATCGGGCGGTAAGCAGATTGATCCGCCATCCGAGGTTGGATATCGAGCTAATCCTCTAGATTTATCGCGGGTATCGCTATTGGCATTGCTTCAACGGTGAATCCGTTGTATGTATCGGAGAACGCTCCACGTGGAATCAGAGGATTGCTCACCGGTTGCTACCAACTGTCAATTGTCACTGGCCTCACGGTATGTAGAAGACCACTATATAGCTAAGTGAAATACGGTCTTTGCTGATAGATGTGAGCAGCTTGCTTTTTGGATCAACTACGGCTCTCTCCTGCACTTGAAGGGGGACATCCAATATATTCTTCCCTTGGCCCTCCAGGCACTACCAGCCATCGTTCTTTTCATCGGAATGCTCCTTGCCAACGAGTCGCCCCGTTTCATTGCTCAGAAATCTCCCGAAAAGGCCCTTCTCGTCTTGGCTAAGCTTCGAGGCCTGCCGACCGACCATCCTTATATCCAGCAAGAAATGAACGGCATTTCTATGCAGTTAGAAGAGGAGCGGGCTCTGGCAGCAAATGGCTCGGGTTGGACATTGGTCAAGGAAGCATTTACAGTCCCATCAAACAGGAAACGCTCATTCCTTTGCATCACGTTGATGATGTGGAGCAACTTGACTGGAACCAATGCGATGACATATTACAGCCCCGAGATTTTCAAGAGCATCGGCTTGTCTTCCTCCGAATCTGGCCTTTTTGCGACTGGCATCTATGGAATTGTGAAAATGGTTTCTTGTGCCATCTTTATCCTATTTGTTGCCGATAGTTTGGGCCGCCGAAAGAGTCTTCTTTGGACAGGCATCGTCCAGGTACGCTGCATGCCTTGTCATCGATCAAACACCCAGACTAATCCGGATGTGACAGGGAATTGCACTGTTCTACGTGGGATTTTATATCCGATTCGACCCTCCCAAGGCGGACGCTGGCCCTACCGCCGCCGGTTACGTGGCCCTTGTTGCCATCTACATCTTTGCCGCGGTGTACCAGTTTGGTTGGGGGCCTGTCGTATGGATCTACTGCTCAGTACGTATCACTGGAGAGCTTCGCTGTCCTGACATTCTCAGAACTCAGCAATTCTGACACAAATTTCAGGAAATCCCGGCAGCCCGTATGCGTGCCTTGCAGATGGGGATGGCTACTGCGAGCCAGTGGCTATTCAATTTCGTGGTAGCCAAGGGTACATTGAGCATGTTCGCTACCATGGGTTCTCATGGATTTGGAACCTACTTCTTATATGGCTCTTTCTGTTTCACAATGGTTGTGTTTGCTTGGTTCTTTGTGCCAGAAACTAAAGGTGAGAAAAGCTCGGCGATTTCATCATCAATGTTGATGCTAACATTGGTTCTCTCAGGTCTTGCTCTCGAGGATATGGACGAGCTTTTTGCATTTGGGTCGGTCAGGGGCAAGTTTGTGCCGTCAAGAGTCTCTCGACTGGAGGACGAACAAAATGCGAAAAAGGACTCCCCTGCTTTTGAACATATTGATTAGTGGGCATGGCGGTTCCTTAGATTGAAGCTGGACGTGAGACGAAAGACCAGTGAGGTGACATTGAATCTAGTTTATCCAAATATTATCACAATCCGTTCAAAAGCGACAACATCATATGACACAAATTCTATTATTCTACCATAGTCTACGCGGGAGCCACTACTGGTAACCTGGTTTCCTCCAGCTGAACTTCGGTTCTTTTCCCGTTCAATCATAGTAGCATTGCATGATGGTCACATGTTCATATGCAGCCCGAACAAGTCAGTTCAATTCCCCGAAACGGCTGTTCTTTACAGGCTCTTCTGGCCGGATAATTTCACAATCTTCCGTGTCGGAATGTGCATCCCCATGGCCTCTTTGAATGCTAGTACCGAAATTCAATATGCAGTTGGAGACTTATTGCCGTCGAGCCGGTGCGTCTACCAATTGCATTGAAAAGAGCGGGACAGGTTGCATGAGTGCCGGCAACTATATATATCTATTTCCTCATTTTGAAAAGTCAACCGCCTAACCAAAGCTTCTAGTTATACTGATTCTCATACCTTCCAGGATGACCCGCCTGTCAGCCGTAATTTCAACCTTTGCCATCTTGGGCTCTTCCCAAGCTATAAGATTTCTTGGGCGGGTGAATCCAGCAACAAGGGAATTGACTTGGCCTGCTACCGGCCTTTCCTTTTCTTTCACGGGAACTTCAGCAAGTGTGGCGGTTACCTCGATTTCAGGCACTAATAGTGTCGAGTTACTGATCGATGGAGGCACTCCAATCATTATCGAAAACGTAAACGGAACGAGCGTCAGTACGCCCTCCCTTGTGCGAGGTCAACACACCGTTCAGATTCGCAAAAGGTCGGAAACTGTTTACGGTACTTTTGCCCTTGGTGATGTGAAAATCTTCCGTGGTTCACTCGGCGCCGATTCCGTTTCACCGCGACGGATCCATATCATCGGAGATTCTATCTCTGTGGGCTATGGTTTAGATGGAACCTATCCTTGTACCAATTCCGCTTTTCTCGAGAACGCACCCAAAACCTACGGCGCTCTAACGGCCAAAAGCCTGTCGGCTGAGTATGATATTCTTGCTTGGTCCGGGATAGGATTGATACGAAACACCATCGGCTCCAGCGATCCCGTGCTCATGCCGCAGCTATGGACCCGGTACGGCACCAGTGACGAAGACAACAGCTACACGTTTCCCAGGGCTGAGGCTCCGGACATTGTTGTTATCAATCTGGGCACCAACGACTTCTCTTACCTTGGCGTCCGTGACCCGGTTAATGCAACGATGCTCGCCGACGGCATGATCGCGTTTGCAGAGACGATACGGAGCCATTACCCCAGAGCAGAGCTTTTTCTCACCTCGAGCCCGATGCTCAGTGACACATATCCCACCACAGAAGATGCACAACACACGACACATGTGAGTGTTTTGAAGGCGGCTGCGGAGAAGCTCGGTAGCAAGGCGCATGTTGTCGATTTCCCGACGCAGGGTTCAGAGGTGGGATGTGACTATCACCCAAATGCAGCTGAGCATGAGAAAATGGCTGCCATCTTGACTTCAGCTATCAGGGAGGTCATGTGGTGAGTCCAGAACAAGGAGGCGCAGTCACGGATGTGGAATTTAGTGTCACCACGCCACCGCCCAAGATTATCAGGTCATCCCTATTATAAAACAAATGCAGTTGTTGGTAGTCATTTTTATTGAACGCGTCGCATTATACCGAAAGTGACGTTATGCTGCCTAAGGCAACGATAAGGGCCCTCTCACGCTCGTGGCTGCGGACCTAAATCCCCTCAAGCACACTAACTTACATCTCACTCCAATCAATCAATCAAGCACGGCACCTGGAAGTGTTCCAATAACAATGCCTTCCTTAAAAAAGATCTTTCGCCAGTGGAAACAGGGCTTCATTGATATGGTCTCACTAGAGTGGCCACATAGCGGATCTTCTCCCGCATTCGAGGAAAAGCGGGCGAAATGGCAAGAAGCCTGCACTCAGGACTCAGTCCTCGTCGACTTCACCAAATACCTCATGGAAGGCACTCCTACATTTGGCCCGATCTTCAACCGAACGGAAGTAAATCGTTTGCAGCAAATATTTTCGTCTCGCGCGGGTGAGGATAATCGTACGGCCTTTCCACTTGCACTGCAGTTCATAGTTTGGGATATCGAGGCTAATTCGTGCCGTCTAGGCTGGAATCAACAGGTATTTACTTCGTATCTTCTGGCTCAAATTCCACCCGGAGAAGAATACGAAGCCTCCCTACTGAGGGCTATGCCGTCTCTCTGGGCCCTGGCCGTGCACTTTGCAATATGGCCATTCAATGCCACACTGGACCACCCGACGACTGGTCTGACTTTGTTTGAGTTCACCCGCGCCGTCGCCTTCCTCTGCGGTAGGCACAGCATGATGTTCAGGGCCTGGTTCAGCGAAGAATGCGTCTTCAATCGCTATACAGACCAGCCAGTGCTGGAATACATCTTCCGAGGTCTCGCGAAAAACAAAGGGTCGATCAACTCATCTCTGTCCGGGCATTCTGCTCATCTATTTTCCCAACGCGACATACTTGATGTTTTAAATGTAGCTCAGCCAGTATTGAACTGCTGCACACAGACGCTCACCCGGAACGAGCTGAGGCCCATCGCCAACCGGCTGTCTTCGACTCCCGCCGAGCTTTCCGACCTCGTTGTCCAGACGAAGACGCTTCTCCCGCTTCTGGAACTCTCGGTATTGCTCCTTGAACAAGCCAGCAAATTCGACGATACCAGCTGTCCAAAATCTCTGAAGGAACGAATAATTACTGCTCAAACGGAACTACAGAAGACCGAGGACGTGTCGTTTGAGGTCTACCGTTGGAGGCTGGACGGCGATGCGCAAGAGTGGAACAAGACGCTGAACGGTGTATATACCATCTACGACAGTATTGCCCTACTCTTCAACACTTTTACGAATCCTCAAAGCTTAATCACTGGCAAATCTCAGCATTGGCTTTCAGGAGAAGAGAGGACCTTACGTGTTATGTCGATGCGAAGAGTCGGGCTGAATTTTTGCGGTGAGGAAGGGATTCCGCAAAAGTCCACCCGAGAGGAGAAATAGTATCACCACATTTGACTCGCCTCTGCTTGGTTTTTTTTTTTTCCCTCGTTGTCTCTCGAGAATGCGCACACGTAAATTACCAGGTGCTTATCCGCTCTCTGGGGTAACATCCACGACGAGCCAAGCGTTGTGAAGAGGCGGACGTATACGGACAAGCCAGCGTGGCCCTAATTTTACGACCCCCCTCGGACTACAGATCTCATGTGTACCTCTAAGGCCCAATGGGGCTTGATGGCGCAAGGATTGGTCTTTGGGGCGGCCGACTGGCTTGTTGTTGGTCTACAATGGCCAAAATGCAGTTGGTCGACGAAACATGCATGCCTCGTGTTTTGCAATCATTGGAGGCAGGGCTTAGCACAATTATAACCCCTGATGCAGACGTGACCCGCCCCCAATGCAACTTCTCTAGGCAGACATATTTCTATGTCACCTTCTCGCCACAGTTCTGTTGGTCCGCGGGTCGAGGGGCATCGCCGGCTGCACGACCCCCACCAGAGCATGAAGACCTCAACACGAAGTTGAGCTGAGTGCAATTAACGGCTGGCCAGGGGTAGCCAGGGAGGCGACATCTGGCGTCGACAAACGTTAGTCTAGGTAGTTGTCATGGCCCGATCGGCCTGCAATAGTAGCAGTGCATCCATTCCTTACCGTCTGCCATTGGGCCGACCAACACTCCCTCCACAAGCTCATACTCATTGTTCCCTTCGAGCTCGTACCTCAATCCTGCTGTATCCAAGTTTAGACCCCAGCGCCAAATAAAGATTATTCTGTAATTTCGAGGGGGCCAATACCCATTTGCTGCTGCATAACTTTCTCGAGATGGCCACTGTCATGATCAGTGAAACCGCGGATGCGGCGCAACATGGTGACTTACAATGCTGTTTGAACCATTCCCATGAGGGCAGAGAAACTCTATGTTGGCATGCAACGACTCGGTGTGAATATACAGAATAGCAGGCATCCAACCTACCCCCCCTTTTTGCCTGAGGGGTTCCATGTATTCATGCGTAGTTGATTGAGCCTTCTACCCGGAGTGTGAGGCGGCACAGTACTCTGTACGACCAACCAATAGGTACTGGAATACTACATTATACTTGTTGGAACCAAAACCAGAATTTCCAACGCAAAGAATACGACGTTCATGCTAGCCTATCACATGGGGTCCGAGTAACAGTGCCAGATCACCCACTTCGCCGTACGTCTAGTTATGTGAGCTAAGAACTTCAGTCAATGCCGGGTCATGGTCACTTCGTGCCATTATTATCTCAATCTATGACTTCTTGATGACCCCAATTTCAATACATCGGCTAGCCTTCTCGCCCCGGGTAGCCATCTATTTTGATCCCATCTCTAAGCTTTTTCGAATCTGCAGTATCTCTCCTCCCTCCATTTTGGTCCCCATCTCCTGACAATGATTATACTGGGGCTGGCTGCCAATACGACCAGCCCCATAAAGACATATGTATACCCATATCCCCAGGCATCGATAATGTATTGAACGACAGCCGTCCCAACAGCACTTAGAGTTGCTCTTGTAAGATTAAAGGACGAGGATACCCTGCCAGGATTCATAGGATACAGGTCCACTAGAAGAGTGTTGAGGATGGAGACTGGCCCAGAAAGCCCCATGCCGGCAAAAAAGAGCACAACCATCGGAGCTGCAAGGCTGGTGCCAGCGTCAACGACCCATCCCCATACCACGATAGTGATGATAGCAAGTATCGTCGGGGGCCACATCAAGTCCAGCCTCGCCTTCTCAATAGGGAACTTGCGGAGGTCGTCGCCTCGCTTCCTATCCGCCGAGACCCCAATGCTCTTAGCCACCCTGGCATAGTTCCAGTTGAGCATGCGTCCGACAATGACAGACCCGAAAACCGATCCGATGGCAAAGGGGATGTAGCACAGCCCCACCTGGAGATCGTTGAACCCGTACTGCCTGCGGATCACATCTTGCAGCGGGACCAACATTGCGTAGTTGGCCATGACGAAGAGCGACATGAAGAGCATCAGGGGGCCGACATCTTTTTCGAATATTATACGCACTGCCGCGAGAATGTTCGGAACCGGGATTTTGAATGGTTTCTTCATCGGCTCGGGCGTGTCCGTCGCGGGAGTGGCAGACTCGGCCTCTTGTTTCTTCTGACGCCACTGCCTCGAGGAGGCGAGAGACCAGTTGAGCCTTGGGGGAGGAATGGATCCATTTCCGACGATGCTTCGTGCGGTCTATATATCCCAGCTTGTTAGTCCGGTTTTGAATATGCAAATACTACTGCAGGCAAGACCTACCTCTGGAACAAAGGGGACATAGATGGCAACAAAAACCACCGCCGAGATGACGAGAAACCAAAAGGTCGATCGCCAGCCCAGGAACTGTGTCAGGATACCGCCCAGGACAGGCGCCAGCGCGGGGGCAAACATGACGCTCGCCTGCACCGCAGTGATGTATCCGCCTCTCTCTGCGCTGGTCGTCAGATCGGCCATGACCGCACTGCCAATCGCGACAGTCGCGCTGCTCCCCGTGCTCTGGAGAGCGCGGAGGACCATCAGGGCGGCAAAGTTGTTCTGCAGCGCCAGCCCGATGTTGGATCCGAGATATATGGCAAATGTGAGCACGTATACGGGGCGGCGGCCGATCTGGTCGCTCAGGTCTCCAAAGAAGAGCGGCGCCACGGCCTGCATGATTTGGTACACGGTGACGGTGAAATTCAGCTCGGCGACAGAGCGGTGGTATGATTCCGCTATGGGGGTCAGGGCGGGTATGTATATGAAAGACGAGAAGGGGGAGAACAGGGTGCTGAAGACGGTCATCAAGACAACGAAGACCTTCATCCGCGAGGAGAAGACGGAATGGAGGGGCGGTTGTTGTGCTTCTTGGTCCTGAGACGGAGAAGCTGTCGAGAAGCCATCGGGGTTTCCATCTTTGTGATGATTCTGAACTCCCGATTGTTGTCCTGTGGCCTCTTCCTGAGGGAGGGTTGAGGAAGGCTCTCGAGGTCTTTCGTCATCGGCGGAGAGGGTCATCTTGCAACTTTACTCGGCGCGAACACATTGGAGAAGCAAAGATCGCTCACTATCGGGATGCGGCGTCTAAATAGTCATTTCATTCGGCCTTTTTCAAAGGAGATACGGAATTAATCCAAGCATGTCGTCAACACTTCTCTCCTCAAATGAAGTCTTGGAGCACTAGGCAGTCATCTGCCGATTCGGTGCCGATACCTGGTGGTGGACCAACAGATCATTTCCGCTAATCACGGCCCAGCAAAAATGTCTGCCACAGATGCAGCCCGGGAACTAACCGGATGGCGTGCAATGCGGTAGAAATTCTCTCGAACAGTCATAATCTTATCATTTTCTTCATGACGCATGAGGTGGTTCTGGCCGCTTAGCCATTTGCTGCTACGCGCCAAGACGCGTCGAGACACGGGGGAGCGCTTGTATCAAACTATGCGCGTGTTCAAGTTGTTTGGAAGCTCAAAACGAATGCCCAGAGATATTAATAAATTCGTAAGAAATTCCCCTAATCAGGAGGAGCAATTATGCAACTCGCATGTTTCAAACGAGAATCAAATCCGGTTTGTTGTAAGACTTCGCTATTCAAGGTCAACCGCCGAGCTGTTAGTTTTTGTTGTTCTAATCCTGCTCACTCCCCGCTACGTAGTCAAAGAATCCCGTTATGCACAGCCTGCCCTGAAACCCTTCTCTCATGTCCAAGAAGAGGGCACCAAAATCCTGCAAAATGATCTGGCATTGATGGGCTACCCTGTACCCCAAGCTCCTCTAAGAAACTCTTCGGGTTTTTTGTCATCTGGATAGTGTTTGTCCAACATCATCTATTCTCACTTAAAATGAGAAGGGAAGCTACGAGAGTATCCCAATTGCTATCCTTAAGAGTCATCACAGCGCAGGACATGGTGTTCATCACTGTGCCTTTATCCAGGAGATTAATACTTCCCCATACTACGTGTTTGACTTCAGTGTCAAGACGAATGGCATTAATCTCCCAGTAATAGTTTTCACTGAACAGTATTTGATTTCGTAAAAGATGAAACTAGAAAATATATAATAGAAGAAGAACTTAGATCAAGTAAATGGCAACCCGTTGACGCCTCCCATTTCCCGCTTGCCCTCTTTCCATATTCACATCAATAAAACGCCGTCATGTCAGAGCCAGAAAACAACAATTTTTTCACATAAGCACCCCCCAAAAGAATATCCAGATCTTGAAACGTAAAATGATAGGACGTGGCCGATGGGATAACGTCACATTGGCGTCTCTAATCCGTTCTTAGGCTCGTAAGAGATCATCATCGCGAGATGAGACTTTATGGAATGAAAGTGGCAGGTAGTTTTATGGACCGCATGTGAGGCAACCTGCCTGTAGCGCGTGAATGACGGATCAAGCATCCATAAAATGATGAAAATGCAGAAGATCATGATCAGGACCGGAGCCTGCCGGTTGTTGCGATAGGTGGCGGGCATAATGCTGCTGGCTAGAGGCCGGAATGAAAAGATGATTCTAGGACAAGTTCTACTAAGAGAAGACAAAGATGATAGGAAAGAGAGCCAGAAAAGGTAAATAACAACGCCAATAGTGGGATCGGTTAGGATATGTAACCGCAGCGACCCGAAAGGCAACGGCTGGCGGTGTTTGATGTTAGATTGATGTAACCGACGGAGTTTCGCAATGGACCGAGATTTGAAGCTCGAATGAAGCGTGACATTGGTTGGGTAAATAATGAGTGACGGCGTGGGTTAGGATCTAGCGAGTGCGACAAGCGCTGTGACAAGACTTGACGTGACGTAGCATCTATCTTAGTTAAAAATACCCTCGACAGGCTGCCTGCTCTTTCTGGTCGCAAAAGGAGTTGATTGATTCATCACCTGGCGACGAGTGGGTATGGGTTGATTAAATTCCCGTCCAGCGATGGGGCCAAGCTTGTCACGGACTCACGGCTCACCTGTGGGCTGTAACGTGCTGGGGTCTTAGATCTAGGCCTCTCGGGGTTTACTGTTTTCTCTAAAGGCCTAGATCACATCAAAGTCGTTAGCAGCCACTTCTCTCATCCTGTTATTGGCAAACTCAACCAGATCTCCCTCTCACCAACGAGCATCCGGCGATAGAACATGAATGACAAGCAACTTGTGCTAAGAATGGCTAAATCTTACACTAGTAAGCAGCGGTAAAGCAGGTACCGTCATCTAGACGAACAGGGGTGTCTGCTGAGGCAGCCGCTAATATGGATGTGGCCGAAGCAAGGGTCCTCTCCCGATCAACCGCGGAATCCCCCTCTAGGGGCTCTTCGGAAGTGTCTGGACGACCTTAGCGAAACTGATGTGCATTAATTAGAGAGGAAACGTTCCATACCTGGGGATGGGATGGTCCGGGACGCGGGGCTTCGATTACCGGGCAGGATGAATAAATACTACGGGTGCCTTGGATTCTGGCTTCTCCACGTATGGCTCGCTTGACTTGATTGACGAGCGGTCGGTTCCTTTCTCTTCGTTCTGCCAGCGCTGGGTGCTGTATTCGATTTCTTTTTTCTGGGTTCTTTTATTTACTTGTCTTTTTTTTACCCGTTTCTTTTATATGTTGACTCTTTGACAGAGCCACTTGATAATGGAAGCACTTCACCCCGACGGGTTCGGGGCGCCGGCGGTGGCTAGTCCACGCCAGGTATCTTCCCTTCGCAAAGTAATTAACATTGTTGGATGCGTGGTCTTCTTCGCGATATACTGGATCATCATTTCGAGCTGTCGGTGGCCAGTAACGCTCGATTTATTCGTTTCCATTGGCCTCACAGAGCTCAACCGATTCCTCAACGAAAGTCGCCGGATGGAGTATTACAAGGACAGTGGGGATAGCGACGATCAAGACCAGGAGAAGGCCGCCCTCACAGAGAAGGACGACACGGAGGTTAATCTGGAAAAGGGCGCCATAGACTGGTCGACCTCGGGGAAGAAGGAGTGTCTTGCTGCCATTGTGGGTTGGCGGGAGGACCCTGCCCTTTTCACCAGGGCGCTGACGAGTTACAAAGAAGCCCAAAGCTGCGGGTTCGTTATCGCCGGGATAGATGGAGATGCCGAGGAAGATATGGAGATGGTTCAGGTGTTTAACGAGGTGAGTGAAGTGATGTGTGCATTCATCATATTTGTTTCATCTCTAATATACGACTGTTGGGTAGGTCTTTCCAACACATTCGCACGTCATCCATGTTCCGGAGCCACTGGGCGAGATTGCGCATCAGATCTACGATCAAGAGATATTATCGAGAGAAAAGGCCGGTCTACCGATCGACTATACCGAGATCCACGAAATCGCCATGCGCCAGTGTCTCCTCCTTGCGCGGGAAATGCTCACCAACGCGAAGATCGTCTTCAGTGGTCCAGACCACATCCGCTATTTATGCATTCGCCAGCGACATATGCACAAGAAGGGCATCATGTTTACATCATACATCTTCTCTCTTGCCATCGCGGATATTCTGGGCATCGAATTCATCTGGAGCTCCGACTCCGACTCCATAGTCTCGAGTAATTCGATCAGCGGCACGGTCGATACGATGGCGACGGACCCTGCGATCGGAGGAGCAAGTTCTGGATTGTTTCTGCATAACAGCACCGAGTCAGCCGTCGCCCGAATGGCCGAGACGGTGTACTGGGGGGAACTATATGTCAATCGATCGATGGCTGGTTCAACGTTGTCGAGCGACTGCCAGTGCGGGCCAAGCACCATGTTTCGCCTCTCTGCGCTGCCACACATCCTGATCCCGTGGTACCTGCAAACGATCATGGGCAAGCGGATGGTAAGATTTATAGAACACGCCTCCAGGTTGCAGAGCTGATAGTGATTTCGTACAGATCATCAACGAGGACCGTCACTTGACAACAAACTTACTTAAACGCGGATGGGGTGTCGCTTTCGCCTCTGATGTCCTCACGGCGACCGATACGCCTACCACTCTGGCCGGCTGGCTCAAGCAGCAGATCCGCTGGTCTCGTGGAACCCACATTGAATCACTGCTCGAGCCGAGCGTGTACGCTGTAAACCACCCTCTCTTGTTCTGCGGCATGATCAAGCGCGAATTCGTCCCCATCGGCAGTCTCGTCGCCACCGTCATCTATTTCTTGACAGGAAAGGCGCTGGTCACACTGCCAATAGAAGATCTCGCAATCCGATGCCTCGTCGGGTGGGCGTACAACTATCTCCGCAACACACATCGGTTGACGCCGGGAACGTGGAAATGGCTTCTCCCTGGCTTGATTTTCTACCACATTCCAATGCCGGCAGTGTATTTCTGGAGCTTGGTTACGCTGACGGCGGATGGATGGGGTACGACGATGAGATCGAGCAGCGAGAAGGCTAAAAAGGACGGGGTCTGGAAGGCTTGGTGGGAGAACGGATTCTTCGTCGTGTGGATGGCCATCGTTTGCGGAGCGGCAGCACGATGGCTGACGAACCATGTGTTTGTCGGACTGATGAGTGGCATGGCGGCGACCTATTTCTTCTTGATCAGTGCAGCTCTGGGGAGCTTCTTTGCTTGGAAAGCTACCATTGCGACGACCTCTTAGGCTGTCTTTTTCATTTCTCTTCTTTTCTTTTCCTTTTTCCCTCTTCTTTTTTCTTTTCTTTTCTTCTTCTTTCTCTTCTATTTCTCTTCTTCCTTACCTTTCTTAACTCCCCTGTATGGAGTCTTCTTATTCCCTGTATATATCTTGGGCATATTATTTTGCTGTTGACATTGAATCAACGTACATTTTCGATCGCTTGGATTGGAGGATTGATAGTAACGTGATGATGGCCATCCACAGCCTGGAACAATGATCGTAAACGTAAGAAAAAAGGGTCCATGCACTTGCACTGCCAATCTCGAAAGGGGCTTCGTGGTTGGATGCCAGACAATTATTAGTGAAGGAGCGCAAAATAATGTTCTAACCCAAGGGCACCCCTAACGGTGAATCCCGGAACGCTGACCGACATTCCGCATTTTTTTCGCCAGTCAGTCGCTGCGCGTCAAGTAATCAGGTATGTCATCTCAGGCGACATAATTTACCGGTATGTCGCCAGGTGTCAGGGATGTGGAAGGTGATCAATCGGAAAATTCAGCACTGAATCAGCGAGCTGGGATAGCGACTAATAAGCCGACATGACCCGACAGCCACAGCAGGTATCATGTAGTCAAGATTAGAATACAAGGAAGAAAGCTGGAAGAGCAGGTTATTACGAAATAATATTAAATTCATTATGATTGTGGAGCTGGCTGGCAACAAACTTTGGAACAAGCTTAACTGGTGGGGAGGGGAGGAATGAATTATTAGGCTGTCGTGATGGTGAAATGACCCGCGATGGCGATGGCTAACATCCATAATAATACATGCCATAATAAAGGAGTCAGGATTCTGCTGGGGGTCTGGACTGTGAGGATGTTGGCTGTGCATAGAGCCCCCTGTTCCCGTCGATGTCGATGCTGCGCTCGCTCAGGGGCCTCGTTCAGTCGCTGGCGATCGTCGAAACAGGTTTCTGTCGGTCGTCCGTAATTAGACGAGCCAGGGAACACACACACGCGTGCTTCCACTTGGGTTTGGCGGCCAGCTGTCAATTCTGGACCTCCTCGCAGCTCTGATATGGATTGGCTATACTTGGACCAGTGCCTGACGGTACCTCTTCCACTACGGAGCCTAACAAAATCTCGCACTCCCCCTGCCATGACTGTAGCGATGAGATGTCCGCATCACGAGAGCTTGGGCAGCTTGGAGTGCGGCAATACTAACAGGGCGCTGAAACGTAGCTCTGCCGTGGCACCATTTTCATATTTCTTATCTCGTCTCACTCCGAGGGAAAATTCTTGATCAAGGCCCGGAACCCGCTCTTCGGTCACTCCACGGCGTCTCTATCTCTAGACGCAGACCCTAGAGCAAATCTCGTGTCTTGGCTCAAAATCACCCCACCACCTGGAATATAAAGAATATCTGGCCCGTGAATATCCCCGATCACCCCTTTACGAATTCTTATCATCATCAGTGTATCCAATCCAGAGCGACTGAATCCTGTCTTTTCAATTTATTTATTCTCCTTGTTGTGAAAATATCACCCGATATTTCGTTTGAGAAAAAAATTCCAAACGATCACGATGGTTGACCCGGACCCAAAACAACAACTGCACCAAGGCCTGCCCAAGGAGAACGGGTTCCACCCGGTGCTTTCAAATACCTCTGAGGCTCACTTCAATCCGGATGAATCTCAGTATCTCCCCAATGGAAACCTCTTCCTCCCGAACGGTATGGCTCTGCCCTCTGGTGGTCGGTTGCACCCTGGCCTGTGGAGGCCGCTAGAACACCGCAAGTTCGCCAACCCTGCTCCTCTGGGGTTGAGTGCCTTTGCCTTGACCACTTTCGTCCTCTCGTGTGTGAACATGGAGGTTCGTGGGGTCACAGCCCCGACTATTGTTGTGCCACTGGCGTTTGCATATGGTGGTGTAGTACAGCTCTTGGCTGGCATGTGGTATGTTTCTGTTCTGTAGCCAGTTTTTCAAAGCCACCCATACTAACTCGTCACCAATTAGGGAAATGGCTGTTGGGAACACTTTTGGCGCGACAGCTTTATCCTCATACGGAGGATTCTGGATCGCCTACGGCCTTCTCCAGACACCTGAACCGTGGGGAATCACGCTCAAAGATGGACCTTACGAGGGAGATACCGCCAACCCAGTCGGATTCTTCCTGACCGGCTGGTTCATTTTCACCACGCTCTTGCTGCTGTGCACTCTCAGATCCACGGTGGCTTTCTTCTCATTGTTTTTCGTCCTCGACATCGCTTTCCTATGCCTTTCTGTCGAGAACTATGCTCATGATATGGGCAATGCAGACGCCGCTGCCGCTCTCAAGAAAGCCGGCGGCTTTTTTGGGTTCCTTGCGGCGTTCTTAGCTTGGTACAATGCTTTGGCTGGTATCCAAGACAGCAGGTTAGTCATCATATTTTCAACTGCCGTTCACTTTTCTTCGAAAGACGATCATAAGCTAACAAAAGATTGATTGTAGTAATTCATTTTTCAGCGTTCCTGTCATCCACTTCCCCTGGTCCGACCAAGGAAAAGAGCTACGTATGAAACGAGCGAAGCATATTGTTTGAGCGATTACACATGTTAGATGTACAGATTTGTTGCGTTAGAGGAATACACCTTTGGAATTGGGCTTAGACTTAGACTAGAAGAGCACTTTTGCGTTGGGTGGAAACAAGGATCTCTTATTTTAGAGGGAGAACGATCTCTTGGTTTCCGATTCGTACTACGGGTATATATTTAATTATTAGCATTACACCAAGAAATGACCTGTCACACATGGAATGAAGTCTCAGTAAAATGGGAAATAGTCGGCATGAACTGTTTGGTGGGAAGATGAGCTCTCGCTCAATGGCTTTTTTTCGTAGTATTCGCTTGCTTTTCACAAACCATAAAGTGGCCCATTGGTGGCTGCATCGTTATGTCCCGCACTGTTCGTGCTAGAATATGCCTGTTCTGAGCACAATGCTAAAATTAGGAACGCTGTGTGTAGCTTACCCGCCACGGTTATAAATATGTCCACGTGTAGCCTATGGCGTCAGTAGTGACTCACTTCATCCAAACAATAGACAGAAACACGCTCTACCACACAACTAAGCCATCAGTCCGCATCTTCGAGAATAGAGAGGAATCGCTTATACCAAGGGCTATGGAATAGATTGAGAGCTAAATGCTTTGTACAGGGCCTGGGCTAACTTAAAGCCTCCGCTCAAGCGTGTCTTGTAGACTCCATCGAGTAATACTTCCCACGACCGCCCCGGGGAAAGCTACGTCACTCTCTCCATACGATAATAAAGCATCTTGCTGGGAATTTGCCTAGTTGATGAACAGGCACGGTTGAACTAGTCGATTTCTCGGGCATAAGCCTCCAGCTCGTCTTTGGTGGCTCGGAGCTTTGCATTGGCTGTATCGCTTATTTGTGACAGGGAGGCAAATTTCTGAACCCACCAATAATTGGTTCCGGAATAGTAAAACGCACCTGGCAAAAGACCGTGCGTCGGTATTGGACGATATCCGAGTTGGTGTAGGGCTGCGCAATGCAGTGCGTGTCCAGTCGACGAACCCGCATGGCGATTGCTGCCTCTAGGCTTCGGCTATGCGTCCCGGATGGAGACTCTGGCTGTGCTCGGTCGCCGAATTTGCCGAGTGTGTGGCCGCCTTCTGATGGGTACAGATTCCCCGTGTCAGACGGGCTTGATGACCACGGCCCGGGGCTCGGAATTGTCCGAGTGTCTCAGCCAGGCAATGTCATGTCTCAATATAAAGACACAATGGTCCAGCTGGAATTTAGAGATCTGCATTCTCATCACTGTTACCTCATCAGCTACCAACCTACTCACAATCAACAGCTTTATCTTTTAACAAACTTCCGGGATCATCCATCATGACTCAAACAGTCCTCCCATCAGCAGCGGCCCCTCCGGTCTACGATGCCGCCTCAGGTGTCCCAGATGTCGCTGAAAAGCAACAGTAGGTCTCTTAAAAATATTTGTTGCTTGGATGCCTAACTAACCTGGTGGCCGCTGTTAGAATCTGCCCCCGCCACGGCACTTCCACGACGCCCACGATTGACAAGCACCTGCGCCAGTTTCACGTCAACGACAGGCTGCAGGCCCTCGCTCCAGGCACCACCGCGCTGGATGGCCAGGGCTGCACCCGATGCACAGTCGAGGCCGTCGCCAGTGTCCTGTCCGGGTATACGAGGGACCTCAAGGCGGCCAAGAAGTCAGGCCAGCTCACCAAGCAGGAGAAGAAGGCCATGAAGGCCGAGGCCAAGGCGATGAGCAAAGAGATCAAGAGGGATCTGAAGGCTACTTGGAAGAAGGCCGCCTAAGCCTCTCAGGATACACATGTCACCCCTTATCCTGTCTCAGCAGGCTCAACTGTCATTCATACCTCGTTGCGCTACTAGCATCTCCTCTACTTTTCTTATTTGATATTGATCTCAAGCGCTCGTTTACAGTACCTTTATATATTACCTTGTTTAAGGCTTAGACTAGTTATAATTGAGTGAGAGGGATCACGATTCAATCTCTGCTTCGTCCGATTTGGATGACCTCGACTGCATGGTGTCAAACAATGTGTTGAAGATAGCAATTTTCATTCTGCCAGCTTGTGATTATCTGATGTGAACATGTTGCTAGCTCTGTCGAAGAGGTCTCGCGCTACTATATGGTCTAGCAAAAGTGCGAGACATTTAACACGGGAGGCACTCAAGCCGCCACATGACTCTTGAGATCTATACATACTACCTACTATTCGGTCACGCCTCTCCTGCCCGCCGCCCAACAATTCCTGAGCATCCGGCAGGGCAGGCACAGCCTCCGGAGCAACGTAGCCTCGCTAGAATTCTGACATTGGAAATTGTTTCATACACCCCACAAGAGCACACGAACGTCCCACTGGGCTATCAGAGCGCTCCCGTCCCAGGATCGTAGGCATTCCCAAATGTTTAGAGTCTAATCTGTATCATGCCGGGGCCGCCGACATGATTGACCGCCGACATGATTGATCGCCGACGCATAGACCAGGTTTCCAGCTAGGAGTATGTAATTCCAGCAGTACTGGCTCGGGCGTTTTGGGAGTTGTAGTCCAAAATGGCTGTAGATACAGAGTTCCTTTGAGTCTCCAAGTCTCTAAAGTGGGGGTGCATAGTGAATGTAGGGCGATCATAAGACTGTTTCATCAACCGGCAGGCTATTATACTAGACGTCATCTCTATACCAACCAACGAAGGCTCGATGGTGAGGCCACATGAGGGGCGTTGGAATCAAGAAAATTCCTCTTTCATTATCAGATCCCGCATAAACGACGAGTCTCGATGCTATGATAACGATTTCAAGGTCATGCAAAAACGGGGCGTCGTGTATACTCTTTGATGATGACGGCGGGGAAGTATGCGACACGCGCAGACGTGTGTAGAAAGACTTCTCAAACCTCTGTCTTCCCTTCACACGAATTTGAGGCCAACGATCCAAAAGGGTGAAACCGGACCGTAGCTGAAATGTACCGCCCCTTTAGTGACTTGACTATGACTAGACCACTCGCAGATCGCGGGCCGTGCGGGAGTAATACACTTCCCATAGCTACCAAGCTGCCGGCGGCATGATGCAGTTATAACAACGATGACTACTAGCGGCGTTCGGTGTTCGGCGTTTGGCACAACGCGATTTGCCCTCATCACGTACCGCTAAGACTTAGTGAGACGCCTTAGCCACGTCAATCGACAATCCGTTCACAGGCCGGCCATTTCGCCCAGTAGGCCGCTCCGGGACCATGACACCATAGCGGCATCGGCGGTATTAAATTGCGGGAGTGTCCGTGGTCAGGATTCTGATAGCCAATGCAGCCTCCGCAGTCGAACCCAAACCCCGCCACCAAAGTAAGCAGGACTTACATCGAATATGTCTTCAGCATTCGAAATCGACTCGGTGCCACCAATCCTCTTACTGTGTACCTTTTTTGCGGTATTGATCTACCATACGCGCAGAAGTGCACCACTCTATGCTGCTAAGTTTCGCAAAGCCAGCACAATTCCGCTATATATACATATGGTTGCTGGAGCTGCCGAGATCATTCGTTATCACATTACAGCCTTGACAGATCAACCTTCCCCAGATCTCTTGGATCTAGTGCTTTGCTTGTTCCAATCAGCAACCACAATGCATCTAGCGAAGACCTTGATCCGAGGGGACCAAACGACCCGACCAACGTATCAGGTTACGGGCCTGACTCGCCCTTTCCTAACGTTGGCTGCTCTTTATACAGATGACGAGCAGCTCCACTGCGGCTCCGTCAAGCTGGTGTGCGCTTTTATCTATGTGAGGCTGATGATCTTTTCTTACCGCATTCTGAGGTTGGACCGCGTTTTCACGGGCCCTACCGTGTACGCACACGCCGTTTTCATAGGCGGTCTACTCGCCGTTTATGACGCGGATTTTCCATTCGGGATACCGGTGTATGTGATTCAAGTCGGTCTTATGACTTCGTTGCATAGATTTGTGGCGGACTACGTGCAAAGAAAGATGTGGGTGTTCACTAACCCCGCCTTCGATGAGAAGCCATAGGCCTAGTACATTAACGACAGAGAAAATTACAGGACTTCAGGACACCGACCACAACATATCGAGCTAGGCATTCATGTTAGGCTCCTCTTATTTGCCGGCGTAGGCGACCTTCAAACCTTGAAATGGTATCAGAAGCCACCTGAACTGATGTCCAGGATAAATGACTCATACGGTACCAATCGAGAGACCTAGGGGCAGCCTAGGGGTTGAAACAAGAATCACTCGAAACCAAACGTAGAGATGACTCGAAATAGTCTCTCTACACGCCGTTGGGAATTATGGACGTGAAACCGATTTGCCTTGGCGGTTAGGTTCCGATTTATCATCATACCGGATATTCAGCTATGCTATGCCGACCAGTGCACTCGCGCTATAATATGACATGAAGTTTACTACGCCCGGAGGGTTCAGAAAGTTACACTGGCTTTTTCAAGGTTTCCTAAGGGCTCCCTTCACACCTTTGAAATCTCAACCACATGCGCAATATCCTCTCCATCTTTTACTCCCTGCCTAGATACCAGTGAAAGATCCATCTCGATAGATTTCTTTTTGAAATGTCTTGGAGCAGTACCCTTGTTATACAGTTCGTCGATGCGTTCAAAAGAAAGACCCTAGGTAAAGATATCGTCAGCTTTAGTAATGCTAGAAAGAGCAACTACTCAGGGTAAACCGAATTGTATACCTTTGTCTCAGGAAAGAGAAAATACCCTGCAATAGCGGTCAGGATACCAGTGCCGAAGAAAATGAATCCTGTTTTGCCACCAAGGTTCCCCGCGTCCGTGTTGATCATGTACGGTACGGTAAATTGCATGATGAGGCCCCATACGCCATTCATGACGGTGACCAATGCTTGCGTAGCTGCTCGGAGACGCAAGGTCGCGACCTCGGACGCGAGCACGAAGCCACACGCTCCCAGCGACACTTGATATACCACGGCCCAGAGGTACGTGATGACGACGATGGCCCAAAGGACGCCGCTCCTGTCCTGAAACACCCCCAAGATGCCCATCAATAGCAACAGGCCGCTCATTGCGAAAAGAGCAGGCACAATCAGACCTCGACGCCCCACAATCTCGACAAGAGGGAATGCCGCCGCGGTCGCGAGTAGCATGACAACATACATTAGGCAAGATGCCAAGAAGAAGTTGGAGATGCCAATCAGTTCAAAGAAATAGGTTGCGTAGCCAATGACAAAGCTTGCTCCGATCAGCTGTTGTCCGCTGGCGGCAAACATGGCCGTAAGTGTGCGCTTCAGGTTGCTTCCTCGAAAGCACTGAAGTTCGGCGCCAATGTGAAGTCCCAAAATCTCGAACCCAACATCTTCAAGATCGCTGTTCAGTTCGGAATTGAATCGAACATCCTCTTCCAGCCGACGCATCTCTATCTCGATGAACTCTTGAGCTCCGCGGCTGTACATTCGTTGAAGAGACCTCCTGGCATCGTCTACCCTTCCCTCACGTATAAGCCAGTAAGGTGATTCAGGAAACCAGGGGTATCCAGCAAGCAGGGTAGCTGTGAATCATCGTAAGCCAAGCGTTGATAAATAATTCATTTACCTTGGACCTACCAGGGAATATGTACATCGAGACGACGACTGTCCACCACTGCCACTTGCCCTGAATGTTACTGGCCCCGTAGCCAATAACAACACTATATCAAGTTAGATATGCTAGGATCTAGAATGACTGCACAATCACATACATGAGAAACTGTCCAAGGACGATGCTTGCATTGAATAAGCAGAGAAATAAGCCTCGCAGTTCTGGCCTGCAAGTTTCTCCTATCCAAAGAGGCGAAATGGTGAACATTATGCCCACGGCAGCACCTGTGTTATCTTTAGTAACCGTAGTAGAGGGGAGTGAAGGGAAGCGATGGCTTTGGAGACTCCCCTACCATTTACTGCCCGACCAGCTAGATGCATCTTCCACTCTGTAGCAAGCTGTTGCAGCAATACACCAACGACAGAGATGATCGACGCGACAATTATTTGGTGTTTTCGTCCGTACTTTTCCAGGAATGGTGCTGAAATAAGAGCGGCAACGATGTCACATGCCAGGCCAGCTGCAGCCCAGGCAGCAAGGTAATGGGCTGGGAGAAGCATGGAGCCATCTTCTTGACGAACTCCAAACTGCTTTTTAAACTCGGGAAGTGCGGCGAGCTGACCTCCAGCGACATAGTCCCAGCCAAGCATCATGGAACCGATAGAAGACCAAAGGGCTGTCCAGGTTAGTCTTCACTTGCCGAGAGAGGCCAACGATGCTGTCCACCTACCCCACAGTCCATATTTCCAATGCTCTCGAAGGATAGCCCATTTTTGGGTACCATCGACAGTTGTGTAGTCAATACTAAGAGAGTTCTCATCAGCGTTTTACTCTATAAGAGTCCAGCTTTGAGTAGGACGGGGGTGTTATACTTTTTATGCATAGCTAGCGTATTGTTGATAGTTGATATGGGTGACCAGGATGATATTGGATGATTTTGCCAGATATTTTAGTTAGTCGTTAGAGAAAACATAGAGTATTTATACTCCTTGAGTTGGTAGAGAAAGCAGGTTTTAACATGCAATGTACAGCAAGACTGAATGGAGCAACCCCCATGTGGCAATCTTCCCAGCACGCGGTGAATCCAGGGATGCGGTCGTAAATGCGGAGTTCCCCATATGGAGTATTTTAGCGCTTTACTTAGTTGCTTTCATGCATTTGTCGTCTGATCTGGGGAGCACGAAATGGTGACATGGAGTGAACTGGAAGCAACTTTGATCGTCCACAGGCTCTACGGCAGGAAAACGGTTCGATGACCCACACCGCGGAACCATAGAATGACTCCGCGAGCGCTAGGACTTAGATTGGATGGGTGAGGATTTTTTGAGACATATGCGGAGTGTCGGAGGTGCATCCGATACCATGTCAGAAAGCGGAAAGGTGGAGTAAGCTTCAAGAGGAAGTGGCAGAGATGGATGTTCATAGGGTCGAGTATTAACGCTTAGCGAGTGTATATTGTGTTGAGATGTCGGGTCTGGCATCTTTCATACTCGAACTCTCTCATCCGTATACATATTTCTGCCTTGGTGTCGATTCTTAACCAAACCCTCCTCTCAGACATCAAGACCCAAGATTTATCTTGTCTTCATATCAAAACAAATCCTCCATATTCTATGAAATAGAAAGAAAATGCAGCAGCCCAGTATACAGCAAGACGAATTTTCCAAGGCTATGCGCCCTTGGTTTCACTTTTCAGCACCTCACGGCTGGATGAATGATCCATGTGGCCCAGGGTTTGATCCTGTTAGCAGCACATATCATCTATTCTACCAATGTTCGTATTCTTCAACAATTCAAATTTCGAGCACGGTTAGCACTGACATCCCGTCTCAGGGAATCCTAGAGGCTGCGAGTGGGGCAACATGTCATGGGGGCATGCCACAAGCAAAGACCTTGTAACATGGAAGCACAGCTCGAACACTTCACCGGCTCTCTCTCCAGATAAGGTTTATGATAAAGAAGGAGTTTTCACGGGGTGCTTTATGCCATCAGGACCTCATGGAGAAGATGGAATGATCACATTATTCTATACGTCAGTCTGCCATCTCCCGATCCACTGGTCAATTCCCTATGTCCGGGGAAGCGAAGGCCTTGCAGCTGCAGTATCAAAAGATGGAGGGGCTACGTGGGACAAGTTTGAAGGAAATCCTATCCTGCCCGAGGAGCCGGAATCTTTAACCGTCACTGGCTGGAGAGACCCTTATCTTTCTCGGTGGGAGTCCCTCGACCGGTTTCGAGGGACTAAAGGCACCCTGTATGGTATTATTTCTGGCGGCATAAAGGACAAGGGGCCTGCCATATTTCTCTATGCCATACAGCCGGATAAGCTATTCAGCTGGGACTACATCGGTATCCTAACGAGCTCTACTCCTAATTTCCGCCGTTCGCCCAAGTGGAGCGCAGATCTTGGCGTGAACTGGGAGTGCGGCAACTTCATGACTCTATGGGATAAACTAGCTGAATCAAGCAGGGAATTTGTCATATGTGGCTCAGAAGGGGGCCATGAAAGGCCATGGCTTATGGAAAATCCAGACTCCGTCCAGGATTCAGTTCCGAGAAGAACGGTCAGCTATTCATTCTGGCTCAGTGGCTCTCTGATCAAAGGCGAAGACGGTGTCTCAATGAATATCGATTTCGACGGATTTCTAGACCATGGATGCTACTATGCTGCGGGATCGTTCTATGACCCCATTGGAAGCCGCCGGATCGTGTGGGGGTGGATTAAAGAAGAAGATCTCGCAACCAGATATATCAAGGACAAGGGTTGGGCAGGATGTCTTGCACTACCCCGTGAGTTGTTCTTGCAGAGAATACCAGGAGTAGTCAAGGCGCTTAAAACTCCACTAAGCGAGATTACTTCTGTGTATGCGCTTAAAGAAACTCAGTCATCGAGGTACGTGATCGAGACATTGGGTATCCGTCCCTTGACAGAGCTCTCGCAACTCAGAAAAGGCGACTCTGCCGTAGTCGAGAGTCTCACTTTACCATTGGATACAGCACAAGCGTATCTTGCACCGGTCAAGTCCGCTCGGTGGGAGTTGGAAACGGCAATCGAGATACGAGAAGGGTGTACGGCAGTTGGCTTCCACGTTCGCCATACAACTGACATGAAAACGTTTACAACAATCAGCTTCCTGCCCCAAGAAGAGGAAATTACTGTCATACGATCAAATTCAAGTACGCTCTCGGATGTGAACAGGAGTGACGAACGAGGTGCAATGACACTTTTTACCCGGCAACAAGGAAACCAGCTCGTGCTTGAGCCACTCACGTTGCGAATTTTCTCCGATGGGAACACCCTCGAGATATACGCAAATGAGCGATTTGCTCTGTCGACTGTCATTTACACAAGCGACCCTGCTGCTCTTTGTCTAAGCATGTTTGCCCAGGGTGTAGATGGCGCGGCCACGTTCAAGAGGACAGAGATTTGGACGGGACTGGGAACCGTCTACGAAGATTAATAGAAACGACGCATCATAGATTTCGGTCCATCCAATTCAATAATTTCATTACCTGAATTTGCGGGATCAGCCTGGTGATGAGTTGATGGAGTCTACGGCGTTTCTGAATATTCCTTGTAGAGCCATTAGCGAAGGACTAAATGGCGCGACCTCTCCCACAGCCTCCAAAGCAGCATGAATGTAATGGTACAGTTGCTCATGCCGTAGTTCCCGTATACAGTCTACCGAGAGTGCCCTGATCGCAGCCATTGATATGATGAACAAGCTAAACAATCAATCAGCTACCGTGTCATATTCGTGGTAGAAACGGAATCCCATATTATACCTCGCAGCAAGCGTCCAAGCATTCGGTAGACAGCTTTTCAGAGAGGCGGAGGCAGCTAAAACAAATGACATGTATTCATCAAGGAATTTCTCACAATAATGCAGCAATTCGTCGTTTGCAGTCCCAGTCTCAATCGCCTGGTATATCGCGGGCCAAAATATTGAGATCTTGCACGCCGAGTATTGCGTCTGTAGGAAAAGCGTGGTGGGGAGTATGGCCAACTCACTGACCTTGGGAGGGCTTTTCTGGAAACGTAGGAGCGGGGGAAGATAATCATACCATTCGTTCAGCTGGAGCTCGAGTTCGGCAGCTATCAACGGTGCGTACTGGAGGTGCCCGCCGGCCGACTTGCTCACAGAGGTTGTGCAGCGCTGGAGCATCCTCCGCATAGCTATCTCGGCCATGAAGTACGATCGCGTCAAGTTTGTTGAATCCTGCGGTGATAGATGGTCCATGTGTGAGTCTGGAGACACGTCGGTTTCTGCTGGATGTTGCCAAATGTGGTCTCCAGCTGGTAATGGGACATTGTCGTCATACTTCCATATTCCGCTTTCGGCCAGGTCTAGCTGGACAGCCAACTCACTCTCTATAAGGAGGACAGCCCAGTACGCGCGCTGGAGAGACTCGGACTGGGAGCTGTCATCCGAGAAGGTACGGCTCTTGAGCATGTTTTGTGCCTTGAAAGATGCCATGAGGATGTAGTCGTGGGCCTGGCATGGTTTCAGGCGACACATGAAGTAAATACTGAACAAAATCAGGCATTGAAGGCCGCCCAACGTGTAGTCACAGAGGATGTCTTGCAACATCCCAGCGGCTTCGTCATAATAAGGCGCATCTGGCCTCTCATGCAAGGCGTCAGCAATATTCCCCTTCTCGGCCAGGGAGCCGATGGCCAGAGCCAACATGGCAAGACATGTGTCCACTGGGCTGGACACGTGTCCACTGAGGAAGCTGGAGAAGTTTGTGGGAAACTCGAAGGAGAGTACTGGGTACCAGCAATGGATCCTATCGGCGAATGCACCCAGCGAGGATCCAACACGCTCGTTCCTCAGCATGAACATTTTGGATGCAGGCATACGCGATTTGTGAGACCCGCCGAGAGGTTCTCTTTCCAAACCAATCAGCCAGGAGCCTGTGTCCGGATCGAGATTGAGAACCTCCATCATGGATTGCCGCTGAATAGTCATTACGGGGAAGGTGGAGTCGTCAACTATGTCGGTAGCGGGCCTGCTCTGGTCCGTATACGTAGACATGCCCTCAGGATTGGTAGATACATGCGTTGGGATGGATATCGGCCGGTCCGGGACCGGTCCGTTTCTTTCTGCGAGTATTTCAAGAACCTGGTCAAGTTGTTGTCTGATGGCTGCAACCTCGCTTTCCAGTCTTGAGTATATTCACATCAGTCCTCTAGATCTTATGATTATGAAGCCAATATCGCGTCACCGGGCGATCCAGAAACAACCAAGATGTACCTACTTAGATGGGGGAGGCTCTGCGGCCTGGCGGTAGATGCAGTCCGCATTGTGTGTAGTACAGAACCCACAGCGAGGCCGCTGGCCATCGCATCTCGTGCGCCGTGCCCGGCAGATTTCGCATGCAATGGATGCTCTTTTCCTGGGATAGTCTGCCATGGGCGCAAACACAAGGCCCTTTTCACGCGCTCAGAGAGATCCGGTATCCTCTGGCTTCGTAGTGAGTAGTTGAAAGGTCCAAGGGAACAGGATCGGGGATCGGAATGGCATATACGCATCCGCGAACAGGTGGAGATGGCTCTTCAGGTCACATGGAGGGATAAACTGGGGTAATATTGGGTCGTCAATAGCTCGAAACATATGAGTCAAGAGCGTTGATTCGTTCTTCGCTGCTGCCAGCTTTCAGACTAGGTCTAATCGGTAAGCACTTCCGACACTCCGCGGGACGAGGGACTGAGCGGCGGTACGATGACGCCCAATTGTCCCAAGGGTTTTGGACTGCAGTAATGGCACTGGATCTACTCAGCATATAGCTTTCATCCCTCTAATATCAATATCGAGCATAAATATGATGCCCAAGGAACGACATATGAGCCTGCATGTGCCAGTCTCAACTTTGATAACAGCCCAGAAACGAAACGCGTGCGATCTAAGTTAATCAGAAAGCAAACATGGCCACTTCAAGCTTTCCTCTCGGTGGGGATCTTCTCTCCAATGCCGCAAGACTCAAGACGGCTCGGACTGCACGCCTTGCCAGTTGGGATCACAGTGGTAAGAATGAGGATGCCTGGGTTATCCAGCCCGGCGAGAGCGCTATTCTCGCCGACATCGAGGGCCCAGGCACCATCACGCACCTGTGGTTTGTCCAAACGTGCCGTCGCATCGTCGGACCTGGACTGATCCCTTACTCCAAATCGGGTGTGGCCATGATGGAGGTTCACAACGCCCTTGGACTTAGCTTCGAGGTTAGCGATCCTGATTACTATCGAAACGTCGTCATCAAGATGTACTGGGATGACTCGGAAACCCCAAACGTCATTGCGCCCATCGGAGACTTCTTCTGTCTGGGGCACTCCATGGCCGCCAACTTCCAGTCTCTTCCCTTCACTGTCTCTGTCAAGCCGTCGGAGGAGAAGAAGTTTGGAGGCGCCGCTGCCTTCAACTGCTATCTTCCCATGCCTTTCAACAAGCGAGCCCGTATCGAAGTGGAGAACCAGGGCCAGGAGGCTTACTTCCAATACTTCTACATTGACTATGAGCTCCATCCAGAGCCACTGAGCAAGGACACCTTGTACTTCCATGCCCATTGGCGAAGAGAGAACCCAACCAACGGCTGGGCGCCACAGGACCTCCAGACAAACAGTTTGGAGACACAGGTCCCCAACCTCGACGGGAAAGACAACTACGTCATTCTCGAGACAGAGGGGGCAGGCCAGTACATTGGCTGCAATCACAGCGTGGCACACTTTCAGGGCACCTGGTGGGGCGAGGGCGATGATATGATCTTTATTGACGACGACACCTGGCCTCCTTCGATGCATGGCACAGGTGGCGAGGACTACTTCGGCCAGGGATGGGGCATGCAGAAGAACGCGTACCCATTCTGCGGGAGCATCATTCACGAAGAGGACGTCCCAAACCATCAGGTCTCTTACCGCTGGCATCTGGTCGACCCCGTCCGGTTCAGCAAGAAGATCAAGGTCACGCTGGAGACGGGCCACGCCAACCACCTCCGCGACGACTGGTCGACCACGGCGTACTGGTACCAGACGCTCCCAGGCCCCAAGCTGGAGATTCTGCCTGCCGAGAAGCGAGTCGCCCGCAAGCCCGAGTTCCCTGCTGGCGGTCACCCATCACCGCCTAAGATTGAGGCCCTTGACCCGCTGCGCAAGTCCCTGGTAGAGCAGCGTCAGGACCGCCTCGAGGCCTTTGTCAAGGATCGCACGGAGTGGCTTGATCGGAGAGCTCGCGATTCTCGGCAGCGGTCCAAGAAAAACATCGAGGATGCAAAGTCGCTTCGGCAGCGCTGGCTACAGGGTCTGGCAAAGGATCAATAATGAGATTGACTTGCGCCCACAGAGGCAGACATATGTAGAAGGGCCACTCAGCTAGTTATTTACTCCCATTACCCTATCGCCCCATTCCTCTATTCGCAATGCTATGTGAGGTCCATCGTGTGGTGAAAAAAGGTTAACACAATACTGACGTAGGCGACGTAATTCATGTTACCACCCTACCCCGGCAACATCCTCAAGATCTTGCATCAGTATTTGAATTACCTCTAGGTTGAGATATGAAGGAACGCGCGAAATCACCTACCTCCATCAGCCAATCCAAGAACCACAGCCAGCTTCAAAACTCATACCCAATGCCCATCCATCTAGTAGACATTATGGCATGTATTTTTGAACGGCCCGTGACCCTCCCCTTGATATGGCCATCAGTCATTGCAAAGAAGCCGACACGCTGTACGAAAACAATGCTTTCTACTTGGATTAGCAAATACAATCAGGGTCCGTTAACCCAACCAACCCCAACTGCGGCTTTTGAGTTGGATAACCCTCTCAGGCTGATGATTCCGGCCAACACAGCCAATCTGACCGTGAGTTTGGGTCCAATTCACGACCATGAGCCCAGAAGCATATCTGACCCAACCGAACGATATAAACAGCCCAACCATCAATAGTTAACGAGCCTGTCTGTTCAACTAGCTATAGCTGCGGGAGACAGGGGTTCGTATAAGATAGTCAGCGCCTGCACGATGGTGAGGCCAGGTACCGTGATGGCAACATTGTCAGAGCATGACGCCGACCGACGGTTGTGGCTTGAATTCACGGCGCAATACGCACACAGAAGTTGCGGGAGGATAATCGCCACGGGGCAGTAGTTGGTTTGAATCCCTCAAATTTGAATGACCGTTGGAAGAAAGTCAACTCTCAGCTTCCATTTCGTTTCATTCTATGTGTAGTATTACCAGTCTAATCTGACCAGAAGATCCACATGACAGGACCCTCATCACAACGCACTCCTCCTCGGAAGTCAGCCTCTGCATTACTAAGTTGTGGCAGAACTCGCGAGCGCGGGAAGTGGCGGAAGCCGCAATACGCCAGCATTCTTCACTCCCGCGGGGAAGACATGGTCTACGTAGCGGCCGGCAGGCTTATTTCGCACAATACAAGTTTTGGATCTTCCCGAGAGGGAAACGTAACACCAGGACGGCTAGCTTCCAAACTTGACGTGTGCAATAAGAAAAGTAACCAGGATCTACTGCGACGTCTGTTACAAAACCCAGGTGTGACGAATCAAAGGGCCAACGAGGTCGTGCCACGCTGGAGCACTCGGCACGCTGTATCCGAGAAGCAATCTATCGAAAGCCAGGCCCATGGCCCAATGGCCCCTGGCTTGGCTCTAGCGTGCCCTTTTCGTGCGAGGTCTCGGTTTCTCGGCACGCAGATGTGCTTTGGACCTGGGGCGCAGCGTCATGACGCCTCAGTGGCAGCCACCCGGCTCAACGTCATGGACTGACTGGACCTTGGATGTGCTGTGCAATTCAGCCTAACAGGGGCGCGCAAGATTAGGTGCCATTAAGGATTGGTTTGATTGTGAGGATCGTTTCGCAGGAGATGGCAGCATTAAACGAGTTGATCACCACCGCGTCTTGGCCCCTTTTTCAGCAGACCTTCCATCCAAGCTCTCATCTTCTTATTGACTCTCTCGCGTCGTCTTTTGTACATCTCACCGTTGATTACTGCTTCCAAACCAGGCACACTCGAGCACCGTCATGAAATTCAATTCATTCAAGCTCAAGCGACGGGCCCACTCTCTCAGCCGGACAAGCACTGAGCAGTCATGGAATGTCTTTCGTCAGATCAACTGGAGCCGCAACTTTTCCCGCGATGGCGCCTTGGGTGAGTCTGGAGAGAAACGGGAGGACGAGGATGCCCGGAGCAAATCACTAGGAAGGCACCAGCCCTTCACGGCCGCCAACCAGATCCAGCGCACGCTGCTCAGCTCGTGGATCAACATCCTCCTGCTGGCAGCGCCTGTCGGCATCGCGCTCAACTATGTCCCCTCAATCAGCCGGGTCGCCGTCTTCGTGGTCAACTTCATCGCCATCATCCCCCTGGCGGCCATGCTGGGCTTTGCGACGGAGGAAATCGCCCTGCGGACTGGCGAGGTCTGGGGCGGCCTGATCAACGCGACATTCGGAAACGCCGTGGAACTCATCGTCGCCAATGAAGGCTACACCGTTGATTCTCTCTTTGGTTGCTCATCGCAGCTACCAAAGCTGATGGTACGAGGAAGCAATCTGTCTCTCTCTGTCATTTCCCCAGCTAACATACCTTGATAGTCAGCAGCCTCCCGGTTGTACGTGGCATCGAAGCAAGATCTAGTCGACGAGGACGACATACGCTACCAAGCAGATGACTTGCAAAAACGCATTCGATCGACCCAGTTACCGGAGGATTCTCAGATCAAGGTGGGACTCGCTTGCACAGATGCCTCGCATGAGTTCTCCACGACTGTCGGGATGGAAAGGGACGAGCTGCGTCGTCGTGCTACGGCGACGGCCGAGATCTTCCGACACGCGTCCCATATCTACGTTTATCGCATTTCCCATGGCCCGATGGAGCCGCTATCGCCCGAGGCGCAGGAATCACTGGAGACTGCCTTGACCCTGCTCACCCGCGTGCCAGATGCTCTCGGGCCTGGGGCGAACCTTGGCTGGTGCCTGGTGGTGCTGGGTGCTGAGTTGGACCTGGAGGAGCAGCGGGAATACATCAACTCACGGTGGGCAGGGATGCATCTTCTCGGCATATACAACACTAAGAATGGACAGAGCATTCTCAATGAAGTATGGAATAGGCGGGACCTGGTAAGTTCTGGCTTTGCAGATCCAGAACGGTGGCAAGACACGATGCAGAGGATAGGACAGTCGCAAATATTGGTGTGAGCAGCTCCATTTCATGTAATAAATCGCATAATATGCAATATTCCAATACTAAAGATACTTGGCATCTATTTCATTTCTTTCCTTGATATGCCTGCTCCAGTAACCTTTCTACGGTCATCGGCGGCTCTGTCTTATCCCTGAACTCATCTACCAGATTGGTTGCATCTTTGAGAGCGTCAAAGTCATAAGCCCCGAGTGCAATTGATGCTCCCAAGTCTGCTGCCAGGGCTTTGACCTGCTCGAGCCCTTCAGGAAAGTGCTCTGCAAGGGGAATATTCCTCGGAAGCACCATGTTCTCGTGCTTAGCGAGCGTCTCAACCGATTCATAAGTGACCTTGATTTTTTGCCCAATATTCTTTTCAACCAGGGCCACCAGCTGGTTGATTGTTAGCGTACTAGCAGTTGTCGTCAGGACACGAGGCCATGTGTGCATCTCGAGTGCAAGAGCCGTGTACCGTGCCACATCTTTGGTGTAGGTCATTGCCATCTTCGCCTCTCCATCGCCCGGAACGTAAGCAACTCGGTGCGTAGAGTCGATTACGATACAGAGCTCACGTAGGTGTGTTTCTAGGTTTGGCATGGCAAAATAGTCCATGAACATGCCCGGGTAGATATAAGTGAATTCCAGTTGGGTCTTCTCAAGCTCCCGTCTCCCAATGATATGAAATCGCTTATCGGGATACGGCAAGACACTATCTGGTAGATCGTAGTCGACGTTGAATTCGGATGGCATGAATCTTTTAACTGTCGAAGCACGTTCGGAGGCCCGAATAAGTGTGACTTGCGAATCGCTAGCTGCCTGGAAATCGAGTGCAAATGTGCAAATAACCGTGTGCACTTTATGTTCTTCGAGGATCTTCGCAAGCTCTGCCTCGGACGAATAGTCGGATTGTATAATTGGGGAATATTGTGCCCCAGTTATGGGGGATTTCAAGGATTCAACTTTGTTGGGAACCTGAACATGTGAGTTAGCAAGGGATGCTAGTTTGAGGCATCTCCAGGATTGAACTGCCAAATGTCAGGATCTACATACCCGGCGGGATATCACGTAGACTTCATACTTCCCTGTTCCCACAAGGGCGCTCGTAATGAGACGTCCCATGTCACCGAGACCTCCTGCAACAGCGACGACAGACATTGCAAATGATGTGACTCCTAGAATCTGGTCTGATAGAAGATTAAGAAGAAGTTAGTGAACAGGCAACATTCGCCTTTGTGTAGATCGACGACTAGCGTTGAGTTGTTATAAAATATGGCGAGCTTCTTATGGCAGCGACGATCAGAAAGCCTTCCTAGCCAGAGATATGCTGTGCAAGGATTTTCCGCTTGTAGACCCAAATGAAGTGGCGATTAGGTGGTGTGGGGGCGGGATCATTTTTTGATTGGATCCATGTTCCCTTGTCGATGGCACATCCCACTCATGAAGCCCGATAGGATTATTCGGGAAACTCTCCGTTGCTACATTAAGCTCTAGATTTAGCCGACTTCCATGATCATACCAAAAGAAACGTATCCCAGACCATTCGTTCTTCGATTCAAACAGTCCTGCTTCGTTCAATTTACCCCTTTCTAGAATGTCTTCATCAAGAATCCACCGAGTTACACTTTTCAAGATCCCCTCCAAGGAGGATCAACAACGGCTGATTTATATCTACCGGGATATGCCAACAAAAGCATTGAAGAACGGCAAACCATACATTGTTTCGGCGACCGTGGGTCCCACCTATGACGACGCGAGGAATCAAGGCTACACGCTTGCCGCACTGTCGGTATTCGAATCGGAGGAGGATATGAAATTCTACGACAACGAGTGCAGTGCTCATAGGGATCTGAAGAAAGTTGCAAAGACTTTACATCAAGGCGCGATGATGGTGTACTTCTCAAATGCCATATAAGTCCTTCAGGTGTTCGTTGAGGACAATCTATAGCAGTGACAATCAGGAGATGAACACAACACGCATAAATAGTAGTGTGCTAAGAGAAAGGATGTTCATATAAGCCAGTCGACCCAATCTAAATGAAATTAATTTCCCAACGGCACGGATTGTAATTCCGTGTGTTCATACAGTGAATGTAGTTTGGTCTACAAGATATGCAGGCTCTTCTATCTTATTCTCTGCTTTTAAGAAAGTCACCGCCATGGGATGTTAGACATTGCGGAAGATAACATATTAAATAGGGTTTTGAATGGCACTTCGATCGCGTATCTATCGAATCTTATTTCCAGGGGTTAAGTGAAAAATTGTACAAAAATTAGCTAGTTGCGGCTCCTCAAAGCTTCACTCATCGCTCAGTCTCTCTCTGGTATGGTTCCCCCATTTCAAGGTTCAGAGCCACTTGGGTCAAGTTGGCTACTTTGGTCAACCTGGCCCTCAATACCAACAATTGCCATCGGCCCTTGATAGTGCTTGCGTCCGTAAAAAAACCAAGAAATCAAAGATATAACGAGGACTGCACCAACCAAGACAGAAGCATAGTTCCTGGAATCTAGTTAGTGAAAGTAAGAAGGACAAAAGTGAGGACTGGCACTTACATATTTTGTGCTGTGACTGGCTGCATGACGGGGAATGACATGAAAAGAAACATGAAACACCCAAAAAAGAACGCCAAGACGTGGCAAGGGAAAGAGGCCTTGCCCAAATCAAAGGGGCCTTTAACGGTATCCTTTTTCCAGGCCCAGTAGAAGATGTATAGGCCAATAGGTAAAACATATGACAGCTGGAAGGCCACCAGTACACCCGCCATTATGCCGTAAAATGCCGTGGTGTTCCAAATGTAGATCATGTAGACGAGTAAGGATGGAACAATAGGAGCTAGCATGGCCCGGATGGGGACATTGAATGTCGGGTGGAGATGAGCGAAATATCCGGGGATTGCCTTGTCACGGGCCATAGACCAGATCGCTCTGGAGGTTGCGCCTGTGAGATCACAACCGGCTAACCAAGCAACTGTAGTACCGATCATGTTCAGGATGATACCTGCTGGAATGTTGTTGGTACTGTTGATCAGAATCTGCGTGAAAGGACTCATAAGTCCGATGGGAGACGCAAGGACAGCATCAATGTCTCCAATGCAGAATAGGACTGTGATAATGAATGGCAATGTCATAATAGCGCTGCTGAAGGCTTGAAGTGCCACTGCTGGAGGTCAGACCATGATACATTAAAATAATATCAGCCGAGGTAGACTTACTTGCTCGGGGGACCATGACATTTGCCCTCTCAATCTCCTCACTGAAATGGCTAGTGGAATCTAGGGAGAAGAATGCATACAGAGCTGCAAGCAAACTAACAGACCAAGATACGAAGTCGTTGTCCCAACCAGTGAGGTTTTGGAAATTTGTGAAAACAAATTGGGCGTCATGTTTTTCTGGTGTGCAGGCTGCAAGGACCGCGATAACAATAATATATCCACCAACGTGCCAAACCAATACTTTAAAAACGTAAGCCAAGGCAGCGAGAAAGGTATTTAGGGAGATCGAGGTTCCAAAACTCCAAAAGAAGGTTACTCACACCAAGTATTCAAATGATGCAATGCGTTGACGGCAAACACGTTGATAAGAATCCAGACGAAGCAACAAGCAGCGCAAATCTAGTATTCCAGTTAGAATATTTTGATGTCTGGTTAAGATAAGTATCTTACCATAAATGTATGCCATGTCAATGGCTCATAGCCCGCAGAAACGACTGCATAACTTTGTATTTGAACAGCAACTCCCATTGCACAGGACAGAGTTCCTATCCACAAGCCCGCCAAGCCAGCCCAGGCAGTGAACCAGCTCTCCAAGAGTGTTAGCTGACACACATAAGCTCGTCTAGGAACCGGGAGGATTGACATACAAATACTCTTGAGTAGGCGGGTGGCGCTAGATTTGCGGCCCATACGTATTGGCCGCCGGAAGAAGGCCACATGCTGGATATGCATAAGCCAAATGTCGTTCCCTATGAGTCACAAGGGTCGATATCTCTTACCTAACAAACTCAGCAAGAGCAAGAGACATGCAGACGATGCCAATTGATACAAAAATCCATCCCCAGAAGAGGCCTACCGGGCCACCTCCCGTCAAGCCCTGGGCAATGGAAGCGGTCCATCCTTCCCACTATTTGGCGTTAATGTTAGAGTAAGACAAATGTCAAGATATTCAGTGTAAGAATACTCACTGCGCCGGACGTACAAACGGCAATGCCGACTGCAGTCCAGAAATTAAACCGCTTCTTGATCTGCTCAGGCTGGCCGTCCCCTGTTACAGACAACTCTCGGTCCTTTGCTACATGCTTCTTTTCCAACTCATCCATGATGGCAGCAATGTTGATAATTTTCTGTGTACGCCAAAAGATCTCTGTGAGGGTTGGCCAGGATATGCCCAGGGGGTGTTGTAAGGTAGGATGGGCTGTTTCCCTTTATGTTGGATTTGGAAACTCAGGAAAAATATCCCATTGCCGCACAATCAAAGCATCAACAGGGTTCATCCGCCCAGCCAATCTACATCGATAGCCGCGTGACCCGTGCAGATAGACGTAGTGTGCCTGTTTCTAAAGGAGCTGGCCGTCCAGACCGATCATGGAAGAGGCAAATCCAGCTTCTCGTTATCTTCATAAGGTGTGTGTGGAGACCCCCATATCTAAGACGGGGACAGATTCAAGCCTCAGATAAGCTAGCAACCGCTTTTGGACTCGCGTTGATACCAATTGACGAAGAGATTATTTTTCCGTGTCACCTCCACCGTCCGTGGCGCTGGGTCAAAGTTCAAACAAGGGGCTAGCTGCGGGGTAAGGCGTTGGTCGATGGCTGTGACTGTTTCGATCCAATAGTCACATTGCCAAGTTATCTCATACGTTCCCAGCAGAGATGGCTGTGGTATAGGCTATGCAAGTGGTGTTCATGGGTGGAATCAAGCAGTTTGTTTCATTACTCACTTTCCATCTTGGATTCACCCGGCTGCCATTCGGAGTGTATTATTCTATCAGAAATTGTATCTCATTTCACAAACAGAAGGTATATAACAAATGAAGCGGTTGTGGCTCTTGCTACTTTGCTCTGCTCTCTTGAACTGTTCTTATGTTCTTATGTCTATCAATTCATAATAATGCCAACGCAATTTCCAGGGCTATTAGTTTCTTTTCTAAAGCCGTCTTTCAAGCGCCTCTTGGCACTGTAACCCTCATGACACACCCTGCCTCTCGTCACTTGCCTTTCGGCTGGGGGGAAATTATCTCCTTGTTTCCGAAAACACGAGTGGAGAAGGTCTATACCTATCCTGGTGGGAGTTTGAGTATAACGTAAAAAAACAGCAATAGAAGATGCCAGACCCGACATCTCAACACAATGAAAGGTCTATACCTATAGTAACTCGGAGCTATCTCATCTTCATGTGAATCTAGTTTTGAGAACTCTAAAGAAGCTAGAACTTGGTAGAACCCTTTGCCCCTGCACTCATGATCCTCACTACAGTGAGACTTCCAAATGCGACCACATACGCGGCACCTGAAAAGATGATTAACCCCATGTAGTCGCCCTTGGCCGCCTCCAAAATCTGCCCGCCAAGTGGCACTCCGATCAAAGACCTAAGAGCAATTAGATATAAGTACTTCTAGTTTCAGTAAATTATGCATAGAATGAGATACGTACCCGATACTTCCAACACTGTAGACCGCTGTGAACGTCTTTCCATAATTCTCAGTCTCGCAGAGTTGTCCAATGCAGACCGGAAGGAGGCTGATCCCACTTCCGCTACCAACTCCAAAAATAACTGCAAAGGCAGTCAGCCCAGCAGGCGATGCCCCCGTTGGTGGCAGCCAAATGCCAAATATTGACACAATACAGAGTGCCAGGGCGATGTTAAGCATATTGAACCGCCCAAGCTTGTCACCTAACCATCCTGGCAGCCATCTTCCGATCAGCGAGCCGACATTCATAAGGGTGACTGTCCGATAAGCGGCCTCTGATGACATGTCATGGCTGGTAGCGAACGAGGCAATATAAGTCATCGGAATAAAAAGCCCGAGCTCGATGAACAAGGCACCGACGGTGAGTACCGCTTTCCTCGGCTCCCACAGAACAGTGATATCGGGTAAGATGCTCTTCGGCATGGTGGAAATGTCTTGGTGTCTCCCGCGCATGAGAAGAATGGCGCAAATTACAAAAGGCACCATGAGAAGCGCCAAGGCTCTCATGGCCCATGTGAACCCGATTTTGGGCAGCAAGGCGCTCAAAACCAACGGTGTCGTGATGCCACCGACGCTTCCGCCGCAGATGGCAAGTCCTGTTGCCAGCCCGCGCCGCTTCAAGAACCAGTGCTGCACAGTCCCCATGGCTGCGGTAAAGAGGAGGCAGGTCGAAAAGCTCCCCAGAACACCAAAGCATAACATGAAATGCCAGTACTTGGTGCACCACCCCAGAAGGACATAGGTCAACAGGAGCAGGACAGATCCACTGATTGAGAGCGGCTTTGGGCCCTTGGTATCGAAAAGAGGACCGATGAGGATTCCTGTGAAGAAGCTCAAGAAGTTGTAGAGGCCGAATATCCATCCGATACTTCCCGAGCTGTATCCTTCAAGCTGATGGGTCGATAGCCAATTTTGATAGACGCCAATGGAGTTCATCATGGACAATGCGCCAAAGAATGCACAGAAACAGCCGAATACTGCCGTCCAAGCCTTTGTTCCCCCATCAGGATATTCGACGCCCGGGGACTCATTCTGGCCTTGGGTAATTCCAGGGCTTTCATGATCTGTTGAGGTTTGATCTGTGCGCAGCGGCGCAGCCTTCATGGTGTTGTACGAACGACGCATTCTGCTTCTATCATGTGCCTAATACTCAAGCCTGACTCTGGTCTTCAAACTCTCTTCACTATCTATGTGCAAAATGAGCCAAATAAATTCTGTAGTCAATTGCTCTCGGCCACTTCTCTCGTCATGAGAGATGGATATTCCGTTGAATTCTACTAATGCGAGGCAGGAAAATTACCCTATTGGTGGATTGGATCCAACTTAGGAAGCCCCAGGAAGAGTCTCGCCTTCGGTATCCCACTCGATCAAACCATAAAGTAGCCCCAAAACTCAATGATTACTCAAAATTTCAACAAGAGATCCCATAGCGATCATTAGCCCGAGAAATCACATTCACACCACACCCAAGCAATCATGGTCTTTGAGTGGAAGAGCGAAGCCCACTTTCACAGGGTCCCCAAGCTGTACCCAGGTCCAGCCAATGTCTATTTTGGTGAGTCCAAGCCATTGCCTTCCTATTCAGCGATTTATCACGGTCCCTGATTGATACACATGCTGACCATCTCCCAAAAAGGCGATGTTTTCACCTCGTCAACCCCGGGCGCGGCCAACCCCCTAACTGGTTCCATGTTCTTCCTCGATTATCTTGAGCACAACGACCCAGTCCCAAAGTATGATTACGACGAAACCGGAGTTGTTATCAAAGGTACGTGTTCAAATATAAGCTTCCAGACATACGGCTACTCTAGTCGAATTCTGCTGACAAGAATTGCCTAAGGCGAGCTTCACATCAAGGATGAGAATGGAAATGAGGCCAAGCTGCAACCGGGGGATACTTTCTTCATTCATCGTGGCAGCACCATTACCTTTTCTACTCCACGCTATGCCATAGCATACAAGTCTGCAGCACGGCATTCTCACTAGATCTAAGTAGCAATTGAAGAGGGCCATTCATCCACCAGAAATCATAATCATATTCCAACCAATCTACTTGACCAAGGATGCTTTCTGGGCTCTAAAAATAAGAGATAGTTCGCTTTCTTGGCAAGCGGCCTATTTATTCAACTATTGGCCAAGTCTCAACCTTATGTATACTCACGTGTACTGTTATAACTTGAAACTAACCATTGCCTCAATTTGGAATATCAAATCATGGCTTCCTTTCAAAGAGCTTCAAGATCAGGTCGTTTTCGTTGGCCGCTGCAACGTCCAGGCAAGTCTGATGCCTGACATTCTCTATTGTCGGATCCAATCCTTGCTCAAGCAGCCATTTGAAGCGTGTAACCATAAGCTCTCCTGTCTCTCCATTCTGTAGTTTCCTGCTGCTGGCTGCAACGGCATGAAGCAGGGTGTCCCCTGCGTTGTTCGTAGTGGATAGATCACTCCCAGCATCAACGAGCGTACGGATTGCTTGGCTCTGTCGCTCAACATATCCATTGTTTTTCGCAGACTCTCGGTCCACACCTTGAGATAGCATGAATAAAAACAAGGGTGTCTCTCCTTTGTTATTACGTTTATTGGCGGTCAAGCCGCACGCGACGAGACGCTTGAACAACTCGCAAGGCTGCTCAGCCATATCGTCTGTTTCCCCTTTGTCTGCCAGCCACATCCCCAGATGATGCAACGCCGTGTTTCCGGTTGGGTCTGATAAAGAAGGATCAGCTCTTGCGTCAAGGAGCATCCGAATCGATCGCGTATCCGGGGCCTGGTGAGACGTGCTCCTCCGCAACGCATACTGCAGGGGCGAAGCACCGAAAGCATCGACCTGCCGGGCTAGCTCAGGCGCTACAGATAGCAAGAGCTTCAAGGTATCATGGCCGCCCTCAGATCTGGCTTCAAGAATGTGGTGAAGCGCATTCATCCCATTGTTGTCGGTCTGCGTAACACAAGCACCCTTATCGACGAGAAACTTGACGATTGAGGGCTTTTTGGTGAACAGGTCTGCAGCGATCCGCCACCTTTTGTATTGATATTTTGGGTTTATTGCGTCCATGCTGGTGTCTGGTCCTATCTGACTTCGACAGGCTGCTAACAATAGAGTGCGCCCCTTTGCATCACGGTGCTCGAGAAGGAGACTTGGCGTAAGGAGAATGGGCTCCGTCAATGCTCCCTCCTCCAATATATCGTGCAAAAGTGTTACTTCCGTTGTCGATGGGTTTTCCGCCTTCAAATCATCTTTTCGGCGTTTCTGGTACCTCACAAACGGATCAGCGCCGTTTCTAACAAGGCCCTCGATAATAGGCAAGAAACGCTCCTCAATGCCCTGCCGGTCAATATTGGAGTATCGTGCTTGAGTATCGGCGGGGTTGCGGGAGGTAGCCAGGTATAGGGGGTAGATCTGATCGTCGTCTACCAGATACTCCAGGCTGCTCCAAGGCAGTGTCAACGACTCCAGTTCCACCTTAGACAGCCGAGCGTCGGGGTCTACTGCCGCACAAAGGATATCGAGAGCCTCAGCGTTGATTTTTCCCTTCTTGTTAGGGTCCCAAGTAGCCTGAAATAGGTCAGCCACTTTCACTACCGCACCGTGACTCAAGAGAAGCTTGATCGCTTCAGGGTTGTTGCCAGCGTATGCAACACAGGTTTTGCCTAAGTCATTCACTGCGTTGACATCCGCGCCAGCTTCAACCAGGATCCGAGCAGGCTCTGTTGTCCTTCTATTTGCCAGTGCACGGTGTAGAGGGGTTCTCCCTTGCGCGTCTCTTAGTTCGAGGTCAGCCTCACGCTCAATGAGATACTTCAAGCCCTGAGCATAATGCCACCAATTCAAACCACGTGCCAGGTAATGGAGCGCGCTGGATCCTTTCTTCCAGGAGCGGTTCTCGCCGTTGCCTGCGAACACGGCATGCTGGGCGTTAATATTGGCGCCCATCTCTTCAACCAGCAGCCGGAGCATTGGCATATTCGGTAACGGTCGTTCGCAAGCTCTTAGCAGGCATGCTGGAGCAACATATTTCTGGCCGCGCCCTCCTTTCCCAGCGAGCAAACCCTGCACCATCTGATTTTGGCTTTCCTCCATCTCGACGAAGCTATCATTCTTGATGATCTGACCAACTAGCTTGTAAAGCCCTGAGCCTATAAGCTCCGTGAAGTGAGACTTCCCATATACGTTGTGCCCGAAGAAGCCGGGATCGTGCCTGGCCATGTGTCGGAGCAGGTGCCACTGATGATCCTCAATCAGTTGCAGAACATCATCCGACTCGTATCTCTCCTTTTCCGCGAAAAGGAACGCTTTTCTAGTAGCTGAACGCCTGTAGATGGACGACATCGAGCCATATGCTAGAGACAGTTTTGAGAATCTTGACCCCTTCATCAAGCTTTCCACATACTCCTCTACCGGCGGTAGTGTCACGGCATCTTCGCCGCCAAAGTCTGATTTTCCAGTTCCTGCTTCCAGACGCTGTTTCAACTTAAACAAACACTCTATGGTGTAGTCGTGCCCTTCGCTGGCAATGATCGCCCCGTCCAGGCCGGAGAACGGATCGGCGCCCGTTTCCATCTTCACGCCATGCGAAACCAGCAGATCAAGCACCTCCTCAAGGTTGGAGACTGGCTTCTCATCTCGATATTTAATCCGAGCCTTGTCATTCAACGCAATTCCAAATGGATCGCGGAACGGCACGTCGCGAGGGTTTCTGGATGGTGAGCTGGCTGTCCTCGCTTCTTTCCATAGCTCCTCTTCTTCCTCGTATTTCGTGCAGTAGTAGAGAGGAGTGCGGAAGCGACCAGTATACAAGTTAGGATCAGCGCCCGCCTCCAGGAGCAGCGCGACCGATTCCGGCAGGCCGGAACAGCAAGCAAAATGGAGCGCTGGAGGAAGCCCGTCAGACAGCCTTGCTTTCCCAGGCCGCCATGATGAGTTGAGGTGGCGAGTAACAGCCTCCTTCCCACTTTGTTTCTCGATTACCTCGAGTAGCAAGCCGATGATATTTGGCTTCCTGAATCGTGCGGCGATATGAATTGGCGTGACGCCCTCTTTGGTGGGCTTGGTTGGGCTGGCGCCGGCTCTGAGGAGAGCCATGACCTCCTCTTCGTCCTTCCTGCATACCAGATGAAGGGGCCTGATGCCGTCTTTGTCTTCACAGTCGACGTTTGGATATTCCGAGAGCGAAACTGATGCGGAATAACTACTTGAAAACTCCCATCTGCCACCGGACGCCAGGAGGTGAAGATGTGTTCGGCCCTGCTTGTTGACATGGTGAGTCTCCCATTTCAACGGGTTTCCGTCGTCATCGCAGTTGTCCGGGCTGCAACCCATCTCGATCAAACAAGCCATCAACTCCTCTTCTTTCGGGGAGCAGTAGTGCAAGAGATTCCGCCCGTGGCAATCGTAGATGAGCGGATCGGCACCAAGCGCAACGAATTGGCGCACTGCTTGGACGGTTTCTTCCCCCTTCGCGTTCTGCATCAGGACGGTAAGCGGCGTCAAGCCTTGATAATCTTGTTTATTGAGGTCGGCTCCCGCAGCGAGCATAGCTCGGATTAGCCGGTCATATTTGTCATCCCAAGATTTCCGATGTGAGTGAAATGAGTGCATGAGGTCATGCAGAGCTACATGTCCGTGGTTGTCCTGCAAATCCACAGGAACGCCAACGTCCAACAGAGCCTTGACGATCTCAAATCTCTCCTCCTCTGGATTTTGGAGCTTGAATTCGAACCTGCTGAATAAAAGGTGAAGAGCGCCACGGCCATAATAGTCCGTGGCTTTGACGTCGGCTCCCAACTCGGCCAGCTTCCTGATGAGCGCGGCCGAGGCCCCATCGTCTTTGTTAACAGCCTGGAGAAAGGGCGTCATTCCTTCATCGGTTGAGACTAGATTTATGTCGGCCTTTCCAAGCTCGACAAGCATTTGCGCCATGTCTGGGTCTCCACACCCATGCAGTGCGTTCTCGCCAGCACGGTTGGTGATGGCTACGTCGGCCCCGGCCTCGAGCAGCGGACGTACCAGCTCTGGAAACTTCCTCGTCGCTCCGATGACTGCGGCCCATCCACTCCATGTTCTTGCGTTCAAGTCTGCCCCAGATTCAACCATCAATGTCACCAGTTGCCGCACTTGGTCTGGTTGAAAGATGGGTTTCCGCCTGCTGCGTCTAATCTCGTCCATCACGCCGCACAGAGCATGCAATGGAGTGAGACCTGTCACGGGATCCGGTTCCTCGTTTTCTTCGTCTTCGTCATACCATAAGCTGCTGTATCTTCCCCGAGACCGAATTGATGGATTGGCGCCAGCCTGAAGCAGCAAGATCATGCTGTGAACATCCCCTCTCTCACCAGCTATGAAGAGCGGAGTATCGCCACGGACACGGGCATTCACATTGACTAGCTCATGGGACAATATCCTCCTGACACAGGCAGGGTGGCCCCCATAAGCCGCCCATGCAAGTGCACTGCTGGCCGTTTCGGTATCCTTGATATAAGGTAGAAAGGCCCTAATAGCATCATCTTGTCCTCCTTTGGCGGCGTACTCAAGTGGTGTCACACCCACAGTGCCAGCATCTCCTCCTCCATAAAAATCATTATCTTCCTTGGTTTTCTTTGTCAGGAGGCTCACGCCAGAAGCGAGAAGTATATTCACAACCTCCCCGTGGTTATTTTTTGCCGCGCCATGGAGCGGCTTGAGGCCATCATACTCAGAGGGCTTATCAGCATTAGCGCCATGGGCCAGCAGCACCTTGACAACACTGGCATGTCCAGCCTTGGAGGCATAGAGCATGGCTGTATCCCCTCTCATATCCACGGAGTCTATGCCAATGCTGTCCTTCTCTAGCAGTCTTGAGACATACTGCGCGAGCCCGAAACGAGCCGCAAAGTGCAGCGATGATTGGTCCTTCGTCTTCGGGTCCGTCAGCGTTCGCAATGCAGAGCCGTTTCTGTCTGAAAGAAGATGGTCGACTGCAGAAAGGAGATCTTCTGGGATCACGAGGTCTTTTTCGGCTTTTCTCCAATGCACATGCCAATTATCCAAACAATAGGCTAGGAATGGATACTCTGAGCGAATTTCATGGTTGACTAGTGGCGACTCGTCTTTGCCGTAACGACCGTTGTTGCTAAGCGGGTCGTCTTTCACCAGATCTAACTTGACAGCTTCCAGGCATTTTGAACGCAGCAAATAGTCGATACACACTCGCGCAAGCTGAGTATGAGTGGACCCTGCGCGGAGAACAGGAAAGTGTTCTCCTTCTTCAACTTGCTCTGTTGGTACCGTCCCGGGCTGGCGCGTCGAACCGTTCAGAAACTCGGTCAACGAGTGATGGATAACACACACGGTCTCGTCAGGCAAAATCTCCAGAAGCGGACCACATGCCGCACGCACAAGGCTCTTGAGACCTTTGAAATCGCCGGTGAATTCGGATTGTTGCGTCACGTTGATCAGTTCTGCCATCTCGAGGAGCCGAAGTGGGCGAGAGGCATGTGTAACCCAGCACAGAATCAGGAGCTGTAGTTGACTGGGAACTCCGGAGTTCTTGCCATGTTCGCGCAATAAGTTGGTATACATGACGTTGAGATCAAGAGGAAGCCTTTCCAGGACCTGCGCCACGTCTGCTCCCTTCTCTCTAAAGGCATCCATCGCTAGCTTGGCGTAAAGAAACAATCCGTTTGCCCTCCCGGGGACTGCCTTCTTGATCTCGCCACGGTGATTCTCCGGAATAGACGAGTTTTTGAGACAATAGTCCACGTACGTTGCGATGTCTACATCCACGTGGCCTTCGTCCAGGCGAATATGAAGCATTGGAATCTGCTGGAGGGGTCTCTCCACTGCAGGCACAGGGCGACTTGTAACGATGATCTTGACATTTGAGGGCCGCCATCTACCCAGATCTGCAAGAGCCTTGAGAAACTCGTCGTTCCCCTTGTCCATCTCGTCTAGGGCGTCAACCACGCAGAAGACCTTGGGTAAGGTGCCCAAGGCCAGTTTCAACTCCCCCCACATATCGTTCATAGACATATCGTCAATCCCGCGATTCTTATCAATGTATTCCTTCTTCAATCGAGTCTGGAGGGGAGGAGAGTAACTCAAGACCTGGTCCAGCCAGTCTCGCAGTAGAGCAACCGGGGCGTGATTGGCATCGATAATCTGGCGAAAGAAGAAGAACAGGGTCGGAACTTGTTCTTCCTGAGATAGCCGCTCAATGAGGCTGGCGGCAACCACGGATTTGCCCGAACCGGGGATTCCCTTTATCCAAAGCATTCCCTGGCCATCGCTATCGTGCCACTCTGTGTACGAGGCGGTCTGGCGAATCCAGTCGCCTGTGCCCGCGAGATGTGACCTCTGGTGTTTTCTGAACTCGCCATTCTCGGCGTTGTACTTGGTTGGCTTGAGCCAGCTGCGGATCTCAGCCTCTGTTTCTGGCGAGACAGGTAAAATGCCGAGTTCATTGAAGTCGTCCAAGTCGGTCTGGTCGACGACGACGTCGTCATCCCACGACCGCTCGTCCGTGGACATGATGCAAGAAAAATCCAATCTGAGAAAAAAATACACCTGCAAGAATGCGAACGAGGAGGGTCACTGTTTCTCTCGCTGGATCTCTGGTTTGCTTGCGGGAGTAGCACGAAAGCTGCCTGGTTTCGCCCTGTCAGCGAGCGACAGCTAAGCTTTCAGCCTGCAGTTTCCAATGAGTAAGCTCGCAGGTCTCTCGCCATGGAGTTGCTCAAATATCGATGCTGACCGCCAGCGTGTCTGCCTGGGGGCTTAGCGCTGATGGCAGCCTCCACAGTCTTCAGCAAAGCCACACCCAAGCCACTGGCCCAGATAAAGCTATCGTTCATCATGGGAAACAAGGTTGCAAGAGAGATAGCAATTGGTCCTCAATATCACACTGAGGCATCTGATTTAATACTGGGTTTGTGATTGGGTGGACCAGGATGGACCAACCATGATTCAGCTCAAGCTTGATGTCCATGAAAAGCGACCTACCCTACAGCCTCTAAAAAACCATTGTCATCTAGGTATGGGAAGTTGCGGCACACTCTCGGATGGCTCCTATTTAATGGTATTCTAGGGGAAAAGGCAGACGGAACCTGTCTTATTAGAGAAGAATTTTATGAGATGTTTATCGAGTCGCAGGGTTGTGCATGGATCACATGAACGTTGGTGAAATGTGTAGGCTTGCATGTGAATTCAAAAAGGACGGAAGTTAGAAACTCTACGTCATCCCACCTTAGGAACTCAGTCTTTTCATATCAAATGAGAATAAAGATATCAACATCGTCCAAATACATTTCACACAGTTTGATCGACCACCGAATAATACAACATTAATCACTTCTTAAAAATCATTTCTCACTGCTTATATAATAACACTGATCATTTCTCGAAAATTGTGGATCGCTGTAGCACAATGTTTTCAAAATTATGAAAGCATTCTCAGCGAGCGGTTCGCCCAAAGAAATGAGGCGATGATCATCCAATGCCTGTTTTCCAGCAGCTCGCGAGGCCTCCACCGTCTGGGACCCACGCCGGTCAGTCACAGGCTCTGAAACCTGTGGCGCGACGGTATTCGAGCAACAGCGGCATGTCTCGCACCGCTTGCGGCTACCATAGGGACCATCGCGTGTTAAGCGATTGATGAGAACAAGAAAGCCGCCTCGGTCTGGAGAGGAGAGTCAAGCGGGAGTGGCGGCGGGAGTGGAGGTCATCTTGTATCTTGTCGCCACCAGATTGAGTGTCGCCAAAGCACCGGCGATGGCGGCTGCTCCTACAGTCTCCTCTAGTAATTAGGCAGGCATCTGTACTGGCGGAGGGATTGAGAAACCCGCGACCGACCGATCGGTGCTGGTCGGCTGCGGCGATTGAGCATGAAAGCGGCCGGTGCATTGAAGCTCCCAATCCACCGAAAATCGGGTCTGAATGACTCTGTTTATTTCCTGCCTCGGCACAGCAAAGCTTTTCCGGCACTTCTCATGCCGCGAGTGAAATGTACTGGGCAAAATTAGCACTTGAAAATCATCAACAGACTAGGCCGCGACTAGCCAAATCACTTGACCAGCCTGGCCGGAAGACGCGGTATTAAACTCTGTCACGGACATCACAACAGACAAACCTGTATGATATCACGGGGCGATTGGAAGGCATTGCTCTGCTCAATTGACAAAACAAAATCATCATGATACCATACCACACCTACTGCTGTGACGTTTCCATCGCCTGAGCCGCACGACAACGCACCAAGGATGGCGCTCAATCTGGCGCGCACGAAGTCCCAAGGCCCCGGCCACATCGCCTTCGAGGACGCGACCGTGAAGAGGTGCCCGTCCGGCAATGTTGACGACGAGGGCCGCGTCAATGTCCAGTTCCACGACAATCCCCAGGCCCTCGCGGCGTGGGCGAGGCACTTCCAGCACTCCATCAGCGAGCCCGAACGTCCCCGGCCGCGCAGGCAGAGCAGCTTCGCCGTGCCCCTGGACGAGGACCTGACGTGCAACCCGCGCCTCAACATCGCCATGCACATCGTCGGGTCCCGCGGCGACGTCCAGCCCTTCATCCCCATCGCCCAGCTGCTCTCCAGGCCGCCGTACAGCCACCGCGTGCGGATCTGCACCCACCCCGTCTTCAAGGACTTCGTCGAGTCCCAGGGCGTCGAGTTCTTCAGCATCGGCGGCGACCCCGAGGCCCTCATGGCCTACATGGTCAAGAACCCGGGGCTGCTGCCCAGCCGCCAGAGCCTCAAGGCCGGCGACGTCAGCCAGCGGCGCAAGGAGATGTGGGAGATCATCAACGGGGCGTGGAGGAGCTGCATCGAATCCGGTGACGGCATGGGGCCGCGGGTCACTGCCGCCAGGACGAGAGCCACCGGAGACCTCTTCATCGCCGACGCCATCATCGCCAACCCGCCGTCCATGGCCCATATCCACTGCGCCGAGAAACTGGGCATTCCGCTGCACATGGTCTTCACCATGCCGTGGTCGCCCACCGAGAAGTTCTCGCATCCGCTTGCTGCGATGAGCTACGGTGATGCCGACAGGTCGATGGCCAACTACCTCTCCTTTATGATGGTAGAGCTGCTGACTTGGGAAGGGTACGGATCTCAATTGAACCACCGATCAATCTCTACTTACTGACAATCTTGGATATAGACTCGGCGACTTGATAAATAAATTTCGGATGAAGATACTGCACCTGGACTCCATCAGCCCGCTGTGGGGATATCAGCTTCTTCCCAGGATGCGCGTACCATTCTCATATCTCTGGTCATCATCACTAATACCAAAGCCAGATGACTGGGGCTCACACATCACAATCACCGGTTTCTCCTTTCTCAGCCTCGCACACACCTACTCCCCTCCTGCCGACCTAACCGCATTTCTAGAGAAAGGACCTACCCCAATCTACATCGGCTTCGGGTCTATCGTCGTCGAAGATCCGCAAGCCCTCACCAACTTGGTTTTCGACGCCGTCAAGCTCGCAGGTGTCCGGGCAATCGTCTCCAAAGGCTGGGGAGGCGTGGGCGGCAAGCTCGAAGTGCCAGACGACATCTACCTCATCGGCAACGCCCCCCACGACTGGCTGTTCAACCACGTCTCTGCTGTCGTGCACCACGGCGGCGCCGGCACAACCGCAGCAGGAATCGCCGCAGGCCGGCCCACCGTTGTCGTCCCTTTCTTCGGCGACCAGCCATTCTGGGGCCAGATGATGGCACGAGCCGGCGCCGGGCCATCACCCGTCCCCTTCAACAAAATGACCGCCGAGACCCTCGCCAGCAGCATCCTGTTCGCGCTGGAGCCCCAGGTCCTGGAGGCCGCGCAGGTCATGGCGGAGGATGTGGCGCAGGAGGACGGCGCGGCCCAGACCGCCGCTGATTTCCACGGCCGGCTCAACCCAGACGACTTCAGATGCGACGTCTGCCCAGAGAGGTTGGCAGTGTGGCTGCACAAGCCGACCGGCACCCACCTCAGCGCGTTCGCCTCGTGCGTCCTGGTCCACGAGGGTCTGATCCAGCCCAACCACATCAGACCGCTGCGCCATAAGCACTGGTACGTTGACGAAGGCGCCGAGAACCCCATCGTCGGAGCGGCGGCTGCCTTCTCGGGGTTCTTCACGGCCGTGGGCACGGCGACAAAGGACTACTCGCAGCGTCTCAAAACGCGGCCTCGCTCTTCACGAGCGGCGGACAGCGACGGCGGGGACTCCCAACACGGGACGGGGTCGGACACCGTAAACGACGACGGCGACAAGAACACAGACGACGACGCGGCCGTCCGGACCCCCAGCGTCTGGAAGGAAAGGCCCCCGCTGACCCCTGTCGAGATGGAGACGATAGCGTTCAAGCTGGCGACCAAGTCGCTCCGCAGCGTCGGGGACACCGTCACAGCCAGGCTCCCCCGAGCACCGTCCACGTACGAGAGGCGGCTCGCGTCCTGGAAACTACAGGAGCAGGGACGCCACGGGAACGTGTACTACATCACGCGCGCCACGGGCCGGTACGCCGCTGACATCGGCAAGGCCGGCCTCAAGGCTCCCGTCGCGTTCCTCTACAACGTCGCCAACGGTTTCCACAACGTCCCGTCGTACAGTCTGGTCGGCCCCGTGGAAGTGCGCCGCCGGGACGAGATTACCGGTGTCAAGAGCGGGTTCAAAACGGCCGGTACCGAGTTCGTGCTGGGCATCTGGGATGCATTCAGCGGGATCGTCGTGAGGCCTTATAACGGGGCCAGGAACGAGGGGGCTAAAGGGTTCGGGAAGGGCATGTTCCACGGGGTCAAGGGAGTTTTATCAAATCTAGGAGCCGGTAAGTCCAGCCTTTGATCGCAGTTCGTGTCTATTAATTTTCGCATGGGAACTAACTTTGATGGCAGCATTCTTCGGCCTGCCGGGCTATTCACTTAAGGGCATCGAAAAAGCATTGGCAAAGGACCAAGTCACCAGGTTGAAGGCTGAATTACTGCTCATCAGGCTGAGACAGGGCATAGACGACTTCCACAATTCGACAATGGAGGAGAGGGAGAACGTCAAAATGAGATGGTCAACATACTCATCTACTTGAATTCGGCGGGTTCACGTTACCGGAAAGCACGCCGACCAACTCAGCCAGACATGACATTTATTATTAATATTTATACCCAGAGCTTCGTCAGACTATAGATCTTTATTTAATTTTCAACGACCATGCATTCATGAACAGAGTGAACTTAAGCGTTATCTTTTCCTTATTTTGGTTAAGCAGTTCATTGGAAGAAAGCTGGTTACAGAGATTCTCCAGGAATCCATCCCTACATGCCTACACCCAAGATCTCTATTCGCTCACTGAAAAAACCTTTGCTCGATTGGTAAAACGATCACTCTCTACGCTACATGGCCTTGGGCAACGCGTTGCAGGCAGCCCTCAAACGGCGGCTTAATATACCTTTAAGGAACAAGGCACTGCTTTAATATAATCTTATTTCTTTATTAGGTGTAATGATACAAGTAATTATACTACTCTTATTATATCCGACCTCTCAATCACCAAGGACGCGAAGCCAAACATCAAGTTACTCGTACAAAACCCGTCTAAACCACCTGGATCTTAGGTGTCTTGAACACGCTCCAGTTATCGCCATTGGTGGGGACACCGAATGGGTTGAGCGCAGCAAAACGCATACTATCTCGAGTGTCAGTACGGATATTCTCATGATTTTCGCATCGGCAGGTGATACTCACGTGTAGTTGCCCGGCTTGATCGTGGTGCCGTCGCCGAGCTTGCCCTCTGGCCACCAGTACTCGTGGTTAACCTGGTTATCGCTAGTGTCCGCGTTACGGTTGACCCATTGGACAGGGAAGGTGACGGTGACGTTGGGGTAGTCGACAGATCCGGTCGACTTGTCGATGCCGTGCACGGAACCGATGTAGCCGTTCTTGCCGGGTGTCAGGGGCCATGACCACTTGCGTTCAGTCCAGTCAGACTCGAAGATCTAAAGGCGGTTTGTATTAGTACCTATCATGAATAGTTATAGGGCAGAGGGGGGAAACATACATCCCACCGAATCTGGGCGGATCCCCACTTGAGTCGGGCAACAATGCGTGGGAAGTCAAGAACAGCGTCGCTGTAGTCGAAAGTAAAGGTCGAGTGCTTCTCAATGGGGGTGTTCTCTGGCGTGGCGACAGCAGTCGGGTAGCCGGCGCGGAAGATTGGCGACACGACGGACTTGAGGTTGGCAGCGAGTCCGAAGTATGGCACGGACAGGTCCTCGCCAGTGCTTCCCTTGATGCGGATGTTACCACTGTACGCGGGCAGGGCGGCAGCATTCCAGCCCTTCTTGTCGGGGTTCTCGAAGTTGACCGAAACCTTCTTGCTCTCGCCAGGCTTGAGCGTGAAGCCCTTGGGAAGGCTGACATCAACCTCAAGCTTGATAGCCTCAAGCTCAGCCCAGGTCTTGACTCGGCAGTCATTATCGGGGCAGGTGTAGGTCTCAACGCCGGCGGCGGGGGCGTGGCTGAAGGTATAGTCAATGTTCTCCTTGCCGTTGTTGGTAAGAGTGATGTCGTGGTAGCGGCTGAAGTAGTGTGTGTCGTTGAGGCCGATGGTCTTGAAGTCAAGCTGCGTGTTGTAGTTGAGGACCTTCCAGCCGTCAATGAGACCTGTGCCAACTTGCTCGACTGGAGCGATGAAATCAGGATACTCAACGCTGGCATGGTACCAAGGGATTGGCTGGCCGCTGCTGATGATGCGGCGGCCCAGGGCGCGAGCCCACTCCTTGCCATGTGCCTTGCGGCCTCCGTTCTTGCCAACCCACAGGGCAGCAACACCAGCAACATAGGGGCAGGCCATGGATGTGCCAGAAAGAACTGCGTATCCGTTCTCCAAGTAAGTAGAGTATATCTGACCTCCAGGAGCACCGACATCAGGCTTAACAGTCAAATCGTTGAGGGCTCCCCAGGTAGTGAAGTCACTAGCCTTACCAGCGGCGGGCCAATCGACAAAGGCTGGAGTCTCTGAGTCGGATGAGAAGTCACCCGTGACATTGCCACCGGCCTTGATAGTCTCAATGATCTTGGCGCCGGTTTCGGCCGTGAGCATGGCGGCGAGAACGCCCTGGACGCTTGCTGGTGTAGTGATGGTGCCTGCGTTGTTGTAGAACAGGACGTACTTGGCGCCGATGGCAGCCAGGTTCTGAACCTTGGTGACGAACGTGCAGGTACCACGCCTCACAAGAGGGATGACATTATCAAGCTTGGGTGTGTCGGAGGGGTACGGCGTGCAGGCGTCATCGGGGACGGATGTGTCCAGGTTCATGGGGCGAATCTCCCAGCCATTGACAGCGGTAGGGAAGATGTCAGTGGCGGGGAGGTAAGCCTCTGTGACAGTAGAGCCGGTGCCATTGCTTGGGCTGTATTTAGCTTGCCAGGACTTAGCAGGAAGCTTCTCGGCCGAGATGGACGCGACGGCGAGGACATCCTTTCCAGATGAGCCGGTGCTACCGAAGAAAGGACCAGCATCGCCCTCGTTTCCAGCCGAAACGGAGACGAAGATACCATCGCCGACGAGCCTGTCCGCTACGACGGCCCATGCATTCTGGGGCCATCCGTTGAAGTTACCAATGCTGCAAGTGATGATGTCACAGCCGTCAGCAGCGGCCATGAGGAAGGCTTCAATCACGGTCTCGTCGTCTGACTCATCGCTGCCGGCGGCCGAGAAGACCTTGTAGACACGAAGCTTAGCCTTGGGTGCGACACCGCTCCAGTAGTCGTTCTCGCCAGCGACGATGCCTGCCACGTGAGTGCCGTGGCCCTGGTTGTCCTTGGGGTCGGAGTCGGGCGCCTTGGTCAGACCAGGGTGCCAGGGCTCGTCGCCTACAAGATCATAGCCGCCGAGAACTTTGCAGTCGGGACCGATGCAACCACCCAGCTAGAGAGATGCCATGTTAGTTCGGGTCTTGGGAACTGCGAGATCGGGATTTACTCACAGCTGGGTGCTCATACCAAGCACCGGTGTCGACAACACCGACCACAGCGCCTTCACCGAGGATTCCGGCATCGTGCAGCTTGGCAACGCCAGTCGTGTTATGGACGATGTAGTCGAGGGGCTTGGTCTCGGCAATCTGGGACTGGCCGGGCTCGAGCTTGTAGATGTTGTTGCGCCACACGTTGGCCACCTCAGGCAGGGCGATCAGGCTGTCGACGTCAAAGGTCTCCGTCTCGATACTGGCACCATTGAAGATGTTACTGCTGAACTCCTTGCGAACCTGAATGCCGCCCTTGCTGGCCAGGCTGTCGCGAGTCGTCAGCGAGTCGGCGGACGCATACTCGATGATGTACTGGTTTGGCCGGAACTCCTGGCCCAGGGCGGAACCGACAAGGTCAATTGCCAGCCAGGCGGCAGCAACAACGCGAAGGGAAGGCATTGTAGGCACGAACTGAACAAAGCAACAAGCTGTCAGTCAATGTTGATCAGATCAAATGTTTGGTCGTAGGGCGAGGCCCCGCTTATAAAGGAGATGGCACGCGGGTGGCACCTTCTGCTTTAGGCAGGCATCGACATTGCAAAGGTTCTTCATAAATTTAATGAACGAGTTCCCAAGTTGGAATCCTCTACAAAAGGTCCAGGACAGCTATCAAGACCTTCTAATTGCGGTGCCACTAGACCTGCAAGCCAGAAGTGCATTTGGGACCTCGGTCGGATCAGGGAGAATGGCATCTCGCCTCAATGGTGACATGGAAATGGCAGATCCCCATACATAGGTAGATAACGCATAAATCTGCAGGTACAGGTCCTTCATACAGATGTGCTTTCCTCCGAAACTTTATGTCTGGCATCTCAATCAATATTTCTTGTTGATCATCACTTCTTTGGTCGATGGTGGCTGAGACAAATTGGTCCCTCCATCACAGACTCTGGTCACCAACTCGCGTCTCAGCTATTCAACACCAATTAATCTGTCATTATCTTCCTTCTCATCCTCCTCTGCTCTAGAGTCTTGGCGCAGGCGAAACTTATATTGGGTCCGAGCCAAGCCCTTGCCGAAGCCCCGATCAACCGTTCACGCCCGGACGTCAAGTTTCTTGCGACTCTGTACTTGGGGCTACTCAATAATTTTCGCACCAGCTTGAGTTCACTTTATGCTACACGGGTGCTGCACATGAATAACGGCATATGCATGTAATAAAGTTTCAACTGAAACCACTAATGCTATTGAATACCATAAATCCAAAAATTACAGGCACCCGATAATTATCGATTAATTTCAGTCATTTTATTTCAATATCGATTTATCCAGCTCGCATAATTAGATATGCTAGATCCGCTTCATCAATGGCGACAAAGAGCATCACAGTCTTCACCCTATAGCTTGGTATCACGTTAATGGCAGTGCACCTTAGTCCATACCGATTCGCTCGTAGTTCCAATCGGTTCCAGCCTGAGTAGTAGTGTCCCTAATGCAATGACTATTTTTATAGTGCAAGCCAGGCAAAACCCAAAAGGAGTCCCAATCTCTGCTTGGGACTCATCGCACCAAACCTGACCTGTCTGTATTATACCAGTGATTCTCGATTGCGTCTTTAAGTGCGCATCTATTATTGGATTAAGGAATTGCCATCTCCAGGTCTTTTAGTAGAATCGTAGCCGCGATCAAACTTATTGGCAACTGGCTGCCTATTACATGCTAGAGGCTAGTATGTAACACGCAAAGTCTCTAAGTTAACATTTTCTTCCCGGAATTATGTATATTAGTGCTCAAAGGGAGGCCAAGGGGCTTGTTGTCGTTCTCCCTCGCATGCGTGGAACACTATTAGAGTACATAGACGTTGCGACAGAAGATTTTACCTCAGAAGAGAACAATACAGGTTGCCAGGGGTGAGCTTTTATAGGCCTAAAATAGTACTCATCTATTCCAAATTTCAGGAGACATGCTTTCCCACATCAGAGGTCTAGATCCGGGGATACTTGATATCTTGGGAGAATAAACAAGAGTAGAATTTTCTCTTTAAGGCCGATGAAGTCATCGAGGCCCAATTTAAAGCTTTCTTCTGATAAGAGCTAATGGAATCCCAGTCATGTTCCTACTCAAGAGTCCAAGACAGCCATTTTTTAGACGTAGGCGCCCAAGGGGAAGCTTGCTGTATTGTTGAAGTTCTGAACCAAAATATCAAATGTATTGAGTGGCGAGTACTCCGTCCAATAATCCCGTGACTATATCAGTGTATCTAGCAGAAAGAAGCGTGTGTGATCGTACACTCTATGTACCTTGTAGTCTATTTCCTGTATCAATAACCTTAAAATAAACTCCCGGCGCCAAGTTCTGTTTTCCATCCTGTATAATTGTATCCACTGTAGTCTATAGTGTATGCCTAATTTGCTCGCTCATAATGAAACCAGAAAGAAAAAAAAGAAGAAGAAAAAGAAAAGCAGTCAATAAATCAAGTAGGCAGTCGACAGTGTGTTTTCATTCATGCTGAACATCATCCACTGAATTCCAGCCTTCTTGCACAGACCCAACAGGGCAGTCCTTCAAATCGCGCCAGTAAAAGTTCTCCATGGCCCTTGATTTTCCCACATTGAACAAGCTGTAGGCTGATGGGTCAGGTGCTGATCGGCATCTTCCCAGCAACTGATACGATACGACGGTCGCAGTGAGCGTCTGCTGGCCAGACTTATGCACGCCCTTTTCGAGCTGCACCGTTGTCTCGTAGTCCGTCGGGCATCTCTTGCACGACCCCGCCGAGCTGGATTGGCGGGTGGACGAGGCGAGCGGATTCAGCATCGACGGCCTGGTCTTGGCCGCGAATCGGAGAACTTCGGGAGAGATGGTGTGCACATGGTCTGTCTCCTGATGATGGCAGATATTGAGGCTGAAGATGTAGAGGCAGCGATAGAACGTGTCCGGATCCACAGTGGCAGTCTTGGGGATCACTCTGTGCTCTGACCGGATGTAGAGCTGATCGTTGATGATGCGTGCTGTCCTGGACTGGATGAGGTCTGCGCTGCTACGGCTATTGGAGGCCTTTGAGGTCAAACTCTCGACGGGCAATCCGTTGGGAGCGCCGTAGAAATGCCGGTTCATCACCAGCCGAGCATGACAGTACTCAACCCGCAGGCTGCTGCCCATGGGGTGAAGGTTCCACGTGCTGCAGAGGTCTCTATCCAACAGCATCAACACGGGGGGCTTCGTCCAGCGCTCCTCGAAGGGGTGGAGAATGATGCATCGATCGCAGTAGTACAGGTGATCGCCGACCGTGGGATCTCTCTCCATCAGCTGCAGCAGAGCGGTCCGTTCCATCGTCTTCAGCCGGAACTTCTCCCCTGGAGCGGGTCCTACCAGGGTGTATGCTGTCTTGCATGATAGCGAGAAAGCGGCCCGGGAAGGATTGTTCAAGAACTTGGAGATGAGCAGTATGATCTCAGTCGGTTGGTCAAAGAGTTTGCATGTTTGGATGATTCGTTCCTTCTGGTTCTGGCTCTGAGAGGGCCGTGGGCGACGCGCGATGGCTTGGGGAGCTCCCTTTGCCTGCTTGTTCAGGAGAAGTGGCGATTTAATGTGCACAACAGTCGTCTGGGGGCCTTCTGGGCCCGCAGATCGCTGAAGACCCTTGCCAGAGAAACCAAGAGCTGGTAGAACCTGAACCATATTCAAATCGATGAGGTGTATTCGAAGTTTGACGAAAAGACAAGATGATTTTAAAATTTACATTCAGGTTGACGGTGAATGGAATTAAATATCAACAAAGCTTTACTTGTCATTTTGAATCAACTCCTGAATCTGTTTTTAATGACCATTACTCGGTATCCTGGGGGGGCATGCCACAGCATCGGGTAAAATCGCATCAGCTCACTCTGGCACCAGCGTGATGGTGGAATCACCCCATCATCATAATATGCCAGCACCAAGCAGTCTCCCTACATTTCCCGATGCCTAAGCTCGCACGGTGAGTGTATGATGTCTGACGCCTTATTTATTAACTGATCAACGCCATGTGTCCAAATTCCCGTCCTCCTGACCGGGGGTGCTCCCCCTTCCACCTATAGTGAGCCGCGTCTCGGTTAATAATCAATGCGGAATACGCCCCTATATGCATAAGATACGGGCATTATTCTGCTTGTTTAAACTTCCCAGCAGCAGTGTCATGTCATGCTTTGCCAGCGTTTCCTGCAATTGCGCCCCCTACTCTCTTGACCTCGGAAATTCCGAATGTCGCTATAAGCCCGGCCAGAATAATAATACCGTGTCATTATGTAGCATTTCTGACCGCTGTCATCAGGCATCATTGATAATTAGTCATCCAAGGTGAAACCACACATGGTCTTTTCGACACTGCATGGTAGCCATGATAGGTCATGTTCAAAAAAGCGGTATGCAGGCTTGATCGTCCATTCTCAAAGGAAGCATCAACTGGCGAGACTACTAAGCCGCATTCTCACATTATGATCAGCTATCACTCCCCATATACCCATAGCAATTCAGGTTATTGGCACCTTGTTAAGGTGAAGAATTGTTGAGTTGTGGCTCTATCACCACCCAACAATGAAACTCAGTCCAGATAATATGAAACTCAGGTTCACATAGTTTCATATATCAAGTACTAAATCATCCTAAATCATATTAGCCCTTTGACATACCTGTCAATCGCCTCGGCTCCTGATATGTTAAGAATCGTTGGTCCTCTGCCACGTTAATCTAGTAGACTTCTTGTTCGAAATAGGACGTATGAAAATTCCAAGTCTGCTCTCACATCATCTAGCTAGATAGCTCCCTGAACAGACTCCTTGCTAATCTTGGTACCAGACCGCCTGGCATCAAGGATCTGAGATCTCCTGCTGCGGAAGCTGCGGAACAAGTGGGCCACCCAAGATCATCATCTACCTTAAGCGAGGTCATCTTACTATGCCGCGCCTCCAGACTGTGGTCTTCCATCTATTTGTCTATATTTATGTTTATTTTTTGGGGGTCATAAGAAAGGGATATCCAAAGACCAGGCTACACGTGGCTAGCAGTACCTAAAGTTTATCTTCAGCGCAAACTCTCGGACCTAAAACACACAGAGAAAAAAACAAGTAAAGGTTAAACATACGACCTGGGCACAGGCATCAGCGCCTCCAAAACTCTAATAAGGGCTGGGTCGATAGGGCAAATTGGTTTTGAGTCAGAGAGCAGAATTAGAATTCTACTGGGATTCTCAAGCAGGAACAGGGGTTGCCGACACATTTAAGGCAAATTTGAAGAGTCATCAGCCCTCAACTCGACCGAATCAGCCGGCAATTTCCCCACCCCACCCGCACCGTATGATCATCGTGCGCCTCAATTTACTTTACCCCTTGGGTTTCTTCTTCTAGGACAGCACACAAACACAAGGAACCATCATCACCATCTATCATGTTTCAGTGGGCAAAGCAGCAGTAAGTGGCTCATTCAGGTGACATACATCATTATTTTTACGCTGACTGTGTCCAAGGTTGGCCAACGTGGCCGGCACCCAGGAACCAATCTGGGGACCTTCGGCCATCAAGCCTGTCTCTGAAGAAGATGCGCCTGGTGGCTACACCGAACTTTCGCGTGACAGTCTGACATGGAAGGAGCTCGACTACACCAATGTCGAGAGCCAGACGTTCTACTTTGTCGCGGACAGCGGTCGCCTTGCCTGGGTGCAGGTGCTCTACAGCAACGTCATGTAGGCATACCCATATCCTGTGCCTGTACGCTCGTCTGAACGTTGCATTCTCCTAACATTTCATTCTCAGCGGTATCGCAATTAGCGGCCATCTGAACATCAAAATTTACTCCCAGGATCCCTCCAAGCCTCATTTCTGGTCCTCGCTGGCAATCAATGACATACGCTTCAGCGAGGATAAGACTGCAATTTATGCCGAGGGGCTCTCTATAGAGCTCTCCGAGGACGGAAAATCTTACAGGATTGAGACCTCCGTCGGCGAGGGGACAGCTGTGGACCTCACCGTCACGCGGGTTTCGCCCGGCTTCCAGGTTGGCAAGGATGGATCAACTCTCTATGGGACCGATCTTGAAAATCCATGGGGATCGATGAGACACGCTTACTGGCCGCGTTGCGTCGCCGAGGGCACCATCACCATCGATGAGGAGGGCCCGGTTGACTTCAAGGGTCAGTCCATGTTCGTCTATGCTCTTCAGGGCATGAAGCCTCATCACGCCGCTGGGAAGTGGAACTTTGCCTACTTCCAGGGACCCAATCATTCAGCGGTCATGATGGAGTTTACCACGCCACCCTCGTATGGATCTACCGTGGTAAATGTGGGTGGAATCACCAAGGGCGACACAATTATGTTCGCCGGGTCTAGTAATGCAGTTGTCCATGTAAAAACCGAGCAGGATCCTGACAATGACTGGCCGGAACCAACACGTGTCGGTTTCTCTTGGAAAGGTAAAGACAAAGACGACAACCAAGTTGAAGCAAATTTGGAAGACGATCTGGGGGCAAGACTGGATCGAATCGACATCATGGCTGAACTACCTGCCTTTGTCAAATCAATCTTAGCTACCGCTGTCGGATTAAAGCCGTATTGTTACCAAGTAAGTTGGCCCATCATCAGGATCGTTCTTTTACAATCATCTAACATTTACAGTACGCCACAAAAGCCACTCTCAGAATTAAGGTCGGTGATCAGGAGATTGTCGAGGAGGGGCAGCTTATGACAGAAGCAACTTTCATCTGTCTGTAGAGCTCCCGGGGTTTTAATATTAATATAAATCGCTACTCCAGTTAAACTAATAGTAATAATATCGATTTATTCCCAGAACGTCCATCGTCTCCGGTCAATTCTGGGCACTTGTAATCCAGTCTAGTGGCAGTTGACTCTCGTATTAGAGTCGTCACGAGGTGTGTATGGCCATGTTGCTGCCCAGGTAAAACTGGGTCACACTCAAGTTCCGGCAAGTAATACGACGCAAAAACATTCCAGTCACTTTATACTTTCAGCATGAGGGCAACGCCTCCAGTTAGTAGTTCCCGAGCCGTTGCATTCGGACTAGTAAGACCTGCTTCGGTCTCTAGCAGCTCTGTCCCAAAAGTACCGTGTCGACACTAGACTGCTAGAAGGTTGTTCTACGTCATGGTTCAGCTCCTCCATGCGGGCGAATAGACTTTAAGCGATAACCACCAGCAGTCTCTCCATCAAGCCTGACGGGTAGAATCCGTAGCAGCCGATGAGAAGATGTTTTCCCACGTGGGTACGATACGAGATATCCAATCGGGAGCTGCCATGTCATGTACGATCGCGATGCTGTATCCGGCGGCGCCCCATCAGGTCCAGGGGCACTTCATCCTGAGCCACTAACAGAACCTGCATTTTATGGGGTATTTTCGTTTGTAGAATAGACCAACTCCCAGAGTCTGGATTGGGGCTAGCAAGCTGAGGCAATGGGGCGATAACATATCTTCAAGCTAAATGTCTCGTATTTTCAGCCTCTCATGGTACACGGTGGTGGAGAAAAAACCGCAGACAGCCGTGAGCATCATGTCACAGACAAGGGTGATGATCAATCAGAGTTATGTCGGTCATGAGTGGATAAAGAGGTTGCACTACTGCAAAATGCATTTGCCGATAAACAAGGGTTGAGGACGAAAGCAGGTTCTTGTCTGGTGTGTGGTTGAAAGCTCCGTAAAAAGTGATGCGATCTGTATGTGGTAAGATAACAGAGATGATGTCCCTCCTTCTTCTAAAGTCTCTAAACAATTCAGGTGGGAGAGATCACCTCATACACTGGAACAGCCTCATCACGACTGGCATCATGAGCAGGTGTCTAGATCATTAACTCAAGGCTCGACATGCTTCTCGTGTATTTCGATGGAATGTACAGTTTTTTGACATGACAAATGCCTGCCTGAGACGTCGATTTCGGATATCTTGGCCGATGTGGCAGGCAGATCTCCCCACCCTCGAACCCACAACACCGCATCTAGCACCTTGGCAAGTCACCGAGATACGAGCAAACAGAAAGGTTCCTGTGAAAATATCTGGGTCAATGACGTTCGCTTGAAGAATTTTTATCCCTCTGCGTTCTATATAAAAATGACCAAGAGCTCTTTCTTTCCAATCAACCATTGCAATTTATACAGGTCTTCTCTCGTTTCAAGATCTCACTCGTTTCAGTTTGCCACTCGCTTCAACAGATAAACGATACAAAATAAATTTCAAGATGCGTGCCGGAATTCTTGGAGTGCTCGCAGGCAGCGTCAACCTGGCGCTGGCCACCAAGTTCTGGACCAACTCCAGTGTCCCAGTCATAACTCCGTCTACTACCTGGACCACTGAGGTTGTTACAGCCTTGACAACATTCTGCCCAGCACCTACTACCGTCACATACAACGACCAGACATACACAATTACCTCTGCCACTACTCTCACCGTCACCAACTGCCCCTGCACAATCAGCCGACCTGTTACAACCATCCCACCCCCGGCCACTACCACCAAGGTCATCACAGCCATCACCACATATTGTCCAGAGCCAACAACTCTCACGTATCCTCACACGACAATCACTGTCACCAGCCCAACCACTCTTACCATCCCCGTCAAGCCTACTACTCTCACCATCCCCATCCAGCCTACTACAAGCACCTCGGCTCAGCCCAGCAGCGGCTGTGTCGACACCTGCAATGATGCTTATAACAAGTGTCGTGGCCAGCCCGGTGCCAACCGCTCAACCTGCGCAGCCCAGTACGCCAGCTGTCTTGGCTACAGTCCATTTGCTGGAAACGGAACCCTCATTACCCCAACTGCCTGCTCTCAGGCTCCTGTACAGACCAGCAGCGGCTTCCTTAGCAGTGCCGTCACGACAACCACCACCGTTGTCACTGCCATCACCACCTACTGCCCGGTCCCCACAACTCTGACCTACAACAGCCAGACCTACACTGTCACGGAGCCGACTACGCTCACAATCACCAACTGCCCATGCACGGTCGTAACCACCAAGCCTGTCGTACCAACCGGCCCCGCGACAAGCAACGGTCCCTTCCGACCCAGCAGTGTCGGTAGCTCAAACCCAAGCGGCTCCACGCAGCAGCAGCAGCCTGCGGTTTCTGGATCTCAGACCAGTGCCGGTGGTTCGAACCCAAGCGTTTCCACTCAGCAGCAGCAACAGCCTGCAGTTTCTGGGTCTCAGACCAGCGCTGGCTCGCCTGCAAACCCTACCAACACGCCCACCTCGGGCAACTCTCCCGCTCAGACTACTGCCGTTCCCGCTGGCGCGGGATCAGTCGGCCCAGCCAAGGTTCTATTGGCCATCGGTGTCGTTGCTCTGCTCTAAATGACATTTATGGTTATTTCTCTTCCTAATATTAGTCGCCAATTTCTACTGTTTATTCAAATGAGAGTTGAACTTGTACTGCATGACATAATTAATAAGTCAGGGATCTTGCAGTGTTGGCGGTGTCAGTGTTGCTACTCCGGAACTATGAGAACTCAATACTACTAAGTCATGTAAGCGGCAGCGATTTTAAATAGAGGACGAAAATGAAGAGAATTTAACCAAATGAATGCATCCCATGAGATTAACAAAGGTTGTGATGTGATAAGTGTAGTACTCCGAAGATTGGCGACAACTGAGGACGATATTTTGAGCCTGCATGCCTAAACGAGTGGCAAGCTTACTATGTATTGTTTTTTTTTGCCGTAAACAAGGGTGTATCCTCACATTGACTAATCATGGAACTTTTTTACAGCTAAGTTTCCAGGACACGATAACCTTTTCCAGAAACTTTTCCGAAATATCGCCCAAACTCCGAAAACCCAGTCATCCCAACATAATCGTGCGAACATAAAGCTTAAACGAGCGCCGCCTCCCCCCGGATGACCTTAACGTAGTACATGACGTGCTAATACTAAAGGTTGTAGGTAGGATTATGAGAGGCACGCACAACAAGGTCGTCGTCACCAAGGTTAAGCTGCTCATCTGGCCGTTTCTTGTCCCTAACAAGTGCCTCATGCAGCACCTGGTCGTCTTTGCAATAGAGAGACAAACCCAGCAGATGCAGCTGCTGAATTTGGTCTGTTGCGAGCGGCTTCGTCGCCGCGAGGTGCCCTCGATCAAATTGATCGGAGGCTTGAGAATTTGATGTGGTCAAATTTCCGAGATTAGTAATGCAGACTCGATATCAACCTCATGCCCATTCCATAACAGGAAATTATGTCACACAGTGGCTTACTGTGTATAAACTTATTATTTTTTTCTTTTCTTGAATTCTCTTCTAGGCACCAATTTAACGTCAGAGTGTGAGTTGGAATATCCACTGCAAGTGGAGTTAGAACTTAGAACTCGGTTGAACTCGACCTCTTCAGTCCTCAGAGTGGAAAGTGCTCCATTTACGAATCCTTCAATATCTCCTAATAGGTTTGGCTTGGCCATTCATCTACCGTATGAGCCACGCGGGTACCAGTGCCGGGCCTGGTTGAGTGGGAACCGTGCTACAGCCGGGTCGTCTCGGCGATAATTAACACTTAAATAGCTGGTCCCATGCTGATTAAGTGAGCCAAAGCGCGAGTACCGACTGGAAATTTGGTGATGATCTCGGAACTCGCAAAAGGAGTCCTCCCAGTAGTTCGGTCTAAGCGTAACCCGGGAATGGCATAGTTACCGCGGAGAAAGAAGGCTGAGCATGTTTGAATGGTGGGGAGAAGGATTCCGTCAGACAAGACGGCGACTTCGCCCCAAACTACTAAATCCGGAGTCAGACTATTTCCCAGAGAGGCCAGGAGTAAGATCTTTGGCTACGCCTTGTGGGTCAAGGCCATGGGTACATGGTTTCTCCCGGGTCGCCTTTGAGGTAACAGAGACCTTCGAAACCTACGATGAAGTCATGCATAGCGTGTCGCCAGCTCCGTGGCTACCTTATTATTCGACAGTCCATTAAGGCGTGCCGACAAAATCCCGGCACCGGGCCTGTGATTGGCAAAACCCGGGGCTTTTAGGTGATGAAATCCGAAACAGGCTCTCGCCGGGCGATCCTGATTTGCTTCATGGTATCCTTACATGGGAAACCTGTCACCTAACGGGTACCGTACCAAAGTTCAAACTAAATGCCCTCTCGCCGACCAATTGGTCACGCCGTCTATACGCGAGCAGATATATTAGGCTTTGGAAAAGGATCCTGGGCCAGGCCCCTCGGCACTGGCCTGGCGATGCACAGCCAGCATGGCGGTCAATACACACTGCCGTGACAAATTGGATGGCAGACCAATCAGAGGTGCGATGTGCAAGAAAAAAGCCCGCGAGTCACGCATGCATTGGCCATCAAAGGGACTTCAGTGGCAGCTGAATGCTCCTGCTCCCATGAGATGGGTCCTTATGCGAGTCGATCCTCAGGAGTCAGACATGCCACAGCGTCTGTCAAAATACTTGTCGAGTCTGATGTGGACAATTCTAGAGTGAACGGGGTTGTTATTATCGCAGAAGCTATCAAACTTTGTAAGAGAGGACCGTCTTCAACAGGCAGGCCTAGTTCAGCCTTGATACTGGAACTCAATTTAATATTATATTTGACCTCTTTACGCGCCACGTGATGTGTATCTGAACCCTCTTCTGCTAGATGATCGGGCAATTAGCACATGGTTGACGCATCCGAGGCTACCAGAGCCGTGGCCAAGTGCATATATATCATTCTTGGCATGCAGACCCGGCGGTCTGTCCCAAAGGCCTCTAATTTCCCAGAGGCCTTTTGCATCCCTTCTTCAAATTGCCATTTAGCTTTCTTTCCCCATCTCGCCTGCCCTTCTTGTCCCACTCTACCTTCCCTCTAACGACATCTCAGACTCCCATCCAAGGAAGCCCCTTCCGCTGCCTAACCCACATGCCGATCTTGTCTGCACTCCCTCCCTCCAGTCCTCACTCTGTCCTCTTTGTCTTGGCTCTCCCACATTCCCGCCCCTCTCTGTCTCTTGTTTTGAATCGTTGAGTCCTGGCACCTTCAACCACAAAGCTCAACCTTTCACCATGCATCTCCCGTTAGGGGAGCCCAAGGCTGGGTCACGCATCCAAATCTTCAGCCGGAAACATAGAATCATCGTTTGCATTGCCGGACTCTTTTTGCTTTCCACCATCATATTCTACCTACCTTTTGAGAGAAGATCATACCTCAAACACTTACTGCTCCCCCCTACTCGATATACCAAGTGCAGGCTCGAGGAGCCCAGCGCTCATACCTGCAATGCGACCCTCGCCGCCAAGCACGAACCCATCCCAAACATAGCCCACTATGTTTTCATTCTTCGCGACCCGTCCGGCGATTTCTCCTTTCAGTTCAGTCACTTTCTAAGCATCTACTCAGCGTACCATCTCTGGCGCCCCGATAAAATATACCTTCACACAAATGTCGCTCCCGACAGCGATCCAATCACTCGAGCGAAGAGTGGTAGCACAGGGAAGTGGAATCAACTAATCTTCAACATCCCCAATCTCACCGTCAACAACATCACAGTCCCTACCCATGCTGGGAATGGAGTCGAGATCTCGGGGCTGGAACACAAGTCAGACTTTGTCAGGGTCAAGGCGGTGCACGACTTTGGGGGCACCTATGTCGATTTCGATGTCTTCCCACTCCGCGACCTCAAGCCTTTGCGAGAACGTGGCTTCGCCGCCGTCGGCGGACGACAGGAGGGAGGCGAACTGAACAGTGGCACCTTCATGGGTGTCGCGGGAAGTCGGGCGTTGACTGAATGGATGGAGGAGATGAACAGAGTTTACGATGGCGGCTGGACCACCCACAGCAACGCAGCTCTTACTGCCGTCGGGAATCGCCTGGCAAACGAACAGCCTTGTGAGCTACTCGCACTCAACCAAGCCGCCTTCGCCCCCGGGAGTTGGCTCTCGCACGACATCGACAATCTGTTCCACACCCACGAGGGTCCCCCAATCATACCTCCTGGTGGAAACTCGAGTATCCGCCAGGGGGTCCCTCTCGAGGAAGAAGATATCCCAGAAGACTTTGACGCTGATAAGTCACTGATGCCAAGCTGCGCCCGCGACTTCTCCTGCACATACCTGCTGCATGCCTTCAGCGGGAACAAGGCAAGGCACGGCGTTAGTCATAACAATATTGACCCTCAATATGTGTTGGATCTGCGCAGTAACTTTGCCAGGGCTGTGTATCCTGTTGCAAAACTTTTGTTTGACCAAAAGGTCATAACTTTAGACGATACTGATCTTGGAAAGTGATTTTCCTCTTTTTGGCGTAGCGAAGCGAATAGAATTAGACTAATACAATACCCAACTGCTATGTAACGTTTCTTCTCTCGCTCTTGTGGGTAGTGCCGCGGGCCATTCCTCTCGCTCTTGTGGCATCCAATGTTCGCTGTCATCCTGAAAGTGTGAATTTACCTAAGCCGCCAGTGTAAAGACATTTCCAAGAAAACTAGGGCAGCTGTGTCCCCATGATTTTAGAGAGCAAAGAGTGCCAATAAATCAATAGGAAGTGTGGTTCTGGTGGAAATATAGTCGTCTTATTATGCGAATTTCACATAATACATGGGATCCGTCAACTGGGAGATCCAAAAGGAGGTGACGCTGCTTAAACTCGTCAGTGATGATCCCAGATCAGCCTCATTTAGCGAATCTCTGTGCTACGGTTTCCCAATATCTACCGGTGTCTTAATGATAGCAACACGTAGCATTTGTTAACTAGACTTAAGGCAAGGAATAATAGTAAAATAGCCCCCTAAAATTGAATCATCATTCAGGATTTGTTTGATCAGTGAAGAAGGCAAAGATTGAGAGACACCAGTACAGTCGGTTTCCAAGTGCCAACCCCCGCCCCCCGGCTCCGGCCCGTGCCTTGACAGATCACGCCCACATACCGTTCCGCATTATTGATTCCATTTCAGGTATCCCACTTCAATGGTAGAGAAGTACCTTTGTTGTCATTTTCATTCGGTACTTTATTCGAGGTAATATATGAGCCGTACTTCCATGTTTCCAGTGGCCTCAAACCTCACAGCTCTATTACTCATGAGTTAATTTTGTGCTGTCGAATACGATTCCGTTGTTTCCTAATCCTCTCTCCTCGGCTAGCATTACAAAGGTATCGTCTAATTAAATTGTCTCTTTCAATAATTGCAGGCTGTTCGTGTCCGTCGCCCCATAATGCCCTTTCAGGCTGTTGACGCTATCTCCATGTGCGGCGCTGTTGGTAAGCAAATTGCCCCTGACAATTATTTTTCCATTATTTCGCTGGCTCACCAAAACGCTATAGAAAACACACGATGAATAGAATGTCGGTTTGGGATTTTCTGGATCCTCGGTTTGTTAATTGGATACCATCATAGGTAGGTACTGTTAATTGTTTGAACATTCCAAATTCTCAAATAAGTCAGTGCAGATTCCAAACACGATAATTAGGCTTAAGCTGACTCATAATATACCACAGAATCGGAAAAAGGAGAGAAATGGATTGAAGGTAATAATAGATTAGCTCTTCTCGGCCGAACTGCCTGGATGACACAGATAAGATAATTGAACGCGCTCTCGTATTCGTGATTAGTGGTGATGGTAGCTACCCTATAGCAACGCCCAGGACAACAATACGAATTCAAAGCGCGGCAATAAAGCGTGTTAAACGCGTAATGTTTTTTAAATCTGCGATCTATTTGAAGGATTTAGGGCGGAAATAATGCAATCCGATTGAATTCAGGTGTCTGGCAATAGTCTTTGTCATAAAGTTGTAGACGCGATTTACATGACTGCCGAGATGTTAGCCCAAAATGCTAAGCAACTTAGCAGGCCGATCCTTTATACCTCAAGATTAAAGGAACGGTAAGACTGAAGTGATTTATCTAATTTAACATTCTAATACAGATTTTCTACCGAAGAGGAACATCATTTGTTTTATCTTTTCTTCAGACCCTGAAATCACGCTCTTTGTTTCTCATGTTCTATCACTCGCTGTACAAAATAATTATTTCTGGGTTGTTGACAAAGTGCGGGATTAATAAGCTACAAGCAGAATGTTATGTATAAGGCTGTATTCGCTATCCGGATCCGATACGGCAAAGTGCAGCTTGGAAGACATGCCGCCCATGCTAGAAGTTGGTAGGTGGAAGATAGCAACCAAAATTGGAAGCTCCGGACACTCAAGCCGACTGGAGTGTTCAATCATCCTCGCAAGGAAAATGCCAAGCTAGGAAGCCAAGGCAAGTTTGATTTACAGGGGCACTGGGTTGATAAATTTTAGATGAGCCCATACGAATCCTTTAGAAGTTGCTCCGCAGTCTGCGCAATATTGTCTCCTCGACTTGTAATATCAAACTGAACACAGCGTTTGAAGGCCGAGAACCTTTGATTTTAGGAAGACAGCTGAACTAGCTACGGTGGACGAAATGATCAATCTTCAACAATTGTAGATATGACGTTCTGCTGCTGACCTACTTCAAATAATCTGAAACGGAGATAAGAGATCGACGGGGGCTACGTGATTGCCGTGCTAAATAAAGCATATGGCACATGGATATGAGTCCCACTCCAATGTTATTTATACTCGCGTCGCCATAGACCAATAGAATGCGGGATTATCCTCCGGCCGACGCTTAATAATGAAGCTTGTTCCGTCTGGAGACGACACGTACATTGCAGACTTGCGAGGGACCGCTTCACAGGCCAATCAGCGTGGCATCTCCAGGCCGGGCTGACAGGTTCCTTGCATGGCAAATGGATCCCGTCGCAGGTTCAGTTGAGATCTTGATGGCACGCAGCTCAACATTGGAAAGCCCGGCAGAGTGAGCACACACACGCGTCGTCCACACAAATCAGGCAATCCCCCAACCCAGCAAGGCTCAACAGGCAGGCAGTCGTTTCAACCACGCCGAGCCTGCAAGGAGAGCGAGGATTAAAGGTGGGATTGATCATCGAAATGCGGAGAGTCTCTCCCAGTCTCTTAGTAATAATAGGCCATTCTCCTACCAGGACTCCGCCCTTGTAGTGTCCGGGAATAGCTTGACCAGGCGCAGCTCCGACCGTTGACGCTGACGCCAATGGCATTTCCTTGGAAATGGATCGCTCCAGAGCCACAATAGATGAGCACCTGTGCGATGATCCCTAGTCCGTTTCATGTATCAACGAACAAGGGCCACGGCACTGTGGTGGCAGCCCTGCGCCTGATATGCTCAGCTCAATTGATAAATACCGAGATGTCCAGCCCGATCTTGGAGTGGCGAATCTTCATCGACAGTCTCTTGTCTTGAAGCATCTGGCCAGTCAGACCTTTCCGTCTTTTTTTTGTGTGTCTTCTTTTCTTTTTCTTTTTCTTTTTTCTGTCTCTTTTCTCTTCTCTCTTCGCCTTTTCTTCGCTTCTCTTTTCACACATTTCAATCATTGACGATGAAGTTCTCAACTGCTGCCGCTCTTCTGATGCCCGCCGCTGCCATGGCGGCGGATTTCAGCGCCAAGATTGTGGGCGGAACCAAGGCCGACGAGGGCGAGTTCCCCTACATTGTCAGTCTGTCGCTGGCCGAGACCCGATCTCACTTCTGCGGTGGTGTCTTGCTCGATTCCAAGACCGTGCTTACTGCTGCCCATTGTTCCGTCGACTACCCAGCCAACCAGGTCCGCGTCCGTGCCGGATCCAACGTAAGTATCAATCTTCAGCTCCAGATCTGGCGCCTCTTCCTCATGGGAATTATTACTAACTTGCATATCACAGCTCTGGGCTTCCGGCGGCAAGCAGGTCAACGTTGCTTCTATCAAGGTTCACCCCAAGTATGACGAGGACACCCTGAACAACGACATTGCCATCTGGTCTCTGGCACGCCCCATCCGCCAGGACGAGAACATCAAGTACATTTCTCTCCCCAAGGCCGGATCCGACCCCGCAGCAAACACCACCGTCACCGTTGCCGGCTGGGGTCTGCTCGATTCCAGCGCCGATGACATCCCCAGGGATCTGCGAAAGGTCTCCGTCCCCGTCATCTCGCGTGCCAAGTGCAACGCCTCGTACAACCGCAACGACACCCAGATCACCCAGCAGATGTTCTGCGCCGGGTCAACTGGCAAGGACTCCTGCCAGGGTGACAGCGGCGGCCCTGTCGTCGATGTCGCCTCCAGCACCCTCCTCGGACTGGTATCTTGGGGTTTCGACTGCGCCTTGCCCGAATACCCCGGCGTGTACACCAATGTCGGCCAGTTCGTTGACTTCATCCGAAGTGAGGGCAACAAGACTGCCAACCCTCACCACAACTACCCATACTGGGTATAAAACTGCTGGATGCGGTCAACACATGTAGCCTTTGGCTACGGTTCTGCGTGATCCATTCTGCCCAGGTGGATCGTAAGGATCTGATCCTACTTTCTTCTTCTTCTTCTTTTTACTACTTCTTTGCTTCATCTTTTTACTACTTCTTTTCTTCTTCTTCGTCTCCTCTTCTTCTATTCTTCTTCTTATCAACTTTTTCTTCTTTTCTCTTCACTTCTTTTCTTTTTTCCTCTTTATTTTCTTTTTCATTTCTGGGCTTACTTCTATCTAAATATTGGCATTTTTGGATTTTGGCTAGATTTTACTTCTTCTGTTTCTGTTGATACCTTTTATTAGACCGCCAAATTTAGATGGAAGATCGGCGTTCTCCAAGGGGCCTTGGACAAGCGATCTGTTTTACTTCTTCTACTTCTCTTACTCCTGATATTGTGACATGTTTGCGTAGAGAGTGAAATATAAGACAGTCTGATACCAACATAGCCAAATTAGAGGTGGTTCGTAGGCAGAACCTATATGTGGGAGAACTGCGCCCTGTCTTAATGTTGGCGCTGGGGAGGGGCAGTCCCGAAGCTTGCCTGAATTTGGCCGAATCGACGGAAAATAGCCTAGAGGGTAGTAGAACGTTGTGCTTAAGTTTGAGGACCGTGAGGCTGCCCAAGAAGGCTTGAAGTAGGTCGTTCTGTACGTACATTGGCTGCGCAGTTGGTCTTGCGGAGACATGAGAGAAGGAATACATGTAGAATTATCAGGCCCCTGAAGAAAGATATTCAACTTATGGCACATTGGAACATAAGGTCCCCATCGATATCTATTTAACGCCATTTGTGCATAGTTTGGGGTCGAGTTTCAAGAGTAAGCGTGACGCGTTAAACAATCAACTCCACGCTAGGACTTTAAGTCAGTCATTCTAACACCAAATGACCCGTGATAGCGAAGCGGATGGAATTTTCGTGTAGGATAAGGCAGAGAATTTAGCATATATTGAAAGAGCTACAGTCAAAGTCTTGTGATGGATTTGTTGTCAAAGTCATCATACCGTGGCGAAATTCAGAAAGTGAATGACCTCGTATGGACGACAGAGAGATTGACAGTATAGATTATAGACTCTGGACACATATGGCAGATGATTCTGTCATATTTGGCGGAAGTGTGTAGTGTACCTTTCACTTACTTCGTGTCCTTGGAGCGTGTCCATGGCGCACTTGGAACTTCCGTAGGATGATGAGAACGATGAGTTTACCAAGAGGAGATACTTGGAAGTCCTGACAAAGTGAGGGGGTTTGTCCATTTTCGACCTCGTGCATAGAAGCGACGACACATCTCCAGACCCTCTATGATAAAAAAACCACCTTCTCATTCTGGCTGGATCACGGGGCTTGACACTCGTTGAGGGGAATGTATCATTGATAGGAACTCGGTAGCTCGGGCTATTCAAAGTGTCCAACGTACTGGTCAACCAACGGGAGCGACGTAATTAAAAACACGAGCCATTTTCTTGTTAGCAACGAGACGGGCGGCAGATGGACCCGGCACACGTCTGTTCCGAATTGATCGACCCTAAGCCTCCTATCTCCGCGTCCATGCATGAAGCGGGGGGCGGCTGGAGGTATTATAACCTTCCACTGCACAGTTACGAAACCGAGAACGAGAATGGAGACTTCGCTTGTGCCTCAGAAGTGTTCGAGGTCTTTGGATTTTGGGCATCGCCATGTCAACACAGTCCACTTCGGGTAGATCGACAATGTCATTGTGGGGATCTCATGCAGCTTCCGTATAGCGATCTGGCAGTTTCATTTGGATATTCGGCTCGGAGGGTTTTTAACATCCGAGATCCCGTAGATTCGTTGGACGTGGTGATCGCTACTGGCTCGAAGGCATTGTAAACTCGAGACCTAGTAAAGAGTTATTGGCTTGCTGGGTGGCTGCGATTTTAGTTGGTTATATATACGTCGTCCAAGCCCGCCTGCTTCAGATATGATGAGCGCAACGACAGATCCTCCTTCTACAAGTTAAATCATAGTAAAACAGTCGAGGTCATGTCTTCCGCAGCAGCAGCAGCTCAGCCAACCCTTCTCGCCTGGAGTGAAACCTTTCCTCTTGTAGACCCAGGTACAAAAACGGCCATTCGGACTTGCATTGCTCTCATCCTGGGAGTCGCCATCTTCATCCGCGCGATCGGGGGCCTCAAGTCTTCTAAGATCCCTCTTATCAACCCAGCCAAAGGGTTTGACCTGGCCAATTGGGATGCGAGAAAGAACTTCGGCCGGCGCTCGGGGGAGCTTATGCAGCAGGGACTGACCAAGTACAAGGGCCAGATGTTCAAGGTAATGACAGAGTCCGGAGAAATCACCATCGTCCCGTCTTCTTTGGCCAATGACATTCGCAATGAGCCCAAGTTGGACTTTATGAAAGCCATTGCGGAGGACTTCCATGCCCATCTGCCTGGTTTCGAGGCTTTTGGGGCCGGCAATCGTTCAGATGCTCTTATTCAGACAATGGTTCGGAAGCAGCTTACCAAATCTCTTAGTACGTCTATTCAATTATATGTTGGTGTAAATGCTGACTGTGTTTGTAGACAAAGTGACAGAACCCCTGTCCGAAGAAACGAATTTTGCAACTGAGCTTCACTTTGGGAAGTCGCCTGGTAAGTAGAGAAAATTGCATCAACTTCCGAAACGAGCTAATAGTTACGCAGAATGGAAAGAAGTCACCATATATCCCGAGATCCTCGATATTGTCGCCCGAATCTCATCCAGGGTTTTTCTTGGCCCAGCCGTTTGCCGCAACCAAGATTGGCTGGATATTACGAAGAGTTATACATTGGAGGCATTTTCTGCTGCGACCAGTCTCCGCGAGCATCCCAACTGGCTACGAAACTTGGTTCACTGGTTCCATCCAGGGTGTAAAGCACTCCGTGCGAAGGGAGCCAAGGCTAGAGATATCATCACCCCGGTGATTGAGGAGAGGAGAAAGGCGGGGGCAGAATTAGCTGCTCGAGGCGAGCCGCCCGCGTTCTATAATGATGCGATTGAATGGCTGGAAGAGGAGAGCAAGGGTGCTTCGTATGATGCTGCTGTTGCTCAACTTTCTCTCTCGATGGCTGCGATCCACACTACTTCGGATCTTTTGACCGAGACTCTACTCAGACTCGCAAGACGACCCGGCCTTGTGGAAGAGCTCAGAAAGGAAATCACCGAGGTGCTTCAAGCTGAAGGGTGGAAGAAAACATCATTGTACAACATGAAGCTTCTGGATAGCGTCATCAAGGAATCTCAGAGACTTAGACCTATATCTATGGGTAAGTATTTCCCAACGCTAGATTTATCTGGCAATCATCATGCTGGATAATGTCAGCCATCTAACCTTGGTACATCAGTATCCATGATCCGCAAGGCGGTCGGAGATGTAAAACTCCCGAACGGCGACATAATCCCCAAGGGAACCCGGACAGCTATTTTGATGGACAAGCACCGGGATTCGGGGATATATGCCAACGCCGCCGAGTTCGACCCCTACCGCTTCCAAAAGCAGCGCGGGACGGAAACGGACAACACGGCACATCTCGTTTCGACAGGCCCTGCGAGCTTAGGCTTTGGGCATGGCCAGCACGCATGCCCCGGCCGCTTCTTCGCAGCAAACGAGATCAAGGTCGCTCTTTGTCATCTGATTGTCAAGTACGACTGGAAGGTGGCTGATGATGCGACCCCCGAGCCCGAGCCTATGCGATATTCCTTCTCTCTCCAGGTTGACCCCGCAGCTCAGCTCTATGTTAGGAGGCGACCAACGGCGGGATTGGATATTGATTCAATGTAGAGACCCCGCCGGAACTCCGCCAAAGGTTGGGGAAGGTGTATCAGTTATAAACAGAGCATGCATAATGGAAGCCTGCTCAGCCAATGGTATCTGTTTGTTTGGTCACTTTGATGCTCGTATACGCGTATTGATATTCTCTTGGCGGGGTCACACGCAACCAAATATGCATGTGATCGGGTTCTAGCCAACTCCGCTCGTTCTCGTTCTCGAAGCAATAGTGACTATGCAAAAAAGCCCCCTCATTGGCTGTCTAGCAAGCAGAGTTTCATTCTTTATGCGCAGTCTGCCTGTCATGTAACGGTTCGCCTATCAGAAGGAGCAATGATCCGCCGAGAAGAGACATATGTCTCTGGGCCGGCACGGTGGCCCGGGAGTTTCGCGAAGCCCGTCGCCCGACTACCCGACAGCATTGCTCTTTAAGTTCGTTGTGTTTCAAGCACTTGTTCACGGATTCTCTTTAGACTCTTCAAGTCAAATCCATCAACAGACAGTGCACTATTCTCCACAATGTCGCTTATTTGGTTAGTTGTCCTGACTGTGAGTATTTCCCCGTTTCATACTGCCCTTAGCTTAATGAGGAGCTGCTGTCGGGTATGCTCGGTGGATGTGAGACTTGCTTAGCTTTTACGATGTAGATTCCCGTATACTTCGTGGCTATCGGAATCTACAACGCTTATTTCCATCCTCTGGCTCGAGTTCCCGGTCCGAAGCTGTATATCTTTACGCAGATTCCATTTAATTACCACTCAATCAAGGGAGATTGGAACAGCGTCCTCAAGGAACTTCACGATAAATACGGGCCTATTGTTCGGTTCGATATAAATCGTGTGTCCGTGACGACGGCTGATGCATTCAAGACCATATACGGGCACAAGAACGATGCAGAGAAGACATTCAATAAGGATTCCTCGGCATACAGGGCCAAGAAAGTAGCCTCGCATATCATTAACGCTAATCATGAGGATCACAAGCGCATGCGTCGCCTTATATCGCACGCCTTTTCAGACAAGGCGCTTCGCAACCAAGAACCCGTGATACAGTCATATGTTGACAAGCTGATGGGCAGGTTCTCCGAAGCTTCTGACCGAAACGAGACCGTGGACCTTGTTCGCTGGTACAACTTTACGACGTTCGACCTCATTGGAGATCTCGCATTCGGACAGTCATTTCAATGTCTAGACAGCGGAAACTACCACCCTTGGGTACGGATGATCTTCGAGAACATCAAATCCTTCACGTATCTGATGGTTGCGCGGCGTCTCGGGATCGAGAGGTTGGCACCATATATAACTCCGGCACATTTGGCAAAGAGCGCCCGAGAGCATGCCGAGCTTACAAAAGAGACAGCAAGGAAGCGAATCGCAAGCAAGAATACTGAGAGAGAGGACTTCATGTCGTATATCCTCCGCCACAATGACGAGAAGGGCATGTCGGAGGATGAGATTATCGAGAATAGCAACATTCTCATTATAGCTGGTAGCGAAACCACAGCGACTCTACTCAGCGGTGCCAGTTTCTACCTCTTGAAGAACCCTGAAAAGATGGAAAAGGTAGTTCAGGAGGTGCGATCGTCCTTCACTTCTGAAGCCGACATCACGATCCAGAGCGTCAGCCAACTTCCATACATGATTGCCGTCTTTCAGGAGGCCTTCCGCATGTGTAAGGTGTACTTTTCCCGGGTATCTTGAAGAGCTTTGTGCTGATGCAGTATAGATCCTCCGGTACCGTCAATCTTACCAAGGGTTTCCCCCAAAGGCGGGGAATACTTGGAGGGTTATTGGATTCCTGAGAAGGTGAGCATTTACCTTGCGAAGAAGCTGATATGCACTAACCTGGGCCTGCGCATCACAGACAATGGTAGGCGTACCACAATGGGCAGCATTCCAAAGCGCACGAAACTTTCGAAACCCTTCCAGTTTCGTCCCTGAGCGTTGGCTCGATGATCCGGAGTATTCCGGCGATCAAAAGGCCGTGCTGCAGCCGTTCTCGATGGGCCCCCGGAATTGTGTTGGCAAAAAGTGAGTTTAGTCCTGCTTGATAAGAGAGCCAAAATTGGAGAATCAAATAGCCAACTGATCATGTGAATATAGTCTTGCCTATGCTGAGATGAGACTCATCTTTGCACGCCTGCTGTGGACATATGACATCGAGCTGATGCCAGAAAGCGAGAATTGGAACGACCAGAAGATTTTTGCGCTATGGGAGAAGAGAGAACTCAAAGTTAAATTGGCGAAACGTGTTGGATTGCCGGAGCAGACAGTTTGAACTGGTGTTGTTTGTCTCCATCATATGCACACTTTCTTCATGCGCGACAGTGTTCTGTCGCATTGTGTGTTTTGGGAAAACGAACAGATTGTACTCTAGGGCCTATGCAAATTGTTCGTATTATATGATATTCTCTGCTTCATCTTGGTGTATGTTCATAAGCATGGTGATTATGTGCAGAAATGTATACTTCAGCTTGTGCATGTGAATCGAACCATGGAGTGGACTCTCGCTAGCCCCAGCCACTTGATTGTTTCATTTAGATAACAGTCTCTACAATACGAACATGTCTAATCATGGCATATTGGATCGCTTCAGTTCCTTGGTTGCTGCTCCGTCTGGAATCGGCATCTGGGGAGCAGACGCGTGGAGGTCGCCCCATCCAGCGGTTCCCTGCAGTTGCCTTGACTCAGGTTCAGGTTAGTGGACTTCCGGGGGCAGAGCCACTGTCGCGTGCCCTAACTGCGGCCGGCCCGTCCACTAAGTGCGCTAGAGCAGCACCCACCCACCATAGCGCATCTGTCAGGCGGTCTGGTGGTTGGTTCTGCGCAGCGACACCGAAGATCCCTTCACCATCGCCACAGAGACGTGACACCCATGGCCATGTCCCCCCACGCTATCCGAGCTGGATCCTGCCGGCTGCCAGATCTGCGACAAACAGATGGCCTTGTCTTCTGCTTGAATAGCGAATCTGCTCACTCTCAGCAACACAGCCGCCAGCCAACCGACATGCTGACTGCGGCGTGATAGAGAGAAGCTGCATGATTTAGTGCATAGGGGGGGGCAAATCAGATTGTCCACGTCTGCTAACCAGCCCAATCGCACCGCCGTTACTGTTGGCCACTCATCCTCGTCACCCGAATCCAGCACAGCTAATGCGTGTCTGGGTGTACGGGCGAGAAGGCCCTGGCCACCGCTGTCTAACTACGCGTCCTGGCAGACGCCACTGGCTCAGCAAGTAATATCTACCTCGAGCCGGCAGCAGAGTATTCGTAACTACAGCAGATAGTCTTAGCATCACCCATGTGAATATTGCAAGTATCAATACCAGATATCAAAACAGACACGCAGCCACCGCAAACGCTTACCACGAAAGTACACAGGCCTGAGCCCGGTGCGTGCGCCAAAGGGTCAGCCCAGCTCAATTGGGTCCCTTGCTGGGAGCCATGTCATTGAACGGGCTTCTGAGTGGCCGGGGGAATCCAGAGGCCGTCCGTTGTCGGCGTGCCACCAAAACATGCAGCCAGTAATCCAAAGTGTGTCAGGTAGCTATCAAATCTATCGCCACCGACAACATCAGACAGGCGCCTCAGCTACATGTTATGAGGCTCGCCTGCCCCGCCTTCTGTCCATCTCCATTCCATTCTCTTTCTTGGTGAATCACGACTCCTGCGAGCCAGGAATCGATCAACCACCTTCATCCATCCATCTGTCAATCAACCAGGTCACCAAGCCTTCCCGTCCGCCATGCATCGCCGCAGCGACTCCTCGATCTCGACGCCCATCTACTCGCCACCGTCCTACTCGGTCAAGCACTGGAGCCCGTTCGCCGAAGTGCAAGAGGATAGATTCTCACTGATTGAGCCCAGCGAAGCGCCCAGCGAAACGTCCACCGATCCCTCGACCACCGTCTACACGGCCGATTCCCCGCGAAGCTCCTTCACGCCCACCATCGAGGGCAGCTGGAACGATGTCGACGGCTACTACTCGGTGCCCTGGCCCGGCCAGACGTTCATGATCCTCGAGGCCGAGACCCGCAGGACCATCGCCCTCACCGAGAAGGGCATCCGGCTGAAAAACGCCATCGACGTCGAGAGCAGCGACTGCCACTTCTTGTGCGTCGAGCGAGACGGCTACTTCGGCTTCCTCAACCCGGCCCGCGGGCGATACATAGGGCACGACGGCGAGGGCAAGGAGGGCATGCGCGGCACGGCCAAGAAGCTCAGCTGGTGGGAGTACTGGGTCGTGCGCAAGCACCCGGACGGGGGCTACTGCCTCCTCGTGCCCGAGGGCCGGTCCCTCAAGCTCGTCGTCGTGGCCGAGGATGGAGAGACACTGGCGAGGAGAGACCACGGCATCACACGGTGGAACTTTGCCCGGCTCTCCGGCCAGCAGACGCAGCAGTTTGCTGGATATCGCCATTCGACCTGAGAGGGATCTCGGTCGTGTTCCGTCTGCCCGGTGCAGACATGTGTCAATGAACTGATTGATTTTGAGCGTGATTTGCTATTCCCCTCCCCCTTCACTTTACATCTACCCGCAGGCGGTCTATAGCAAGGGAGGCTTATACCTTAATTTGGATCTTGCCATCTAACTTGGCGTTTCCTTAATATAAATAAAAACATCACAAGGCTTTGTCTTTGGCCCTGATGCATCACAATCTTATCGTTCCTCTGCCTATCCGTGATTACCTGCCGCCATGTTTGATATGATCTGGACCTTGGGTCGCTGAATATTCCGTCCCCTAAGTTGTAGATCAGATCTGAAAGGCCGTAAATACCCAGGCCTCTCGTCGTCTCGTCATCATTCCATGCCATTCCAGGTCAGCTTTTCGTATGTCGGTCGGCGACTTGAACTTCACTTCGCCCGTCCTGTTTAGGCTTTTTAAAACATCACGTTTAACCCTAGATCGACGCATTGCACAAAAGATGAAAAGGACAGTTGCAAAGAGATTTGCTTTTTGCAAATGGATTCCTGTCGTCGGCATCGCCATGATGGTTGCATTAGTAAATGGAGTCCCCATATCCCTCACTCCCCTGGGGGCCATGGTGACGATTTTGACAGCCCGCAACGTACCACCGATACAACAGCACAATGACTTGGCATTTCTTGAAAGGCAAATGAAACGAAAAGGAAACAAGTTTTAGAACATAACCTAGCTCTTGAAGTAATATTTCGGTAACGATAATAGTTTCTTAGACCACTTTCTTTTAGAATCTCTGCGTTCTTGGTATGCTAGCTCTCATGGATAGGTTGCTCATACTATCTTGCTCCCAGTGCTATGTTTGGAAATTTTCTTTTTCGGTCTTTAGGCAGTGAGAACGTATCTGAGGGCGTAATTATATCGCTCTTATTTCATAATCCTTTGTTGGATTCAGCAAGCTCCTGGCTTTTGTTTCGGTCTCTAACCCCACCTACCGCAAAATATCTCATGGTAATAACCGAGTCAAATATATGCAGGTCGCGCTGCCCAGACAAGTTGCCTAATTACAATAAGGCAATTACTGGCTTAGGAGAGGCCGGGACCAATACTCCCCGGTGCAACCCAATACTGGAATTATCACCGAAGAGTAGGGCTGTGTAGGTGGATCCGATTGCAACATCAAGCACCACCACTTGCTTGAGCAGTGTTGCGTACTTCTATGTCCCACCGCATACCTGGTAAATGGTTGGTCTGGTTAGAGGTTTACTATAAGAGATGTATGCAATACCTGCTTTAATTATCAGCGGAGGGGAATGCGGCTCTATTGCGCACTCCTCGTTTCTCACCCCCACTCTCTTTTTTCCATCTTAAGCACTTTTCTTTCATGTTTCTTAAGATATCTAAGTTTCTTTCTTCGTAGGGCTGCTAATACCGATGCCAAGAGCCAGAATATTGGCTCCATAATTGCAGCCCTATGAGAGATGAGCAACTCACCCCATCACGTTACATTGACATGGACAACCCGGGCTCCCTGGCTGTAAGGCAGTTACATCAAGGCAGAAATATATTTACAAAAGCCCTTATCTCGTACTTCGTATCTCAGACGTTTGGCCACGAGCTTTCTTTATAAATGTGGCGATTATTCTTGCTTGCTTGCTCAGTTGCTCTATCGGCCGAAGCCTTTGTTGCGAAGTTGTGACTAAAAAGAAGAGGAAACCCACAGTGCGATCTGCTTTTAACAGATATCAAACCAAAAAATGAGACTTGATCATTGTCTTCTCTATGAGCTACTACTCCTCGCACTTGGAGTATTGGCCAATGCTAGCACGGAAGCAGTCAGTGCCAACCCTCGAAAGTCATTCCAGGGCATTGCCCAAGTCCGGTCAGATGGGCTCCTCGGCACCTCTGACCTAGACGCGAGGCTCGTGGAGCGCGCAGAGTGCGCTATTGGCAAGAAGGTCTGCAACAACGGCTGCATCCCCATGCTGGCTACATGCTGCTCGAACGGAGGAGGTTATTGCGAGGCCACGGAATACTGCTTCTCGGATGACGGATGTTGTCCTATCGGCAAGACCTGCTCTGGCACTGGTTCCTGCTCTAGCGACGAGGTTCCATGCGGGTCAAAGGGTTACTGTATGCCCAGTGATGGGGAATGCTGCACGTCCGGAACCGGGTACTGCCCCAAAGGGAAATCTTGCATCATCCGAGACGGCGAGACATACTGTTCCTCCGATGGCTCGGCCACTTCCTATACATACAACCTAGGGAGTACTTCACTCGCCACATCAACAAGATCCCTCACACTCGACCTCACCCTATTATCTTCGTCCACCGAGAGGGCAACGACAACAACAACTGCAAGGACAATTGGGTTCTCATCCTCATTCCCATCTAGCTCGGAGGAAGATTCAAGCAGCACTACCAGTTCTGATTTTGCCTCTGAAACCAGCGAGGAGGCCTCTACATCCAGCACTGAGAGCACATCGACGACTTCCGAGTCGAGGGCGACAACGGCAACCGACGCCGCAGCGACAACGAGCCAGCCTGGGGCTTCCACAAGGGTTCAAGTGTCAGGCCTTGTCCTGCTCTCATGGTTGTCCGCTATGTACTTGTGGGCTTAGGAGCATGCTTGGTGGAGGGTATCGTGTAGACGGTCGTCATTTCATACCACGAGTACTGGCCCTTTCATTGTTTGCTTGATGTATCGTTCCCTTCCTCTACTGAATTGCTTAGTAGTGGTTGCGACCATCTCTCAGGGTTTGGGGCGTCGTGTGATCATAAGAGGGAAGGAGAAAGCCTGCTCTAGAGAAGGCAGTAATGAACAATTACAATGATCAGACTATTCATTGTGTTGAGATGTCGGGTCTGGCATCTTCTATTGTTGTTTGACGTTATACTCTTTCTCTCTCTCTCTCCCGTACAATTCTTAGACTAGCAATTGCTCTTGACCTTGACCTACGTGATTTCTCAAGGAACAACATGTGTTTATTACTACCAACTCTCACAACCTCGAATGCTACTGTGAGACAGCCAATAAAGCTATCGGCCTAACGTATGCACTTTCACCGCATTGGAAATCGGGAAGTAAAGTCGTCAATAGCCTGCATGCACTCCTCCTTCTTCCAATCACTTCCTGGCCAGCCGAACTTGCGATACAAATGCCTTACCCAACCAATCCGTTCCATTGTGCGGCAGGTATCCTGATCCCACGCCGGCTCCCCTTCGCTATCCTTCGGGCCTGGATCATACTCGACCTCGAAGTCAGTAGTAGTAGCATCGTCCCAGCCCACGTGCCAAGGGTTAAACCCATTGATGAACATCAGACGCAGCTCCCTGATCTTCTCCATCCTCGAGGCAAAGTATTCGCCGACTGGGAGCCTGGCGCCGTGACCGCAGTCAACGAGCTCCTCAAAGATCCTGCCGGAGAAGGTGTCCAAGAGGAGAACAACGCTACAGAGATGGTAGCCGCTGGCCACTATAACAACATGCTTGAGGCCGGAGATGCGATTCTCGTCCCCCGGATCCAGGTTCTCTTGGCACTCTATCGTATGCAATTCCTCGTTCTGTCTCCCTGGGAGCTTCTCTGGGCGCAAGTTTGTGTAATCCACAGCGTTGCATCTGAAGTCGAGGTTGGTGCTGTTGAGCTGCTTCTCGTTGTTGTTAGGAAAGTCGGGGTTGTTGTTGATGTAAGGGAGATGCCTCAGTACATCGATGGCGAATGGGGTCTTTCCGAAGTCGTCGGCACAGGCCGCAGGCGTCATGTCCGGCCAGCCAAGAGGCGGCGGAAATTTCACCGAGCCGGCGGGGAACTTGAGGCGTTGGAGGAAGCTGTAGAATTCCCGGAAGGGAGCGACGAGCGACTCGCACAGGGCGGCTGTGATTTTGTGTTCGTTCTTCAGGTAGACCTCGTTGAGCTGGCGGCAGCAGAGGCGGAGTGCGACTGCGGTTTTCAAACTGGGCATCTGCTGGAAGATCTCGGCCTGAAGCTCGACAGGAAGCTCCATGAAATCGAATGTGGATTGCGTCTCGTACCCGGAAGACGAAGACGGCGCCGAATGGCCGCCCGCCAATTGCTCAGACATGTTTGAAGACATGTTTGACTGGTGACGGTGTTGCCTGCTGATGCGGTGAATGAAGGCTCGATCTCACGAGAACGCTGATACAAATTCACGGTCTTAGAGGCCATGATTACGCCAAGGAAAAACTCGACTGGGTAGGTAGCTAGCAATAACATCAAAACGGGACAGTAACAACTCAGCCATTGTCAGAAGGGCAGGGAAAAAATATTTTATTATTACAATATATATGAGCCTTCAATTGATAGCTTGGCAAGCTTGGGTAGGTCAGATCTGTCAGTGGGAGGGCCTTCTGTCTACTGAAGGAACAAGCCATGAAGAATTGCATGACCTCTGCATGGAAAAAGGTGAGACTTCCTTGATAGAGGAATACGTATTTGTTTGTTGCAATAAGCCACAATTGCAGCATAAAATGCGGGCAGTCACCTGGTTTGTCTCAGTTATGCCACAAGGAAGAGCAGCTATACGATTAGTGAGGGGATGCAGCTATTGAAGGGTGCATTGGCGGGGTAACAACTTGGCCACAGTGTATATGAACAGACAAATGTAGAATTCACAACACCTGGGAGACAGATAGCACCATTAGACGCAACAGAATCTGAAAGGTCTTCCAGGCATAGCTGCCTGTTAGGACATAACTGCTGACGGCAATACAGAGCACAGAAGCTACAAAGGCACTAATGTATCTACGTAGCAGTGCAACAAAGTCGGAGATGACACGGGCTTGGCATCAGGTACGACAGGCCGAGACTCAACAAAGACCCCGCAGCCGAAACAGCACAACATTGCACAGCACAACCTCGCACAACACGGCATAAAGGTAGCACGGCATGGCACAAGAAAAGGGACGCGCGTACACGCCAAGACCTGCACCTCCTGGGCTTGCATCGCAGTCGGTCGCGACAAAAAAAGGGCCCGGCCATGTCCGCACCCTTGCCCAGCGCCAACCGCTTGTCACGCCGTCTGTACGCCACAGCCTGTTGGAATGGCCCTCCGACGCCATGCGAGACGTGTTATTCCGCGAGCACTGGCTGACCGGTCTGGCCCTTCTCATGGCATGGACGGCTGACATGTCTGTGGTTTGGGCATCGTTTCCGTGGGGTCGAGCATCATCCAGACGCGATTGGCGGTCCCTGCAAGGCAATACTGCAGCTTGGCATCCTCCGCCAAGGGCTGCTGTCGTGTCACTTAGCTGCAATGGGGAGCTGCGTGGGAGCAATTGCAGTGGGCAGTATCAAGCTCTCTCCCCGGGGACGATGGGATACGCGACCTCGTTGCAATGCCAGTCTGATGATGTGAGCTGTGATCCTCGGGTGCAGGTGCAGGTAGGTTTTGCAATGATGACATCACTCCGTCATGGGCATCGGTTTTGGGGACATCATGCGTGTTCAGAAGGTTCATGTTCATTTGCAACAGGTGTCTTCATTTAGAGAAGGTCCCTATGGACCAAGACTGCTCTCGCTAATCTGATACTCTCTCATCCTAAACCCCCTATTGCCTCTTTATTTCATTGGGGTCTCGACCGCTTTCTAAGCTACAATCACGATGCCAAGTTAGAATTTGGGACCAAGGTATAGGTAGATGGGGGGAACATACCGAAGCTGAGGTTGCCATTGTCGTTGCCAATGCGCTCGGAGAGGTTGATGTCGCGGTCGTGCAGGTTTCCCTCGACGTCGCCAAGTCTAGCACGGAGGATGGGCTGGCCGTCGCCCTCGAGCTCGAACCGAATATCCTCGGCGGATCCAGAGAAGTCTGGTGAGGCGTGGGTTAGCAGGAGAATCAAGGGCCGTTGTTAGGAGGAGGGTTGTTACGTACTGACGCCTCCCCACTGGAAGTTGCCGTTGTCGTTGCCAATGATGTCGTCCAAGTTGATTCTGGACTCACCGTTCTCGAGGTCGGCAACGAGGATGTGGCCCTCCTCGACGCGGATGTTTGAGGCACTGTGGTGGAAAGACATGATTGTTTGTGTATGTGGATGAGAAAGCAAGTGGTATGTATGGATCAGAGATGGAATCAGAGGAGTTTGACAAGGAGAGCCAGACCAAAGCATGTAGATGGGAAGGACGACCCTTATATAGACAGCCGACGAGGCACTCACTCGTCCATCATCCCAGAGCCACGGATGGACGTGCAACCCCTCATCTTGGCTAGATGATTGCGTGTGCTGCAGCCAAGACCGCATCCAATGGACGCACCATCCACCGATCCAACAAGCGAGCGCACTCGTGCTGCTGGGGCTGGCGCCATGTTGGGAGCGTCCAGACAAGTACACCACATGGCCACAAGACGTGCACGACTCCCCCGACACGTCACAAAGCCAAGGACAGGATGGGGAGGGGTGAGGTGAGGGGGCCCCAAGCCTTGGAGGAAGCTCCAGTGGACGCCACACTGTTAGACGTGCACGTCAAAGAGGGGCGGCGAAGCCTTGGATGGCGATAATCCTCATGCAATGCACTATCAATCGGGCTGGTAGGCAATAGAGGCGTTGCTAAGTGCCGTAGCTCGAGCCCGGCCGCGGTCTTGTCTGACTATTGGGCCATCTGGAACCCAGAGCCAAGCCAAGGCCGGTGCCGGTTTGCCCGAGTGGCTGACGACAGCAGAAGTGCGGCGCTTGCTGCTGCAGCTTGTGGATATCTTGGGCCTGGTGGAGTGGCGGGGTAGCATAGGTAGTTGAGGCGGTCGGTTCGATCTTTGTTCAGCTTCATTGCCGTCATTAACAATAAGATGGGTGATAAGAGCTCCTCTTCCGTGGCCACTGGTGCGTTGATGCCTCGTGCTGCTGTCCAATGATACGCTTGGCTGGTTGCTGGTGAGACAAGTAGCATCATGTTGAAGAGGGGTGGTCGTCTCTGGCCTTGGAAATCCCCAAGCTACATAATACCCCGCCTCGATGATGAAAGCGGCATGTGAAATTGGGGCATGTCTCGCACAATGGGTGATGTAGATGGCATATTTGCTAGTCTGGTCTTGTCTCGACGTCAGCTTGACGATGCATTATGTGTGCTCCTAGCGAGAATGCCCGCCCCTGAAGGCTTAATTCCTCAGCTGTTGCTTGGAGCTGGACGCGTGCGAGAGAGAGCTTTGGGAGCTCGAGCTATCGGGACGGACCGCCACTGAGAGGAAACGCCAAGCACATAGACAGCTCTCTAGTTGGGCCTCGACGTCAAATGGTTGGGAATGGCTGGAATAACTTCTCCTTGGCGCTCCACCAGCAGCCAATCTGTGACAACAAGGTTCCTCGCTGACAGGGAACGTTTCACAGGGTCCTTAGTTGCATTTTCTTGACCGCCAAGGTCTTCAGCCCCAGGTGCGGTCCTGTGGCCACCGTGGCTGGTGCAGCTGAATCTGGAGCAGCTGAAACTGGAGGAGGACATCCCGCCAACATTGCTCATTCAAATGGAGCGATTTGTATTAAAGACTAGTGACTATCATTAAGTAAATTTATGCAAAGAGTGCGAGGGCATATCATACACAAACCCAAGGTCCATTCTTGTAGTCGGAGCCCGGTATTATTGTACCTTATTGGCATTACTCCAGCGTCACGCTGTTGCTTCGCCTCGTCTCCGTCTCGTAGCCTCTCTTGCTCCCAGTCACCCAAAGCTCGACCTTGCGGCTCTTGCCTGCCTTCGTCTTGTGCTTGAGCTCGCTGCCCGGCTTGACCTTGAAGCGTCCGCACTTGGGCTTGCCGTCCACAATCCACTGTGCCTCCAGTGCCACACCTGGGTCCCATCGCCCGACCGTCCCCTTGATGATTGATCCTGCCTTGGCCGAAGCCTCGACCTCGATCGAGGGAGGCGCCTGGCGGGCCAGAGCAGCCTCGCGGCCGCCCACTGAGATGACGTCGCTGAAGATGTTTCCGCGCCCGGAGGGTACCGTCACCTCGGACGACAGCGGCGTCTTCCCATCGGGGGCGTGGTCCTGGATCCAGCCGTACACCAGCTCGAGGTAGTTCCAGATCTCGCGGGCCTGGTAGTTACCGCCGTGCGTCTTCTCAGGCAGGATCGTAACGTTGGCCCAGCCCACCCCGCCCTTGGCCTCGATGCGGCCCTGGAACTCCTTCACGCCCTCGTTGAGGTAGTAGTTATCCCACTCGCCGACCCAGACAAACAGGCGCTCGCGCAGCGCCTGGCCCAGGTTGCGCTCGGTATCCCAGTTCTCGACGATGTAGTTTGCCAGGTCCATCTCCTTCCAGTACTCGACCGCCTCGGGGTAGATCTCGCCCGTGATCTTGTCCCAAGGCTCGAGGGGATACCCGTTCAGGCCCTGCACGCCGAACACGGCGTTCCAGACGTCCCACTGGTTGGCGGACCGCGACGACGTGCCGAAGACGAGCTCCCAGTGGTTCTCCTGGCGCACGGTGGCGAGGACGTGCTCCTTCTTGTCGACAAACTCCCGTATCGACCCGATCTCGCTGCCGTCTGCGTTCCTGTACGCGTTCTTGTTGGTGTACAGCGGGATGTCCTGGTGCTTGTGGAAGTCCAGCGAGTCCGGGTAGGACGAGAAGCAGGCGCCGAACAGGTCGGGCCGGAAGATGACGCTGGCGATGGAGATCCAGCCGCCCGTCGAGCCGCCCTCCTGGACGCGGGCGTACGGCTCGGCGATGGTGTTGAAGACGGCGTCGATGTGGGGGATCAGCTCGTCATTGATTGCGTCGCCGTAGGGCCCCAGGTTGGCCGTGTTCACGGCGTACGAGTCGTCGTAGTACGGTGCCTCGTGGCGGACGGTGACGAGGATCATCCGCGGTGCCTCCCGCGCGCTCGTCTGGTTGTCGCCGGGGATGACGCCGCTCTCCCACGCTTTGGAGAAGGCGGCGGTGGGATAGCGGAAGGCGCCCCGCCCCCCTGGCCAGTGGCCCTGCGAGTAGATGACGGGGTAGCGGTGCGTCTTGTTGCTGGCGTCGTAGCCGTGGGGGAGGAGGACGTTGGCGCCGACGTACATGTCGCGGCCCCAGAAGGCGCTGAGCTTCTCGCTGCGGATCTTGACGTACTTGAGGAACTCTGTGTCCTGGTAGTTTCCCTGGGCGCATTCCCCAATCTCCTTGCCGGTGAATGCGTCGACGGGGGTGACTTGGTCGAACGTGAGCTCCAGCGTCTGCTCGCCGCCGGTCACTGCCATGTCTGCCGCCGTGGTCTTGAGGCTGCCGAACCCATCGATGTTGGCTGATCCGTCGCCGCAGGGGAAGCGGATATTGATGGATGAGCCGTCGCTTCGCGTTGCGTTCTCATACTTGGTGAGGAAGGCCTGGACGTTGTAGGTCCCAGCCGCAAGCGCATCCAGGCTCAACTGAGGATAGCCGTAGACCCCGGCGGTGGTGTTGTCATCGCTTCCCCCAGACAGCACAACGGTAGAGCCTTCGCTGAATTGATTCACGTTGAGGCCGTAGAACTGGTTGGGTGTGCTGGTCACGTCCGTGTCGTCCAGAGGATCGACGCCTTCTGGCGCAAAGATGAGCACCAGGCGGCCGTCCACAGTGCCATTGAGGATGCCGTCAGCGACTGAGACTTGTACACGGAGCTTCTGGGCCGCAGCAAAGGAAGGAAATGCGACTGAAGCGATGAGAGTCGCAACCGCCCCGAAGAATAGCTTCACCATTGTGTATTGGCCTGGGCTCCGCTGCCTCCAAAGTATCTGAAACCAATTGGAGATGCCCCGGTGCTCAGATTGCCGCGACCCAAGGCTATATCATGGGAAAATCTGGCAGGGAAGGAAGAAACAAGGCGGTAGTACTCTCGGAAGTTCCAAGAGAGGCGAGCTGTGGGCTATCGCCTTCAATCATCATCCCCAAAACCAAGCTTCCCTATCGGACCATGTTTATCTTTTGGCGGATTGGAACTTTTCGAATGGAAGCCAACTGAGGCTAGGAACCTTCTGTGGCACTTTTGAACCTGCCTGTTTGAGCTGGACGTTTCCCACGCTTCCCCGCCCGATTCATTTCCCGGGGTGCCGGCTAGCACGGAAAACAAGCTTATCCAGGCGATTGGTGGTGAGTGGCAAACTGCTGAGATGTGCGTGCAAAGGAGATGTCTATCCAGCAGAGATGTATACACTCACAAGGCGGGCAGATCATGGGGTAAGGGCTTTCCGGAAGTCGGAGGAGAAACAAGCTCGTTAAGGTTGCCGTCTACGGGTTCTTTGTCACGATGCCACGGCCTAAGAATTAACCTCACCGTAGTCCCGTATCTTTGGGTTTCCAATCGATCCACAACACGCCCCGTGGTTCGCCCCAACGATGATATGCAGGGGCCATCGGGAGGGTTAATTACGGCAACTTATCCATACGGGATTCGTACTTTGATGACGAGCGATGGGTAGTATCTTTGATGAGGCGATTGTTGAAAATCTTGTTAGTCACTAGACTGCATGGGACTTGGCAGGCAGAAACATACGGAGTGCACTTAGTTGCCGGATCCAAGAAGGACGACGCCGAGTAAGCTGGGCAAGGAAATCCGACAAGCTGGGAGCGGTTTCCATGTCTTGACCTACCGCTACGAAATCAGATGGAAAAAATACGGAGAATTTGAGGCTAAACAGAACAATATTTTGTTCACACGCACATAGGATACAAAAAACATGCGAGATCTAGCCTACAGCCTAGAAAGCAGTGCTTCTCCCCTCTTCATCCAGGTCACGGCGTCATTGACAAACTCGTCAACAACATCCTTGGCCGGCTTGAGCTCGTTAACAACAGCCGCACACTTCCCCATCAACACGCGGTTGCTCGCCTGGAGCCTCTCCAATTCATCGTCGTTGTCGTCGCTACTTGCCTTGTCTAGGTCATGTTCGTACGGGATTATCCCCTCCTCCAGTAATTTCTTCTGCTCCTCCTTGCGCGTTGTTTCCCATTGTTCAATATAAGGAGTACTTCGGACACGCATGGGCCTTCCACTGTAGATCAGCGTGCGGATGTTATCGTCATGGCCTGCGGTCCGAACGGCCTCCTTGTGTGCCGCGGAAGCTCCCGCCTCGTTGGTGAGAATGAAGCGAGTGCCCACCCAAATTGCCGTTGCGCCCATCATCAAGGCGGCGGCTAGGAGCTGGCCATTGTGAATGCCGCCGGCAGCGATAACCTGCACTGGCTGGCCGGTCAGGGGGGATGTGTGCCCTTTGCAGGCCTCGACGGCTGCAGGAATAAGAACCGTGGTGGGAATATCGCCCGTATGGCCTCCTCCCTCTCCTCCCTGTGCGCATATGATATCGACGCCAAGATCGAGGCACTTCTTGATATGCTTGACGTGGCCAACCATGTTCATGTACAAAATACCGTTGGCGTGGAGTCTATCAACAACAGCCTTGGGAGGAACGCCGACGGCAGAGACGAACAGCTTGGCACCGGATTGGATCACCACATCGATGAGTTCGTTCAACTTGCCCTTTGTGTAGTCGTAGCCACCAATCTGGTCAATATCAACTCATTGCATCGAGGCGAGGTTTCGTACTTTGTCTTTCGAGCACTGCCTCCGACTTGAGGAAGCAGCAAATCAATCCCGAATGGAGCGCTTTTGTCGATGAGATGACTCTTCAGCTCCGCAACCTGATCCCGGAGCATATCTGGGGTATAATGGACACCGCCGATGACACCGAGACCACCGGCATTGGTCACCGCAGCAGCGAGCTCAGGGCCTGCCGCAACGTTCATCCCAGCAAGAAGAATGGGGTGTTTGATCTTGAATAAATCCGTAATCGGAGTTCGTATTTTTTCTTTAGCATAACTGAAGTCAGCGTCTATCAGCTTCCCTTTGAAGGGTAGGGACGACTAGGACCATAGTCACCGTACGTGGAGATGCCATAATGACACACGCGAATAGTTGTCTTCAAAATTAAATGTATCAGATGGATGATCTCATATAATGGGAGGTCTGGCTGCGATTCAACCCAGCTCTACAGTTCTCATCTAGAGAGAGAGAAGCGGTTAGGCGCGGCGTCTGTCTTTCGGGAAAGAATGCCTCACAATTGCACTGAACCACATCGATGGGACTCTAAGGACGCAAGCCGTATATAAAGAATATGTGTATGGCAAATTATAAAAGCGAAATAGCCTATATGTCTTGTCAAGACATCGAAAAGCCGACCTCCAATAAGTACCTCGGCAAGATTATGGGCGGGGTTAAGAACCGACAAACGCGGGAACAAATCACCACTTACAGCCAGTGATTGATGCCTCATCCCTGCTCACTTCTCCCTCGTCGACAGGAATGAACAAAAAAAAAGGGAACTACATCTGCACAGGGTAGTGGAAAGATCCGCTTGCAATTGAATTACTCGCGGATATGTGGGGAAAGAGATTGGGGGTTGAAGTAGTTTGAGCTCCAACTAGGTAGTTTTCTATCGATATATTGAAAGTGAGAGATGGAAAGATATCGAAATCCTTGAACTTGAGAAATCTTCCACACAGCTCCCTGAATAAGCGTCCCTGAAGTGTTTGATGTTTCGTCTCTTTCTTGTTCGATATTTTGCTTTTCAACTACTACTGCGTCGACTTGTGTAGCCTCACTTCGGGCTCAGGGACAGTCAAAATTTCCTCTTGTCTTTGCGTACTCACCACTCTTACTGCCTAAAATCAAAGTGGCAGGGAACTCGATACCAAGATGGATAACTGTGTTGAATATCATGCCGGTGCAGTGTGAAGCCCTAATAAATAAGAACACGAGGGGTGGTCAAGGAAGGTTCAAGGGCCCAGAGATAATGGACCAGCTACTCCGAGGTTCTTTATAATTTAGGATGTGAACACAGTAATTCGTATTTAGTATATCTAGAGTATCTATATGAGTAATTCTAATTACGAGAACTTTGTGTTGCGTGTCGCATGCCAAGCGCGCATATATAATGGATGCGCCCCAGCCTTTCTTCCACCTTTGACAACAAACATACCATCTCTTTGACCCATCACATATTATCATGGATTTTCTAGAGGATCAGCCATTGATCGTTCAGCGCTTCCGGCGGATTGCATCGGCCCTTTCAAGTTCAAGGAAACCCCCGTGTCCGTTCTTGGCAGGGAAAGGACCAAAATCACACAGAGATGATCTAAATCATCACCTTGAACGCGACCTTTCTCCAACCCGCGATGCCTGCTCCCAATGTTTGAGGGTACATAAAATCAATCCTGTTCCGGCTGCCTACCGAAGTTGTATGGAGTCAGGGGCCGATGCTCTTCCATGCACCGTTTGGATGCAGGAACTTCATTATCGCTTGTTGCATGAATCTCATAAACGACCTCCCGATATCACTCGCTGGAACGCTAGATTTTCAACCGCGGTCTTCCTGAAAGACCTGATTCTAGCTACAGTGCTCGAGCTTAAGCATAATGATATCAGGTCTCTGATGCATTCTCTAGGTGCCTCGCAGCCTCGCATATGCGGCCACTTGACCGTCATACTAGGCACCTATAACTACCCATGTCCGTCCATAAAGGTGGGAGCCGAAGAGGTTCTCGCGCTTTTAAGTGACCCGTCGCATTCAATCCATGGGTCATGCCAGAGTTGTTCAACAGACTACGCTATCAAGATGGATAGGCGGCCGCCTACGACATTCAAACGAGCGCAGTATACCTTGTTGGTTCGGGTCTGGAGCAACCTCGGTCGGAATACCGATGAATGGGAAGCTCTGGATCGGCTGGTAATATCTATTTTGAGCCCCATACGTCGGGATTGTCATCTTTCTGTTGCCGAGGGGATCAGTAACTAGAATCTGATCAGGTGTGTATCTCTTATCAGAGTTCATACCATGGTGTGGGGAAGTCTCGCATCGATTGAAAATACAGTTTCATTGCGCTGGCCTAGACTTTAATGGATGGATGGGACATTGGGCTCAAATTAAATGCAGCTTCAAACCCTCCTGTGGCTGTAAACAAGACTGGCAAGGAAGGCAACACCGACAAACCCCATTTCAGCAAGGTTAGCTTACACGAAGCTACTACTAGGTACCTTAGGCTTGCCAGGATAAATGTTGGCCAATGGAAGCTGCCCTCGCGTTTGGGACAGATGAGGCATGATGTGCCGCACGCTTCTCTCCGCATTGTTCCCGTGACATGCCGGTCTGCACTAAGGAGTAGTGAAGTTCTCGAGCGGCATCCGGCGGCATAGTTGGAGTGATTGTTATCTGTGGAGGAACCTTTGGGGCCGGGGGCGAAACGCTCGTGCCATTATTTAGGCCATCTTATGATCCTTATCCTTGGCTCAAACAAGCCCAAGATGCGCCCCAGAGTCCAGAGTGGGGGTGGCTCAGAGAAGGGAGTCAAAATGAAGATAGAAGACAACAACACGCGCTCTGCTATCCATTCTCACTAACATGGCCGTACCGTTCCAACGGGCTTTCCATCATTGCATGGTAATTAGAACTCAAATTGGCATTGAGATTTCCATTCAAATTGGCATCGGAATTTCTTGACTGGCCAATCTCGGAAAGGGAGCCGTATCGCTGGCGTGCGAGTCGCGCAATCTCAGAGGTGGCAGATCCCAGATAAGATGCTTGATAAGAACCGGCCCCTTTACGGAGAAGCCGGTGTGCTCAGAAAGGTACGTAATGGCGACACCTTCCACCGGCTTCCAGCGTGTGGCTGCTGGAAGATAGCCTAAGATAGCCTAAGATAGGGCAGTCTTGCGGGGGACCCCGGCCAGCCCAGCGCTGGTTAGCGTCCGCCGGCCACTGAAGTGCTGCCGACATATTGCACGATAATGGCGGGGGAAGATAACGAACCCAATTGAGGCAACTGGATCCGGTCGGGAAGGGTCTCTCGATTCCTCCCAGATTCGTCTAGGTGGTGTGGTGTGATTGATTGATTGACTGATATCATGCCGTCCCCCAGAATGATCTCCCGTCTTGCATTTGAATTGAGTCCTGATCTTCCCTGCAATCCCACATCCCACACCCGCCCAGCACCCAGAGTCCCAGACAATGACCGCCATCAGCATCAGGAACAGAAGCCCCTCTGGCTGCACAGAATACACAAGACGGCGTGACAAGCCCATCCCTACGAGGCACTGTTACCGCAATCAAGGCCAGTCTGCTACCCGATACACTGGATGGCAGCACCGAGAGCCGTGGGCCAGACAACATGAAGACTACGGGCATGCCCCAGCCTCCAACAAGCTACGCTGGAATTGGACACAGGCGGATGAAAGATCTCATATGCGGTATTCAATGGAGCGAGCCAGTCATCTGATGGTCAATGGCCCCGAAGAGAACCATCTTCCATTCCCAATTCTCGAATACGTCCGACGCTGGCTCAGTGTCAAGCACACCCCACACAGCTTCGGCGCCAGTCATCGAAACTATCCGGATCCCGCATCTCCCACCGGATTCTCGGTCAATGGTCTGTCTGGCTCGAACCAAGAACTGTTCCCCCAATTCGTAAGCGTCATGCTTGTAGGCCTTTCGACTGCGTGGACGAGCCCGCCAACTGTCGAATTCGACCTGCAGCATCTCCAGGATGCACGTGAGTTGGTCGACATCATGCTCTCCGAGTCCAAGAGCCAAGATACACGACCGCCGTACTTCAACTTTATCATCGGCGCCTATGTGTACTACGACATGGCTACATCGTTCCTTGTTCCTGTCACCCAGCAGTTGCCTCTAAATACTAGTGAGATGTACGCCGCCGTGCTCGACGTGGGCCAAGAATATCATCCTATTGCGGGCTATACAACAGACATCTTCTATCTTCTAGGCACTGTGGGACGCTACTGCCGATCGGTTGTCGAGACAGGAGTTCGCGACGAGGCCCTCGAGGCCGTCCTGGAAGAAGAGTTAGAGAACTGGGAGCCGAACTTAGAAAATCCCGAATTGGGACTTATGAGCAATGCCTTTCGCATGCATGGGCTGATCAACCTCGCCGCCATTTGCTACAGGCGACAGGATGTAAACACACCACAGGAACATTTCGAGCTGTCCGTCATGATGGACACAGAGATGCAGGAGCAGATCGAGGAGTGGCAGAACCCGAGGACTCCTCCTGCCGGCGATGATGTTACCGACCAGGGACGGGACCTCGAACATGATAGCGAAACTGAATCCGATGACTTTCTTGAAGCGATGGTCAGGATGCGTGCTCTGAGCGTTGTTCGAGATTTGGCTTCCATACCAACAGATAACGCTTGCATCAATCTCCAGGCGATCCCGCTGTTCACTGCAGGGTCCGAGCTGACCAGATCGGACCAAAAGGAGAGGCAAATCGTCATACAACGGTTCAGAGAGCTGTATTCGATGAACCATCTTCGTACGAATTTGTCGGTGTTAGAGATCCTCCCAGAGATGTGGGCCCGGAAAGACCGAGGCGAAAATATCAGCTGGTTGGATGTTATGGTTGAAAAGGGTTGGAGCATGATGCTCGGTTAACCCACTGTTTTTTTACTTCTGTATTTTTTTCCTTCTTCGAATACGTGTATGCATATGAGCCGGAGTTTTTGTTATTACATTTAGGGAGTTCAAGGATTGTATTCTTTATTTATCTCAAAAGAGCATCGGGAGGAAAAAATGCCAATGCTCACTCGTACATCTATAACAATCTAACAACTAATTCGAGAATATATCCCGTAAAAAGGTCCGCTAATATGAAATATCTCTCATGGCCAAGACGAATATTTAGACATACTTATACAATGAAGTTAATCCTTGCTGGGTAAGGGTGATTGAGCAGCTATTTGGCCCTTCCTTGGCTGCCCTATCCTCCAAACCCCCCAAAGACAGACGGTCCTCCAAACATATACCTGGTCGGTTTTGCCGGGGCTGGACTATTCACCGGCGAGGGAGACCTTGCCATTGAAAATTCAATGGACTTGGAACTGTAAAAGCTTGAAGATGACGGGGGTGCCTGGGACGCTTGATCACCATTTGGTGCCGCGCCTGGCTGCTGGAGATTCAGAGAAAGCGGAACTCTGGGCTGAGGGTGGGATGGGAAGGCTTATCAGGCATCAAGTCAGCAACCTATACCATGATCATTCTGAAGCGACATACCTGTGAGGCCCCTGGGCTGATACTTTTTGCAGATAGCCAGTCCTCTTCTGAGGACATCCACATCCTCTTTTACCTGCCTCCTGCGGTCCTGCACATCCTCTGATTCCGAGGTCAGCTCCCTGAGTCGATGCTCTGGCATGATGGAAACCTCGGTGGGTGTGAGAATCGAAGGCATGTCGGCAATCAGGCAGCTTTCAATAGCGAGGTTAATCACGTTGACTGCAAATGTCCGTCGCGCGGTCTGTAGATCTGGATCAGTGTCGGGCGTAAGAGAGGGGAGAGGGGAAAGAAAGGGAGGTACCTCGTAGTACGCTCGCATCATGTCGATGACAGTCTGCGCACCATACTCGCCATCTTTGGTGTCGTTGTCATCAGATACGGCTGCCGATATCAATGATCTAGTGAGCTTGTCTCCGGCACTTTTGTCTTTAAGCAAATTGTAAATCCGGTTGGTCGTTCTCTCATTAGACTTGAAAGAAAAGGCCGAGTGGAACTCTGCATCGAGTGCAACCGAATACCCATTGGCGTAGGGCTTCAAGAGCTCCTGGAGCTTGGATTTCAAAATCTTCTCCTTTGCATGGAAGAAGGGATCAACACATGTGGAAAGAATGATTTCGGTCGTTCGGTTGGAGTCAGGTGGCCCAGCAAGATGTGTGAAGATTGCATCAACGAATGCTTTTGCAACAAGAGTGACGCGATCAACATGAAACTGGGCGATCAGTTCCCAAGGCTTCGCTTGCTCCTGGAATAAACGAATTGCAAGGTCTTTGTTGGGCTGCCCGGGGAATTCTGTTCCTTGGTTCATTGAGGCTTGGTGTTGTAGCTCTCTCAAAACATCAGACTCTTTTCTGGCGACAGGATCAGGGAATCTGTAGGGATATTTTCTTAAGAAAATTTTTAAGCTCTCAGACGTTGGCTCCTCTGTTGCTGCTTTATTAGATAACGAAGATGAAGGAACGATGTTTATCGTAGATCCCTTCGTATTTAGAACATGATCAAAGGCGCGGTTGAAATTCCTGAGCAAAGCCCGGAACTTCAAGTCTCCATCCCTCAGACCACCGAAGAAAGCATCCTCGTATCGGCCTTGGATCCCATCACGGGTAAGGCGCTGAAATTCGCTGGCAATCTTAATGAGATACGCTCTCATCTCATCCAGGTTTGATCTAGGGTTCCCTAATTGGGCGAGCTCACTCTCGCGTTCCAGCATGTTGCTTTCGATGTCGCGGATAACTCGAGGGAGATTCTTTCGGATGTGATCATACGAAACTCTACTCAACCGCTTGCGCAGATTTGAGATGCCAAGATTCTGTTTCGGGACTGAAGCCCATTCCGGGTTCTTGAAAAACCTGTCCTCGATGTCGTCTCGCGAGTTGACATCCTTCTCAAGCTCGGTCCTGTTCCGTACGGCATGCCAGCCCAGTTCCAGCTTATTCGCGCCTTCCAGATTGCTGGCCAACTTTACGTATGCCGCTTCTCTAGCCGTCCCAGGAAGAGCAAGGTCTGGCTTCGTAATGACACCAATGGTTCTTGAACCATCAGGATCGACGGCTCTGACTCGGTCGAGAGCGCCGTGTCTTGAGAGATCAAGATCGGCTGTGATGACAGCGAGGATAATGCTGTGTGGCTGCTTCATGTACTCCGACACAATGGCATTCACCGTTTCTTTGTCGCTCAGCGTCTGCGATTCCGCAACGTTTTCAAAAAGACCAGGTAGGTCGATCAACGTCAGAGGATACAAATTGGGCCCTTCAATCTCAAGACGAAGAACGTCTTTGGAGAATCCAGTCCCGGAGAGTTCCATGTACCCCTGCGAATCCTGGATAATACTAGGCAGGTCCTCCTCCCTAAACCCGCTTGTCTGGAAATGCTGCGGCGGCTTGTTCTTGTCCGCCGGCAGAACGGTGGCCCTGACTCTGCCTTCCAGCGACGGCCGAAGCACCAGCTCGGTTGCAAACCGTGTGCAGAGGCCGTCCTTGATGGGAAAGCGGATGCGGCATAGAGCCTCGAGCACGGAGGACTTGCCGGACGACTGCCCTCCGACGACAATGATCTGGGGCAGATTGACGATCCGGCCGACGCCGCAGGCGCCGAGCTCGTTCATGGCCTCATGGAGCTCGCTGGCCTCGCGAGTGTTGAACTCGCTGAGGACATGCGAGCTAACTGATATCTCCGCCGAACGCATGATGCCTGGGTGTCACAAGAGCTCTTGGGTGAACCACAGGGCCGGGTGATATGTGGTCTCGAGCGTTCGCGCCAGCTGGTTTGTGTGGAGATGCAGCAGACTGCCAGAGTGGCCTTCACGGGCAGTTTGAAACAATGGCACAGGGGTCTCTTGGCGAACCAGTACGACTTGTAAGCCCCATCAAGAGGCCCTAAAATTAGAAGCAACCACCGTGGAATATTACTCAACGCTGTCAAGATACGTGAGCTTACGTGAGTGCAAAATAAAAGAAAAATACCACGGTATGTAAGCTTTGGTCTCCTTTGCAGCGTGGTATCTTTCAATTCTGAGGTTAATTAAATGTCCGTTGCCGGCTCGAATGAGTTCAATGCTTTCATAAACGAGGGCGTCTATGAATCATTCCCCAGGCTGTGATCAAACCCTCACCACACTTGGCTGTGCTAACCACTATAACTTAGCAAGTAGATGCAGTTATGTGTAGCAAAAATGCAATGCGCCAAAGATGAAGCCGGAATAAGAAGAAAGAGAGAGAAGAGAGAGAGAGAAAAAGGGAATGAGACTAGCTGGAAAGACCCTAACTGAAAAGACCAACATATGGAATAGACAACGTGGTTACTTAGTCATTCCCACAGGCTCACCAATGAGCCACCTAAGCACATTCTCAACCTCGTTGGGGTTCGCTTGCATGCTGCCTTTTAGGTTGAAGATTTCGGACATGCAAATTGGGACCTTTTTGGAGTAGAAGTTGACGATTACGTGAACGATGCGAGCCGAGAACCCGGGGCAAGATACAACCGTGGCCTTTAGGTATTAGGTGCCAGTCCCGTCCAAGCAGAGGGGAACGAGCCGGGTTTTGTTTCTAATGGGAAAACAGTGTGATTTAGGTAGACTGCATCACCAGCAGACTCGGTGGCTATCCAGAGCAGAGTCCAAAGCTCGCTGTTCTTGATGCGCTCGGGCTCCAAAGCCGCCTCGTCGTGAGAAAACAGTTGAGATGGGGCTTCGAGGGATATGAAGTGCGACTACGGCTTCCCTTGACGCAGTAGCGAAGCAGTGCCTATGCTTGCTAGTTGAACCCTAGCTCGCCATCGCGCAGAGCAAGTTGGCATCGAGCGCGGGTATGTCGGATTTCATGCCTCCATGGCGAATCAAATCAGTTGACAGACGGAGAGGGAAATTGGGGTAGAAGCTCGTACTTGAAACCTTCCAGTTGGTCATTGAAAGGGTGACCTTTTGATTGTTTAGAACCCCGGGTTCATTGGATGTCATGATATACTGGAAAAAGGACCAGAGGCGGTAAAGTTCGGTAAAGTTATCATTTTTCGGCCAGTGATAGGGGCCATCGAAATCTTTTATAGCAACATAGCCCTGTGTCGGTCTCACAATAGAGCAAGGCATCAATTTGACTTATCTAAAGGGGAAGGAGAAACTCTCCATGGGGACCAGAAACCCTTCCCGTCGTGAAAGAGAGTTGATCGGTGCAAAGTTAAATAGTAACTGGCGGATTTCTTGCGTTGTCAGAGTCGGTAATCTTGATGAGGGTCATGTTGGCCGATTTATACAGCCTTGCAGCTCGATGGGGACTGGGAGAGGGAGGCCCAACGCGTGGTGGATCATGGATGGAACGTCATGTTTACGAGTTTATGGCACCCTAGCTTGAGGGACTTGTAGGGGGTAGACTACCAATCAACACCCTCACTACGTATCTCTTGTCACTTGTTTAAGGTTGAAATAGAGGGTTAATCCTTATCTTTTCTTGACAACTGTAGGCCTACTTGACCGCTAAGGACCTTCATCTCTTAATACTAGCAACATTTGCAAATACGGGAGCTTCATACCCCAATTCTGGGTATCAGCCGATCTGCTTCACCTAGCGACACTCGTAGTGAGTTCTGGTAATCTTTGTGCACTTCCACGGGCTGCAACAGCGAGCACCACCAACCAGATAACAAGTTCCTAAAAGATTTGAGACATTAGTGATCTCCTCAAAGAAAAGAGACACTTGCAGGTTGGAGGAGAATCTTACTTGTTTTCGGTATACAAGCCCTCTCCTGAAGCTCAGGAGGTGTCTCTGGGACCGCCCCGTCCTGAGGCACGGCAATGGCTGAGACCATGCCAAAAGCACTCATGGTAGCGACAAGAGCAAAAGCAATCTTCATAATGCCTGGGATGGAATTATAATTCGAGTTGATGGAGTTATGAAAGTGGAAGATGAAGACTAAACTGATTGATATAGAGCTCTATAAATGCTGCACCGCTCTTATCTTTTATAGTTGAATCGATTAGCTTTAGCGTGAAAGAAAATAGATTGATGACAGAAGCCAAGACACCTATAGAGATGCGGAAGTCCCAAGTTCTTGAGACATTTGTTCCATCATTCCTTTCTGCTTACGGGCCTTTCGAGAGTAAAGTCTTGGATGATATCATGTCTCTAAAACCACTTTTTCATTCAATTTAATTGGAAAGCGGAAGTTAGCATGACATGCGTTATGAAGCTACACAGTATCGTTGTCAAGCGTTTTTAATAGGTTGGATTCAATGTGGTAGTTCGAATAGATGAATCATAGTAATCCCTATAACAAACCGATGGCCCGAAATCCAATCACACTTCTGTTGTGGTCCTGATCTTCTGTTCTTTCACCAGATAGCCTCTCGCCCCAAGACTTAAGGCTTACCGCCCAATGTAAGCTTACCTGAGACAAAGTAACAAAAATGACAGCCGCTGGAGGGCCACGTAATTGCCACTTGCATCAGTAGCTGGCTGATCGCTGAAACAAGGTTTGTGTTCACATGCTGTGCTCTGCTTAACAGTTGGCCGAGAAAAGCCTCCATATAGTAGAGATTAGAACAACGCATAAGTACTCACAGGCAACTAAGGATGATATTCCTACAGCAGGTAGATCACCAACCTAGATTGGAGCAGATGTGGATCGGGGCCAAGAGGCCATGACAAAACACGAGTGATCTACAATTACCAAGCCACCATTCCTTTTGTTTCAGTAAGATAGTGACGTCAAGAAATAAACTCTAACGTAAGAGAAACGGAAGTTAATTCTCGCCCAAAATAACTACCCTCCGGTTAGGCAAACGGAAGTTGCCCCCCTTTTGAGAGAGGGCGTAGCCATAGACTACTTTATTTGATAAGAATGCTATTAACGGCGCTAGATATTCTTAAATTTTGACTTATAACAAGCTTGTATTTAGTGTCATAGCCCCTGGGCTTATATAATCCTTAACAAAGCACTAATCTTTCTCTTTTTATATACACCGGAGCTTAGCCCCAACCAAACCACACAATTCATGCCCGAAACTTGAATAAAGTCTGAACTTATCACGCCCCAATTCAGCCTGTCCATAACCTAAGCATAGATTTCTACTACCTAGATAAGGGTGGAAGGAAGACATCCATTACCATATATCATTGATATACCTGACCTCGCGGTGCCAAATTACGCAAAGTACACGGGCCTAAGGCATTGGCAACCGAGTTTGCCACAGTTCTACAAAGCCCAAGTGCTGTCTTGCCTCCAAAAATCTGCCAAATTCGAGCACCGGGCTTTTCTCTCTTTCTTCAGTGGCACTGGTTAGATGTAAGTCAATTCTTCTCATAAGTGTTTCTAGCGATCACAACAATACTCTCTGCTGCAGGTTTCCGGGGTCTAAAAGATTATTATGCGACTTCAGTCGCCAGTACAAAGAAACACACAGAATAATCTCATTGTGCAAGGTTTTGTTACACTTTGATCTACTGGCTATCAGTCTTGGATAATCCTGCATCGGACAGTTTTGGCACCACTGGGCCATTGGAGAATCGTCCGACACATGCATGGATGAATTAAACTAGGGTGACGCAAGCTAATGTACGCCACGCTGCCGCTATTGCTTTCAAAACCGGCTACGGCAGCCTTACTGCCCGATCAATATATTTCTCTGCGAATGGGTGGCTCGTCTATGTATGTGCGTGGCGTTTGATAAATATTTGAGACTATGGGTGAGACTTCTCACCCCAGGCGCATCAGCCAATCGTGAGGACAAAGTCTTGTGTTCGGTAACTATGTGGAGGGTGGATGTCACTAAATCACATCCTTCAATCACACGCTGGTATCCCTCTTCCTTGGGGTTTGTCCGCGTGTGGATGGCAGTCTGCAGAAAGAACAAAGGATATGGGCTACAATATTGTTCGTATAATGGCGCAATGTGCGGGGAATGCCTCATCGGGTGCGTTGGTCGTGATAGTTTGACTTCGGGGTTCTCACTAGTTTTTTTCAGCTGGACATATAGCCAATGAGATTGGTTGAGACAGCGTCGTGCATGGATATAAGAATTCAACAGTGCCCAAGTGACTGGTTACTGTTCCTTAGAGGGCACGGCCAGGCCGTCTAACGAACAGCCGGATGGCCAATGACAGACCGTTACTTTCACAAGGAGTGCGTTTCCATGTCAGCCAAGAATTGAAGGTCCTCAGCTGGCTCTGTGCATAGAACTAACTGCTTTTGGCCAACAACCCACCTAATCGCGGACAAGATTCAACATCCACGGGAATCTTCGATACCCTCTTCGCTTATCAGCCTGCTTTTGGTCATTGAAATCCGTATTGGCTTGGATGAGTGGTTGGCAAAAAAGTATCAAAAGGAGGTATAGGGATGGAGCTATGCAGAAATATATAAGATGAGGGATCCTCACTGTTGAATGCCTATAGCCACACATCCTTATTTCTCACTTTTCCTGAATACAACCAGCATATTGCATTCATTTGACATATCACGATCCTTCGTATCGAATTTATTTCTAGAAGATGAGACTCAGCCGGGTCTTTTTAGGGCATAATCAACTCCAACTCCCGCGCCCACGCCAGTTGAAATTTGTAAATGTCCCTCTCAAGAAGCATGATATATGCCTTCAGGTACAACGATCAATTTCCTGTAATACATCATATGTTCTACCACTAACACATATTAGTTGCAAGTCCCCAATTTTGATACAAATCCTAAAAGGTCCAAGTCCATGGCTCTCAACTCAACCCACCTCGGCACATCGACCACTGTCTCAGCAGTGCAAAAGGCCCATCTGGAACTCAAGGTATCCATGCATCCAGGTGCTACATCATGTCAGACCTTTGAAGAACAGAGCAGAGTTGAGGTCGGTGTCATCGAGAGATTTTTCCCTGGTTACCTAGCGGATAGCGTGCGGATCTGCTTCGCAGCGTGGCTCGCCTTTGTCTGCGTCATGGACGACATCTTGGAGTGTCTTAGCCCCTATGATGGAGAGGCTGTTTTGTCTGACTGTATTGACATATTGAGAAACAATCGTAAGCCTCACACCAAGGGTAAGAATCCCAAAGTCGGACAAGTAAGGGGATTGCACGGCTGGAGACCTTACTAACATTTATCAAACAGCAAGGGCCCCCGACACGAGGGTTCAAAGGCTAACCCGGATCCTATACAATCATAGCACGCTTCATCTTCCCGCAGGTGTCTGTGACGTATTTTTTGAGGCAATGTGCGAAGTTTTAAATGCTCATATCACCGAGTTTCACTTCCTGGATGGTCAGATTTCTCATGACCTATCTATATACATGTCTATCCGAAGACGCACGATCGCACTTGACCCTTTCTTTGAGGTGATTAAATATGTCAATCTTCCAGAGAGCTGGCGTCGAAGGCCTGCATGGAAGAAGCTCCAACAAGAGGTCTGCAGCACCGCAGGACTGCAAAATGATCTTCTCGGGCTGGAAAAAGATATTGAGAACGGCGATGAACTCAATTCTGTCCTTGTGCTTCTACGGAACGAGGGGTTGAGCAACGCCTACGACCGTGACCCTGCAATGTTTGCAAAGTGTATTTCTCTAGTCGTCAAGATGCACAATGAGAGTGCTCTAAGAGTGTTAGATTGTATGGAAGAACTCTTACAACCAGGCGATGATGTTCTGCCAGATTCAGTATTGGAGGTTGCGAGGCATATTATATTGCTCTGTGAGACACACCTGGTATGGTGTGCTTCTGCAAAAAGGTACATGCCAAGATCAGAGTGAAGGTATTATTCCCAATTATGGTTGAGGCCCAAGAGAGGCACTGACTCAGTTCCACCGGACATTCGGAGGGTTGTCCTGACGCTGTTAAGTTCTTCAACTAACTAATTCGACCGCGAGTGAAATTTGGGAAGCAGACGCAGCGCAGCACCCATTTCGCAATAGATAGAGGATCAGTCGTACGTATTTAGAGTCACAATTGGCATCTCTAGATCGTTGTTATAAAAAAGAAATTGAGTTGAAGTAGCCACATCAGAGAAGATTTCAATTATGGAAACTCGTAGCATCCAAAGCGCATCCCATGCTTAGAGCAACTTCCAATAGCCTCTTTATTTGAGCCTCTCTCGATGTTGGGCAGGGTCAACCTTTCAGTTTCGTTGAGTTGGAACTTGGATTGTGTCCTGGGAACGATGTGGAGGGGCGTGGTGTATCTCGGCCATCTATGAGTACTACGGCGTATCAGTGATCTTGTGAACGACTGTAAACTCTAACACGATGAACGCAACATAACCAGCCAGCATCGCGCCTCCAATCCAGCGGTCGAGCCTGCCGCCAAACCAAACCGTTAACGTGAAAGCAAGAGTTGAGCCCCACAACACTGCTAGTTCTGTGATGTTGACATTGCTGCCGTCGAATTCCCCGGAGGTGTTCAGCATGATAATTCCCATACAGAGGGAGAGAAGAAAGATGTTGCTTCCAACAGTATTAGCCACAAGGATACCAATATGTCCTCGGTGGCCGCTTATAACGGCTACGAATTTCTCAGGAAGTGTGGTGGCAATGGAGAGGATGATGACGCCAAAAAGAACGTCAGAAATGCCGATACCGTCCGCAATGTTCGTCGCGGCGTGGGCCAAGACATAGCCAGCTAGGCAGATGGATAGGAAGCCAAGGACTAAGTAGAAAACATGGTATCCTAAACTGCGCCGGCGATGTGTGCGCCCCTGCGACCGAGGTGCTGGCGCTGAGTTACCCCCTTGGTGTAACAACGCATCAGTCTCCCGGTTCCGTGATTCTTCTTGATCGATGGATGTCCTCGCTGAATCTGTGTTGCTGTCGTCATCACTGCTGTCGTCATCCGAGTCTTCTGGAGCAACAAGGCTACCCTTACTGATGGCCCAGCTTATCGAAACAAAATAGGCAGCGAAAACGGCGATTAGAATGGCACCACAGGCCAGCCAGATCGTCATGTAGTGAAAATATGTGACGGGCGTAACAAAGCTGGTTATGACTAGTAAGAGGAGAGAGTATATTCGAGAGCTCCTATCGAACTGAGCTGGCCTCCCTCTCTCACCGAATAGGAGGCCAAGCGAAAAGGCACCTAGTATGTTCGAGATGGCGGACCCGACAATATTGCCCACTGCCAATGAGGAGCGCCCCTGGGCAAGAGAGGAGATGACGACTACGAGCTACAGCCGAGGTTGTGATCAGTAGAGAAGGAGAAGCAATGTTGGGCCCAGTGAAACTCACCTCTTCCCATTCCGCGCCGGCCGTAAGAAGCGCAATTATCGTGCCGGGGATTCTGGTGCGTCGTGCGACAGTGGCGGTATGATCCACTAACCTTTTTCTATTCCTTTCTGTTACGCTATCCACTGCTAAGTACGTAATGTAGAACGTGTGATATGGTCTTGGGTTATAGGGTATGCGCCAAAGTTACATGTACCGATTGGCACCACGAGTGTCTCCAGAATAGCACTACTACAAATAAGATTCTTTACACACGGAAGATTCGAATTTGCAAACCGATCCAGTCGACAGAAGAAACGGAAGATGGCTATAGCCAGCTTCGTTCCTCAAGGCTCCCTCGCGCAAACTGCGACCGGTTTGCCTCTCCCGTATTTGTGTTAACTCGTCAAGGTTGACAATTGTCGATTGGAGAAGACTCTTTCCCTCAACAATTATTATTCGCCAACTACATCAGCGTGCATATCAGGTGAAGCCTAGTAGGCGGGAAAAGAGTAGAAAACCACTTGCAACTTTTGAGCAGTTACATAAGATCGAGAGAAAAGTTAAAAGTCCGATGGCTTCATGCAATAATGTGTATTTGAGCGTGAAGGGAAGCTTTCTGAAGAATAAATACGTATTATAATTCATACCAATATGAGAAAATCTAGAACGACAAAGCTACGCCCATCTATCGCAAATATACATATGCATTTTGGCCGATATTACCAGAGCTTTCTTCAACAGGTTTGCTCGGATATTCGGTGCCGTCAATGCTCCGTAGCGCCTATATGAGCGTAGTTTTCAGCTTTTTGACCATTATTTTGCATATGCAATGTTACGCCGTCGATCATACCCAAAGAGAAAACACCCGAAAATGCCCCCGTTGTCTGACGGTTATGAATCATGATTGGCCTTTTTAGCCTACCCCTATCCACATACTTATAGAAAAAGACCGAAAATTCCCCATTCATAGCAACCCCGGAACTACCAAAGACTCCTCCGTAAAATTCTGAGGCCATCAATGATTGAAGAAACTGAGAAATCACCGCTGCTCGGCGATTTTCTATCTTTATGCCTCCATGGATAATCTAGCCCAGCCTGGCCCTAGTTCCACAGCCGAGAAACCGCGGATAACAAGAGCATGTGATCTTTGCCGCCGCAGAAAGGTCAAGGTATGGAGAATCATTACTGGCTGACCACGTTTCGTTATTGACTCACGCCCGAATTAGTGCCGTTGGGCGGCCCATGATGATTCCACCTGCGTTAGCTGCTCGTCGATGGGAGCTCGTTGTACATGGGATATTAAGCCGCAAAAAAGAGGAAGGCCTAATCGGTAGTAGCCCTTTCTGGAAGCTTCAGTACACGGTTGGAGATTAACCAGTCTCGATTAGCCATACTCCTGCTAGTCCAGTTACCGATAGCCGTGACGCAAATGGCTTGCCGCAGTCTCCCCACGAGACGACTGTAGAACGAGTCCTGCGTGACCGTGGTCCATCGTCCGAAGATTCACAAGTGGTTGACGCCCAAAGCGAGTTTCTCCTCTCGCTTCTAGGAACTCCCTCGTCCATACAGCAAGCTCTTGATGACTGGTTCGAGTTCTTTTACCCTATTCAACCGCTATTGCACAGAAGGTACTTTATATCACGATTCCAAGGAGGAGAGATGCAAGCAAACTCGGAATTCCTGGCTTTGGTGATTTCAATGTGCGCTGCCACTGTTGCCACCCTGCCTCGGAAAGCTGCTGCCGGATATAGCACAATCACAGTCTCGAAGAGCCTCCATCTAGTCCGGCACTACAAATTATTACAGCCTACCATGGGATGTAGTGTGGATTGGTGCGTGGCGTGTTATTTGCTGGCTTGGGCCCAGATGGGTGAACATGGTTTCACCGGCTTTGACGTCTTTAATAACCTCAAAAGTGCCATGTCGGGAGTTCAGTGGCTTCTGTCTTTTCAGCCCAAAAGGAAGAGTGTTCATGACGAAGAAATACTGAAGCGCCTTTATTGGCAGCTTACAGTATTGGACATGTTGGTGACCCATTTACCTGTTATCGCCTTCATCCTTTTTTGCTAATCATCATACCTTGTGCAACTTTGCAGAGGATTAGATACAAAAGGGTGGCCGGGCTGCACTTTTTACCCTCTAAGTGGTGATCAATCACGACTACGACCCCGATGCTTATCTGATGAGGAATTGCCTCCCGCAGAAGACCTGATCCCAGGCATATGCACAAGCCATGATGATACTATAGATTACGTGACTGGTTTCAACGCGCACGCAGACCTCATCCTAACGTGGTGGCACGCAAAAGCAGATAGCGAGCATAAGAGCCCACGCGAAGTCATTGATCGCGGCCTTGAGCGTCTACAAGGCATATTGGATGGCCTCCCTCCCGAGCTGAGGTGGAGGGGTGGCTTATCGCGAGACCCGAGAGCAACACGCGGACATGAGATGCAAATGCTCAACATCATGATTAGTTTTCTGTACATCAAGTCCAACCTCCTGGAGATTTACGGACCAGTAGCAGAGCTGCCACTTACGCATTATACAATCATTAGGCAAGTACAACCTTCTATCCAAAGCATGCCCAGAGTTCACACTAACTAGTCTTCTCTCTCAGTGATGTTCTCGAGATTCTCCAAAATATCCCCCGCGCCATCTTGGAGTCGGTAGGGTTCTCGGTAGTCAAGAGAGTCAGAGATATGGGTGCGCCCTACCTCGAGGAGTTAAAGCTAATGTCCGACGCGGATGCTTTGGCGTCAGAACCAACAAGACAGCGACTATGGCAACTTCTTAGCGAGCTTGAGTTATTAGATTATCAAGGACGTCCAGAAATTGGCACTCATTGCTAGAAGCTCAATCCAAGTCGTTGATAGAGCAAAATATAAATAAGAGTGTCCCCATCTCAGATGACGAAGCCACATTGCACCCAAATTTTTGCGGGGAAAGGCCAAACCTCCCATCATATTTATACATTTATGCAGACTAGGATTCATAGTATTAGGCAATCGAAACGGAAGTGCAAGTCAGCCAATTAAGGCATCCGAATTACAATTCAGTGCGATGCCGACTCGTCGGAGCACCGGAAGCTACTGGCCCCCCGAGAGAGATGTGCTCCGTCTGGGGTATTTTCGGGGATTATCGATGCACAAGAGTGACATGCTTGCGGTACGGCTCGGCCCTAACTTGATGCAAGTCTTCAGCGTGCCGGTCGTAACCCAAATGAGCCATTTGTGTCATGTTTCAGGAGACCAGGGTAATGATAGCAATGCAAGAGTGGCATTGCAGATCAATGCACTGCATGTTGATGAAGTTGACTTTCGTCTTGTGGGTTCTTCACTTCTAGTTTTATGTGGCGAGCGCCTACGCGTAAGGTAACAATCAAATTGTTACAGCCAGCCCGGAAAGATCGGGCTCATCATCTATGCCGAAACCCCTTGGAAAGGGGGCTATAATATCTATATAAGTTCTTCTGGTCGTTGCTTCAACGTCTAGGACTTAAGGCAGTAACTCAAAAAAGCACAATAGTTGACCATAAGCTGGCATCTTTACACCTTGGTTCACGGTCAAAGCAAAAATGACTCTTTCAAATTCCTCGACACATCATCTGCCGACAAGCAGTGCCCTTATGTCGTATTTTGACCTCCCGACTTTGTCATTCTTCTTGGCAACCACTGTCTTCGTTGTCCTGTTGAGCCGTGCTCGCCTGTCCCGAGATGCTATTCCGATCCTCAATCCGAAGAATGGGCTTGAGCTTACAGCTCACAGAGTGAAGAAGCTGTTCGTCGCCAATGGCAATGCAATGGTGGATTCGTGGTTCAATGCGAATCCTCACAAGCCCGCGCGCCTCAATGCTGATTTTGGCGAAGTCACAATTCTTCCACCCAATCTAGCTAATGAGATCCGGAACGATGAAAGGTTGAACTTCTCAAAATGGACGCTCAAGGTAAGTCGCGGCACTTTCTCTTCAAAATATGACTGACTAAGGTGCAGGCGTTCCATGGCAATACGCCCGGCTTCGACGGCTTCCGCGAGGGTGGTCACGATTCGCGCATACTGCAAAACGTCATCATTAAAGACATTACCAAGTCTCTCAGTAGGTCTCGGCCATTAATATCTAGGCTAAATGCTAATTGATAATAGACCAAATTACAGCACCGCTTGCCGAGGAGACTGCCCTGGCTGTCTCAGACGTGCTCCCATCTGATAAAGGTAAAATGTTCCACTCCTCGAGTTAAAGGCAGATGCTCACTATGTTTCTTTAAAGAATGGCATACCATTGCCATTAGGAGCACAATCGCACATGTTGTCGCGCGAGTCTCATCCCGCGTGTTCTTGGGTACGGAAATTTGTCGCAACAAAAGATGGCTCGAAATCACCCTGCGCTACACAGTCGATGCTTTCATGGCTGCCGAGAAACTCCGGCTGTGGCCGGCACCTCTTCGTCCTCTGGTGCACTGGTTCATGCCAAGTTGTCAGAAACTTCGCGGCGAGGTTGCTGAGGCGAAAGAGATCATAACCCCCGTCCTCGAGGATCGTCGTCTGAAGAAGAAGCAAGCGCAGCAGGATGGAGTCAAATATGAGGCACCAGATGATGCTATTGAATGGGTAGAGAGAGCAGCAAACGGGGAATCATATGATCCAGTGTCGACCCAGCTGATCCTCTCTGTTGCTGCAATCCACACCACCTCAGATCTGGTGACTCAAGTGATGATCAGGCTGGCCCAGAATCCCGAAATCTTGGAGCCGCTAAGGAACGAGATTCAGACGATCTTGAAGCAAGATGGCTGGCGCAAGACGTCACTGTACAATATGAAGCTTCTGGACAGTGTGATCAAGGAAAGTCAGCGCCTAAAGCCGATTGGAAACGGTATGTCCAAGTCTCCCTTCAAGCTTTCCCCAAACTCACAAGTTGATAGTTGTTATGCGCCGCGTGGCATCGGAAGATGTCATGCTCAGTGACGGTACCCGTGTCTCGAAAGGCAGCAGTATCGCTGTCACATCTCGTAGACTGTGGGACAAGAATATCTACGCAGAGCCCGACAAATGGGATGGCTACCGGTTCTACAAAATGCGATCTGATCCCGACAAGCAAGCAAGCGCTCAGCTGGTCGCTACGTCCGACAACTTCCTCGCGTGGGGGCATGGGAAACACGCTTGTCCAGGTCGTTTCTTTGCTTCAAATGAGGTCAAGATTATTCTGATCCATCTCCTTATGAATTATGACTGGGAGTTGCCCGAGGGAGCTTCAACAGCTATTCACAATGTGGGCCTTGCAATGACTATGGATCCAGCACTAGAGTTAAGGATCAAGGAGCGAGAGGTTCTGATAGAGATTTAAGCGTCCCTCTCAAGATCTGGCATCCAAACTATAGATCGCGTCTCAGATGCGGAAGGCGCTCTATCGCATATTACCCACCGTGACGCTGAGACAAACAGGAAATGTGTGTCTAGTTCAGGATTATCAGTTGGTTTTCAAATCAACTGCAAAGTTATTGAGCCAAATAGCCAAAGACAGACAGAGGTTTAACTAGGATGGTGTCTACTCCATTCCCCTCATATGATTTAGTTATCATGATGTGATATTACTCCTTTTTCCGACAAGGCAGATTTTTTAATTTTGAAACATTATGCGGAATATTCCTATTTAGTTGAATATTATATTAAATTTCTTTAGTAGTAAGCTTACTTACTGTTGTTAGCTTTATAATCATGGTGACTATGGAGGAGTCAGTACTCGGGTTGCATATTAGGTACCTAGAGTCTGGTGTCGGTTATTCTGCTTACATGCATATTAAGGCGTCTGCCTCCCCGATAGCCTCATATCAATGTGGCTGCCTAAAAGCGGTCTTCGGTACCTGAGCATAAGATTGAAGCGTTGGATCCATTGTATATGTTATCTTCCACCACAACAACCCAACGATATCACTCAGTTTTTTGTTAAGATGACCACCATTCTCAGTCTACCCGATGAGCTTTTGGCCCCTATTCTGCACGCCTCTGTTCCCCATGATTGTGGCTCTCGTGCAGCGTCGCTGGCCCTTGTTTGCCGACGCTTCCATCGTCTTATTACACCGCTTCTTTATCGCGACATCCATATACTATGCAATGGTGCATCCTGGGCACATCGGGATATTCGTAGTACCAAGCTGCTTCATCGCACGTTTTGCTCAAACCAGTCATTGCGGCAACATTGCCAGAGTCTTGTCATTAAGTTTGGGTCGAATTGGTTGGGCTCAATGGAACGTCATGATAGGGAAGACACCACCCCGAATCTGGGCTATATTGCTGTGGAATTTCTCAAGTGGCTCTCTAATACTACAGAGCTTCGCATCAGTTTTGCGTCATTTTCTAATGACACACGGCACGAGCTTTCCAGGGCGCCAACACTACCGGATCTGTCCGTTTTATATAATCAGGTACCAAAGTCCCTAACACATCTCAGGCTTCTCCAGATATCTGGAAAGCAAAATGCGCCTTTGGACTTGCCTACTCTATTTAGAGGTCTCGAGTGTTTGGATAGTAGCGCATATCTACGAACTCTGGACCTCACTGGCGTATCCCAGATTGGAACTGAACAAGATTGGAAACTAATGAAGGTGAGAATGAACCGTGTCCCCTTTCTATCAGTTGATAGAACTACGATCGTCGTTTCTGAGCGACCGCTAATATTCTTTTGGTCCAGGCTAAGGCGGGCACTGCTCCATTCACAGAGCTCAAGTTGCGCCATTTCACCCAAAGCGCAACTGCTCTTGAAGCGCTCGTGATGTGGCCGGCCAGGTTGGAAGCGTTTCATTTCTCGCTGCCAATGTCCGACTATTACAGTGGTAACTACGCATTAACGAGATACAACCTGAGTATAATGAAGGCGATACTGTCACATCAAAAAGCCTCGTTAAGCCATATTAACATTCACGAGCTACTATCCCAGTCCGGTGTGCAGGACTGTGATCTTTCTGGATTTCATCAATTGCACACCCTTTGTATGTCACGCGATTTAACAGGCATTGATACCATTCCCGTGGCCAATCTTGTTGCACCGAACCTGCTGATATTTCGCTGGGATATGAGACTCGAAGATCAGCAGTGTTCCAGAGGTCTGGAGGGATTTGCTAAACTTGAAGAAGACTGGGTTAGAGCATTTGCTAAATCTTCTATGGAGCGCAAGTCTTCTCTCCAGCAGATCCAGATCAGCTTCTTCCCAGAAGGCTGGTTTTATGGAGACATTGATAAGGACTATCAGTATCCATGGGATCGAATGGATAGGCTTGCCGAGGAATTTAGGACTCACGGTATTAATGTGGTATACAACACCCCTAATATTACAAAGGAGGAATTCTTGAAGTTGAAGGAAGAAGTTTTGAACTTTAGAGCTTCCCTAGTAAGTTTTACGGAGTAACAGGGCTGTGCTCTTATAGGGCCTTTAGAGAGCACGAAATTGGGAAGCTGGCTTTAGATAGCAGGTATAATATGACTAGTTCGTGGCAAAAATGCGAGGATTAAAGTCGGAAGATTAGGGTTTTCAAACTGTGGGAAAGAACTGCTGGCATGAAGTGTATCTGCCATTTTTTTTAGATACAAGGTAGCGTTGAACGGGAGACAAAAAGACCCCGCATAGCTATATCTGTTCTGTTGGGATCCGAAGGTTTCATTCCGCGGTCATGCTAGGAAAGCATACATAGTGAACTTGAACTGGAGGAGGTGACACCAAGCTTTCGGCAGCTCGTAGAGTAGCCAAGGCTTCTAGACAAATATCCTTTGCTGATTAATAGTCGACTCACTTCTCGTCTCTTAATTTAGAAACAAATAAATCCATGATCCTAGCAACGTAAAAAAAACCTACTTTCACATGATTGGATACTATAATAGAAGGAAGTACGCACTGATTCCAAACGGAAGGCGGTTGAAGCCACTCATTTCATAATTAGCCAAGGATGAATATCATTTGACGACATACGGCAAGAGTTTTTTTTCGGTCTTTCCCTTGGAATGACACTTATGATATCCAGGGTAGATGCTCCGGCATCGCCGAAGACTCGGGTTTAAGAGGACTCTGCTTAGGCGGCCTAAAGTAGCCTAGAAGCAAAAACACGCAATGGTAAGAAAATTAGAACATAATCGAGATTTGTCAAGTTTAGTGGAAGCTTCCTTGAATACTGGACTTACTTAGGAGTCTGGGTATGGTTAATTTGAGTAATACTTGGTTATCTTGGTAATCGACTGGGTCACAATGCTTTGGCTTCATGCTCACTTCCATTAAATTGCTCGTGCATGCCGTTTTAGGCAATAATCTTCAAAGAGTTTAGCTGCAAAATCTACCAAGCAATTTCCTCTACCAGCTCAGGGTGTACCCTGCTCACTAGTTTACACATTCATAATCAGCAGATTGATGGTTTGGGTAATTCCCGTTAGAACTACACTTGATCCTTCAGCTTAATAATTGGGACGCATTGAAAATGCGTATATGTGACATGACAAATGTTATAGGACCACAGCAAGCTATGATCATGTCTAAGATAGTCGTACATCTATAAGACTTAATGATAGAACAATGTCTCAACCCATTTTGTATTCAAGTCAACAAGATTGTTCAGGATCTACTTCAGCCCGATCTATCAGTTTCAACAAGATGCGGTTCACCTCCTTCACCTACATAATCAGTTTGGCCGCCTTGGCTAGAGTTCAAGCCAAACCTTTCCCCCAGACTGACAATCTGAATCTCCCAACGCACACAGTCGCAAGTTTCAACCAAACAGGATCATGGTTCGAGAACCTTGCCGTACGTCCCAACGGAGATCTCCTGGTGACGATGATGCTGCCAAATCCCACGCTTTTTCATGTCAAGTCCCCGGGTTCTGCGGATGCACAACTGGTTCCGCTCTACAAGTTTCCCAACGCTACGGGCCTTGTGGGCATTACAGAGACCGGCAACGACAGATTTGCCGTGAACATGCATAACTTCTCAGCATTTGTGACTCCAGTTGCCGACACTGGAGCTGTGTGGGAGATCAATTTTTCAAACACCCACAGGGATGACTTCACTGCCCGAGAAGTGACTGTCATCAAGGGGGCTGGTCTGCTGAACGGAATGACTTCTTTGACCGGGAAGAACAGCAAGTCACCCAAGTGCAAGGCGGAGACGAGTCTCATCGTGGCGGATTCCTACGCGGGTGTTTTACGCCGCGTGAGTCTCTCAACTGGATCTGATGAGATACTTCTTGACGCTCCCGAGCTGAAACCAACAACGGACAGTCCTTTTGGGGTAAACGGTGTCCACGTCTGGGGCACCCACCTCTACTGGACAAACACGGCCCTTCGGTCGCTCTACCGCATCGCAATTGACTCCTCGGGCTACCCTTTGAAGAGTGCTGCTGTAGAAGTGCTCCTCTCACTGCCTGATATCTCCATTATTGACGACTTTACCTTCGATAAGAAGGGAAACATCTGGGCAGCCGCGTCAAGCAATAACACGATGTTGGTGATCTATAAGAACGGGGGATCCAAGGAATATAGCACCTATACGTCGGCTGCGGGAGAGGTTACCTCTCTCGCTCTTGGGGGAGTTACAGCGACAGCCTTTGGGATGGGGCGTGATTCAAACACGCTATTCGCAACAACGTCTGGTGCTTCTGCTGTTCCTGTCAATGGCACAGTGACCGAGCCTGCAAAGGTTGTGGCTGTTGATCTATCTAGTGTACTGTAAGCCTGAGGAAGCAAAAAGGGGCATCTATTCTGTAACAATAAAGTCAGTAGTGGCGAGTTATCAAATTCAAATCATCATGTTACGGTTTCGGTATGACATATTTCAGTGATGCGGGCAGTTTTCATGTTTCTGGCTGTACAGTGTTCATGCCGTTTCAGATAATGCATATCATTGAGACCAAGAATCAATTTTCTTCCGCATCTCATAGCTCATATACTTGAAGTCGTCGGTGAACTAGACATAACTTAACCAGGTTACTGTAATTTAAACTAAATATGACGAAGTTCGGGCTCTTTATTGGGTCACCTCATATGCCATATAGGATGTCCTTTATAATAGATTGGTGCAGCATTACTGCCATCATCTTGATATCAAAATGCGGAAGGGCTAAACTAACAACTAAAGTACATCATGCAATAGCGCAGCCATTTGACGCGATTATATAATGCTCATAATAATCATCAGTGGACCTGTCACTCAAGTTTCCGTTGATTACGCCCCCTGCAGCCAACGAATAATGGCAATCGTCCATCATCCATGACCCAAGTAATGTCTGTTGGTTGAGGTAAACATACCAAAATGAGCTAGAACTGTGGATCTTTCTAATTTTAGGGTACTTAGGTACCTACTTACGTATCTCACATGCACCGCTCTTTCCTAAAAGCAGTCGTCTGACCAACAGGACGAAAACTCATTCTTCCCTTCCCTCCACCATCATGATGCCTTGAAGCTTTCACATCTGGAACAAAAAACGGCAATATGACAGATAATAACCCTTTCGCCGCTGCTGAGAGAAGGCAGGCTACGGTCCAGAGTGAAAAGGCATTCATCTCAGAAGCCATTTCCAAGCTGCATGCCATTGCGCTTCGGGTGCCCCGCTTGGCAGGCAACAAAGGCGAATGTGATGAAAAAAGGGAGCTCAAGGCTTTGCTAAGGCAGCTCTACACCGTCATATGCAGACTTTCAGATTACCGGCGGGGCAAACCCTACGCCCCATTCCCGGAGGAAGACGACAGTGAGGATGAAAAAGCTGAGGAGAACAACAACGGAGAGGAGGATAAAATTGACGAAGAAGAGGTTAATGGGAATGATGACACAGATGATGACAGTGACTACGACGACGATGATGAAGAAGAAGACTATGGCGATGACGGCGGCTTCAGTTCTGGCTTCAAGAACATCCCGGGCGGCTTTGAGCTGGACCAGATACTGCTCGGGGGCTGGCACGCCGCCCTGGAGCCAGTCGACGCACTGGCAAAGCTTGATCCCGATGGCCCTTTCCTCGCTGCCAGGATGATCCTCTTCACCCAGCATGCCATTTCTAAAAATAAGGCTCTTCCAAAGCGCCTTGCAGATGGCCAAGAACGGTTCCAGGTCCAGGCTGACCTAGGCCAGGATCTTGATGAGACACTTCTCGTTCAGTTACGCAGAGCATGGGAGCAGAGCGGACAAACGGATTATCTCTCCTGGGCTTCGACCTTCTTCGAAGTTGATAACTCCGATAGCGTCTCCAACGATTACAATCGTGTTATCATGTCAGCGTGCTCTTCATCAGAGTTCTGGGCAGTTCAAAACCAGGCAGAAAAGTACATAATTAAAAACAGGAAGCGGCGGCGGGAGTCGATGTGGGATGGTCCATTCAGAGGCCCATCCACCAGGCAGGGTCCAATCGCCGTACCGCTCTTTAACACCCTGATTGAAGAGCATGGCTATGGATCATTTAGCGGGATGGGATACAGGGGCCCTTGCTTGCGACGTTCTCATTATTTTGTTCAAGACATACAACAGAAACTCAATTCGGCCATGCCAGAGGAGGTACTTCGCTTAGTATCCTCACTTCTCCATCAACACATCCCTGTTGAACTGCAGACAGCCGTTCTCAAGCATATCAACCCATTGGGAAGCGCGGATATCCATCCTTATCTTTCCAGGCTGGATATTGGAGCTGCCTACATTCCGATCCCAAAGCGGGAAGTTGACGATAAAGAGTGCGAAAAGTGCCAGAATGCCGTTCTCGGTCATGACATCTCGCCCCAAGCCACATGCCTCAACCGAAACATATATATTTGGAATGTGGCCTTGCGGGCCTTCCACACATTTCACAGGGGACAAGATGGCCGCGTTTCCATGTGCAAGCACAAGGGCATCTGCCAAGGCCACCACTCAAACGAAGAATGGCGGGTCACAACGAAAGAGGATGTTCGGAAGTATGCCTTCGATATCTTTGAGAGCCGGTGCCATATTTCATCACTTCCAGCCTCAGCCCAGGACTGGTTCAAGGCGATGACGACGATCAACCCGCATCCCGGCCACCAGTCAAGAGACTCCAAACCAGAACACTCCATTAGGATGAGATTTCCCCGCCTAGGATTAGGGAGGGTAGAGGCTGATATTAGATATCGCAGAGAGGGTGGACTCTGCGGCTTGGTATTCTCAATGATCCACCCAGAAGTGCATAGACAACATCCAGAGAGGGCAAATCTGGCCGTCTTTGACACCAACAAGCCTGGACAATGGGTGTATGGGCGCTCTATGCATGAGGAGAAAGAGGTGGCTAAGGCTCTATTCAAAGATGTCAGATCACAAGAGGAATGGGAGGCAGAGGTGCAAAGCAGCGATGATTCGCTTTCGGAATCAGATTAAGGGGTTTCTCTTACAGAGACATCCGGGTTAGCATTAATCACTCAATCAATCATATCCGAGGATGTTTCTGCTTCTGAGATCAAGTAGTGGTTATATCCACGAAGTTCGCTCGCTATCTCTGTCTAATGTGGCTCCTGACAGCAAAATAGACTGTGTAAGACCGTGACGTTGTAGTCTTATGATATCCTTGTTGTTGATTTTCAGGTGATTATCTCAGCCTCCAAATTTAATGTGCTCAAAAACTATAAGGAGGACTGCATAGACACCATGAACCCTCTAGCACGTATGGAAACACCTTACAGCGCGCTCTTAGCGTGTGTCGCCCCGGCTGCGATACTGGGTCTGAGACGTCAGGAATATCAATCAGATTCCAGTGAAAAGGAGCAATATTACATTCATGAGGGGTTTGATTCCTTTAGACTAAAGAAGCGCTTCCTGCAGCGCCTTGGACTGTTCTGCTGGATCTTTGAATTCGTTGTGACTTCGAACTCAAAATTCGGTGATGCTTTCAAATCAATTCTCCGAATGCTCGCTTCGTATTAGGCTTGATTCGCTTGTCCAGAGTATACTTCATTACCTGGATAGCGACACTATGATGGTATCAAGAGCGGGCTTAAATAATCCCCGGGGCTCACGGACATAAGACAGCCTATTGCCGCACCACAATTGAATATTAGTTTTGCCCACCCAAGTTTCTCCTCCTAAAAATCCATTCTTCTGGTTGAATATTATTTGAAATAAATTGTTTTGGTGTCAGTTCTTGGAAACAAAATCCCTTAAGCTACCGCGATCTCAACCATGTCTTTGTCTTGGGGTGAAAAGAAACTCACCTGGCTCATCACGGGAGCATCATCAGGCTTTGGTCTGGCTCTAGCACGGCTGGCTCTGGAGGGGGGTCACCGCGTTATTGCCACATCCCGAAATCCATCATCATATCCTGATATCGAAAAGGAAATATCTTCAAAAGGTGGTGAACTAGTGGCGCTGGATATCAATGCTCCTGATTCGGCCGATGCCATCTACAAGCTCCAGGAACAAGGAGTTGAGGTTGATATTCTGGTAAACTGTGCCGGATGTGCCATCCTGGGCCCTGCTGAAGCCTTCAACGAAGATGAAGTCAGGGCTCTAGCTGAGACAGCATACTTTGGCCCCTATCGGCTCATCCGAGCGGTAGTCCCCGGGATGCGGACAAGAAGAAGAGGTATGATTGTCAATGTCAGCACCGGGTCAGCCGTCGATGGGCGAGAGTCGATGGCCGTATATGGTGCCAGTAAAGCCGCAATGGACAGTAAGTTTCACCATATTCTGCACCCAGCAATCAATACAGAAACAACTAACACTAGTCAAGCGTTGATACATGTCATGGGGAAAGAGCTTGCTCTCTTCAATGTTCGCACCTTAACCATTCACCTAGGAGCCTTCGATACTCCTTTCGCAAGCAACAGCGTCAGAACCACATCCAACCCTCTCCCGTCAGATTACGATGGTTCCATAGTTGCTAAAGTCGTTGGATCGGTCAAGCAGAAATTTACCCCGGATGGTGACCATAAAAAGGCAACTCAAGTGATGTATGAGATGATCATGGGAGAGGGGTATGGCAAAGGGAAAGAATCTGAACGTTCCATGCTTCTTGGTAGAGACATGTGGGCTTGTCAGCAGGCCGCTGCCGATAAGATTATGCACAAGATGAACACATTTGAGGCCATCTGTAATAATGTTTACCTTGATAAGTAGTTAGATTCATAACGGTTCCATGGCTCGTTGACTACTGATCTATAACTTGGCTATAATGCGCAGATTAGAGGTCTTCGGCATCTTATTCCTCTGAGCTTTTACCTTAATATTTAAGTATCTGTGAGATATTTCTGCAGGTTTTGATTTTATATTTTGAGAGTGGTTAGGCCTGTTTAAAATCTTTCGTCATTTTATCCGCAGTGAGAGCGTCACTTAAGACATAGCAAGTATTAATATCACGGCATACAGATGCCATTCGGCGGCGGCCTGTAGTAGGCGTACCAAGTCTCGTCGTCGCCCAGCTCGACATAATAATGAGGCGAAACCACGCCCAGCTGAATCTTCATCCAATCCTCATTATCCACAGGCTCCCCATCCGCGTCCATCGCTTTCTCTTCCGGAAGCTGATCGACCCATGCCCTGACAAGGTTCACATGAGCGCCGCTGAGCAGAGCGGCATAGGTTCAGCCTGGACGAAGAAGTCGTAACGCGAGCCACGGCTGGTCCCAGGCTCGTACGTATCGAGGTCGCACGGGGCGTCGACGCGCGCACAGGCCCGGAACCTACGCTTCAGCTCATCCAACGACGCACCCTCGAGCTCCAGGTCCGCTACAAAAACCCAGTCCACCCGGTCCGCGATCTCAGGCGCGTCAGACTCGGCGACGCACTCACGCAGGCTCTCGAGCACCAGGCGCTGCAGCGTCGCCCAGGCCGCGTCCAGCTCGGGCTGGTACGCTGTCCGGTACACGACCCAGCCCCATTTGTCGATGTTGCCGGCGGCGATCTGCCGCTGGATGCTGCGCTCGGGCGATGACTTGTGCCGCTCCAGCGAAGGCGAGGTCATGCTCAGTGCCTTGGGCGGCGCTGTCGAGATGGGCCGGGATGGTGGTAGCGCACGACTGAGCGGGGGTGGTGCTGCGGCAGGGAGTGTAAGTCTGCCGCGGTACGCGAGGCGGGCGATGGTGTAGAGTCGAGAGCGGAGGATACATGGCGCACGGCTTAGGCTGCCGCTCATGATGGGTGGTAGAATGGCCATGTCGGCTTTCTTGCGAGTGAATATAGCAGAGACAAGGGCTCAGAATGGAAAGGAAGAAAGGGAAGCGGACCTTGGATGACTACCTAAATTATGTCAACTTTCACACCCATGCGCGAGCTCTTATCAAAACGTCTATATCAATTCTTCAATGTTTCAATCCCTCTCGACATTAATCTCTCTCTTTCAGTTAAGAGATATTCCCAAAAAATCTGACCAAAGGCGCACAGTATGTACGAAAGGTTACTGTAAGTAACAATCTCTGATTTTCTTTTCATCAGTGACACACTCACCGTGTTGTCGCATGATCTCAATTGAAAGTAGAGTGTAAATTAAACAATGGAGAAAGAGGAGTGTTCATCCCAAGATTTGATGTCAGCCAACATCACTACCAGGCCCATCCATGCATGCCATGCGTATCAATCAGGAACTTGATTGCTCTATCATAAGCTCTGTCCTTGACTTCCTTCTTCACTGCCGCATCCGGTACTAAAGTCATGTTAGAAGCACCCTTGGGTAAGCAATAAGCGCCAGTCCAGTTTCTTACCTTCCAAGTAGCCATGAAAACCCTCCGGCTCGACATACACTTCCACCCTTCCAGGTTGCTCAGTGTTCAACCTTTCAGCCAACCCCTGTTGTTCCGCTACTAGGATATCAATTGCGGGGATCACCATAAGCATTCGGGGCGGGAGTGTTTCTCCTCTGGCAATGACGGGGCTCATTCGAGGGTCTTCCATGTGTGAAGCCCGTACGGGGCCCGGATAAGAATCAAAAAGCGGCAGCAAAAACCCCAAAGGGTCGGTTTTGGGAAAGTTCGCTGGTTTGGGCTTTTCCCAAGGGGGGATACGAAGATCAATCGCGGCATAAAAAGTAACGCTCGCTTTGAAGGCAGTTGGCGAAGGAGCCTGCAGTTCCGGTTGTTGTGTGGCTGCCAGGGCGAGGTTTCCACCCGCTGAGAACCCACCGACGGTCATGAGGGTACTGTCTGCTCCCCATCGAGACTCGGCGTTCTTTATGATCCATGCAATCGCAGCATCAATATCATCAATGCCAGCAGGGAAAGGATGCTCTGGTGCGTATCTGTATGTAAGGCTCACAACCACGGCGCCCGTCTCGATAGCAACCCTCTCGTCGAACCGGGCATTGCTCTCCGGGAGGCCACCAATGAATGCTCCGCCATGTATCTCAATGTGGAGAGGCCGAAGCTTACGACCCTTTCCAGTGCCAGGTGTCTTGAAGACCAAGGCACGGACGGACCTCTTTGGAGATATAGGCAGGTGCTCCACCCAGAAAGGTCGAGAGAAAATATATGGGAATGAGCCAATAGAGTAGGTGAGCAGTGAGATGGGCTGAAGTAGCGCAAGCCTCCAGCGATACTTCCAGGGTAGTGATGAGTTAAAGAGAGCAACACATAAAGGACGAAACCAGCTGTATAAAGCCCTCATATTGGTTGACTCTATCCAGAATCTGTGTTTACACCAGAAAATAAGAAGAAAAAGAAGTGGTTTGGGTTAGTTGGATGAAGGAGCAGAGATTGGATGAGCTTTTATCCTTAACTGCGTTCATTTAGATTAACAGCTCAAGCCAATGCGCACACCACTGACCAATCGGGTGATAAAGCTTGGTGAGTCTAAACCTGATTCATTACGCGAACGCGACCGATACGACCAGCTGGTCAAGACATGAACCAATGAAACGGTTAGACGGAGATAAACCACCAAGTCACATGATACCGGCAATTAAAGCAATATAGATTCATCATCAAAGTGGCTGTAGCGACCTGGAATAGATGGTTATGTGTGTTATATCGACATTCAAAATCAGCATTTGTAATACTTGGTCCCAAGTAGAAAAGAGCCATAGTCTCAAAACATAACAGCTCCATTAGTCATGCCGCTTTGTCCACGGACTCAAGGCTTCGAAGAACTTTTCATGAACCGTACGGTCACCAGTGCTCTTCATAAAGTCTTCGAAGGTTTCGTCACCTTGGACCTTGAAAAAGAGCAAAACCCCGGCCCAGACAAAGTCAGTGTAGCTGACTTGATCTCCCTTGAAAAAAGGACCTTCTTTCTCTTGCAACATCTCAGTGATCTTCTGCAGATAAGGGGCGGCTTTTCCAAATGCCTCGTCCCGTGGTATCGACTTTGCGTATTCTTCAAGCGTCATCCCCAGCATCTCCTCGCGAGTCCTTTTGAAGAACTCGACACTGCGTTCACTGAGGAGGCGTGCTGGCACCTGAGTAACATAGACCGTTGTCAAACTTCCCATTCCTCCTTTTAGCTGCTCTATCAACCTCGCGTAAAGATCTGGATCGAGATGGATGCTTGGTTCAGGATGCTTTTCCTCAAGGAGAGCCGAGATGTGTTTGGAGTCCATGACGTAGGTGCCGTCAGGGAGCCGGATAGTTGGAGCTGTATATATACCCCCTGCCATCTCATTTGGTGATAAACTGATAGGTTGAGAATACGTATTAGACAGTTTCGACTGATTTCAAACGCTCAGCTTCACTCACTGTGGCTCAAATGTTGGCTTAAGGTCGGGATACTCGATCTGCACAATATCAGCCGTCAATCTCACCACGGTGTCTCTCGTAGGAGCCCACCCATTCTGTCTTGTAGTCTAGGCCTTTATAATTGAGTATTAACCGCACTAAATAGGTCATTAGAATATCTCTAGAGCCATATATTTTTTTAGACATGCTATACCTCTCCAAGTATTGAACGACCAGCATGTCTTCGGCTCCTTAGTCGGAATATCGAAGAAAGTAATGGTGTTGTCAGTCGACATGTTTAGTTGCCTATCGTTGATGTGTATCTGTGAGCCTTTCTTCTTGCGCCAATTCTTACGCGTTAGGAGTCGGACGCTGATAAAGGAAGAGGGGAAGTGTCCCGATAATTAATCTTAAATGGGCTTATGTCATATGATCAGCTTGTTGCGTACGCTTTATTGGGAGCTCCTGAAAGTTCTCCGCAGTTTCAGTCTCCATAATCAATACTACGACTAAAGTAGAAGCCAGTAAGTGACCCTGATAAGTTCCCGTCCGTATTGCGAAATAACATAAACCCGGAGTCTTATTCCCCGCCTTGGTAAAATCGATCCTTCATCCAGTGCCGGCCCACACTCACGAAACAAGCCCTCAGGTTGCTTCATAACAGAAACTGCTGCTCTATGACATAGAGATGAGTTTGGTATAGGTTTTATTGAGGCGGATCCCTCTTCTGAAGTCTTCATCTGTAAATTAACTATCTTCTTCACTTGAAATGTGACAAAAACTCACGAGAAGCCCGACGACAGATAAATGGTTTTTATTTGCATTCTGCATTTTGAATGAAATCGGGGCTCTATTCTATGACATGCATCAGCTCCGTGAAATACTCATTAGCCGAGTATTGATTGGTACGGCATATCTCGAATATGATGCTATTTTGAGGTATTCCTTATAGCAAGGCCCTGCATACGATTGAACTGAGAAAACCGACCCATTAAACCCAGCACCTCATTCGATACATGAGAAGTAGAGTGGCAGTTTTGGAATATGGAAACCCAAGCACCTCTGTCTTGGCCAGGACAACGAGTGTCATGGGCTTAGGCAAGAGTAATCCAGAAGTGGCAGGCTAACAAATTTTGTATTGTGATGATCTCGACTGTGAAATGCGTTGTCCGATTTCAGCAGCCTAAAGTAGTTTTGCAAACCAAAGAATCACATGCCTCAAAACGAGCGGGATTATTATAGAGTGGCATTAATAACATTAAGTCCGTCATCAACAGAGATACGCCTAAATGGCTTTGTAACTACATCAGTTGAGTGGGTTCCCCTTGATAACACAACTTTAACAAAAGAATTACAAAATTCCATAAACTGACACTCCATAGAAACGCAATTTGCAATTCAGCTTGGTCTGCTTGGATCATGCATCCAAAGCTAGCGCGCTGTCTGCTGTGTGGGTATCTCAATGACCTCATTCCCCATCACTTTGCGAATACTTGGGCGGATGCAAATTTATACCCCAGCCCTTCTTCGTAGGGATAATCATAGCTTAATATGGTGGCCAGCGGTCAATTCACAACTGCCAGCTCACTCATCCGGATTATAACTCGTGAGCACCAAAACAACCCAATGGAAAAGCGAGCAACACACTCCGCAATGGCAGTCTTTGCACTCAGCCAGTGTCTTCCTCATAGCATCTTCACTCCCACCCTACATCAGCTGGATTAATTTCTACAATGTCATACGTCATTCGCTCTATGCTAACGTGCACAAAATGTCTGAGCATCTCATAGACATTCTAGTGCGACTTTCGTACACATAATATCTCCTTTCACCAGACCATATTTCCTCTCTCCCTTTCTATTCCTATTTCATTTGTCTACCGCTGTGCATTAATTGCCATGATGGCTGCAAGGGTCTCATATGAGCTCAAATCATGAGCAGGAAATACTTCTGAAGCTGCACCCAGCGATAAAAGCTACCATCAACGGCCAAACCAGAGCCTTAGATACCAAACCCCGAGCTCTGATTGAGTCTCGCCCCCATATGATGAGGAGAGTAGGCGCGCCCGTACTACTATTAGCGATCCCTCTTGCATACTTTTGTATGTATATGCTGCGCGTTATCATTCAATCAACTAAGTGAACTATGACCTTGACCTCTATATAGCTGTTTTTTTTTTCCCTTTTAAAATTAATCATCCCGGACGATAGGGAGAAGGGCCCTTTCGGTGATAGCGTGTTAGAGGCTGTCAAACTTGCGTTCACTCTATCAACATTGCGGCTTTTTTTAGGTCGTTACTAAAGTCGCTTGCCCTCTTTGCCGCGGAAAAGGGATCTCGGGATTCTTTTTGCTCTTTGCAGCTGTGTGATTGAAATTGTTTACCTTCGTGATGTATATCCATATCGAGGACATACATTACGACGGCTGCTAAGGTATGAGAACTTGAAGCGACGCAGATGTCAACACATTTTAGCAGTTATTAAAAATCCTAACGTTCCCCGTCATTGACTCCAAGAAAAGGTGGGTTAAGTAATTCTGTTGGGGCAGGGGATTGCTGATGGCTCAATAAGCAAGGCCCTCTACAATATAATTGACGTCCGGGGAATACAGGAAGACGATTGGATCTACCAATCCTTTGTAATAAGTCTCCATTTGGGCTTCTCCATCAAATACATGCCGCATTGGACTGTTAGAGGTCTCCACTCCTGGAATGGTTCGAGAAAAAATCTTCACCCCTAATGACTGAGCGGCTCTCATATGTACCCTCTTAACACTCCACGCTAGGAGAAATTGGCAACGCTTTTTCCTCGGACGACTGCCGGGCTTTGAATGAAACCCGATTGGGTCTCTAAATTTGCATATCGTCATCGTAGAACCGTTGACACAGTTCACCTTTTACTCGCGCTCCGATCTTTGCTCTTTGGGGTTAAGCTCGAAGGAGGTCACAGCTACCGGATCCGAGCAGGCAAACAACTTTACCATCAGAGGCGCACTTTAGGGCGTCAGTGCTCGGGTTACTGCGGAGTGCGACCAATCTTGAAAAATGAGCGTCATCACACCGATCCCCACAGTCTTTGTTTGATAAGATGTCTTCGTCCGTTGTGGACTCTCTCTCCCGGCTCTAAGTTCCACACTGCCATTTTCGAAGCACCCCGTGAAAGCTCATTGGCTACCGGCCCGGGAGAAAGAATTCTTGCTGCCTAGAGTAGCGGTAAATGATGATGGTGATCAGGGGGGATGTCGAGGGTTTTTGTTACGAGATGGCTATGGTTGAACCTGTCCCGGCTCTTCAAGCTCGCAATGTTCCTCGATTAAGCATAATCATTATCACGAACTGAGTACAGTCTAGGCATATCTTTATCCAGCCCTATGAACAATCCCAGAAACTTCGGTGAACAACAACCTGGGAACATTGTTGATGCCGCTCGGTGCTTCTCCGGTGCTGGCTCCCCAAGAGTCCACCCTGGCCAACCCGCTTTCTACTGAATCAGCGAGTGATGTAGCTCCGGAATGTCGGAGGACCACTTAATGTCGCCTCATTGATTGCCGGGGCGAGCTACTGAGATCCCGAGCCCACCACAACCCAGGCCAAACCAACCAGAACTCCCTAGCCAGCGCTTTTAGGAGGTTTCACAGGCCGTGTTTCCCGTGGTACGTAGCATCCAAAGGGGGGCCGCGAAACGAGGCTTCAGCACAATATGACGGCGTCTGCTTCGACTCCCCAACAATATATCTCCATTCTCGGCACGACACGGGGAATTGCAACCATGGGGTCTGCTAATGGAGAAGGGGGAGCACGGGGAAGAATTTGGAGATAATTGGGGATCCGATGTGGGGATAAACTCATAAAACGTGTGAGTCCGGTTATCAATAAATATCAGGCCCGGCCTGCCAGTCGCTAGCAAGTCCAATTCATCTGCCCTGTCATCCGATTTTCACCTGTCAAGGCGGCCAACTCTGGAAATCGTTTCGCCATGTCGTCCCAAGTTATTGATGAGGCCAAGCAGGACATTACTGCCCACGATGAGCTTCAAGACTCCCCAGCGCCAGCCATGGACCCAGCGCGTCGAGCTGAGGTTGAGAAGAGCCTGAAGCGTAAACTGGATGCACGATGCAGTTTGTTCGTGCTCATTTACATCATGAACTATCTCGACAGAAACAACATTGCCGCCGCCCGTCTGAAGGGCTTGGAGGCTGATCTCAACCTCAACCCGACCCAATACGCCACCTGCTTGAGCATTCTCTACGTGGGCTACATTCTCATGCAGGTCCCCTCCAACATGTTCATCAATCGCATCCAGCGACCCAGTGTGTACATTGCCTGCTCCATGCTCCTGTGGGGAGTCATTTCCACCCTCACGGGCTGCGTGAACAACTTCGGTGGGATGGTCGCTACCCGTTTTTTGCTCGGTTTCGTCGAGGCCGCTTTCCTGCCGGGTGCTCTTCTCATCTTGTCCAAGTGGTACACTCGTCGGGAACTCACAACAAGAAATGCCATTCTTTTCTGCGGTAACCTCATCTCGAATGCTTTCTCAGCCCTCATCGGCGCCGGAGTCCTGTCCAATATGCAGGGTGTGTTGGGGCACGCTGCCTGGCGCTGGCTGTTCTGGATCGAGGGAGCCATCACCATGAGCATTGCCATCTCTGCCGCCTTTATCCTTCCTGATCTCCCCACCAATTCACGTGGCTTCACGGAGGATGAGCGAAGAGTGGCACAGCTACGGATGATGGAGGACGTCGGCGAGGCTGACACGGACTCTGCAGAGCAGGGTATGTTCGACGGTTTTTTTATGGCCGTCAAGGATGTCAAGATCTATGTCATGATGTTCACTTTCACTGCCTACGTCGTCGGCCTTTCTTTCAACGCTTTCTTCGTAAGTCTCACCATCCTTGATCTTGTTGAGTAATTGATGAAAATGATTGCTAACTCGCTTACAGCCAACCCTTACCAACACTCTCGGCTTTGGCTACGTCCCGACTCTGCTCATGAGCTCCCCACCCTGGGTGTTCTCGTGCATTGTCTCAGTCATCGTTTCATGGCACTCTGATCGCACACAGGAAAAGGTACTTCCCAGACATCCGATTTGATAAACTGTCAAAGAAAACAGACCAAGATTGCTAACACTGAACTCAGTTCTGGCACATCACCTGCCCCATCCTCGGCGGAATCGTAGGCTTCGTCATCAGCATGTCCACCCTGAACGTCGCCGCTCGCTACGTCGCTCTCTTCCTCCAGGCATCCTCATACGCAGGATTCATCGTGTTTTACTCCTGGATCAGCTCTTCTTTCCCTCGCCCACCGGCTAAGCGTGCCGTCGCCATCGCGATGATCAACGCATTCAGCCAGCTTGGCAATATTGCCGGATCGTACGTCTGGGGCTTGAGCGACAACGGCTTCAGAAAGAGCTACGGGATTGTGCTGTCCATGTTTGGAGTCACCATCGTGGGCTGCTTCGCGTTCCGATGCATCCTTGTCCGGCTCAACAAGAAGCTGGAAGAAGGCGAGTCGGCGTGGGAGACGAGACCGGACGTGGCTGAGCAGACTGCTGCTGTCGAGATTATGGACAATGCCGATGAGGCTCTGCGTGTGCGGAGGGGATTCCGCTACCTTGTGTAGAGCTATACTCGCAGCTTCAACCCCGAATACATTGCTTCCTACATTTAGTCACAAAAATTAATCTTTTTATGTGAGAATGAATCTAACCATCTTTAACGACTCAGACAATATTGTCTCAACGATCCTGCTGCTTAATCAGTTTTATCTAAAAGTACATATTTCCAATTCATGTCCAAAGTTGTGAACTTATTAGGTTGTTTGCTGATTTAAGGTTGCAACCGGGAGGTGGGAGTCGTCGGAGCCACTATGGCTAGGTTGATGGGAAAGTTGCCGGATGCAACACTCCCCTTTAAGAATGGTGGACTGATACAAATAGGGCAGGATCAGTAAGGTGCAACATGTAGTGTAAACTTCATACTTACCTTGATGAATTCTCTCTATTTGAGGAAGAACAAACAACAAGGCACATCATCGTCGGTGACCTGCTCACGATATTGGACACGACTCGACTCACCAGTTGTTGACCTTAACTGGAGCTCAGTGACATCCTAAACCTTTGTAGTGCTCTCGGACTACCCCGTGGAGTAAAGTGCGATCTTCCTTATTGCCGGGCTACGGGTCGAGAGAGTCGGAGCCCAAAGGGTCATCACAACGATCTAGGAACTCTCCGCTCCTGATAGCAACTCATCGCGGGATCTGCAACTTCACCTCTACGTAACGTCCATTTTAGGATCAGATATTCTGATGCCAGCTGTATAAGCTCACAAGAATTGTAGAAAGTGCAGGAATACTTTCATTTAGAACACGGAAGCAATTCCAGGGGAAATCCACGTGTAGGTTTTGAGTCAATATGTTGGAGCATATTCCAGATCATGGGCTATACGCATTTAACCAGTCTGAGAAAGAAGGTATGGGCCACGAGTGTATAAATAATTGAAGGGGCTGGACCAGACCTATGGGTGCATGAGTCACTCGAGAGTCTATCGCGTCAGACGAGGCTGGATTGTCATAAATAGCCGGCCTCTACGATGCTGTCCAAGCGAAGAAAGCCGTCGTCTTTTCCTGGGCTTTTACAGTTATATACTAGAAGATATATATACCAAACTCATGCCTGTCTGAACAACCTGGATTTTCTTTTGGGTCAAAAATCTTTCCTTTGTTGACGAATTCCAGTGTCAGCTACCCGCCCAATGCGACAGCAACTACACGCAATGCAGCCTGAAAAGCGTCAAAGTATCAGGGCAATACCCAAAACGCGGTTCGGGCCTCAAATGCCCCGACCGTCTGGATAATCATTTCCAATATTGCTGCGTCTGCGGTAACAGCGAGTTCAAGGTGCCGCAGGGGGTAAGATGCGACTCCAAGTGCTACCACTCGACCACGGACTGGCCTAGGTGCAATATCCTCTACCTAGAGAATGATTCCACAAAGGCCAGTACGATAAACCGTGTGGCCATTAATAATGCATATGGAACCTACAATTGCGACTAAGCGGGCATGAATTTCTCCCAGAAGGGACCGCTTTGGGTTTGTGATAACGCCGAGCTTTTGGAAAAATCGGTCAGCTTGACGACCAGTTACGTGTGCAACTGCAGAGGACCAGCGACAACTACTGGCATATATAGATCCCAGGGTGATCCCACCACTGGGAAAAGAACACCAGTGCCAGCTTAATGGCCACATTGACAGGTTCAACCGCTTCAACCACCACAGACTTTTCAGCCCAAGCAGCCACATTAAGTTCGCGACATCTGGTTCCGCAAGATCCGCTACGAGTGCTTCAGCGAAACCTGCCACCTCCAAGGGCTTAGGAGCAAACGCGGGGAGGATTTCGGCTGCCAAATCCGTTCCACTTACCGGCATCTTGTTTGTGTCCGGGCTAGGTAGTCTTCCTAGAGCTTAGTCAGAGTTGCCAGTTGTCAGCAAATTTCGCTTCGACAATTTACTCAAGCCGAAAGAATCGTCGTTTCATCATGAATCTTCTCTGTGCCGGTCAGAGTTCTGGAGTGCATCAAAGGATCTATCTTCCTGCCAAATGAACCGCAAAAATACGTTGAAAACTCATTTCTCTTCCACTGCCAGGATGTGAAGAAGTCCAAAGCGAGCTGTGCTAGAGTTTTGTGAGTCGGCAAATCTGATATGCCGGGCAGGGAATCTCAAACCATGGCAGTCTTGGCGGCCCAGTTTTTGTACGCTGGCACAAATCGATGTTTGCTGTGCATAGCTACCCAGCAAATATGCCCAAATGCATATTAATAGCAAGTAACGATCAGCTGTTCAAAGCCCAGTGACTTCTTTTGGTGCTAGGTGCAAAAGTGGGTCGCCAAGGATGGCAGTTCCAGACCATAAGACGGCACAAGCCCGCAAGTAAGACGCCCAGCCTTCCAGCCGGGTCAATAAGTGGCTGTGCTCCCTTTTTCTGCCTGGTAAAGTGGGGGATGGCTCCCTGGAGAACAGTGCTTGCACCAGCCTTTTCGTGTTTGGCCGTAGCGCGTTCTTAATTGCATAGTCTAATGAAGAGGTTAATCACGCTTGGGGGCAAGGCGAGTGGCTCGGACCAGTGAGCTTGCTGTGGGTGGGTTGCACGATCAAAATGAATGAGGCTAATGAGCAGAGCTGAATTCAGCTTCGAATCAGTCTGCCTGTGCGGCTGGAAGCGTTCGCAGTACGTTTCTGATCCAGGCTCTGTGGTAGACAAAGATGTTTCTGTTTCTTCCGCCCTTTCCCTAACCATGTCAGGACAAGAAAGCAGCCACATGTGGCATGCCTCGAGATAAGCCTCTGATAGGCCTGGGGTCCTGGTCATTCACTATTACCCTAGGCCAGGTACTTTGCTTGCGAGTGTTGAAATGGCATTGCCCCAGAGGGAGTTTAGGAAGAAGATGTAATAGTGAGCTCCAAATTTAACTTACATAAACTTCACGCAGTGATATGGTTGCGATCCTGAGTTGCTGTGTTTATTCTTAACAAGAGGCTTAGGACTATGGTTAAAAGGGGCGAACACAGCCCACACGTCTGACAACCACGCTACATGTATCCAGCTCGACGCCACTGCACGTGGACGCGTGGGTATGTACACACCAGGAGGAGCCCGGCACCAGCAATCTCTCTGCATGAAACCCGTTTTGGCCCCCAAGAAGGAGAATTGCCCTCGAGAAATAGCTCCAAAAACATTAGCATGACCCTGCAGGCAGACCTGACACGTCGTCGGCACTGTGGGATTGATCTTTCAGCCCTGCATTGGTAAGCGTAACTGTTCCCCCCTGTTCAGAGGAAATTCAGTGGACTTTAGCGGCCCCTTCAGAGTGGCCAAGGCAGGGGTCAAGGCTCCATTCTAGTCGAGGGGCTGTGATGGTAGTGGCCGTCAGCGCCGCCAGGACTCTAGACCAGGGCAGATTGTTGCGAGCACTCGGACTTGGACAGGCTACATACAAAGGCTAGTATGCTTACTCTAGCCAGGTATCCCATGTCGATGCATAGGGCAATGCCCAAGCCAGCCCGACCGATAGTTGAGTGCTATTAATAAAATAGCTTCGAATGTGGCTTGCAGAGAGTATTGATATAAGGGTAACTGATGCTCCCGCTCAGTAGTTCGCTCCATTCTCTGGATCAACCCACTCTCCTGTCAACCAAGTGCCGGACTGTTTTCTTTTTGTACAGTTAATATTCCGTGTTGTGTGAGTGTGTTAGCAACAAGTCACAATGAAGTCCTCGATCTTCGCCGCAGCCCTCTCCCTGTCTGCTTTTGCAGCAGGGCTTTCCTCCGATGACGATGTTACAACTATCAAGGTCGTTGGAGGAGAAGACGCTGGTGCATCCGACTTCCGCTTCATTGTCAGTATCGAGAGCACAATCGAGGGTGAGGAGGGCCACTACTGCGGAGGTACCCTGATCAACGAGTGGACTGTCCTCACCGCCGCCCACTGCCTTGCTAGCGAGAACGCCGGAAGCACCCAGGTCCGGGCCGGTCACAGGGTGAGTATCCTTTGGTAGTCTTTGATTTGGAGAAAGCTAATAGTGAGATTGATAGGTTCGCAACACTGGCGGTGTCACAGTCGGTGTGACCTCCTTCTGGCGTCATCCCAAATACAACTCGACCACGACCGAGAACGACATTGCACTGATCGAGCTGGATGAGCCTATCGAGAAGACTAAGAACATTTCCTATGCTACCTTGGCTGCTCCCAAAAACGACCCTAAGGCCGGCCTCAATGTTACAGTCGCGGGCTGGTATGTGAAGCCAACGCAATACACTTTCCTGATGGACACGCAACTAATCTAGGTTCATTTTAGGGGTCACACCAAGGAAGATGGTGATTTGGCCGTCAAGCTCCAGAAGGCTTCCTTCGCAGTCGTTGCCCGCGCCGATTGCCGCAAGCAGCTAAAGTCCCCCGTCACCGATGACATGTTCTGTGCCGGTACCCCCAAGGGTGGCGTCGACTCCTGCCAGGGTGACAGCGGCGGTCCTCTCATCAACAGCGACAACGGAAACGTCATCGGTGTTGTCTCGTGGGGATACGGATGTGCCCGGGCTGACTCGCCCGGTGTCTACGCCCGTGTTGGATACTTCCGTGAGCAGATCAACGCTGAGGCTTGGTACCCTGCCAACAAGAAGCGATGGATGCCCTTCAGCATGCACAACCGGGCCGTCAAGGGACTCAGCCAATAAAGCACCGGCTTCTATGTATATATACGCGGGATATAAAATTAGCGGCTTGACAATATGAGAGGTTTTCTCATTTGATTTATGACTTGGGTCAACAGGAACGTTGATAGGAAGTAGCATGGCATTACGAATTCTTGCATTTATAATATATTAGCATTGGCAATTACGCTTATATAAGTTGATGTGATTTTCTCTCTCGTTGATTTTTACGCACATAATCTTGGGTTAGCAGTTCAATTCGTCGCTATAGGGTTTGTCCTATTTTGATTCTATTAACTTGTTGAATATTGATCAGTGGTGCTACCGAGAAAAGACCACGAGTGATTATCTGTTTAAACCTCAGTCGATGGTGACAAGGGAACGCGATGATCCCGTTAAACCAAATGCCCCAACATGACTCGCTATGATGAGTAAAGGAGCGGCAGAAATAGAAAAGAAAGCTGTAGGCTTTGGACATAGTTACTTAGTTCGGGGGTCGACTTTTGCCATCATGTTAGTGTGACTTAGAATTCTACGAGAAATCTTGCGATCTTTGGCTCCATGGCTGTCACTACTTTGATCCAAATAAATATCCCTGTTCTAGTTACGCAGAGATGCGTTATAGTTATTTTGTTCTATCAAAAAGCTAAGATGGGGTTCTGGAATAGAATCGAGACCTGTTGATCGAACACCTTGCATTCAGGGTGTTGAGATGTCGGGTCTGGCCGCTTCCATTGCTGTTTTTTACTTTATACTCAAACTCTCTCATCAGTTAATAAAACCACTTTCTGAAATACGCGTAAGAATTTCATCCGACTAATTGCACATGATGAGGTTTTGCAAGCCACTTTTTCCTTTTCCATGAGCAGTTCTGACGAGTAGATAGAACCACATATTGCTCCTAAGATTCCTTCTTCCCATTGCGCAAATTGGGATGGCTATTGTGTGTAGTTGTCTTCTGATGCTTGGGCCATTGTTCACATACAATCGCACTTTAGGCTATGGTCAACCCATTAAAAAGCACACTGACATGGAGTATTGAAGAATCAATCTTTGGACAGCGGGAGTCATAGTCATATAAAATCAGATGTGGAAAAAACTGTCGAAGGATAGAGCATAGTGTCACCTCTTCCTTAGACGAAAAGTTCCAGTCCGGCGAAGGGTGGCTAGAGCTAGTATCTAGATTTGTATTATAATATGGAAGTTTTACAATTATAATTAGTGGACGCTGCCAGCCATCCTATGACTTAGGCATTTACTGGAGGACAATAGGTTAGGCAATAGGAATAAATTCAAGTCTCTTCTCTTCCTATCATCTTTTCCAACATACTAACCATATGAGATGTAGAGATACTCGCCTGCGATGCTTTTAAAGCGGTCAAACTTCACCAAGAAGTCCCAATATTTGATTTGTAACGGTTAGACTGGTTGTTGAACGAAAGTTCCGTTGTACCTGTTGACATCATTCACGGAATCGCCTTAATATTTTGTGAGTTTGAATAGGCAGCACTGCAGCCCCCGAATATTTGTTATGCCTGTTAATTTTCCGGGATAATAATTTCATCGCGATTGGTTGTTCACGCTATGTTTCTTGCTGGCGCGGGCGCACGCTGTTTCTATTCTATTGGGACATTCACATTTGGCTGTAACTCGGCCAATGCCTAATTCGGCACTGTCGGCAACCATGTCCCTTGGCAGTAATAAATAAGCTCGCTAGGCATCCACTAAGCTCGTCTTTTTCGTTTGTTATGAAAAGGGGCCCGTTTTATGAAAATACACGACCCGCAGGGTTTTCCATTCACGCCTCCAAACCTGAGTGACCACATTCCCTTTAAGCAACCCGCTACCTACCCGCCGTCGGGCTGTTCTTCATCAGAAGCGACCATCCTAAATGGCGATCGTGCGGCGAAAACCGACCGTAAGGCCTTGTGATATCAACCCTGAACGGCGACAACGACTTCGCAGCGACTCCGACGATGAGGCGCCGCCGAGTAGAACGACGCGCGCCCTGGAAGCAATGGAGGATATAGGCAGATACTCGGTCTTTTATGCCAAGAGGGGTGCCAGTGCTGGGTTGGACCTCATATTGAAAAACCTGAAATGGATTATCATCGCTCTTCTCCTCTCTTACTTGGCGAATCTGATACTTAAGACTCGCGGCGGGCCTCCTGCCCGTCTTCGAAACAAATACCCCTGTGGCATAGGAGGTGTTTCGCACCCACTTTGCAACAGTTGCTCGTCTTAATCGCGAGCTCGCGTCCCCGGGATCTGAATTCAGAAGATGGAGGCAGATGGTCGTTGTCATATGGCTGTATCAAAACAACGAGGATACTCATGTCGTCACTCATTGGAGACAGGAAAGGATTGCTTATCTTGACTATACACACTGAAATGGGTGATGAATATGAAAACGTCGCAGTCCCAGTTACCTTGTCTTGAAAAGGAGACCTATGGGCGCAACACACACCTCCGACAAATGCCGCTGCAGGCAGCCCCAAAGAATCTCATGATGTGGTCGCCGTCTTGAGGAGTCAATGTAAGCGTTGTCAGGAGGAGCATATTTTTCGCCCAACAGGGCGAACAGTGAACTGAGGCCAGGTTAACGCGGCTAGACAACCCGTCTATGATATCTGGAACGGTGATCTGGAGGCTCTTGACGTTGAACAAATTTAATAACTAGAGAGAGATAAGCTACGTAATGGAGAAAGCCAAATAACATTATCTACTTTCACAACACTTCGACACTTGCCGCCAGAACTGCCTCTCCCCTCGCCCCTCGCTGTCGCCCTTGAGACTAAATGCATACATACTAGGAAATAAGCTGGCAAATTTTGTTGCTATTTGAACGATACGTTCACTTTGTGCCTGGTTCTTCTTATTCATTGTGTTGAGATGTCGAGTCTGGCATCTTTCATTGCTGCTTTTAACTTTATACTCGAACTCTCTTCCGTATACCAAGAACGGCGAGTATATGCCCCGTTGTCATTAAACCCATCACACCAGAACTGATCTCTACTCTTATCTAAACCGAGTGTTGACCATTAAATAGTATGACATGGGCTAAGCCAGAAGCTAAAATACCTTTGAGCTGCTGCACAGACCAGACCGGCTATTATTGCCTAATAACGGAGCGTTGATGGAGAGCTAGAATTAAAGGACTCGAGTGAGCGAAGGAACAGAATCACTCCATGTGACTGAATTCACGGTAGACAATTTTTAGCCAGGTTGATGCCTTCTACAATAACCGTGGACTAACGAGAGACCGATAATAATGGCACCCTTTTCTAGTGGATATCACCGCAACATTATCTCCTACGCCAAGGCGAAGGATTCGTTAGTTGACCAATGCCTGTCTGATTTAGTTATACTCTAGCCGCCAAGCTTCTATAGCAGCCGTATTACAACGTTCTTGAGCGAGTGAGAGGGTGAAGCATAACGCGACACGCGCCATTTTTCTACACCCCACCAAGGCGAAGAAAAATTGATAAATAAGTAGACTTATTACTTCTTAGGTTTTTGCTTTCTTCCTGCCACTCTCCTGCGGTCTTTTAAGCTCTTGAAACGTGATTCTTCCACAATCTCTCGCTAAATAATCAGCAATCTAATAGCTGAAATCGAAAATGGACGAATTGGCAAATCTTGATGAACTTCCATCTGAAATCAAGTCCATGATTATCAATGGTTGTGACAAAGACGATCTCCAATCCTTGCTTCTTACCAGCACGCGTCTCAAAGATGTCGTGGAACGCAAACTGTATGAAGAAATCACCCTCGATGAGACGGAGTCCAAGGGCGATGCCGTCATGGCGATAGCGAACAGCCCCCGTGCTGGTATTGTCCGTACTATTATCTACACTCCCCACGACCCTCAACCCATGGAGTCCGATGATCATGATAATGAGATCGAGCTGAGCGAGGCTACTGCTGAGGTTCTCCGCTCTCTACACAAATTCCCCGGCTTGGAAACCTTTCGCTTTCGTTGTGATCTCGGCGGGTGGGACTACAACAACTGGCCTCAAGGAGCATTTCACTTTTGGATGGAGACCCGGGAAATGGCAGAAGGGGCACTAGGGGCTGAATCAGAGGAGCCTTGCAGGAGGCTACTGAACGGGAGCCTTGTCGCCCTATGTGAGAGCGCAGGGGCTTTCGAGGCGCTGGAGTTGTATAATCTGCCTCCGATCCCCACCTCGGAAGGGTCCTATTCAGTGTTTCGAACCGATAAATGGCTGGCCCTGGTGCGAGGTTTGAAATCATTTGACCTGCAACTCGCCGGCTGCGAGGGTGGAGGCGCACTTAACATGACGTGTGCGCACCAAGAGTATATTGCCGATTTCGTGGATCACACGATCAGAAATCTAGCCAACGTGGAGCGCCTACGCCTGGCTGGTGAGCTGGAGGGCACGATTGGGCACTTTGACCAACAAGAAAGTTTTGACTGGGCGGTGTTGGACCTCCCTTGCCTGAAGGAGTTTGAACTGGAGTGGTCGAGCTTCGAAAATGGGTTGGCTCAGTTTCTCGGCAAGCATGCCAAACGGTCTCTAGAGGAGATTCATCTACGTCGGTGTTTCACAATGGGCTTGGATGCTTGGAGGCGAATTCTTGACGAAATCCAAGATTCTCAGCCCCCAAAGCTCGTCAAGATGAGGATAGAGCCATATCCGGTGCTTAAGAGCACGACATTTGGGGGCAGCGAGAACTACGACGACTTGCCGCCGCAATTTGTGCAAAAATGGGAACAAGGAGAGGTGACGTTCGATGCAGAGCTTGATCGGCGGTTCAGGCGGTTCGTCATCGCGGAAACCTGCGAGAGCTACGGGGCTCATCAAATAAAGGACGACGACTACGATTCGGATCTGGAGGGCGAGGAATTTGAAAATCAGATGGAGGAGTTTGGGTCAGACCTTGATGAGGCCAAGTTGGATGGGGATTGGAAGGCGGTGCAAGATATCTGCGCAAGAAACAGCATCAAGGCCACAAAGGCGTAAGAGCCTGTTTCTATTTCACGAGAGATAGTATGAGTTGAAGTAATCTGGTACACAAATGGGCCAGGCAAATACATCATCCTGGTGCATTCAGAATCAAGTACTGTGGATGAAATGTTCAGTGCCGTTTCCAGGCGTCAAAGGCCACAACCAAAGCGACAGCGGGCCCTCGTCTTATCTAGCGAAAAAATCGCATTACATCAGATACATGCATGGATACTGCAGACTGATTGTTGCCCTGTTGTCTGCATGGTTGGTTCTGAGTGAGGCAGGGCTGTCTCTCGACTGCAGTACAACCCTCACTGTAAACGCAGCGCATGAGGTCACTGGAACGGAACACTGCAGGTGGCTTTAGGCAGCAGCCGCCCACTGAGCCAATGATCAACCCACTGAAATAGGCTGTGCAACCGTGAATTCCATCTGCTTCTGGCTCTCTGCTTTGTGCTCTGCAAACAAGGTGCTGGATGCACAGAGAAGCTTTCACCTCTCGCTCACTCTCTCTTCACCCTTCTCTTGTCACCCTCTCCTTCTCGCTCCTCTCCTCTACTCGCCATCCCACTTCCTCTCTCCTCTTCCTTCATCACCACATTTCTCTCACCACCACCCTCGATCTTGAAAGTCCAGCTGCGCCATGGGTCAACGCCACCAGCTCTTCGTGATTGCCAAGGCCGGCAAGCACTATCGCTCGCTGGCCGCCGTCCATCACCAGTGGCTCTACGGCCTGACCGCCCTTCGCCAGTGTCTGCAGCTCCTCCACATCTTCGGCCACGGCGAAAACCGCCTCGCCTTGCAGCAGGAACTCCGTTTCGCAGAAGAATACTACCGCGACAAGGAAGCCCCCTCCCAGGAGCCGCCAGAACTCTCATGGGACAAGAGAGGAGGTATCTGCCCGTTCCCCTTCATTACCAACTGTTTGATGCTGGGCACTTCTTTCAACCAAGACTTGGCCCAGGCCGGTGTTGTCCACGAGGAGCCCTTTGGAATGGGCTTCGACCAGGGCGACAACAACGACGGTATCACTGTCATCGATATCACCGACTTGGAAAATGTAAAGTACTGCTTCGTCAACTTTCTAGGTAAGTAACCCGCGTCCTCTCGATGCACCTCTCGTGTCACTTCCGCTTTTCTAACCCACATTTCTCTCAACCCTTTTCAGATACCTATGAAGGAGAAGAAGACTTTCAGGGTCCATTGTATCAGCCCTTGACAGGCTGGCAATACGTCAAGAATTACTACCCCGAGGAAGACCCTATCCCTCAAGCCCACATCCACTTACCCAAGAGCCTAGACACGAAGCCTCTCATCAACATTGCAACTCTTGCAGGTAAGTTTCCGTCCCTAAACCTCTCACCCTAGCCACTAGCTGACCTTGGCTTGCGCAGAAACGTGGCCATGGGGGAAATGGGAAGTGTCTGATGCTGTCCCGCGCGATACAATTGGGCCTGATAATCATCCAGTTGTGCAGAGTTTGGTCGAAAAGACCGTGGAAAGGATTGTCGATGCACTCCTCGTGTCAAATGACCTGGACGAATTCAATGCAGCCAAAGATCAGCTTCAAGTGCTCCCCAACTCCGCTGCCATTTTGAAAAAGATCCTCCTCAGCCGGGCGGACCAAGTTGGTAAAACACCACATTCGCTTTTGCTCATGGGACTCGCCTACACTGGCGAAACTCACCTCGACTGGGCACATTTTCCCAATCTTGATATCGTTGGCCTCCAGTCTACATTCGAAGCTGGTTCCTTTGCGTCTGTCGAGTCGCTGAATCTCTCTGGAACCTTGGCTTCCCGCTCACTGTCGCTACCACGTGTCCTCTCAGGTTTGACTTGTTTGAAGTCACTGTACTTGCTGGATAGGCCCGATCGGCTCGATGATGATTCGGCCGCCCAGGTCGTTCTTGGCCTCGCATCTTTGGATTCAGGTGTCGCGTTGGAGAAGGTGGTCGTGTCTGCGGTCATGTCGATTCCCATCCGCCTCAAAACGTGGCTCCCTGACACAAATGATGCCCCTGATGCAATCCCGGGATTTCCGATCGCACAACTTCTAGTCTACCATAAGACTGATACTATTAATGTCCACGGGCAAGTGGCACCATATGAGTACTTCTTTCTCGGAGATGCTCTCCTCAGTCCTGCTCGATTCGTCAATGGTTTGTTGCGCTATGTACGGGCTTTGAACTCACAGAGGTACATAATGAGTAGCGGTTCTGGATCCGAGCTGGCCGCTTGCATTGCTTTGAGCTCCTCAGTTCCCGGCGACAAGGATATAGGCGAGATCGGTCCTCTCCCCGCCCAGGCCTACAAGTTTGGCAGGAACAGCTACCACAGCAGCCTTTCTCACGGCTGCTACTCTGAAATGCGAAATCTCAAGCCTGGGCAGTGGACAGTCTTGTTGAGTAGGAATGCAGCCCCTGAGGGATTCCAGGCGCCTGCCGACCAGGGCTTCGAGTATGCTTTTGTCCGTTGCAAATCCGACATCAAGGTGCGAAAGCCCAAGGAAGGGGAGCGAGACGAGGTTAGGGCAGACAACCTTGAAGTATACAGCCTGCGCGAGTTCCTTGAGGAGACAGCGCCAAGCTCCGCCTCTAGCGGTTTGGATCCTCTTTTTAACCAGCTCCGCTTGCAGGTTGCAAAGACCGATCAGCTGCCCCCGGATGACGACGTGCTTCGGTGCATGAATGCCGAGCAATCTCGAGACCTGCTGGTCAAGTTCATGGACAACATTCCCAAGCTGGATGAAGTGAAGGAACGGGCACGCATATATGGCTAGTTAAGTTACCGTCGATTAACTACATGGAGTACCAGGGTCCTACCTCCAGGGGCTTGTGCTTCACATGCACACTAGGTTCTTTGTTGTATCTCAACATATTCTGAGATGGGTCGTATCTCTATTACTTTACGAAAAAGTCGAATTCGGAAAATGGTTTATGAGTTATCTAAACGAGAGTTCGGGACCTCAAGATCATATCACTGACCCAAGTGGCCATCAGTCGCTAAAACATCTTGGGAGGAAGATCAAACCAGACCACCATGTAACTAATAGATGGCTACTTTCAATAAAGATGTATGTAGTGAAGGTTTCTCTCAGGGCACTCCTGTCGTCCCATCTAAGACCCCTACTGAAGGCTTTTTGAATTGCACTAGATGATATGACTCTTAAGCCAGATAGGATTAGAATTCGTCTATACCTGGCTCCTCCATGGGCGCAGTGACCAAAGAAAGCTGTATAAAGAGACCCGTGCCAGGAGCAGTGTTATGAATGAATGTGCTGTATTTCATGAGGGGACAGGCAGATGTAGCTTAGTTCATACAGCTTCAGTGAGAATAACGAATCAATCTCTTGGGATAGATACTCTTGGCTAACGCAGGCCGCCACTAGTATATTTCACCTCATCGATACGTGGATAATGGATCACTGAGTCCCAGCCGCCCGCCTAACACGTCCAGCTTAGCAGGCCCCATCCTTGTTGCCAGGTCCGCTGTAGTTCTGGCATGGCGTCTTGGCGTCGGTGCAAACGTTGACGAGCTTCGCAGTGTCGCCGTTGCTCTTGGTGATTCCAACGACCTCACCACCCTTGCGAGCCGTGACTCCTTCGACGTAGACTTCGCGCTTGCAGGCTTGGCACTGATGAGGCTCGAGTTAGAATCATTCCCAGATCCCCTTGCTGGTGTTGATGAGTTGACTAGGGATGTACTTACAGTTCCGCACGATCGGTATACTTTACCGTAGTCTTCGGCATAGAAGTTGTAGATCTGGAGGAATCAGTGACTGTGAGCTTGAAGCCGTGCGCTTTTTTGTATCGCATACCTGGACCTTGCCACAGCCATTGTGCTGGACGATCTTGTCTGAAGCCTTGAAAGCGCCACCCCCTCTGATGGTGGTGACAGCGCCGGCAGCATCATCTTTCTAAAGAAGCGAAAGCAAAGAGCAATCTAAAGTCAGTTTTATTGCAACGCCGGATAGTGGACCTTTGGAATGGGAACATACGATGGAGATGGCATCCTCACACACGTCCTCAAACCAGACATTCTCGATGGTGCATCCTCCTCCAAGGCAGTACACACCCTCGCCTTGGTTCTTACCAATGATGACGTTCTTAAGGGTAGCGCCCTTTCGCAGAATAAACACAGTGTCGGCCTGGCCTGAAAAGGGGTCACACTAGTCAGAGCTTCCGGTTCTACATTTTGCGAAGCGAGTGGGGGACAAATACACGTACCTCCTTCTTGTTGGTTCTTGCAGGTGTATCCGGAGCGATCGTAACGTCTGTTTTGGCCGTCGAAGCTCTTGCCCGCGGCTACCTCGATGGGGGCGGAGTTGCTGATTGTCTGCGAGGGTGAGGGCATGTTGTTCTTGCCCACGCAGGCTAGAGCCGAGGGGATGCCGAGGGCGGCGAGGACGATGATGTTGAAGGCGACCATTTTGGTAGTTCTAGTTCTTTGTATAGATAATTCTATTGTCGATCAGATGCAGACGGAAACTCGTGTTCAGCCAGGTTTGTCTAAGCAACTTCAAAGTCGTTGGGGGGTTCAAATAGAGTTATATATGTATGTGTCATGCTGCTTATTAGGGGCTTTTTTTTATTCCGGATGAAGTAAGTGAAACAATAACGAGGTAGAGCTCCGAGGCTATCTCCGAGACTGTCGACGGATGCAAGTCTGCCGTGGCAGCCATTGACACGGGGCCACCATGGTGTTTGAGAATCGAGCGATGCGTTCAAACATACGCGCTTGGCCTGCCTGTTCCAGCCAAACAGCAACAGAAGACTGTCAATATTAGAAGCTTGCCAGCTTCATGCAGACTTGGCTCAAGTTCGAGATCGCCCAAATGCCGACCAAGTTTCCCCGTGTTGTGGAGGGCCATGTTCCGTTTCCTAATGCGGCAAATTGAAACGTACAAACGCTAGTTTCGGTGTGATTATTTTGTTGTTGCCAGCCTTGATACTGCATATACGAGCTTGGCAATGATCCGGGGTTGTGTGCGGTGTACGTTTGAGACTCTTGGCAACGTGCTAAACCGGGATGTTGCTGTGTCAAGTCTCAGCATTGTCCAATCAAAGCGGGAAGTTCATTGGTCAAAGCATGGGATGCTCACCTCTACTTTTCCATGTTTAGTTGCCTTGCCTAAACTTGCCTGCTTCTCACTTGAAAAGTGCAACCCATATGCTCGGTTCAGGTATAATCAATATGTCTGGTGTTGGTGGCTCGGCTTGGTTGGATAGCCTCTAGACGGTGCTTACATCACCAGTAGCGCTCCCGCACTGGTATTCTCTCAGTGTAGCTTCTGTGATTTGATTTATGGATTAATTTTCATGACATCCGGGACGGTTTTTTTGTACACTCCTTGTAGGGATAACGGATGGAGATCCTGTGAAATTGTTGAAGGCTAGATTAGGTGATTGATAGACTTTACTCATGCTTCTGGGATATACTCTGGATTCTTTTCATCACTCCTCATACCGAATATCTTGCAGGCTACATCTACATCCTGGTTTTGCTTGCCACATTAACTCTGTAGCCTTCCTGAGACATGATGATTTGTTAATTGTAAATTCAGATATCAGCGTATGCTGAAAGCGTAATGTGTCAATAGGGAGTTAAAGTAGCCTCAAAGCCCACTTAAAGGAGCTCAAATGCTACATAGAGCAACAGCGGGAAGAAATTAGAATTAAAAATAATAATAAAAAAATGGAAAACCTCGAGGCGAGGAAAAGTTTGTGGAAAGAAAGCCAGTGTTCCCTCCTGATTCCGGTGGCATATAGGGTAAGGTAGTTGAGGGTTCGAAGGATGCATTAGTAATGAGCTACCAGCGCCAAGTCATTCTCATCTGATACCAAGCTCGAATGGTGATCCGTCTCTTTTCATCATCACGCGGGAAAATGACTTCGGTTGGTGTGACCTCTGAGCCCGCGGAAGAATGGGAGTTCTTCCGCTTGTGTCCGATATGCCGGAAAGCATTCGTGAAAGGTCGGTACGAGGCCTTATATTGTCATTGTCCATGACGTATGGGAAGACTGACTGAGATATTGTCAGATCACTCGTTTAAGCGACACCTCTCGTACTGCCGCAGAGCCCAGTTCAAGCGCAAGGGCCGACCAAAGCCATGCGATGCCTGTGCATTGGCCAAAACTAAATGTAGCCTGGATGAACCGACTTGTCAAAGATGTCGCTCAAAGGATCTGCCATGTGTATATGGTGCAAAGCTTTTGGAAGGACTCTTTTCAGACCCTGATTTGCAAAATGGAACCCCATTTGGAAATCCGAGCAACCTGCATTTTGAGCAAATGTTGACCACTGGAGACCCCGCGACGGATTTGACTGGGACTTTAGATCCGCTCGCAGAATCCAATACTCATCCAACACTGTCACAGAGTAGCTGGCCCTTGACGTCTTCTCACATTTCGAATAAACAAGAAAGCGTGGCGAAACCGACAAGCGCAGCCTCTGAGACCCTCCAGAGCTTAGTTGCCTTGCCTTTTAATGAAACTGCACCCGCTCAGTCAGCTGAGCGAGTCGACGAGCCAGCAACTCTCACAGCACTGAAGCAACCCAACCCGGAAGCAGAAGCCAGTGCCACCATCGTAATGCACTGTATACGCTCTTATCCTCAGATGATGCTCCGTCGACAGACCTTCCCACCATTCATTCATCCTCATTGGCACACGGAAAAGCTACCCGAGAACCTCGTTAACTGTATGAGCATTGCGCAGTTATTCGTTACCCGAACACCGGAGAACAGTCACTTCCTGTGGCGAACCATAGACAACGAAGTGAGCCGCTTTAAGAATGAGGTGAGAGATATGGAAGAATCAAATACATTAAGCCTACCATGCGAACACTGTCCCGCCTTTTCTACCATTCTAACACGATATAGGCCAATGAAATGGACGTAAGAGTGGTTCAGACAGCAGCGCAGGCCACATTGATCTATCTGATCATGTTGGCTGTAGACGAGGCCGAAGACATGTCAATCCGGGGCACTCGACTTTTAGAAGTGTTTCAGGTTAGTTAGAGCAACACACTTCAACCGTCCTCTTGGACTATCTCCTCGATGATAACGCTGTACAGATTCTGTCCTTTCGGACAAGAGACCTTTGTGGTGGACGCTTCTTGGCCCCTCCTGAATGCACACATCCCAGTCTCAGCTGGGAAGAGTGGATATTTTCGGAATCGAGGAGACGGTAAGATTTGAATTGCTCCGGCGCTCTACATCATTGCACTAATCAATAGATTTGTAGAATTAACTGCTTTTATTTCGCCATTCGCGAAGTCATACAAGCAAAAGCCGAAATACCTTGCGTCCCCCCTGGTGCACATCGCCAGGTGGCACTTTGTTCCGCCAAAACAATGTGGGAAGCAAGATCTGGTGAGGAGTGGGAGGAAGAAAGGGCTATCCAGAACATGGGACGACTGCATATCGATCTTTGGAACCTTGGAGCGCTTCTGGATGCTCAGCGGCACCCAGAGGATCCAATGTCTGCCCAACTGCTTGAGATTTGGGGAGCCAATACAGATAAAATGGGGGTGCTTATGAGTGTGGTGGCAGTTATTATAAACCAACAAGAAAGTCAACTAGTGGAGGAAAATTGACACATAGAGCCTGGGGAGGGACACAAGGGTAATCTCCTGGCATTGGATAACGAAACATGTACGGTAAAGACATCTGTCTACTGACTAAAGCTTCAAATCCCGCAATTGGCAACTGAATGGACAGTCACCATATGCAGAGATTGGACGGTTGACCATATCAGCAAGAGTCGACGGAAGGTAGACCGGACATACGTAAGCGGCAGAAGGAGATAATGACCACAGCGGCCGGCCGGATGGTTTGATCCACAGCGGTCACCAAGAAGTCACCGATTGACCGAGTAGTAACAGCCGGTACCTGGCAGCAGGCTCAGGATGATTGATGGTGTACAAAACAGATACCCTTTGCATTCATCTGTATAAGCAGTGCTTCGCATAGATGTAGGGAGACTTTCAACTGGATATGTTCACTTAAGTTCGATCGGCATTGACCATATATCTCACCATGTTAAGTGCCAGCTCGATATCCTCCTAAATATCCGGGTTACGAATCAGCTGATGTTATTCCCAATCGGGATATCCTTGCGCACGCACTTCCTTTCGGCATAGTGTATAAAAGACGCACAACAATTTTGAGGTGCATTTCTAATCCTGCAAAGTCTTCAATCTAATCTTTAACTAATAGCTCATCTGAAACCCCGGTCGCTCTCTTTCGAGAATGCCTCTTCTAAGCCTACCAAACGAGTTGATAGAAAGTATCATCACTCTGTTATGGGAAGAATCTGACCTGAACGCCGTTGTCTGCACCAACAGGGAGCTCTATAGCATGTTCAACACCCACCTGTGTTCTCACAACATACGGCGGTGCGAACTATACGAACCTCCTTATCCGCGCTACGCACTCGTATGGATCGCCCAGAATGAAGGGCCTCTGACGGCCTTTGAGATGGCACTTGATGCCAAGAAGCAGAGCAGCTCGGCAGCTGCCATGCACCTCGGGCATAAAGCCTTCGAGCAAGCTGTGTTCAATGGGAGGGCCGATATAATCAAACTGCTATTGTCACAGGATGACTGCTCTGGAGTGCATCCCAACTCTGTCAATGAGGCAGTTATTCGGGGTCATGAAGATGTCGTCAGAGCCCTTGTAGCTTCTGGATTATTTGATCTAAATTGGCCGGGTCGCTACCAACGGACTCCCCTTTTCCAGGCAATTTGCCATGGACATGTTGAGATCGTCCGCATATTGTTGGCGGCTGTGAACATGAATCAGCAGATGTGGCTAGCAGCATTGACTAAGGCTGCAGAAAATAGGGATCATGAGATTGTACAACTTCTTCTTGTTGCGAAGGCAGCCAAGTGAATTCGGTATCTACTTCCCCTGGACAACTGACTGTTGGTTCAGGCTTGCACGATGTCTCTCCATGCGGATCATGGTTGACGAAGCCAGTGCAGTGAATCTATGACGGGCTTGGGGTATTGGAATTTATTGTAAGATCATATATTACATGGCATGGCGTTTCAGGACTAAACGAGCTTGCCGACTTGTGGCGAGCTCTGCTTTGTACACACCCCAAGTTGGCATGCCCATTTAGTTTTCATACAGTCAGACTAGCGTGCGTATAGCTATATTTGAATTTTGAAGGTCAGCAAAATACACGAGGTTATTTTTCACATAAAACCGAGGGAGTCGAGCTATCAGGCAATGAAAACAACCAGTAGGAGATATCTAGATATATTTAAATACGGAAAGGCGCCAATGAAGGCTGACGACTATTCCATTCTCCATATTTACTCAGAACCCCCCATCTACCAATCGATATTTCCAAACCGGTTGCTAAAAGTGGCAGTTGGGCCGTTGGAATCCAAAGTGGCAAGCTCGACGATGCGAGTAGCACCAACCTCCGGAGTGTCACCATCATCAGGGCTCCCGCTAAGTCGTGTGTTGACCAATCCAGGGCAAGCAGAATTAACTTTGCCTCCGACGTCCGACAAAAGACGTGCATAGTTGACCATGAGCAAGTTGACGGCTGCCTTGCTAGAGTCATAGGCCTTGATATCAATTGGATACCACCTGGAGCTCTTGTCCAGGGACTCGGTAAAGGAACCCATCTTGCTGGAGACAAAGACTACACGTGGTGGGCCCTGAGTTGCTTTCCTGAGAAGAGGCAGCAAGCTCTCGGTGAGCATAGCGGTACCGATGACATTGGTTTGGAAGGTACGCTCAAACAGCTCCCAGGGATCCATCTGATTGAAATCGAGAAGCACCCCCGCATTATTGACGAGGACGTCGAGCCGGCCAAAATCCGCCTCGATAGCCTTCACAGCGGCTTCAACAGAAGGCCTAGAGGTCAGATCTAGCTGTACGTGGGAAGCAGAGTGCCCCGAGCCCCGGAGAGATGCGGCGAGTTCAGCTCCAGCAGCATTGCCGCGAGAACCAACGATAACATGGTAATTGTGCTTGGTGGCAAGCGCAGTCGCAACGCATTTTCCAATGCCCTGGTTGGCTCCGGTAACAAGAGCAATGGTTTTTTCGGTGGCTGGAGACATGTTGATAAGTTATAGTCTAGAAAGAAGATGTTGAGGATGGTGCAAGTGAGATTGGTGTTATGATATGGCGTCGTGAATTTACACTTCTGAATTGGGCTGAGGAAAGAAGACATAGTAACCGCAGACATGGCAAGTCTTAAATACATGGAATTTCAATCATCATAGCTTGGAATTGTAAGCCATCCATCCCAAGCCCGCCGGCTCTCGTTCACTAACTCGTGTGAGACCAGAACCGCCGGAATTCTTAGGTGGGTCCCGGCGAATTTGGCCGCTTGCTTTGATTGATCGATTGAAGCCGGGTGAGATAATTTTCAAGTCTGTTCACATTCTTGATGGGAATTTGTCATAGATTGACCTGGAAACACGAGATTGATCAGAAGGTAGTTTAATAGGTCCCACCGAAGTTATCTGCGACGGTAAACCACTCGAGCCTCATCATAAGCGCCTGATATCATATACTTATAGCCCGACCAAAGAGTATCAGTTGAAAGAAAGATTTGGATAGCCGTGTCCATATCAGCCATGGGATGATTAAAACAAGGAGTTCCTTCATCTTCTTGCCTTTTTCCGGGGTTTGATCTCTAGTTATTCCATAGGTATCATAGTAGAAATAGCTATCAAATGAGTGGCTAACATCAATCTTGGCAGTGGGGACTCGAAATCGGGAGTTGGCCAGCGGGATAATGTTTTTACTCACGTGAACGCGCGGGAGAATATTGTGCATCGCTCATTTAGATAATATCTCGGAGGGTTTTAGTAACAGGCTTTTTGTGGGATAAATTGGCCATCTGTTAGAGGAAGACCAAGCTTATGCGCAAATTGATAAAGTAGCCTCCGGCTTGAACTGCCTGACATCGGAGGCTTTTTTATTTTATTTGGAGAGAAAACCAAAAATTTCTGTCTTGCTACCAGGCTCAGCTTTGTTCCAGACTTCCTTGTATCAAAATCCACGCATCGAAGAAATGACGACGAGTTTGGGAAGCCCTATCCGGGGCTTGATGCTGACAGAAGGCGTCTTGAAGCTAATTGGCGGCTTCATCTTTATCCATTCACCTCGGAACATTCTCTCATTAGCAATGCCTCAACCGTTCCCCTCTTCATCACTGCTTCTAGTGCGAATGCTCGGAACCCAAACGGCGACATTGGGCGCCTGCTTGCTGTTGGCGTCAGCAAACACCCCGACAGCTGTTGCAAGTAGGCGAACCGCATATTGGACTGTTTTCATAAGAGATGCCACTCTGGTTGCTGTACTTGGCTGGCAACTGCTGTTTGCGGATGTTGACCAACCACTCGGTTTAACCAGAAAGGGTTTGCAGCTTTGGATCGCGGAGATTTCCCCCTTCATGATAGGGCATCTTTGGGTACTGCTGAGGCGCCCACAGTGGTTTTAAACGGCACGGTTTATGTCAATTGGTTGCATTGTTGCGATTGGTATGAGGCTCAAGGCTGTAATCATCTTTGCAAGAGAATTCACCCTAAGGCTAGTAAGGCTGCTCAAAATTACAGCCAACCGTATTGCGCAATATTTATGTTAATTTCTCGGAGATTACTTTCGGGATGGTGGTAGATAGGGTGCTTTAATGAAATCGTATCTTGTTGAGATGAGGTCACGGTCAAGGGTACCGTCTGCGCAAGACTTATGGTTGACTCCGAGATAGCCCATGTGGATATTTGAGAAAAACGAGAGGAGATGATACCATTCAAAAAAGGAAAGCTATGGAATTTTAATCTGGTCCCATGAAACATTTGTACCTAATCTGGCAACCAGAAGCCGTTTCCATACTTGGAGCTCATGTCTGTGTGGGCACCCTGATTTACTGAGGGACAAGGCTCAGTTTACCAGTCTTAATGTCAAACACATAGCCACGGACATGGGCCTTCAACTCCTCCCTAACAAGCGGAGAATCTTGCAAGAGCTTGATATCCTCCCGCACTACCTGATTATGGCTACGTTGGAATTCAAACATTAGATACAATCTTTCACGTAAAACGAGTTCGAGGGATGACTTACTTCTCCAGATCACCGCCTTTGTAGGTTCCAAAGTCGAGCTGATCGATCTCATCGGCCATTTGAGGGTACTTAGACTTCAGACTCTGGCGAACACCCTCGGTCGTTTGGATAGAACATCCGCAATCTATAATGGTTGGTTATCATGGTGATCTGGCACATATTTTTTGACGTTAGGTAATATCAGTGGCTTACTGGTGTGATGAATAATGACGACCTCTTTTAGAGCCTGGCTCCGTGTAACTTCCTCAAGAAACAGAAGCGCATGAAGGCCGCTCTTGACGCGACCGCCCAGATTTCTAATAACTAAAGCTTCTGTCATGAACATTGTTGTCAGCACTGGGCTTAACCTAAATGCGGCTACGGTGTGCATCATGATCTTACCATCCGGCTTCAGGTCGAGAAATTCCTCAACAGATGCACGGAAGTCGAGACAGGCAACTGGAGGGGCGCGATGTTAGCTGATGCGATCAATACTAGAGTGCGAGATACGGACATATGATGACAGAGGGCAATGCCACAGGGGCCATCCCCAAGAACTCCTTCGGCTGATGCTTCGTCTCCGCGTAGACCCTATATCGTAGATCAGTAGAAGTCGAGATGGAAACTGAGACAAGGATTGGGCGAACCGGTTTCTCTCAAGGAGTTCATCCCACTTGGAAGCCATGTTGTGCAAGAAGATGGTTGGAGTTTGACTTTCTGAGTAGATGAACGGGCAGAGAAGGGGCAGGAATTGCTGTTTGATTGGGATGAGGAGAAGTTTGAATTGATGGGCAACTCGGGTGAAGGCTGCCCTTTTATAATGCAAAATATACCGGACTACGAAGGTGTTGTTGTTTGAGCAGACATGCTTCCATGTAAGCAAGCCCACGCTTGACCCAAAATGGTAGTTGCTGCAACATCCTAATCGAGAATGGGTGAGTGACGCTAGAAGCACTCGAGCTAAGAGATGGCACAGCCGGCAAGACTTCCACGGAGCGCAGCACGTTTAGAGGGAGCGTAAAGTGGCTAGATTTCTAATAGTACATCATTTTAGAAGATCCTATTCCTATCATCGTTCCGACGATACCGTCATACCTCCTTCTGCTTTGTCAGCTCCAAAAACTTCACCAATTTCCAAGCTTCCACTAGTCTCCCAGTACCTACGGACTCTTGGAAGTCAGAGTGCGTGGCGATGGTCGCATTCGCTGTCATCGCTTTTTGTGAGATTAGAAACGTCGCACGATCATGCTTCCCAGCTACGGAAACCTCGATCTCCTTCAACTCCGCGGCCTGGCTCTGTACTTCCTCCTCGAGGAAGTCTCGTTCGTTGGCCGAGACACATAGCAGCAAGCGACCAGTGAGAATATGGAGAACGATGGATATTGCAAGCAGTTCATAGCGCTTGCTGGTCTCATCCTTCGCCCCGCGGCACGTGGTCCTACAAGAACAGACGCTCACAGAGTTCAGAAGCGCTGTATTAAAGCTGCGGCGCCAACCGATAATGGCAGATCGGAGCGAACGCAATTTCGCTATTGCAGCTTGAAGCTCAGCTATCGGCAGGGACTCATCCGCTGACAAGACGTGAAATGTCATCAGCGCAAGAGCAGGGATCCTGGTCATGAAGGTCATGAGGGTCACACCGAGGCGAGACCTATCGGAGAACGTGTCTTCCGCGATGACAGCACTTTCGAGGACCCTGGTCCATTCGGGGTTGTCAAGAAAACACTCTTGAGATTTGAATAACGCTTCAATGCACTATAACCAGGGCGCTTTAGTTTACCATGAAAACCTCTCGACGTAGGTGCGAGTGTTGGCTGCTTACTATTGGGTAGACCAACGCGGTTATCAACGACTTGTCAAAGTCGGAATTGAATCCAGATGGCCCTCTTGCTTGTATGAGCTGTGAGGCTCCAGAAATGTGTCTGCTCCACATATGCCCTGTGGTGGGATTCAACACCTGCAGGAAATCAGCGCCTTAGAGCAAGATAAGGAGGTAACTGTTCGGTAAGTGTTTTTCCTACCTCAAAGATTGCTAGTAGGCCGATTGCACACAGCGTCTCTGCAGTGTATCTATTCATTTCGTCGTCTATGGCACATTGAAGGCTCCGGAGAGCTTTTCCATAATCCTTCATGATCAGACCATCACTCTTCTTACGAGATGGAGCGAGGGTGGAATGCGCAACTGTGCGAAGACATTGAAATGCGTTATGGAGCGCCTCAGTTTGTCCAACTCGTGATGGGATAAACGAGAAGTAGGACTGTTGTCGGCAGACTAATAGGTTTGATAGAGTTGACTCTGTTCGAAGTATGGTCGATGCTCTAACACCGTCCGAGATTAGCCCCTAATTTGCTTCCAGGTTTCCATCGATAATGAGGCATTAAACAATATTCAGAGTAGGTAGCATACCTTATTCCCAAATGGATCGACGTCAATGCAGAGAGGTCGATAGGATCCAGCCCGTACTCCCCAATTTTGGTAAGTTCGAGTGCGAAGGTCGGGATGGGGTGATGGAGACCTGTACTTGGGGCCTCGGCGGGGAGTTTGACGTCAGCTTGATTCTGTCTTCGGCGACTTGCGCTCGTAGCCTTCATTGCGTGGCTTCGAATCCTGGACCGAACGTCGTCCCGTTGCTTCCCCTTAGGCTGATAGGCGATGAAATCAAACCCACTGGCCCCGCATTCCTCCATGGTCACTGGTTCACTGCGAGGTGCGTACAAACAACGGTGGAACACGCTGGTTCAGCTGTGGAGGTATTGGAATGATGATGTTGACCTAGTTCGTGAAAATGTCGGACGGAGCGGCCTTTGAATTACTAATGGTCTAATACCGTCTGGGTAAGATGCCCACTTTGGCAGTTGCTGTCCAAAAGCGGTAGTTGCTCGCTTACACTTGTTCAGCCTTCGATATGACACTAAAGCCATCGTCATGAAACTAATAAAGCTATTTATTATTAATCCTCTTCTGTTCCAGTCACTAAAAGAACAATTATCTCCGCATCAATACACCCTGGACTCAAGTTCAGTCATGGCCACATCCAGCAGGCCAGGCCTTCTTCATAACAATGACTCTGCCAGCGGGCGTGAATATGTACAGCCTGATTCGATTGGTTTGAGCCCCGGGTGGCCCATGATTGGCTGGAGTTTCGGGTGCGAATTGGCTCACCTTTCGGGCCCGGCCGAGGCTATGTGATTTGATTGGCTAGGCCCTCGGGCGTCATCTCCCCTGGACGAAGGCCCAGGATGTAGAAAGCAAAGAAACAACAGCAGATAAATATTTAGTCTTTATGAACCGCATTCATTTGGATCATATCAGTATTTTCCACCATAGCAAAGGCAGACTTGCAATACACTTTTACTGTTGCCTACTGGGGAAACCAGAAGCCTTGTTTCCTAACTCAAACTCCCGCCACACTGATAAAACATGACAGAGCTTAGCAGCAGTGGTGAAAAGAAGCCGCCTAAACTTAGTACAAGTTTTCCTGGTTCCCCAATAGCTGCTGTCTTGCAGACTCCCAGTACTAACAAAAACTCACCCTCCCTTGAAACCCACGACCTTGAAAAAGGCAAGGTAAACACGAGTCAAGATCACAATGTCAGCTCCGCTGAGACGCAAGATCCCAACCTTGTTACATGGACGGGGCCCGACGACGTTGAAAATCCCAAGAACTGGCCTGACAGCATCAAGTGGAGGTACACTGTCGCCGTGTCTCTCTTCGTCTTTATCTCGCCGGTGTCCTCGGCCATGGTCGCTCCGGCAATGGAAAGTCTTGGTGCCGAGCTTGGCATGAACTCGGAGATCGAAGTGTATCTGTCCCTTGCCATCTTTATCCTTGCCTACGCCGTCGGTCCCATATTCTTTGGTCCCGCTTCGGAGCTCTACGGGCGTGTGCAATTCCTCCAGATCAGCAACCTGTGGTACATCGCGTGGAACTTGGGCTGTGGGTTTGCGCAGAATAAGTCACAGTTCTTTGCATTTCGTTTCCTTGCTGGTATTGGTGGCAGTGCTCCACTTGCTCTAGCTGGAGGAGCCATTAGGTGAGATGATATGATACCCGGGCCGACTCATAGGGAAAAAGGCGGCTAATCCTGAATATTCTACAGTGATATATGGTCTGCTGAGCAGAGGGGGAAAGCCATTGGGCTCTACACATCGGGTCCAATGCTCGGCCCCGTTGTTGGGCCTATAGGGGGAGGGTTCATTGCCGAGTACACAACATGGCGCTGGGTCTTCTGGTCGACCAGCGCAGCAGCTGCTGTTGTCCAGCTGGTTGGGGTTTTCTGGCTGAAGGAATCGCATCCTGCCACCCTTTTGAGATGGAAGCGGAATGCGTTGTTCAAGACGACAGGAAATATTAACCTGCATACTGAAGAGAAGAACGAGAGTCTGCCGGTCAAGCTTGGCAATGCAGTTATGAGACCTGCGCGGCTGTTCGCAACTCAGCCTATCGTCACTTGTATCTCGGTGTATATGGCTTACCTCTTTGGAGTGACATATCTGATGTTTGCGACGTTTCCCACTATTTGGACGAAAGAATACGGCGAAAAACAGAGCATTGGAGGCCTCAACTACCTTTCAATCGCTGTTGGATCATTCGCCGGCCTGTTCATCAACATTAGGTATGTGGACAGGATCTACAAGAGCTTGAAAGTGAAGAATAACGACGTCGGCCGACCGGAGTTTCGCATGCCGTGTATGATGGTCGGCTCCGTCATCACGACGATCGGACTCTTCTGGTATGGATGGAGTATCCAAGGTCGCGCGCATTGGATCATGCCTAACATCGGCGCTTTGATATATACAGCTGGGACCATCTCATGTCTCCAGGGGATGCAAACATATATAGTCGACTGCTACCAGACCTACGCCGCCAGCGCTCTGGCTGCCTGCGCTATTCTACGCAGCCTGGCCGGGTTCGGCTTCCCTCTTTTCGCCCCTTATTTATATAAGGACTTGGGCTATGGCTGGGGGACCACCGTTCTAGCCTTTTTGAGTATCGCGATTGGATGGACTGCCCCTTTTATTTTCTGGTGTTTTGGTCCTAAGCTCCGGGCCATGTCGAGATATGCTTCCGGCTAAGTGTGGATGGATACCTGGATGGAGAGTGAAGGAGATCAATCTGGGAAGAAACGATGTGTCACTCCTACGGCCTTGAGGCGGCTCAATGTAATATAAGAAAACACCACTCATAAGCTAAATACTGAAATCTAGTTCCATAAAAGCAGTTGAAAGGGCTTTATGAGGATACCACGCAAGGCCACTATGAATGCCAGTGGAAGCAGAGATCTCTTACTTCATCTAATTATTGAACTACCCTAGACAAGGCATGTACCATGCCTTCAAGTCAATGTGACAACTAAGAGACCACGGAGGTGTCTCTCTTTAAGATATAGAATGTGCACATATCGTGATTCAGTGTAGAGTGTTGAATTTTTTTGTGAGCAAGTTAGTTGTCGTTTTATCTACGAGTGGTTTTGCATATACAGTTCGTAGGCTTACATACGTTACCTGAGTAGCCATCAGGCCAACCAATCAAGCATGAAGTTTTGCCTTCTCTTGGCTACATAGTTCTGGAAACTGAGATTCAAACGCTCTATATGGCCGTAAGTTTCTCATTTTGAGACTCACGATGCTATGCTACGCCGGCTTACCACATAATAGCACATTCTAGGGTTTTGATGGCACCAAGACCAAGGCATCGAGCCCCTGTTCTAAAAATGGGAGCTGTGGAGTTACTAAAAACAGCTTGTGATTACCCCCTGCTCAAGCTTACTTGGGATGCCCGCCGTATCAGAGCGGCGAGGAGGAACACAGATACCATCCACAATCTTCCCTTCCCAGCTCTTACTTTTCTTTGATTTTGTTTTCTTTTCCTCAGATTGAGCAGACCTGCCCGGTGCACTATCGCCATTTCCTTCAATTCGCTTCTTCGACACCTTTTTACCCACAAGAAACCTTCGAGCCGGACTCGAGGAATCATTTTCTCCCTTGACCTCACACTGAAGCTGAAACCACACAGCAAACGCGACCGTCGCATTCCTTGAAAAGTCTCATCGCGCGTCAACCTCTGCCGGACGTTTGCATTAGGTGATCCATTCGCTTGGCCAACACCTATCGCCATTTACAAAACCAATTTCTACAACTCTTCATTTTGCCGCCCCTTATATTTCCCTTCCTCGTCGACACCAGAAAACACTCGAAGCGAGAACGCAGGACAGCCAGAAAAGGGACCTCTGCTTGACCCACGACAAGAGCAAAGCACCACGATTGAAAAGAACCCAGAGCCTATTCCTCTTAATTGAGCCCGCCATGCTTCTATCTATTCCCCAAGCTGCAGTCCTTCCTTCGGGCGCATTCATGGACAAGCGCGTTCACCTATATCGCCGATCCGAGGGGACAGCTGCCAGCTCGCGATCCTCCCATCGAACGCATTCCCGATCGCACCCAGCTTCTTTGGTGGATATCTTCCGAGAGGATGCTGAGGATATTGTCGACAAGCGACTCCGTGTTTTACAATCTGCTTGGGTATAGGAAATATTGTCCGAGGGTGTCGAGGAGGGGTGGAACTGAATGGATGCCACCCGAATATGCTGCCGTCCCATGAGGCCAGGCGACGCTTTTCAGCTGCGGAAATGCAGAATTCGATTTTGTAGATACTTTTTTAATTTCTTCTTTTAATGATGAGGTCTATTTTACACACTTGGGGTGTCTCTCGGTAAATGTCCCTCCATGGTATCGGTATTATTCCCAGTTTCTTTCCAACTTGTTGCCTCACTCTTCCTCCTCTTTTCCGTAAATGGTATCGATGCAGGCGGCGACGAACAGAACAACATAGACAACCGCGGTTATGATGTTGATAATCGCTATGGCCATCGCGGAGGGCTTCTTCTCAGGCCATTGCGACTGGCACAAGTCTTGCCAATTATTATAGACCAACGTTGTACTGGGCGTACGGCTGCATCTGCGATCAATGGCCGAGATGGAGGTCCACTGCAAGTACGCAACGACGACGCAGGCGAGCGCCAGAACTAGTGAGAGGCCGAGCTGGCCAAGGGGGAGGATCCCATTGAGAATGCCGGGGCCGGGCCTGCACTTCAAAATGAAGATGAAGGCCATGACTTCGATAAAACCCCACCCTATGGCGATTGCAGGCTACCGAGGACATGTTAGACGTCATCATAAGTTAAAATCAAATGGGGTGAGACGTACAACCGGGAACGAAAACATTACCGAAGACGAAATTACGTCTCTATTCGGAATCAGGCTCAAAATCAGACCTAAAGAGGAGATAGACAACAGTATCGCAAATACGTGCAGGATCAATTTCGAATTGGCCCAAGCTTGATTTTCCATGAAGGCTGGAGTGTGTATCTCTTCGGGGTAAGGGTAAGCCTCCCGCTCGTGGGCACCGTCCCAATCATGTTGGTAGGGCTGGCCGCCATGACTGGTTACCCCGTTTCTGTCCACAGGCTGAGTATCAGGAATGAGAGAGATTAAGGGAATCCCAAACTTCGAGGTCTCGTTTTGGGGGCCATGGTTGCCATACTCTTGATAGCTCTGGTACACTGGCCCGTGGGAGCCACGGGCTCTCTTACGGGCTTTATCTCTAGAGACGGGCTCATGAGTTGCGGCTGCGGTCGCATGTGGCGTCGTAAGAGGCAATCTAGGATGAACAGGAGTGTTTTTGTCGTCGCCATCATTTTCATGAAGTTCATCCGGCGTAATAGATGTTGGAGAAGAGGCGCGAGCTATCTGCTTGATAGACGCCTCAGGTTGCGAGGAGGGACCGCCTTCCTCGTCGCCAATTATGGCGCGCCTTCGCTGGGCTGGAGTAAGAGGACCGAGTCGTGCCTCTGAGTTCTCTTTTTTGTGCTTATGTGGGTTGTACTTTGGGTCTGTGTCTGCCTGTGTATCGTGAATTTCACTATCGGTCGGCTCAGCCCGAGTGGAGGAGCTACCCACTTCCTCGTTGCGGTCGCCGGGACTCTGATGAGCGTGGCTATGAAGACTCGCCCCTCCATCCATGTTGGGGTATGTTGGGGTGAAATCAGGTAGCGGGATAATGTTCAGGTTTGTGACATACGACTAGAGTGAGAGATTTCATGGATCCGAGCTCTCAATCCATCTTTTTGCGCCGGCTAGGTGACTGGAGCCATGTCTAAATCAAAGAAACAGATGGGAAGTTGAAGTAGCAGTGAAAAATACTGACTGAAAATCAAGGTGGAAAATATGCGTCCTCCCTTGTGGTAATAGGCAGCAACAAGCAAGTCCGAACCCTGTCACTTCGCATGGGTGACCAAAGTCCGCATGACTCCGTCCCAAATTTGCATGCGAGAAAGATAAGTTGACTCATTTAGGGCTGATATTTACTGCGCTGCCACCTATAAAGAGGATTATAAAATATTACGAGAAGCCGTTCTGATTGGTGTGCCAAGAGGCTGCCACCGCATCACATGCGGACAGGGTAGTAATCACACCTTCTTTTTTTGTCATATAGCATCTCATCTCTCGCGAAGATGATAGAACAGAAGGTTTTTGTGCGAATAAAGGGGCTATGAGTCACCGAAAGTCTCCAAACCAAGTCATTCTGTGATGCATCGGTCTCAATACTTTAGCCTGTCTTGGTCGTCAGGTTCGATATACAATTCGGATCACAACGCGACCATCTACAAGATCGTGAGACGAGGTGGCTTTCTATTATTACTGAGTCAAAGAACTTGAGATAATGTTCCGCTGCTGACTGCTTTCAGAAAATACGTCTGTTACCATGGAGCTATAAGTTCGAGTTAGGGGCGGTTCAGCGATCAACGAGAACATTGTACCATATAAAACATGATGGAATGATTATGGGATAGTTATCAATTAGTTAAAGAGGATAGTAATATTCGCAAGCGATTGCAGAAATTTCCCTTCACAACCTGGGCCTCTAGTAGACCCTTCAGCCGTTATTGTACGATACTGATCCAGAATCAAGATTTGACAATATAAGACCCGCTCAACCTGGCACATGATTTTGACGGCTTGCCTTGCTATGTTGAAGAATTCATTTCGTCAAGCAACTCCCTGACCGGAGGAATGCTCAGAACCCACGTCCATTCCGCAAGCAAAGGAAGAGTTTTCTGCACCTTACTCAAAGCCTTACGCGAAGTCTTTTTCAAACCCTGAAGTCTCATAGCATATTGAAGTGGCGTCTCGCCTGCGTTGTTTCTTGCATTGGTATCTGCGCCACGGTCCAGTAAAAGTTGAATAACTGACGCATGAACGGTATTCACAGCTGCCACATGAAGTGCCGTATTCCCACGCGCGTTACCAATTGAAAGGCTGGCACCCTCATCAAGAAGGTGAGCTGTGAATTGTAGGATTTGCACTTCCTCCGAAAAGAGGGCATATTTGAGCGAACGAAGCCAAGTGTGCAGAGCAGTTGCATTGTACTCGTTATACTGATTTATGTTTTCGACCTCGGATGCTAGATATTGAAGAACCTCGTTCCATCCATCCCTGGCAATCTCGACGATAGTCCTCTGTAGCATCGTCTCTCTGTTAGCGATCTGGTTGATGTCAAAGCCGTGTTCTCTCAGCATCTTAAGCATTTCGATGCTCCGAGGGCCTTCAGACATTCCCCTCCATGGCCTGCATAATGGTATTTGACCAAGTCGAAGACCACCAGACAAGCCAAGAATGTAGTCTGCCAGCATGACATTGTCGTAATCGATGCAATTTGATAAAGCCGGCTGCACGTTCTCGTAAGTTAGAAATGAGAGATCATTGTTGCGTATCGGCCGAACATGATCTATTAGCCGCTGAGCCTGCTCTTTAGCTTTGGCCGTGTCGCCTTGAACGGATATCAGCGTCAATGTGTCTAAAATAAATCTCTCGGTCAATAGCCCGGTGGGATAGATACTCAACAGTTTTCGATAAACTGCCATGGGACCATGGCTGATCGCCTCTTCAAAGATGTCACCCAGATGCCCAGGTGCACCCTCAAAGGCTTGATCAATGGCGCCTCTTTTCAAGAATATTTCCAGAACGTCTAAACGATCGCCACTTACAGCGTACTTGTTTTCATTCGAGACGAATCTGACCTGGGGTTTCATCGTCACGATCTCTCTCACAATGGCACAGCCGGCTTTTGTGTCCCGGCAAGCAATCGCATGTTGTAGAGATGAATTTGCATGAAGGTAAGGGTTTGCTCCTTCGTCCAGGAACCGGCGTGCTAGCTCCCGGTGGCCCATTCTGCAGGCATGGTCAAGTACTGACATCCCACGACGATCAGTTGTTTCGAAATTCACACCTTGGATTTCGATGATGCGATCAATTAGTTGTTGGTCGCCTGATGCCACTGCCGCAAAGATTGGGCTGTCTCTTTCTATCCCAGCCTTGAGTTCATTGATAACCATCTTCTGTGTTAAGAGCAGCCGTGCGATCTCGTATTGTTTTGACTCGATAGCACTACAGACGTGAGAAGAATTACATAGCTTTGGTGTTATGGCTATGACTGCCTCTACAGTTCCCCGGCACCCACGCTTGCATGCCCATCCGAGGGCAGGAAGGTGGAAACCTCGGTGCATGTCGCAGAAGAGCACCCCCCCCTTCGCTCCACAAGCTTGTACTGAAGGGGCAAGTACTGTTGACCATTCGCTCATTGAACTTGTAGAGAAGCTCTATGGCAATGGGAAAAACTCGTGTGCAGGTGAGCGATAGATATAGCAGATCCCGTGCCGTGGCCATAACCAGGTCTTCGGACACATATTCAGCAATTTGCTGTATCAGCTCAGCGGGCAGCGATTGTAGATAGCTCTCCGGGCCACTAACGTCAGTGCCGGGCAATTCCACTTCAATGCCCGATGATGGGGGCATGACTGGAATGAGATTCTGAGATTACGAGAGTTGAAAGCGGTTGGGTTGAATGAACTTTCTGTGATGTGTAACTCGTTGAAAAGCACCTTTCTCTCAGACGGGGAGAACTGGAGAGCGCACGCCTATTTATGCAAGTTTATCCTTTGTTCCTCCATTCATTGTGTTGGAATGTCGGGTCTGGCATCTTCCATTGTTGTTTAACTTTACACTCCAACTCTCTTCCGTATCCTTTGTTCCTGAGATTAACATTTCCACTGAACTGCCACCGGATGAGCACCATCCTGCCATAAGATGGGCATTGTCCTACAATCGAATGGGCATGCGCGCATGGGTGACAATGCCTCACCTTACCAACGCCTGTTATCATTCAGTTACACTGTTGCTATCATGGCATTCGGGTTTTGTAGGCTTGATGCTGCCTTTGCTTGTGACTGGGTTGATCGTGTGAGGCACAGGCTCGGTCGGTTGTTCGAAACTTGGCTTTTGCGTGATGAACCAGGCAGCGAAGTGCGAATTGGATGGGAGAGAGAGTTTCGAGTACAAGTAAAAAAAAACAGCAATGAAGATGCTAGACCCGACATCTCAACACAATGAACACAATGTGCGAATTGGATATGGGATCTTTCATAAGTACGCAGTCATGTCGACGAAAGAGTCGCCATGCCAGGAAAAAGTCATTATTAGCCTTAAGTATTATATAGAGCCGGGCAAAAGGCTGCACTCTGGTATGTTGACCGTGTTGTGATACTGGGCATAGCATCAATTTGTCGATTTCTTGGTGTTCGGGTATTACCCCCCAGCAGTTGCCGCATGACCTGCATAGCTCTCTTATCTCTCACTTATTAATACAGTAATATCCATTTGAATAATCTCTTTATCCTCTTTTCAATTGTATGAAATGTTACGAGCATGTCGAACACCTCGGGCCTTTGTTCGTTGACCTTTGTTTTATTTGAAATAGTACAAAGGCATGTCTAAATACCACATTAACTAAATAAAGATAAATCAGTGCATCAAAATTAGAGTCATTGGCCAGAGGATCATGTTCAGTTCAATTGGGCTCTCCTAAATTGTGCACAAAAAGGCTAGATCTCGTTGGTGTCTTTTCTCTAACATCACGTTGATTGAATCTATAAAGCTTTTCGCTCGTCACAACCTGTAACTGCTTTGATGCCTTCATGTAGTTGTTTTCTGGGCTCGATCTAAGCAGGAAACAAACTTTATGGGGTGAGTTATTGAGACCACAACATTATGCACTGACCCGAAACTGGGCTTCAGACACCACCCGCAACAAAGTGAGCTGAGCAACCCCCGATTTATGAATTGATCCTAGAAACTGCATGCAGATGGCAAATTTAACTAAAGCGTACTTATTCCAGAAAATCGTATGGTTGGATCCTATAGTGGCGCTGAAAGACTTCCTGAAAGATTCCAACTTAAAAGCAAGTATGGAGACTTCAAAATACTTTACATTCCTGTTCCACCAAATAGACTCCCTTGCCCGGAATCAACACCTAGAAAACTAGCAGAGTTATCCTGCCATAAACTGTTCCCCATCTCAAAGAATGCTGCACCATTGAAGTCCCAGGCATTTGAAGACGATTGAGGTTCGTCATCTAGACTGATGCTTATTTTGTTGTAGTTTTGACCCGTGTGGTGGTCTAAAGTTCCTTGTGACCCCCTAGACGCAACACATGGGATATTTTCCAGCTTACGCACTAAGAACAAGCTGTATTCCAGATATAGCGATGCCCAAGAGGTGCTTGGTAGCTTATTTGCAATTCTGCCAAAGTGCTCTGCTAGGTTCCGGATCAGTGTCGAGGCTTGCTCTTGCGCGTCTTGCGAGATTGCGGGACACTTGAACGACTTCTCTGTTTTAGCTAGCGTGGTATTCTAGGACACATTTTGGGTTACTCACCCTGATGACTTCTGTTGCTGCATGGGATATCATGACGAATGGAGTATTATGATAGCCTGACGCCAGAGAGCTGAGCCTTGCGTCATGGACGAATAGACGGATAATCTCGCAGCTGATGTTGAAGATTTCATGGAGAACGTTATTGATCTTATCTTGCGAAGCGTTTAGCTTTACTAAGTGCTTGTACGTGTTGTTTCGAATAAGCAAAAGGCCATGGTTGACTTCGAAGGTAAAAACAGCCGCGAACATTGATTCCAATTGAGTGCCGTCTTGCCGAGAATAACTCGTCCCTTTTAGCTCTTCAAGCCTTGATGAAGCACTTCTATCCCACTCAGCAATAGAGCTGAGAGTCTTATGCATTCCAAAAAGTTTCTCCAAGGCTTGCAACTATAAGAGCCCAGTAAGTAACGCAGAGAAGAGATTGCAGCGTGGTATGCCTACCAAGTTGATGCGTAGCTGAACAATCCCCGTAATGGCGAGATCGCCAGCTGCGCTGCCAGTTGCACGAGCCCAAGCGTACAAATCCGGCTGCATCTCTCTCCAGGAAACACAGGGTGCGCGACCTATGGTGATGCCAAAACTTTTGTCCATGAGGAAAACAAAAATCCACGTTCTCTCATAGTTGCGAACCTGACGATCACGGATGCCGGCGTATATGTTTCTATTGGACGCGTTGAAGTTGTTGACTTTTTTCTGAATGAACAAAGAGTCATTAATCTTGAGTTCGCGGGCAATTGACAAGGCCTAGATGTAATAACGACCATATTTGTCATATCGTTAGACAGGGAAACATATTGACTAGCTCATCAGGGAGACTTACATGACCGAAGCGAAGCCAGGAAGGATCGTCAGCGTAATTCTGAGCGGCATGGCTCCAGAACGTAAACATTATAATGGCCTGAATAATCTCAACAGTCTTCACTGAGTTCAGAATGGACCACTTTATGTTTCGTTCGGCCATATTATAGAGCAGAGGTGCGAGCAAAATGTCTCGATGACTAATCGAGAGCTCACATCCTAGAGCGCAGATGACGGAGAATAATGTGAATGAACAGCCGTGCACGTATTCTGCCGTGTGTAAATCTGGATCGAGAATGCCCACGGAAGGGTGGCGAATTTTGAAATACAGCTTGAAGTATTGCAAAACTTCTTGTTCATTGACAAGACCTGCAGAAACAGGGTCGCAAACTTCGGGATTCAGTCGACAAAAACTGTCTGGTGGTATTCCAGTCATCACGTCCCAGTCCCTCAGATCAAGTTCCCTTGGAGCTGAAAGGCAAAGATTAGCATTGGCCTTTAACCGTATGTCGTTAAGCCCTGCCAAATATTCACTTCGGTAATGATGAAGGACTGACCAAAATACTTTGCCAATTTGCTATCTGCTATCATTGCGGCACGATCCTTTTGAAACTGGCCTGACTGGGAAACAGGCTCTGGAAAGCGAGGTGGCGGCACTGGCCTCCCTGCCCAACCTTTGCTACTTGATCCAGGAGGAAATCTTTCCACTCCAACAGCTGCTGCTAAGATCAACAGTGGGGAGCATTGAGATTCAGCAAGATCAGTTTCAGATAGATCGTCGCTGGTGACTATCGGAAAATGTTCACTCTGGTCAGTAGCCCTGTGCCGATGGGATGCTGAATAGGTGCCGCGCCTGGGATTATCGGAGTCTGGGTGCTCTAGATACAGCTGTGAACCATTTTCCAGGGGTGAGGGTGATATGTTCTCGTCTCCTAGTATGTCGTTGGCGATTTCTCGAGAAGAATCTTGATCACTAGGGGTTTTCCAGTGCTCTGCTTGTGGTTCTAGATCAATCGAACCGGTTTCATCAGGTGTCTCGTGACTTCGTTCTGCCACAATTGCAGCTTTGATATTTTCCTTCAGGACCGGATCTGAAATACGAGACAATAGATATTTCAATCCGAGTGGCTTGCTAGCATAAAAAATGATTATGTCAACCTTCAACAGTTATCCCACCTGGCGGAAACTCACTCACTTCACTCTTCCAGGTTTCCGGCCGCGATTAGATTTACTGGGGTACGAGCAAGCCGTTCCGTAAACCTTGCAGCGGGAGCTTATTTAGTTTCGTGAGCCCCAGGATCTATCCATGCAAACAAAAAGGAGATTGAGGGCTATTGTTGCTTCATAGTGGCCACATACCAGGGGTGCTGGCGATCACACTTTTGCCTTGCATTGCGACAAGAGTAGCAGGCTGTAGCCGGCATTGGCGTTTGCGGGTTGGGGATCTGAGGACTTCCTTGCGAGGACTTCCTGGTCTGAGCTTGTCGCCGCATTGTGGCTAATTAGTAATTGAGTTGCGGATAGCCTCCCTACCGAAGTCTACGGAACAGGCTTAACCAAATGTGATGCTGGTGAGTTGAAGGGGAGCAAGCGGAGGGCTAAAGCCCGCGGGGAAGCGAAGAGACGCAGATATCGAAAGAGGAAATCCCGCCTTGTCTGGGGCTTAGAGGCCAAGTGGGTGGTACTACAAAGCGGTCCAACTATATTGGTCAGCAGACTCCTCAGTCCACATTTCTCCTAGATTCGGAGGCTCGAAATAACGTTAGCGTTCGGCTATACGCAGTATCTAAACAGATTTTATGTACGGGTTAGTTTTGTGGTCCACTCCAGCCAGCAGCAAAGATCAGATCCTCTGCCGCCAAGCATGCGGAGTGTCGGATACTAGATACCATCGACAGAGCAGGTAAGGGAGATACAATTCTGGCAAATATCGAAGTTAGCTAGAAACTAGCTAGATTGATAGAAAACCTCCTGGATGTCGTTGATGCACTCTGGAAGGTGGTTTGAAGAAGTACGGACCATTTCCCCATCGAGTATTTGGACTGGCCTGCTTCAAGCTCGGGGATCTCCCCACAAATTATGCGAACAAGGTCTGGTGACCAGAAAAAAAGTCAGTAGGTTGGATACTGTATTACGTAGGAAGCAGGAAATGGCAACATCATTCAAGGTGCCTATGTTTAGGTCGTTTGTGGTTGGCCCCCCACCGAATCAATTCCGCGGCGTTCAACTTGGTCACCGCGGTGTCTTACCCCTTGAGGTGCATCGACCCGCACGTTCTCTTCGCCGACCTGCTAATCCTGTAGTCGATCAACTATAAAGAGCTATCAATCTTGAATTAGAAGAAAGCTCCCGAGGCAGTGATGTCAACTTCGCTTCTTATCATTCCAACGTGACCCCAGTCCTTCAAGCTAGGCACCCAAGATGGCTGGCCGCACCCTGCTTAATAGGCTCGATGAGCTCTGCAATGTCGATGTCGATGATGCTGACATCGAATTCATCAAGAGCCTTCCATTGAAGCCATACAACCGTAAGCATTTTACTCAATGATTCAAGCGCGGACCTCAGCTGACAAGCAGTAGAAACATCAAATCAGGCTATTATAACGCAGACCATAACCTCCGCAACGAACAGACCAATTCTAAGTGATTGTGTCAAGAAGTACGGCTCCCAAGGTTGGGAGACTGTCTTTGAGAGAGTGGTAGGACAATATTCACATAGACTGTTACATTATGAAACTTTTCTAACGCAGGAATAGTCCGTCCGTATCTGTGCGAATAACGTACCTCTCATCAAGGGTCGCGTCTTGATCCAAACGTCACCTAGGCACATTCACGACGACGTGGCAATAGTTGACCAGTGTCGACGCTTCGCGGCGGCTTTTGAAGAAGCCGGCGTTCCCAGAGATAGATTTACGATCAAAATCCCCTTCACTGGCTCGGGCGCCGTAGCTTCCAGGAAATTGAATGCCGAAGGAATCAGGACCTTAGCTACGGCGGTGTTTTGTCTAGAGCAAGCCATTGCTGCAAGCCAATCCGGGTGTCTTCTGATCAGCCCATACTTCAATGGTATTTCACAGTCCTACATTAAAATTTCTTGGGTGGCTTGATATTGACGTGCCGCAGAAATCGCAGCACATTTTGACCCGGCACTGCGACCAAACGTGGCGGATACGGCACTCGAGGTATGATTAGTGACGATCGTGGGAATATGTGCCAAGCTAATAGTGACATCGAAGCATCCCATGTCGCCTAGGATAATTCAAATGCTGGAAGCTTTCAAGACTTTTTATACAGAAACCGGCGAGGAGCAGCCAACCATGGTCATTGCAAGGTCAGTCGCATCTACCGCGATTCAAGTGATGATGCTAAGTGTTTTAGCCACCTTTCTCCGGAGGAGGTGTTAGCAATGGCAGAGCTCGGATGTCAGCACGTTACAGTATCGCAGGACAATTTTCGACAGTTGATAGCGTCGCCTGATGAAAGCCCTGCAATTACTCATGCTAAGCCAACCCACCCTTATGCCGGTCTGTCGACCCCTGAGCGGCTTCAGTCACTGGCACAAAAAGATCCGTTATCAGCAACGGAAAATAATGACTCAGCAGCATCATTGGATACGGATTATGTTGCACGGAATGGGAAGATACTGGACGCGGCCATTGAAAAAGATTCCGTGGCTGGCAAACGGATGAACGATGCAATGAACTTCTTCACCGAGTGGGAGGAAAAGGCCAAGCATATTATTGAGGCTGAAATTTCCAACCTGAGCCTTACCTAGGAGATCAGCATAGGAAGCTACGGATGTGTATCTAATGTTGAACTCTGCCATTTGCGTTTTTGACGTTTGTTGAGAGCATCAACATAGTACCTCGGTCTTCTGCCTTATCAATCTTTCTGTTATTGAAAATAACTAATCACAAACTACCGGCAGTAAGCATTATCAGTGCATCTTTCTTCCAATTCATGGACTCCTAAATCTCAACCCCCTCCGACGTCTGAGTGTCCTCATCGTGAACGACCACGCGGGTGTAGTCAAGCAAAAATACAGTGGGTCCTGCCAACTTCGTCCTCCCTCGAAGAGCGTGCACGCCATTCACCATAGGTTCGTTCGGTATCCTAGGAACAACTCGTCGGAGTGTGGGAATCTTGAGGCCACTCGTCTCCTTGACGTCAAAGCAGTAGTGTGCCGCTGGTGCCTTGAAAGCTGTTGGCGCGTAATCTACTCTGCGTAGCATCAACTCTTCGTCGAAGTAGAAGAGTTGGCTCTTGCTATGCGCCAGATGATGGTCCGGAAAAGTGACCTCGAGAACGCGCCATGTCTCATCATTCTCCTCATGCGAGTTAACCTCTCGGTATTTAAAACCGGGCTCAACGAGGTGGAATGGAAAGGTCAAGTAGTTATGTAAGGCATATCCAGCGAAACATGTGAAATCCAGATCATCCCACGGCGTTGTCCGGGTGTGGTCAAGAAAATTCGCATAAGGATTGTCTCTCGAGGCTAACACAGTGCCATCTCGACGCTCGATCCATGCCCGTTTGGGAGTATAAATCCATTTATCTTCTGGACTGCCAGGTCCAAGCCCTTGAAACACAACTTTTGTGTCCCGGACATTGAGGTAGCATGTGGGCTGGCGATGCCCCGGGTACCCTTTCCATTCAAGGGCTGACCCGGAGAGGTTGAGGGACAGCTCGATATGGCTGACTTTATTCCAGCGATCTATTCCACCATGAGCCTGAATAACCAAAGCCGCTAGGTCTAAACTTTCATCAAATGTCAGCATTGAGATGATCTTCGATGTTCGAGTTTTCTCACCTTCCTGCTGTTGGCGTTTCGTCCTTACCAGAGCTTGACATCGTTATAACTTCGCAAAGAGATCTATTAGAGCACCCAATATTGCAATAAGTGTAGCAGGAGCGAAGAAAATGGCATGAAGGTGGCACGAAACTCTTAAATAAGTTCTCATCGCGAGCATTATAGCATTCATCGGAGCTAATTAATCATCTGACTTCATCATAGAGTCGGATGCCGTAATTAATAATTATTTTCATACGTAGTACCCACAATAAGACGGCTTGTTTACGTACAAACCGTTAACGCTCAGTACTGCATCTGCTTATATTTGCGCAGACAATCAACGTGATTTATAATGTCTCCGGTAACTGATTGTTGCAGGCAAAGGTCAAAGTAACCTCCCCTATGCACAGCATTGTCAGCCTCGTTAGCTCGATGTAATAAGGGTTCTAATATTGTAGTAATGACCGCTATCTGCTCTAATTTATCCTCCGCCGTCTAATCATCCAAATCTTCTACTCCTTCTCTCCACCATTTACTTCAACCAGCTCTCTACCGTTTATCTCAACTCTCTCTTCGCCATTCACTTCCACCTTCTCTTGACCATTTATTTCAACCTTCTCTTCACCATTCATTGCAATCTTCTGTTTGCCGTTTACTCCACCATTAATGTCAACCCTCCTCTTACCGTTCAACTCAACCTTACAGTGTGTTTCCTTGACTTCCTCCACCGTTGTTTGCCACTCTCTTGTCCGTTCCTCGTCTATACCGCGGATAAGAACGGCTCGATATCGAATTTGTCCTTCCCTTAGCTTTTGCATGGCAGTTTCGATGCCGCATGCGTCAAGTGGGAACGTCATAATGGTCGGTTTTATGTTTTTGCGCGCAGCAAAGTCCAGCAAGGTACGAATGCTGTGCCTCGAAGCCACCAACGATCCCTGGATCTTGACTCCTTTCCATACCAAATCAAGAAGGGGGATCGGTACAGGCTCAAACGCTACCGTCAATGGATAAATACTGCCGTGAGTGTCCATCAGCGGGATGAGACTACGCTAGAAGTTAGTCCTGCAGATTGAATGATAAGTACGTGATATCGGAGTGGTTACCTCAAATAGTCGACAGAAGCGCTGCCGCACAAGAGTAGATGCTTCAGGGGTTTGAATTCCACAGGAGGCTTGTCACCACATCGGAAGACGTGGTATTCGCTGGCGCCGTAGTCCATAGCCTCCTGGCGCTTCGCTTCCGAGCTGGATAGTACTACAACTTCGCATCCCATGGCGGCAGCAAGCTTGATAGCGAGGTGCCCAAGCCCCCCGATCCCCATGACTCCAACTCTCTGGGTTGAGAGCACGCCGTACTCGCTCAAGACAGTCCATACGGTAGCTCCCGCGCACATCAGCGGTGCCGCGTATACGGATTTGTAGCCATCCGGAATCTTGTACACGCACTTTGCGTCCCAAACGGCGTTGTGGCTAAAGGTTCCGTTGTCAAGGTCGTGAAAGCCATACTGTTTCTGGTTTCTGCAGTACTGGTCCCAACCTGTACATCATTTAACACCGAGTCCGCTGGGTGATTGTAGTGGGAGAGAGGTCATACCTGTGGCGCAATTATCGCAAACTCCACATATCTCATGGGTGTATCCAAAGCCGACTCGATCGCCACGCTGGACCGATTGCACACAGCTCCCAACTTGGCGAACAATGCCTATTCCTTCGTGCCCCAACACCTGGCCGCACTTGAGATAATGCTCGTCGGTACCGCAAAGTCCGGAATGCGTGGTCTCGATGAAGACTTCGTGATCTTCGAGAACTCGAGTGACGGTATCTTGGGAGATCTTGCCCTCTGGCCCTCCACGAAAGACAGTGTATGTGACCTCCATTGTGAGATTTGTAACAATTTGTTGGCCTTAGTCTGTCTCGGGGTTAATCGCTACTGGCAAATGGCATTATATTTATATTTCTCAATACTACATCCTTGCTCCTTACTAGTGGGGAGATTCTCGGGAACGGAGAGTGTTGTACATGGATTACCTGCTTCCAAATTGGCCTATCGAAGCCACAATCTATATCAAAGTGGAGAGGTGAGTAGATGGATAGGTCGGCAGCGTAGACCAGAGAAGGATGGGAGTAGTCTCGTGATTTATGTCGATGACAGGAGATGATCCGTGGCGTGTCAGCAAGGTCCGGAGGCATCGCGATGCCCAGGGAATCCCGGAATGAGGCTCCAAGCTGCCCAATGCAAGGCCATCGGAAGCTTGGGGCTGACACAAGGAGATCCACGTGCAGCCTGATTGGGGCAGAAGCTGTCTCTTCCTAGCCCACAGCCACAGACAGCTCCACGCAACGTAAAGTTCTCGAACGATCAAGGTAACATGACAAGATACGCGTGCTTCATCTCATTGGATGCCGTGTGCTATTTTAACCCCCTTATTGCTTTCATCCCAGTCGAAGGATATCAGTCGGATGTCCACAAAACAGGGGCCTCCTGGCGTGCGACTTGCGCAATCAGCTGAGCGGATGCGACTCTGCGTCCGCGGCCTCGCCTACGATCCGTTAACACGGCACACGGGTAGATCGGTGGAGCAATTTTGAGAAACAAATGCGTAGTTTCCCTTAGCTCCCGTAACTTATCATACCCCTATTTCCATGCCACTGGTGGTTTATTTGGATCTGGTTGTGGAATTTCCGTTCTAATATTTGTGGAGGTCACGCCACCTTGGCTTCACAACATGTTACTGTTGGGACAGTGACAGCTAACTCGCCTGCAGGGAGCTGGGATGTCATTTTGCGTTTCATCGACTATTATCTAATAATTTCTGTGTGTCTCATTTATTACCAGGCCAGTCTCGCTCCTCGGAACGCCTTAGATTAAGATAATGACATCAGTTTCTTCACTACGTAGATAATGAACTAGTGCAGTAAATCTCCTTGTACTCGGCTATGACTGCCCCGTGCCGACCCCTGATTGAAGACGCAAGTCACCATTCTTCTTCCTTATGGCAGTTGATTTAAGTACTCGCTGTTTCCTCGAGAAAGATAAACGGATAGGTAAAGAAGAGCTTGTTTACTTTGATAAGGGTATTGGATCACAAAAGAATCTAAAATAAGGCCACACCAATAATGATTGGCTTTGAGATCTAAATGACTTCCCGTAAGGCGGCCTAGACCTCCAGGAAAACATCACTGACGCTATATTGCGTGTCTCCTTTTCTAGATTAAAATTGTCAAGATTGCTACTATGTTGACGGGGCTGGTTGAGCGGAAACTTCCGATTGCTGTCCGCAAGCCAGTGTTGGGGCACGCTCTTTGCCATGGTGCTCTGGGAATTTTCGTAAGTTTATGTGTATCTCGCTATAGCAAGTCCTGCAGTACAGGCTGAGTCTATTTGATGACTTCTATGATGAAATCGGCTTTGCTCTGTTGTATCAAATAGTCAATTCAACTAACTTAAGGTATTATGATAATATTCATTGTGTTGAGATGTCGGGTCTGGCATCTTCCATTGCTCGTTCACTGTGTACCCGAACTCTCACCCGTATTATGCCAAATAGTATGACTGGCGTCTTCAGGTTATCAGGATGACACCCTCCATGAAATCTCTGGGATGACAATTAATTAACCGCTGGGGTTTCCGTTGAATGCGAGTTTGTTAACAGTATCGTCAGGAATGTTCGACAGTATTCCGTCCGTGGCAAGCTCTTTAATCCGATTGCAGAGCGCATCAGCTCCTGGATTTCCCTCCAGGGCGGCGAGGTAGGCAGCCAACCCGGCTACATGGGGCGAAGCCTGAGATGTACCGGATTTGACACTCTTTACGTAAATTGTCAGTCTCTTCTGTTTGCTATCTTGCCGTCGGTTGATATTACTTACGGTCCAATTTCCAGGAGACGTAGACAAGACGGACACACCTGGCGCAAAAACATCTACCCCGGGGCCGTAGTTCGAGTATTCCCAGCGAGCATCTGTGGAGTTTGTGGCGCCAACGGTACATACAGTCGGCTCAGATGCCGGAGACTGGCTAGATGTGTCGAGATTGTTGTTTCCCGCTGACACCGCCAGGAAGATGTCATTGCTAACCAGGGCGGCAGCGGCAGCGTTTAGTGATGCCGATGGGTTGTCTCGCAACGACATATTGGCTACGACACCCTTTGGGCAGTGGCGCGTTGGAGCATCGGAAAGTACAAACTCAAGACCAGCAATCATGCTGGATGTCGTTCCCATGCCTCCGTTACCAATCACTTTGACAGCATAGAGCGTTGTTTTCTTTGCAACACCATATGTGGTGGAGCCGATGATACCTGCTACATGCGTCCCATGACCTTTCCCATCACGATTCGACGAATCGATGAAATTGGCAAGCCAGCTAGCGCGACCTCCAAAATCCTAGAAAAGTATTAACGACGCTAGTCCGACGAGAAACCATTCGAGGCTGGAAGGGTATCGTTGAAGCACATGGAGAGAGCTTACAGGGTGCGCAACATCAATTCCGCTATCAAGCACGTAGGCGCAGGTTCCCTCACCGGCACTACTGTCATGTGTATAAGTCGAGAGATTGGGTTCACGGTGAGAGATTCGCGCAAGCCCCCATTGTGCATCAGCTTGATCAACAAAGCCATCCACCGAGACACTGGAGTCTTGCTCAATATACTCAACCTATCCTACAATCAGAACTGAAACAACGCAAGGAATATTTTTTGCCTATTTTGAAGTATTACCTACATCTGGGTGGTTGCGAAGGGCGTTCAGAGTTTCTGGGGAGAGCTTGCTAGCGAACCCCTTAAACACATGCTCAAATGTATGGGCAGGGGCAATCTGAAGGGTATTTATGGCGTTGTTTATTGATCTTCGAGATTTTGTGTCCCTGAATTTGATGATGTAGTGATCAGCGATGACATCAGTATCCTCAGTGCGTAGGAATAGGGGAGCAGGCTCGGTTCGCAGAGTCGGAATGGCGAGCACCACTTGAACGGTAGCCAGAAGTACACAAAGACGCATCTTGGTCGTATTCCGTCCAGGCTATCCGCTCTCTCAGTGCACTTGCTCCCATTTGGTTAGGCAATACCAAAAGATCACCGGCTAGGTGAAAGGGTCAGCTCTTTATTTATTTTGTGGCCGTGTTGAGAGCCAGCACGGACTGGGGTTAAAAAGGCAGCACTTTTCAATCTTCGTATAGCGGTAATTGCCCCATGCATGGATTCATTTTGTCGGTCTCACTGCATCTTCCCCCAGTCGATCCGGGGCTGGCGGCGTATAGAAACCAATATTTGCAAGCATAATCTGCATTGGTATCCACATAAGCATGGCTTGTCTATATGCCATCCCGTGTCTGGCAATTCGAGAATGCCAGTGACACGCGAGCTCGTATCGAGATTTTGCCAAGCTCGTTTATTGGCAAATAGACGTTGTTGCTTCCACGGATCGCCAAGGCTGAATGCCAAGCTTTAGGGCTTGCAAGTAGAATAGATACGCCTTTAACAGAACATGTGTTGTTAGATAAATATAGCAATGCCCTGGGCACAAGGAATATAAAGTGAATAGAATGATTTGGAACCACGCCCCTTAGGCAACTATCAACCCTCGTTGTAATGCACACCGATATACCCTCTCATTTTGGGGAAGCAGGGGGGAACTAAGTCCAAGAACCCGGAATGGATATGCCATATAAAATGGAGTTTCCATCTCGGAATCATACAAGTCTGTGATGCTACGGATGCATATTTCGTCCATAGAATTCTTTTCCGGGAATTGACTTTGTGTTGAGCTGTGTCAGGAGATCGCTAAAATGTCTAACAGGCAGAGTATGTTGATAGCTCTAGCTCCCTGTGCATTACAAGGCATTTTCAATCACAAAAACATAAACCGCTCGGTGATTTACCTTAGAGTTATAGATTAGCACAGATCTGAAGAGAGAAAATACCTGACAAATACGCCGTAGATCTGAGGCAGCTCTATTTAGTAAGCTCTATTTAGTAAATGGTCCAAATCATCTCTGTAGATGTGATTCAGAACCTTAAAGTTCGGTTTGTGAATCAACATAGAATATTGTAAATACCCCAGCTGTTGTGCCGAACAACATGTCCCCTTGGATGCACGACTAACACCCTAGCCTCTGTGATAGTTGAATAGGTTCAATGTGAATTCAGGCATATCCAACCAGAAACACTAGTCATCAAAATGCAACACAATACCGTTCTTTGGATTGCTCAAGGTTATTTAGTAAAGACCGATAGCGAAATCGATGAGTTTGGATCATCACTGCTGATGAAACCGTTGTCATAGCCTTTGCAGGATGAAAAGGAAATGAAAAAGACAATTACTATTAGGGTATGAGAGCTTTCTTGTGATACTGCTCTACAGTACATTTAAGCCATATGTCCGCTGATCACCATAACGCTTCGTCAACATCCTGACCTTTCTGTCATCTACCGTGTCAATACCAGCAAGATTATCCCCATTCCAGTCGCTGATCCCTTCGACAGACCCGCGTCTGGCAATCTCCACGGGATCGTATCCAGGGCAGAGACTATTCCCCTCAACCCTTAGCCGGCGATATCCCCCCAAAACAGTAGAAAAAAGGGGAATAAGCAATATGAGCAACACAAGCGGGTGAAAGACGTAAATCGGACCCGAAGTCGTAGTTGTTGTGGTGACGTTCGCCGCACCAGGAACGCGTGTAAATGCCATCAACGTAGCAGTATTGAAGATAGCCTCTATACGGTCACCCACCTCTTTATCAGAGGAGTTTCCTTTAGGTGAGATTAACAATGTGGCAACTGCACTGTTGTAGAGGGTATCCGTCGTGTCTTCCGTTCCAGACTTAGCGGTGAAATAGTATGGGCTTCTGTCAAATGAGTCTGTATATATCCGCTTAATGGAGGCTATAGAAGAGTCATTTGGTCCCGCGGAGGTTGCCTCGGTATAGGATCCCGCCATAATTGCGGGAGTTCCGGTGCCGGTCTGTGTGATGTTCAGACTGCCGTATGTAAGGAGACAGTCTATCGTATTCACAATTGGCCCACCAGTTGCTGACGGCATTAAATTAACAAAGGCGCCAAAAATAACTGCAAATTCTCCCAGACACAGGTTCACATTTACATTTTCACCACAGCTTTTAGTGAACCAGGATGTAAAATTAGCATAGGTGTATGGGCTTCCACGGGTCAGGATAACTGCAATATCGGGATTGTACTCGCTGGTATAGGTTTCATTCTCTTCATCCGTGGAACTCATGGGACCATGTGGAGCACTAACTGTTATGCACTCTGCCTGGATTGCCCCTACTTGTGCCCCCAGAGAACAGTCTGAGCTTTGGCAAAGGCTAGAAGATGGGACGGAGAGGTTGTTAAGGTATGCCAGTGCAGCGACCTCGTTGGGAATATCAGAGAAGAGCCCGCCGTTATATTGGAAATTCGCTGCATCAAGGAAGCCGCTCCACATGTCCACGGTAGCTTGGGAGGTCGTATCAACTGACGATGAATGAGTCGAGACCGAGATACCCGAGACGAGAACCGAATTGACAATAGCGCAGGCCAAAAGTAATGGACCAGCCAATTTGAGAAGAATCGAGGTTCCATCTAAGGGATAGGAGAGTCGACCAAGAGGAGAAACAGCCCATTGTGCGAGACGACGCGTCTCTCCTACTGTCAGCGGGTTTTTGACAGCTCTTGGGGCTAGCTTGGCCCAGAGTGACTGCTCAACACACGTCGTTACGAATGTGGAGCTCGCCGCAACAAAGACTGCAGAAATCAAGGAGACTGCAGTAGTTGGCTTAAGCCCAGATACATTAGGTTGAAGGAAAGATGACTGATGAAATGAGGAGGGATCTAGAAAGAGTAAAAGATATAGCACATAAGAAATAAGTATGATAACGAAAAGAAACAATTGAGTAGCCAGTCTGATCTTTTTAGACTGCAGATTGCAAAATGCGCTCAAGTTTGTTTTGAGGCCCTTGAGGGATGCGTTGAGCCTCTTCATTGCGTTTAGTTGCCAGATGATATCCTGGAGAAGGGAATTGGATGCGAATCAACAGAGTCTCTGGAATCATCCTTCCTCGACCCTACAAGTCAATGATAGCCCTTTTTATAATGCGAATTCTAGCAAAGTTTTTTACTCGGAAGCCAATGCTTCGCTATCTGTAGCTGTGCAATTCACATGCTCTAATATATGCAGTGCCGTTTATCCGCCTTATAGACGAGAATATGACTTTGATTGATTGAATGTCCTGTATCAGCCTCTGAGGATGGTGGGTAGGTTCCACACAAGTCTGTAGCCTTCGTCAAACGTTAAAAGGCCACATCAGGAAAATCCGATGGTAGCCACATGCTTTTACATTCGCCATTGGATAGCTAGCTAGAGTTCGTACACCGTGATGCAGCTGTTTGACATACATCATATCAGCCCTCCATTGGCATTTTGAAGCAAGGGTACATCATGGCAGTCAGTATCAAAGCCGAGACCAATTAGCTGTCACATATCTTGGCTCTAGTTACGGCACGGAGGCCCTTTCAAACAGCTCAAAGTTAAGATAATGATTCCGACACCTTCAAAAGCTGGCATTAGACGATATTACTGTCTATCGGAATCCGGCTCGGTAAGTTTCTGTCGTGGCGTTAATAATTGGCAGTTTAGGTCAACGACGCATTCCAGCCGCGGCTAGCCAGTGTACTATCCCGCCTCTCGAGCTGTACCAAATTATCTGCGTAGGCTATACGTAAGAGAAAGAGAATAAAGTTTAACAGCAATGGAAGCTGCCAGAGCCCGACAACTCAATACAATGAATACTGCGTAGGTTATAGAAAGCTAATCCTGAAGTTGGCCAGACCGATTAAAGTCAAATTCCATAGCTGGATCATATCTGAAAGCTGAATAGCGCCTGCTTCGGCATTGGGGGGGGGGGGGGTTGGTTTACCCGGGCACCGCACTATATAAATCACGAGCCTCGCCATTGGCTGCCCAACGTTAAGAGGGAGGTAGCCTTGAAAGGAGGGGCGTGGCAAAGTGAGAAGCACGAGGAGGGTCAGTCTTAGCTTATCGATCCCAAGCAGAGCTGCAGTCTTTGAAATGCTGAAGCAGATCATTGTTACAGATCCCAGTAAGAGATGCTCACTGGAGAATCTTCTTAGCATCCCTTTTTTAACCAAAAGCCAAATCAACCAGGATCTTGACGATGACCTGGAAGTTTATTTCGGTGCTATGTAGTCGCCAGTGACGAGACCTTGCGTAAATGTCAATAATTAGTGTTTCCTGCTGTAGGAGTCCCCCCTTGAAGAAAATGAGAGGATCCAGGAGTTTTCAAGGCACTCCCAACTTGTTGACCGTAAAAAGTACTTCAGTTTGACAGACTCTGTTCATATTCCCAGATTTGATGCCGCGCCAATCAATAGTGGATTGCAGAAGTCCAACCAACTCAGCCTGGCGTTTCGTCGGTTCCTAAGCACAGTGTCGAGAAATCAGAAATGAACTTGGTTTGTATGTGCTTGCATCTGCACCATTGAATTCCGTACTAGGATTAACGAGCTGGCCTGCCTAATTCGAGTTTTGTTCACGGGCGAGCTACATGGATAAACTGCTAGTACATTCCTCATCAGAGAAACGGTTCTCGGAAACACCCAAACCTGGTAGCTCCATCACTTTCAAATTCTCCTTTGCCACGCCTTCTGCTCTACCGGCCGACGCAATTTGTCGATCGACTGAAGCAGCACCCTACAGATGACACAGGAGCTGGAATCTCAGGGTTATTTGTGCCCGCTTTGCAAGCTGCTTCGCTGGCCTTGGCAGCGATTGTCTGTATTCTCGAAGCCTCATGTATGTGTTCAAGTAGAAAAACCACAATATACGATGACTTAGCATAGGAGGTGAGGACTCAATTTGTTTCTAAGGTTCTTGTTCTCGACTTGTTTTGTCTGGACGTGCAATTCGTCGGCACAAGGGATTTTTTATTCATAGGCGTTAAAATCAATCATTTCTGGCCTGCTCTTATCCCCATTCGACCTGCTTTCCAATATGCATTCTCGGTTACCCTCCAATTGCAAGAGAATAAAGTCTCAAGATATGAGTCAAGCAACAGATAAGGGAACAGATTTGCCAAGGGCTTGGCATTCATTCGAAATTTCGTTTATAATTTCACCTTCCCTTCCTGATTCGTAGCGCTGAAAGTTTTCGCTTACATAGAGCTCCATGACAGCTCACCCCAGATCCAGGAATTGACTTCCTTGTTTTCCTCATCGAATGTTTTCTAGGTCCCTCATCTAGTTATGAAGAACTCACTACTGTTCTTGATTGCGCTACTTGCCCACCGGGGGCGATGCGGCCCCAAGCCCTTGCTGCAATGGGACCCCGAAACAGCAAAAGACTGCGTCGATTGGTACGACAACTCTGGTGATGAGTCATGCGAGTCTGTCAGAGACTATTTTAGTATCACCCCCGAGCAGTTTTTTGAATGGAACCCGTCGGTCGGGCTCGATTGCGGGAGGTGGGAAGAACAGTCATATTGTATCGTTACGCAGAGGCGGCTGGAAACGGAATCACCAAAGCACACACTGACAACGGCAACTTCAACCTCGAAGAATATCCCTGACAAAACGAGCTCAACGTCAACCGCATTGCTTCCATCCCCAACCTCTTGGAAAGCAAGAGGGTGCTACGACGATGACGATAGTGAATTTCCCGTCCTAGAGTATAAACTTAGTCCGGACGGAGGAAACACTGACCTGACGATCCCCAAATGCGAGGACTCATGCTACCGCCGTGGTTTCAAATTTTCTGGTGTCCGGGAGGGCAATCAGTGTTGGTGCAGTACCTTCGTGGGTGGCGAGTGGACGAAAACCCAGGCCGATTGCAATATACCGTGCTCTGGCGACAGCAACACCATTTGCGGTGGAAAACAACTTGTCAATGTCTTTGAAGCCCTGGAAAATAACGTGAGCCTCACTGGAACGATTACGACCGGAGCAACCCAGACCATCACCAGCCAAGCCAGCCAAAGTCAGACAAGTCCTAGCCAATCTCTTGCTAGCCAAACTATGGACTCGGGCGCCAGGAGGAATCTAGGACTGCTTTTTTTCTAGCCAAATGTTGTCAATTTGCGTCTCGGTTTCGAAAACTCTATCACTTCCCGTCATAGAGTACTTAACACGAATTACCATTATCATAGTCGGTAAAAACGGGTGTTGTCGGACATCATACGTTATGCTGCTTTACTCGAATTTAACGCTATCGGTGGTTTCTTTCTCACAGGCTTGCGTATCAGATGCAGCTGCTCATTCAGATGCTACAGCATGACTCCCGAAGTCCTAGGCCGCCTCCTCTCCCGTAAACTTCTAGCGGCTTCATGTTGTATTGACCAATTTCTACAACTTGGCTACTCAGATCCATGATGTATTATCCAGTAATTTTTTTAAATATTTCAGCCTTCTTTCTGTGGATACATATGTCACTTGCAATGTAGATTTATTCTCATGTTTACAATCTATTTTCTCTTTGTTTAAATCTGGAACTCACCTACAGTTGGCGCTGATAGTGTTCTACTATGAGGTTTGTTAGGCGTTACTAGGGGAGCTCTAATTTTGAGCATTGAAGACCTATATAATGAGCCGGCCGTGAATTTAGGCTTCATGGACCTCGGGCTCAAGCGAATTGTGCCCTGGGAAACGGCTGTGGATAGCCTTCAGTTGCTCAAGTGTGAGCTCGCTCATCGGGATACCCAGCTCCTCACTCTTTGCTAAACGTCGCCTAGAGTTTCATAATAGGCTGGAGACTAAGAGTATGGCAAATGCCGGTTGGAGTTGCGGTGCCTCGAAGAATCAATTGCGTCTGGTGTCGTGTCGTTATTGGATCTTGGCGGGTCCGAGACCGGCCACCTGTGACTCACGTGATAATGTTATCTTATCAGAGCCCCGTTTTTATATTGGCTTAGCTCAGCACTAGGCTCACCTTCAATTGGATGTTTATTGGTGGCTGCAGAAGAGGAAAATATGTTGAGCTTTTGCTAGCCTAGCGACCGATAGCCGATGTACAAAAGCCAGAAGTCGGTGTGTTCTTTCTTTTTTTCGATACTTCAAAATGACCGTGCGATTGCTCTTACCACAGCTTAGCATTGACAGCCTTTATTATGAGAAAACAAAGAATCAACTCATATCAACACTGTCGTCACAAACTTTACGACGAACCCTCCAGAGAGAGCCCATTTCACACTCTGTCCAAGGAAAGATATTTTGCTGATTTATACCGACATCCACTGGAACATCAGCCTTGGGTGGAGATTTTATGTTTGGGCTTTTTCGAGGTCTCTCTGTACATTTTGTTGGTGATACAAAAATGAGGCCTTGTCAATTTAATTCACATTAAGAATTTGGTAATTCAAATTGATAGATAAATTTTAGATGGTTAAACAGACATAGGGTAGTCGCTTGTAGCTGACAGCAACGCGAAGCAGTTTTAGGCATGTGATAACGCAGTCAGACCCCTGCTTTGCCGCTTATGCGCATACTTTTCAAACCCGAGCTGAACTTTCGCTTGAAGGCCCTTGAACCGTATTGGACTTATTTCTCGCGAGGGCCGCTGAGCAAGTAGAGCTTGATGGTCTCAATTGGTTGGATAGTAGGGTTGCGCTCAGCGAGCAACGCACCTGATATGACTGCAGGATGAACCACCAATAGAAAATTCCCCTGGCGGCCATGCCGATTACCCAGGTCCAGGCCCCAGTCACTCTGATATCATTCAGTAAGACAGTTGGTGATCAGACCAGAACATGGGGATAAGTCATCTCAATTAGCGCCAACAATGCTGATCGCCCATCCTCCTGTCTAACAGCCTGCCTTGTGGAGAAATGGTTGGTAGATTCCTCCCCCTGTTCCTCAAGGCACTAGTTAGCCAGTTGCTCAATGAGGTCCCTACGCCGGGATCCTGCTGGGGGCTATCAACTTGTTTGGGGAGGGTGTGGTGGGGAAGATGCCAAGGGGCCAGCCAACCTGTTGGCTGGTGCCTGTCCCTGGTCGTTGCGTTATCTAGGATCTGCATCAATAAGAATATCTCTCTGTCCCATCCCTCTTGTCTTTCCCTTTAACGCAAGCATGAACCTGTCCATCCCAACTCCCACGCTGTCCACGGTCAATTGTGAATCGCTGAACAAATCGACTGATGTTTGCCACTGACCGCCCATTTATGCATGGCCCAACCAATTGATGACAATTTTCAAGCATGTGACTTCAAGGCGTTGAAATACCAGATGAATCAACATGGAGTTCCTCAAAGGCCGCTCCACTCCGTCCGGCACACGCAAAACGACAAGCAAAAGAACCGATGCACGATTCTCCAACGAAGATGACAGATCCAAGGAAGAACGACGGACGGATAGCCGTCCAGTTTCATCGGCAATTGACGCTGCAGCGTGAGTAGCCCATCTGCCTTTCTCCTCTTCCTGCTTGGGACAGAAGAAGCAGTTGCTAACGGGGCTTTATAGAATGTTACAGTCGCTATCATGGCTCCGTGTCGGTGGCACCCCTCGGTCTGACGCACGAACACGCATGATCGAGGATGCAAGGAATCCTGAGCATCACCACGTCGAGCCCATTCAGCCTATCGAGCCCATCGAGCCCATCGAGCCCCAGGCCCCTTTACAACAGAACTCGCGGTCGAGGGCCGCCGCTCGGCCCAAGGTTTCCATCCCCATCGAGTACCGATATCACAACCCTCCTCCCATAGCGGGCAGCCAGTTTGCGATACCCACCCACAACACGCCCAATATCGCATGGCCACTTACCGAAGTCGAGGTCGAGCAAGACTCGTTTCCATTCGATGACAGCCAACATGGCACGCAACCACCGCAGAATAGCAGTAATCGCGGGTCCATATCGCCCATCTCTGCCTACTCGGCCTACTCGGCGCGCCCAGGGAGGAATCCATCAATCGGGTCGAATGTTAGCCCCATCAGCCCAATAGAACCAAGTCTCTACCCGCCACCGGTGAAGCCTCTGCCGTCCATTCCTCTTTCGCCGTCCAGATCCCACTCTAATCGGCAGGGTGCGCCTTCAATAATTGCGCCTTCGACCATGGATTCAGAGGTGTCTTCACTATCCTCAACTACTTATTCCTCCCCAACCGACCGGACATCAACCTCACCATCGCGCCTGCCAGCTATATTTTCTCATAGAGCCCCTTCAAACCCACCAACTAGCCCCAGAAAAGCACCCCAAATCGATGTTGAGGTAATATTTTGGAAAGAACTTGGAATAGTAGGGAAGCGAAAGGGGCTGTCCAAGGTGAAGGCCATGGACGTCTCACATAACGGATCAGTCGTCGCCATTAAACATGCTAATTACAGCCTCCAATTTTGGCATATCGCGAGCGGCGCTCTCCAAACTACAATCGAGGTCCCGACATATATTGACGCCGGGAAGCGGGCCAGAGATACTTATGAGGTGGGCCACATGCTCATCTCCGACTCGGTGAAACTGGCAGCCATCATAACAAACTTCGGGCGAACGCTCGAGATCTGGAACTGGGCCAAGAAGAAGAAAGTCCAGACCATCGATGACCAGGTCGACCGCTGGGCGGCAGACCGGTTCGAATCATATAGTTCCACGTGGAATCCGCTGGCCGTCTATAAGGCCAGGCCCTGCGTCATTGACGTGTACACGGCCGCGCCGAGCAAGAAGCCCTATGCTAAAGTCCGCATCATCGATCTACGTAAGGCGGAGTTCCCGTATGTGCCCCAACAGCTCGAGCTGGCGATTGTGTCGAGCTCTCACCTGCTGGTGGCCGCCATAGGCCCGAAGAGCGCGAAGGCCGGGCAGCCGCCGCCAGACCGAGAGATCATGCTCGTCGCGTGGGACATTTCCGATTACAGGGAGGTGTCCCATGCTCCGCGGCATTTCGTCAGACCTCTACACCACGCGGAGATCGAATTGGCAGTACCCACCATCCTTGTTGGACATGAGAATACTGTCATTTCTGTCTGGGTCCCTCCAAGTCACAATGTCTACAGAGAAGCACACCCTCGAACGGGACTGCCCGAGTGGAAACTGTCTAGTGTGGCTGGCTCGACACGGCATGTGCTTGTATGGGATTTGTCTGGCAACATTACACATGTCTATCAAGTACCTAACACAGTGACATGCGTCAGCGGCGACTGCCGATTTGTGGCATACAGCTCGATAGCATACGGTCAGACCCGAATAGCTATCTCGGACGCGAAATCGGGGAAGGAAGTACAATCTATTCAAGAAATAATTAGTGGAAGAATTGTCACGGAGCTGGCGTTTTCTCGTGACTCGAAACTATTGATGGTAGGAGATGCGGATGGTAACACAAATGTGTTTGAGGTTGATGTCAAGGTCTCGAGCTGGAAATTTTAGAGTACAGCAGGCACTGTATTTATGTCTAATGAACTATATCAAATGATGAATCATGTTTCTAAATCAAAATGATGTGCATTTGAACTCAATCAAGGCTTTGTAATGCAATTCAATCGATTGAAAGAATAACAACTAAAGAGACATATTCCAGCCTGTCACGATGGTTTCTTTGAGAGTTTTAGTTGATCATTGGATGTTACAAAAGGTGAGAGGGATAGATAACTCTTGGAAGAGAGCTCCCTCAGGTACTTGTGCTAGGGAGTGAGAATACAAGCTATTGAGATTTAGTAAATCAGCTCACCCCTATAACCACATTCTCCCATAACTTTTGGTTATTAGCCTACTCATTATGGACGTTCCCTTGTGATTCAAAGCCGATTGTCGGCATCCCTGTAAGGCCAAGAATTCCTGGGTTCTGGGGATGTGTTGGTCTGTGAACTCACCGCTTGAGTGATGTAATAACAAAATTTCGGTGAGGAAAAGTTCATTCTGAGGGCTAAGAGCACTCAAGCTACCGAAATAAGACCTTTCAGGCTCTCATACTAGCTAAATCCGGAGATTCTTTTCAATCAAGTTCAGTATTCGTCCAGGTATGCGATCAAGTTCAAGTCTAGGTACTCGTACATTCTGGTATTCATTTCGATTGGAGATGAGCATTTTGAACTCTAGAGTTTGAGAATTCTGTAGCAGGGCCTGGGAGTGTAAACCCTTCCCCTCTCCTTATTCTACTATAGAGCACACAGCAAAGCCATTTAGAAACGAAAAAAGCCAAATCTATAGGAACTGATGTCAATAATCTAAACTTGCCAGTTGTCGGCACTAATATCGTTTGATATCATGCTTTCTGCATATATTCTGCACCACTTCGCTCACTCTATGCATGTAATGCGGTCGAAGCTACTATTTGGACGATAACACAGCCATAACACTTGGAGCTTTGCTACAGACCCTTTCCTGCTCAGCAGTACGCATACTGGAAGATAGCACTACCACTTCGCCCGGTTGTTTGTGGCTGGCCCTGTCCTGGTCAGTTCCAGGAGCATCATCGTTTTGCTCACCCTGTTCCTCATCGTCTCCATCTTCATTCCCTCCGCCTTCCTCGTCGTCCTCGCCTTCTTCCTCTCCATCCTTTCCATCTTCTTCATCCGCTTCTTCAACCGACCGCTTTTTGCTGTCCTCCACCCACTTCCTTATTGCTAAAACCTCAGAACAGAGCTCACGTTCATCAGAAGCATTCCCTGTCCCAGCCCATCTTGTTCTCTTGAGTTGCTCGTGGATCTCGTCGCTAGTTTCATGATCATAAAGTTCATGTAAACGCATGTGCTCTCGGTCCTTTGGGTCGGCAAAGTTCTCATCGTATTTCCCATAAACTAGCACAGCGGCGAGTTTACCGGCCTTTTCAGCCTCTCGAGGAACGTAGACCCTGATCTTCTGGTTGGCCTTGACCAAATAGATATCCGTTCCGAGATATTCCCACTCCGTCTCGGTAGCATCGAATTCAAACGCCGTCATATTGATTCCCTCCTCCCTCTGTTGAGGTGGCTCTTGCTCGTCTCCAATCGTCACTTCAACCTTGGTCCCCGGATCCATGAAAGCAGGAAGGATTAAAAGGTGTGTCTTATGCGAGAACTCGGCTACTTTCACCCTCTCGCCTTCTTCGCCTTCCTCAGGGAACTGGATCTGTAGAGAGCCATGACTTGGTGGCGTGAATATGCCGTTGTTGCAGTTGACATTGACCAAGAAGTTGGATATATTGTGAAATAGGTGATTCCACATTACATAGATGGCCCTCCTTTGGGCCCTGTTGGTATTATCTCTATAATTGTCACGTCGTTTGAGTAGCTCTTCTTCTGGTGTCTCATTGAGATATCGAACTAGATTGTGTACTCCAGTATGCATCGGATCTGCTGTTATTTTCTCATCCAGGCGAAGGAGCCATGCTTTCCGAAGGATTTTCATCAAGTTTACGGTAGGAGAGTGGTCTTTGAAGGTGACACCGATGAAGGGTGTGCGATATCCCCTTCGGACATGTAGGTGAAGCATGTCGGATTCTGACATGGTTATAAACTGTTTGCGGTTTGGGAAGGGAATCTCTGTTTGTCTGTGTTTCCGGGACTAGAAAAAAGAAATAAGAAATAAGCGAAAAAGGACGCCGGTGAGGGTATGCTGAAGTGGAAAGAAGCGCTATAAATATAGGGCAGCTGTTGACTCAAGTCTGCGCCCTTGTTGGTTGGTGGGTGATTCAATGCCAACGCCAACAAGTGCTAGGGCTGACTCACAAGCCTTGTAGACACGAGGCATTACAAACTGATGACATGAAACGGCCCAATTTAGGATCATTTGGCGAGATGGGAGAACACCATCCAGGATTCACCCCTACCTTCATGTTCTGGTGAGTTTTGGCTTAATACATTGGCAGCAGGAGAGTTCTTATTGAAAGCGAAGAAAACACAACAAGCATCGTCGCCATTAGTGAGTAGCCTAGGCTGAATGTCAGTGTGCAACAATTAGTCGTTCTAGCAGATTGGCCCTGTCCCCCTTTGCCCTTGCGAGAGCCATTCCTTAAGCCACTACCTCCAGTTGCTTTATCTCAATCAGCATCTTTGGTTTGGTCAGTTGATAGCTGGGATAAGCAGCCTACTTGTAAGCATGTAATCTTTGGCTTCTAAGCGGGAGTGATTGAATTTTATACATTAATTGTGAGATTTTTGGTGGCAGATCGGATGAGTCATTCGGTTGCCTTATTTCATGAAATCTCCCCTCGCACTACTTGGAACTCTCCGCTATCCTCTTTGAATCGTAAATTGACTCAGGTGAAACATCATGGCTCAACAGGATATGCACTACGCGGCCACTCGCAAGGCTCTTGGCACTATCGAGATCCTAGAGGCTATTCTTCTACAGCTGGATCTCAAATATCTTCTCCTCTCCCAGTTAATCGGCACGCACTTCAAATTGATCATTTCCACCTCACCCGCCATACAGCAACGGCTTTTTCTTTCACCAGTTCTAGCCGGCACGCCTCCGCAACTCAACCCTGTGCTCGCAGCTCTTTTCCCTGTGTTCATTTCTCTAAAAAGACCAGTTGATACAAATCAGTTTTATCAGCTACATGATACTATTGGGAAACAAGAGTGGTACAGAAATGAGTCCCATCGTCACAAAGTGCTGCGACCAGATGCATCCTGGCGGCGAATGTTCCCCGTTCAACCTCCCGCGAAGCTCGAGGAGGTGAGAATATTTTCCCACGACTGGTGTCTATATCGAGCCGGTCGCCGTACTCGTGCAAGACTTGGCAGAGACCTTCAACCCATTCAAGAGCCTGGGATCAGAATGGGCTTGCTATATGACCTAGTAGTGCATTTCAACAGTCTGCACCCGGACCCCGAGTTTTACATTCATTGGGAAATGTTTCCGCTACAACCTGGCAAGGAAGAGTGGCAGGAGGAACTCAGCCCCTATGATGACGGTATGGGAGCGGTAAAGACTGATTACTATCCTCTCTTCTTGAGGGAAAACCTGAACGAGGGGCAGCAGAAAATACAACACAAGATTACGTTGTATTATCAGCACGATGCTCTCTGCGGTGTTGCCGAACCCCAGCCACTTCTGGATATCGACTCGGTAATAACTTCGATGGCTGAGGGGAACCCCACGCGGATGCTTCATTTTGTCACAGATCCAAGCTTAGGACTGACCCATTGGGATAAATATGTCACTGCAGAGGAAGTAGATCAGATAAGAAAGAGACAGAGCAGAAGGATGAGAAGGGGAGGAGAGACCTGAGATTATGTCTATATATTTTTGGGGATAAACTCATGTAATTAATAGCTAAGGATGACGAAGAATATCACGATGAGTAGTACAACCTTATTTAGGGCTTGCCAAAAAGAAAGCTCTCCGGTACTGGGAATCGAACCCAGGGCTGCTCGGTGAGAGCGAGCGATGTTAGCCACTACACCATACCGGATGTGGATATCATGCTGCGTGTGTATTGTCGAATCGATAATGCGAACGAGTGATCATCAAGCGAGAGAGAGAGTTCCATCAGCTGTGAAGTTCTCATGGCTGCAGTTTCCGGTAATGTACGGTACATGTTCTAAAACCCTCTTGTCTCTGCCGTAGGACCACTGAACAATCGTAACTCACAGCAACACAATCCCAACTGGATGTGTAACAGTCACTCTCGGTCGACCTCTGTTAAGAGTTGGCTCAAGAAATCTCCCCATACCCAATCGATTCTTGCAACAACATGCCTGATCGCTTGGCGGCAGTACGTGGTAAATATCCACTGTTTGTAGCTCCTGCCCAGTATCAAGCACCAGCAGAGATAGATAATCATCGATATTTGACTCTTGTCGCGCAGTCGCTGGATGTAGCTTGGCGAAATCGAAACAGGCCAGATGCAAATATGTCGCCAGCCAGGTTGCATTGATCTCAAGGTTTGCAACCATTGAAGCAGACTTTTAATGGCTTCCTCCTCTGCTGGGTCTTGTACAGTGAGATTCAATGAATGTAAAGTCTCCTGGACGATGAAAATGGTCTTTTCCAGCTTGGCGTCTCCCCCTATAACCGGGGGCCTGGTTTGCGCGAAAATACTTGCCAACGAGGTAGTCGCCAAGAATGGAACGAGTTGGCTGGTGAGCATTTGAGCCTTCTGAAGGGAACATAACATATCTGTCGGTTCAAAAGCCCCAGTTGGTCCGAATGATATTCCATGGCGAATGTGTGAGGTGGCAAATTGGACCATGAGAAGAAGAATAGAAAAGAAGAAAACGGGAAGAGAGTTTTCTTTACCTAGGTAGGTAATTTCCCGTCGGAAAAGTGACACTGCATCCACAAAATGTTGATGGACTACACGAACAAGTCCAGTCTCTAGGCCCACGTGCTGTTTGGCCATATGAAGAACGGATACCGAAATGACCATGTGATACAACGGCGGGGATGACTGATAGTAGTTCAATACCTCCCTTCTCCAAATCCCTACCATCGGGTCTGCCAAACTTATCGAAGGGGCGACTACACCGGAGAAGTAATCTAATAGTGCATTCTCCTTTTGATAGATAGCTGCGGCAGGGGCGACAATGACAGGTCTCTCTGGAGCTAGGACACCAATCCGTAGTTGAAAGTCACATAATTCTTTGCGACGTGTGCAATTTTGGCATACTGGACTCTGTCCATTGCACTAGATAACATATTAACATGCGGGATCTAACGCATGCAACGTCCTGGCTTTGGAGGCTTCGGTGGCTTTTCTTACCTTGACGCGACGCTGCTTGCATCGGCCACAGCTATTACGAGACTTTGTGTGGTAATTTCGCGACATTCTTGATGCTTATTTCTTTAATATTGAAGCCAATGACTTGGTTGGAATCTATCACGGAGCCCAATTTTCTGACAATATCTCCCCCTTACGGAGATGTTGAGCCGCCATCGACAAGGATTATATGCCCTGCGCCCCAAGCTGACGAAGCGAATAAGCAGGATTTCTCACTTGGGTTTAGTGAACGAGGTCCCCACTCGATTGGTGTTTGGGTCCATGGGATGAAACATTCCCGTGGTGAGATGGTGAGGGTCTTCATGAACCCCGAACTCACCTGATTAAATGTAGGAAGGTATGGTAAAATAACGAGGGCTCGTCTTCCCAGTAGTTTTCGTTAGATCGGCATAATGATCATTACCGAGGACGAGATTGACTCTGAAATAAGCCCCAATGGTACGGAGTAGAGTATTTCCATTCACAATCTAGTTCCCCATTAGGGATTAGTGAACGAACCTATTCCGTAGGTTGATGCCATTTCGCGGCTGAGGCCTTTACAAGATGTGCCTGTCAAGTATAAAAGCCATTCGACAACCCGCTATCACGATGGAGTTCAACATAAACTAACTTGCTTTAAACTCAGTTTCTGTTTGTTATCTATTTTTACTTACTGGTTCACACGCGCAATGGTGTCTTTCCACCGCGTACTTTTCGGCCAAGTCAGCCTGCTCCAGGGTGCTTTAGCTTGTGGTTTTCACGCAGGTCTATATCCTACTGAAGATCCTCTGCTCCGTCGTTCGGCAGTGCCGGAGCTTCCTACAAAGAAGACCCTCATTCGGAACGTTCGAGTCTTCGATGGGCATGTCATCTTGCCCCCTAGAGATATTGTGATTGATGGGAGCATTATTGGCAATGACTCTACAAATGCGGACGAGATAATCGACGGTCATCACGGTTTTCTGATTCCTGGCCTCATCGACAGTCATACACACGTGCAGCAGATTTCTCATATGGAGGATCTCAGTCGCTACGGAGTCACGACTACTTTCAACATGAACTGCCTCAACTTCACCAATTGTGAAATCTTCAAGTCTCAGGTCGGCCTTACATCTATATTCACGGCCGGCGTGCCCATCATTGCACCAAATAGCGACCACGCGAGAACAACCCCGATTCCGAAGTCTATGCTCATCACCGATGTGTCACAGACTGACTTGTATGTTGGCTGGGCCGTCGCAAACGGGTCTGACTTTATGAAGATCGTGAGCGAGGAGAACGGGCCGACGCAGGAGATGCAGGACGCTGCTGTCCAAGCCTCACACAGCCGCAGGATCCAATCCTCGACCCACGCGAGCTGGGGAATACCCTATCAACAAGCCATACAGTCCAAGACAGATAGTATTCATCACATCTTCGGGGAATCCTTGCTTGCGAAAAAATGGTTACTCCGTATGAAGGCCCAGGGCCAGTTCAGTGTGCCAACTCTGGCGGTGATGCGATATTTGAGCGAGAATCCAATCGCCAGGGAGTTCTTACACGGCACCGCTGCGACAAACCAAACCTACCCGATCTACCGGGAGAATGTCAAGAGACTACACGAAGCTAGAGTTCCCGTTATTGCAGGCACTGATGCTGTCGGTTACGTGGAGGGCCTCTTTGACATGCCGCACGGGCTGACGCTACATGAGGAACTCGAAAACCTAGTTGAGGCTGGAATGACGGAGATTGAGGCATTGCGCTCTGCGACAAGCTTTCCAGCAGAGCTGCGTAATCTTTCCGATCGTGGAGTCATTGCTCCTGGAAGACGCGCTGACTTGATTCTGCTGAACAGCGATCCGTTCGTCAACATTAGCAACACCAAGGACATCAACAAGGTTTGGATTCAGGGTATTGAATACCCTGATGTTGCTAAGCTGTCATGAATTCAACTACAAATAAATCTGTTTTTGTTGAATATCAAAGCCGATCTGCTTATCATCGCTAAGCGGTCATTTAGTTCGCGATTATAGACTCCCCTCCTATTACTCTTTTCTTTCTATCATTTAATTTGTCTCTTTGGACATTCGTGTTTTTTATGGTTCCTTTATCAGTTAAAGAATGAATAAATATTACCGGCTAGGCAGTTTCGACTACACTTGGTAACCCTATCTTTTCAGTTTTAGAGATTCTATTGTTCGATAAAAATCTGTATTCTTCGGGTGTCTCTTCCCGTGTTTTGCCTGTACGCAGGATAAGTCCGTTAGGCATGATTGAAAGATCAGGAAAAGAAAATTTTGAAACCGAGTTGAAGGTATTTCTCAACGCCCCATTAGCTTCATTTCGATATATCTGAATGGGACATAGCAGATGGCCGTGACGACAAAAGCTGACTCAAACCCGATGTCTCCTGTGTGGACGGCAAGAGGGCCAGTAAACCAAATTTGCGACATTCCTGGTACCACTAATCCAAAACTGCACAGTGAAGCGGCCAGAGCAGCCACACCGAGAGGGAGATCCTTTCCATTGTCCCATTGCTCAATGTCATAGTTCTCCCACTGGCCTTTGCGAAACGCAAAGTGCTCAACAAGAATAACAGCAACGAAGCAAGCTGGCCAGTAGCCGATGATCCCAAGGAAGTTACTCAGCGATGACAGGAACTCGGCAGCAACCCTAATAGCCACGGGGATGATAACGGCAGTGGCCACGATTGTGTAGACTAACCGGGGGAGACGGATGCGCAAAAGCCAGAATAGAGCTTGGAAATTCAGCGTGAGCGCATAGACAGAGCCTACCATATTAGCCAAGACACTCAAGGCAAGAAGAACTAAAAGGAATTTGCCAAACTCTCCAACTGGTTGGAGCATGGCGGCCAAGACACCGCCAACACTAGTACTGTTATATCCTTCTTCCCAGGCCGGCACATTAGGAACCGCGCCTCCGATAGCGGCTCCAAGGATCATTAAGGGGACACCGCCAACCACAAGGCCGATATATGAGGGCGTAAACACACGTGCCCTATGAATAAAGTATTAGTATCTGAGACAAGAGCGTTAAAACAGGACGAGCTTTGTGTTTACTTTGAAGAAGAGTCAAAGTAAGTAGTAAAATCGCTCGCAATAGCTGACCATGGAAGAAAGAACCCGGCAATAAGAGAGGCGAAACTGAGCACACTGCTAGCTGTCGCTGGCTCAGTCACAGATTGATTGTGTAAATATTTCCCACTGCATCCGAGCGCGACAAGGATAGCAACGAGGGTTGGGAACCAGGCATATAAATCGAACTGATGGATCAACCTCGAACCAAAGAAGATGAGAACGAGGTCGATAATTGCAAGGATAACAATCCCAACATTCACGGAGAGCCCTTCTGGGTTGATTGCGGATAAAGCCTGGCCTCCTAGGATGCTCCCGAGGATGGCATATCCGAATAGAGTGGCCATATTGAGTATGAGCGGGATCGCGACGCCATACTTTCTATTAAGGGAGATTACTAGTCAGCTTGCCTCGAGTCCCATGATAGTATAGACAAAATTACTCACCCAAACGAAAATCGGGCTTGGATCATCTGTCGGAGGCCTAGTTTGGCTCCAAACAGGGAAAGATATGGCGCTGCGAGGGAAATAAGGAGAGCAAAGAATAATATAATGAGTGAACAGTCACGTAGACTAAGGCCAAAGCCCAAAGTTCCCGACATGCCGGTTGAGATACTGAGAAAATGCTTTAGTGATTAGTTTGGGAGACCTGACTTAACTTGGAACTCCACAACTGGAGCATGTTGGGATGGATAAACGTACGCGAGGAGATTGAAATTCATTGAGAACCACAAGGTAAACAATTTGAAATAACGCCGGTCTTTCTTGTCTCCAAGGGCAATCGGATCATTTCCCTCGACCTCGACGCCGAGGAGTTTCCCGAGTTTCTGCAGACCCGAGAACTTGGTGACTTTGGTTGGCGTACTTGCCTCCTCCATGACTGTCGCGTCAAGCTCACCAGCGGAAAATTTCATACTCTTCTCCATATTTGTGAATATTCTTGAAGATTCTGTTTTGGCATATCACAGAGAATGTAGCATCCTGGGGACGGGCTTGGGTATTTGTAGGATGGCAAGAGTCCTTGACAAAGCTTCACCTCAACAAACCACCAGGCACTGTTACTAGAGGAGTGAAGTTAGTGAAAGAGTGATAAGTGAGATAGCCCCTTCCGGCCAGATGGGGAAAGAATAGACCTCATTATCTTTCTTATCTTCTCTCTCGCGTGACTGTAATAAGAAACGGACATGCTTGCATCTATATTCGTTATGTTATTGGCCAATGTGACGCTGCGGAGCGACACTGATGTGACCTAAACCAAGACAGGAAATTATAGACCAAGGTTTACTATGATAAGAATGAGAGACTTATCTTTTCTCCACAATCCCGACCAGCTCAATGAACTAGGATGGTTTAGGACGGCTTTGAGGGCTTGGGTGTCGTCAGTTTCAGTACTTATATGATATCGAACAAGGAGATGAAGTGTTGCAGCTGGTTCCCGGTTATCATTGACTCTTAGTCCAATCCTCCTGACTTGTCCAAGACCGACCATGGCTCGAACTATCATTTATGGCGCGAGCATTTTGACACTGGACGCAGACGACTCATTCTACTACCCCGGTACGGTAGAGATCGAAGGCGACTGTATTGCTAAGATCTACCATGGAAACCCCAGCCCTGAAGTATTGAGCGATCCATCCATCACTGCTATTGATGGTACAGACAAACTCGTCATGCCTGGCTTTGTCGACCTTCACTTCCACACATCAGTGGCCAAGGTGCGCCCCTCCACCCCCGGTCTGAAAGCCTGCTCAATTATGCCGTCACTAACCGGTGTTTCGCTGTAGGGATTCGGAGACGAGCTGCCTCTGAAGGAATATCTCGAGGAGGTCTGGTATCCCAGCGTCCGAGCCCTGACTCCAGAACGAGCATACATTGGCGCGCTGCATTCCTACTGCACCGCGATCAAATCCGGCACCACCACCGTCAACGACATGTACCGCTTTGTCGGCTCACTTGCCGACGCCGCAGCAAAGATTGGCATCCGGGCTGTTCTGAGCAACGAAGTCGCCCTACCAGAGCATAAGCTCGACCTCCTCGAAGATAACGAACAGTCGTATCTGCAACATCATGGAAGAGAGTCGGATCGAATCCGTGTCTGGCTGGGCCACGAGTGGATGTGTACTTCCAACGTTGAGCTCATGGCCGAAGTTGGCAAGATGAAAAAGAAGCTCGGCACGGGACTGCACATCCACCTGTGTGAGTCACAGCAGGAGATTGACGACATCCGGACGAGATATGGAAGGACGCCGGTTGAGATTGCGTACGATTCTGGATGTCTGGGACCTGATACTGTTGCAGCGCATTGCGTGCATTTGACCGATAGAGACATTGAGCTTCTTGCGGAGACTGGCACCTCAGTCTCCTACGACCCAGGCTCCAACGCAAAGCTTGGAAATGGCATTGTCCGGCTGCAGGCTCTTCAAGAAAAAGGCGTCAATGTAGGGATGGGTGTTGACGCGTTCGAATGCGAGAATAGTCCAGACATGTTTGAGCTTATGAAGTTTGGCTCGCTGATCCAACGAGCCTTACACCAGGATGCCTCCTTGGCGAAGCCCTACAATATCTTGCGCATGGCGACAGGGAACGGCGCAAAAGCACTTGGGATTGATGCTGGTGTCATCGCTCCCGGAAAAAAGGCCGATCTCATCGTCGTAGATCTTACAAAGAACCAGATGTTCACGCCTCTTCTGAAGGATCCTCCGAAGCGCAAGATGATGCTGGAAAGCCACCTTGTGTTTGGGTGCAATGGTTCCGCTGTTCAGCATTCAATAATCGACGGCGTGTTAGTTATGAAAGACTTCAAAGTGCTAGCTCTTGATGAGGAGAAATTGCGTCAAGACATGGACGCTATGTTTGAGGAGATATCGGAAGACATGAAGTCTCTTATCATTAAATGACCCAGGATAAAAGCTGGATCTGGTTTAAGATGTAATACTTAGCCATTGGATCAATATAGAATAAGGTCCGTGTTCTCATCTGTATCATGCAGTCAATAATCATGTGATGTAAGTTACGAAGTCGCTCCGCTTGGGACTCACCAATGAACCCTTCCCATGTGACATTCATCTCTGACTCGCCGTGCGCATCTCTATGCAACCACAGAGCATCCAACAGCTTAAGGCTCTGCTGGACATTACCAAGACCAAATTTGCCCATCATTCCTGTCAGCAGATCCCGAATCCGTTGTCGATCTTCTGAATGTACTGCACCGATGCCAGCAGAGAAGAGGGGAAACAGAAGCACAGTTCCCGGACAAGGCCCTTCATGAAGCTCGATAGAGGATACAAGATTCAGTAGCCTCCGTACAATGACTTGGATTTCACCTGAAGAAGCCGGCAGTCCACGTAGGCGCTGATGAATGTGAATCAAAAGTGCTTGATGATATGCTTCGTCCACACGGATATACTCATTTCTTCGAGCAGAAGACAGTTGATTGGAAGCTCTGTCTCCGAGACTTCCTGTTCCTCGACCAAGCATCTGGTGTAGTCGCTGGGCAAGATTCATAGCCCTCATTGGCAGAGAGCCAGTTTCCAGATCCTCCAAGCCCAAATTCCGCTTCCTCAATAATGTACCAAGCTCAATCAGGATCTGCACCAAATCTGTGGAGTATGCGGTAAACTCATCAATTGTACCTCTCTCATTGTTGCTGGTGGCTAGTTTCATCGCGAGTTGCGACACAGCTTCGGAAGGGGGGTACCCAGAACCATTCGCGAGAGCGACAAGAGACACAAAACACTTTGCAAGGAATACCCTCGTAGCCCCTGATGATTCCATATTCCATGATTGCAATTCACTGCTCAATACGGAAGCTACTCCTTCCAGATGTAATCGCCAAGACTGCGATGGCCCTCCCCCAGCCACAATCTCGGAGTAACACAAAAGCAGAATGGTCGACAAAATGGCCTCAGTTGGTGAACCAGAAGGATTCGCTAATTTCCCCCGGAGTTTCTGAACCGCGACCAATTGTAAATGCGCCATCTGTTTGGCATCCTGGCTCCCATCCGAGTTGGCCCGATGCACAGCAGCAAGGTTGAGCATGGCAGCCATGACATGGGAAGTTGTGATTGCTATTGGCATGAAGGTAGCATGGAAATCAACCTTGACCGACTCGTCACACGAGAAGAAGTCGGCAACTCGTGTGAAGTAATCAAAGAGCACCCGGTACGGCGGCGGAAGATCAGGTAAGAAGGACGGCCTCGCGGTCGTGAGCGGCATCGGGGTTTGCTGTTGAATGGCCAGGGCCTTCCGGGTTTCTGTTGCACACTTTGGAGGCTCTTTCGGCTGCACAAACCCGTACACAAACTGCGCCTTGTTCCTGGTATCAACTAGGTGGCTATTCGTCAGTGCGCCTTGTCCTTGACATGATTGTCTCGGGTTCAAACCTACCCTGTCCGCCAGCGCGCGAGCCGATACGGCCAATCCGAGTGCTTTGGCTTGATAGATACTGTCCAAAGGAAGATTTATGAAAGGGCCTGCCTCCCCATGAGACTCTTAGGCCATATTCGCAGTCCCGCTGGCTTTTGTGGCATAAGCCACAGATCGGGCGTTGTTCGTCGCATTTCCGGTGATGAATTCGACAAGGGAGACAACCCGAGCGCGAACGTGGAGCCAGTCGTTTCTTCCTCGCCGGTTTCTCCATGCATGCGAAAGCGATGTGACTTGTATTGACGCAGATTGATGTCGGAACCAACGAGGATGAAGAAGCAAAAAGGTAGTCGACTTTGAGAGGAGCTATTGAACTGTTGATAGGGGTCAGGAAGTCACTCAGATAAGAGAGTCTTGTGATAATGATTGGGCAAGCCCCACCCTTGGGACATGATTCTTGATATCAAGAAGATAATCATTTATCTCTCTCAAGGTACCATTATTGACGCCAGCACAATCCTATCCGGCACACTTGTCAGTGTGGCTTCACTAGACAATCACAAGTTGTACTCGAGGATGAAGGGCGACGTAAGAGTCTGGACTGAAGAAATTGGGACATTAATCAACAAGGTCCACTACGAGAGATAGCGAGCGCATGGCCACCTACAGTGGGTTTAATACGGTGGATGCGCTGGGAACGGTCAAGTAGATAACATTTGAAGACAGCTGTGTTTTTGCTATAAGGTACCCTTTGAATTAACATCAGCTTTGCCAACATCAACCAGCAACTTTACCACGGCAATGTGATTTTATGCAATAGCTCTCCGCAGCTGTATCTATCCTGGGAATTGACTTGGACCTTTCCAGTGGCCAAAAGCGTCTTCACTACTATCTAATGCCCATTCTTGGCGGCGCAACATAACGGTGTTTGACCGTAAATGATAGCTTTAGAGTCCACATTGTTTACTTCTAGATCAAGCAAAGATGTGACGACTTTTTGGGAGCCGTGCCCAGCCGCCCAAGACAATGCAGTCCTGTTCTATTTATCGACGGGATTGACATTCATCTTTCCTGTGCCTAGTGTATAGACGCTGTCATCATTAGGAGACATATGCGAAGGTTGGCCATGCTTTTCGTCGAGGAATGCCTAGGCTGCCACGTACTCAGTCGTGAGAGCCATAAACTAACCTGCAGTGTGCAAGCCGGGATCTGTCGGAGCCATTAGGGCCAATCCAGGCGTTAAACGATGTGATTTTAAAATGATGATGGTGATGGAATAAGGCAGCCGCTGTCCGTCAAACTGTGGAAGTTCCCATTAGTCTTTCCATTCAACCCAATGCTGTAATGAGGTCTGTTTCACCTTCTGCTTTTTGACCTCTATTTTCCGATGGCTGACATTAATTACCATGTGTAGCTTTTGGCTCTTCATGTGATAGACGCTAACTAATATTCGTAACATTCGTTTGGTGCATGACTTTTTGGGTTACGGCAAATATATTTTTCGGTATTTGCTGTCCGGCACAGATCAAGTTGCGATCAATTCAGGCAGGGATCGCGAATTTAGCCGGGGTCGCAAACTCAAAGGGCCGTTTTCAAAATTCCGCTCCGGTTGGGTTAGATTTTCGTCACAATGCGAACTCGAGGCCAGCCATATTTCGCGCTCCTAAGCTTTCCAGAGTATGATTCAGGATGCAGTGCGTCTCACCATCGTCATGAGGTTGACAGAGGGCTGAAGCCGCAGTTTTACGGGCTCCAAGTGAGTCGTTGAAGCGCTTGTGGGTCGGGCGTTGGGCCAAGGTGATGAACATGTTTGAACACTACTCGGAGGATCTCGCAGATAGGCGTATAGAAAAATTAATCCCCAGCATCCTGAATAGTGTCGTATCAAAGATCGCTATAGATCGTGTTGCGTACAGGCTTGGATCGTATTCCAGCCAATCAGCCATGGGGTTGTTCCTGAAGGATTACGCTCCCCCGCTAATGACATCGAGTCATCAAATGTCAGATTTAAATTAAACGGCGTTGTTCATATGCCGCTAAACAAAGTGAGTGCCATGCCTGCAGGACTGGCAACTTCCGGCAGTCGTAGAAGTTCCACCGAAGTTCTAATTTTCTACATTTAGACCAACTTACTCGGTCACACCTCACTTCGGCACTTTCACTTGCATTGAGTTCTCTTATCCCCCACGTAGTCTCGTTACAGAACGGATGGCCCAGTGCCAAATAAGGCCTCTATGATTCTATGATTGCTTGGTCGTTGTCTTATCTTAGTGGTAGAGCTACAGGACATAGCCATCCTCACCAGTTCTTTCGAAGGATTGCTTCTTCCCGCATCAGGCACTACGCACGGCGACTTAGCTCGGGGAATCCTGTAGGGGAGCCGTGGAATGGGATTTCGCCGCTAGTAACGGCATTGTGGCTTCCAGAAACAGCCTGCTCAATGCCCCATACTCCTCCACTCACCCTTGACAGGCCCACCAAACTGCAACGTTGTGCAAAGTTCCATGACCCGAGCTTTTGGTTCCGGTAGTATGTTTAAGAGACTATTCTAGATAAAGGCTCAAGGCTCGACCGATCATCCCTTTTTGGACAGGAAATATTCTATATATAACTGCAAACTAATGAACAAGAGGATCGGATGGAGTGGCAAAGGCCATGATGGAAAATATATAAACCTCCTTCATCTTCCTCAGATCAAGCTTTTCCTTCATTCTACATAACAATCAGCAAGCATTTTCCTCATAACATTCCTTGATAACTCATCAGTTTTTCACTTTTCTATCGGTTTCTTTTCAACCTTCAAAATGCATTTCATCAAGACCATCGTCTCTGTCTTCGCCCTCTCCAGCTTCGCCGCTGCTCAGGTCCACGGTGAGGAGCTGGAGGCTGCCCTTGCTGCCCGTGACGTCGCCTACGAGGACCTTCTGTTCGCTCGTGACGAGTACATTGAGAAGCGCGAGCTCTTCAAGCGCGTAAGTTTCCCATCTTCACTCGACAGTGGATTTGTTTCCTCGCTAACAAGAACGGCCCCTAGCTTCCCGGCCCCGGTAGCTGCAAGGGCATGGGTCTTCCCGGCGAGAAGACATTCACTGTCTGCTACAACAGGGACAACCGCCCCTGCGGTGATTGCCGTAAGACTGCTAAGCGCGGTGAGGGCTGCCTTTGCAAGCGGTAAACAGCTCGCTCCCCGAGCGGCTGTCGGATCTTGGCAACTTCTTGCATGATGGTTCGGCCTCTTTTGCAGAGCGTGGATTTAGACAAGTGGTGGAACTGGTCTGCACATCTGTTACATAATAAATAGCATCCGGTTGTGCAATGAGCAATCTTGCCTACCTCTTTACCCTAAAAGCTACTTAATATACTGGTTTATATTTGGTTAATGTCTGACACATTCTTTTGTAGAGCTACTGGTCAGAGAACTCTTGAGAGAAAGGTCCGCATGATGGATGCGATTGAACAGTTCTCGTGGCTTCTACTAGGAAGCTGCAAAGCAAGACATAGTGATCAAAGTCTTGCTCAGATGAGACAACTGCGCGGCGGGTGTTGGTTGATATTATATTCGGACCCTGTATCTACCAGCCTGCCCCGAGCCGGCGCACTTTTCTTGAGTTTTTTAAAGTATTACCATGAAGACTTCAATGTAGTCAAGAGAATTGGGAAATTCAGACTACAACAATTATCTGAAGGTATCGCACTTGATCAGGCAAACTTGCGGCACCGCTCACTAGGTAGCTTAGGTTAAGTATTAGCAGTTGACTTCTTGTTATTCGGCTTTTCATTTATGGTCCTATTCTCCAATCGTTCTGATATAGTAGTAATTATTATCTGGTTATGTGGCCCTCGACCAATATTATGATTATCTTATAACAGTATCAACAAACAACTTTTAGGCTGAATACAGCCAAGCTGATAAAACATTGAGTGACTTTCGAGCCCGGCACACCAGAGCTACAGTATTTACAAATATCAGCAGTTATATTACATAAAGTTTCCAGCGTGATCCACAATCTTGTTGATGTGAAGTCGCAACAACTGGTGATCGACCCTTGTAGGACACTTAAGAGATCTGGTCATCGTTAGTATATCGATTGGAGATGCAACGAGCTCAAGATAAACATACCTCAATGATGGCAGGTCCAGCAGCGACGGTGTCATCAGTGACAGACTCGTTGCAGCCAGTAAGGACGACGTATGTCTGGCCCGCAAAGCCAGCGGGAATAACCACAGTAAAGCCACCATCGACCGGCATGGCTTCAACAAATGTAGGTCCGGTGACGGCAATGAAGGCAGCATAAACCTTACCGCCGCTAGGAGCCTGGATAACGTAGTTCTACGTGCATCATTAGCATATATTAAACCAAAATATAATCGTGTGAGGTAAAGCCCTGCTACTTACGGGAGTCAAAAGAGTGACAGTGTTACCAGTCGTGACGGGCATCGCGGTAGAGGGAGCCAGGGTAAGCTTGGGGAAAGCCTTGACTGGCAGAGGTGGGTTGCTCGCCGGGCAGGATACGATGAACTGCGAAGCCAGAGAGTAGACCTCGTCGAGGGTAAGGGGAGTGTCAAATGGCTGAGGGAAGGGGGACTGGTCCAAGTTGGCACGGAGGTACGCTGAATGGCGGGATTCAACTGTAAGGATAGAGCCAGCGGCGGTGAGGTATCCCTTGTTCATGATGTCGGCGGCAGCTCCAAGGTAAGCAGAAACACCAACACCCTCAAGGATTGAGGCAGTCTGGAGGAAAGTCTTGACATCAGTGTAACCAAAGTTGTACTGGCAGGCATCAACAGGAGTCGCGCCAGCACCTGTAGGAAGAGTGTTAGTTGATTAGGATAATTATACACCCTATACTAGCTGGGATTAACGCACCCTTCAGAGCAGTGGTGAGGAAATTGACATGGTCGCTCTCGTCTTGGCCAATCTCCATCAGGTTGTTATAGAAGTCGGAATCGAAACCAGCAGCAGCAAACTGCTGCTGAGAGAACTGGGCCAAGCCTTGACGGTAAAAGGTATCCTCAAGATGCTCCAGGGTCAAAGCATAGTTGAGGATATCAGCTAAGCATAACATATTAGTACTGAGTACCAAGATAAACGACGAGATATATTCTCACCATCAGTTGGGCCGTCGCGCTTCTCCATAACCGGGGCAGCGGAAGCAAGGCCCGCGGCGAAGAGGGCGATAGCAGCGTGAGAGAAGAACATGTTGACGAGATTAAAGCTTTGAGTTATAAAAGAAGGTCTTGTTTGTTATGATACAAGTTGAGGACTCTGATTTGAGCTGTGAAGGATGGGAGTGAGGTTGGAGTAGTCTGGTCTACCGGGCGGAACGACGCGAGCTTATGTAGTCATCTGGAACGCAGTTCTCGCGAGCATGATCATAATGATCATAATGCGATCATCCATCACACGTCTTGAGAGGAAGAATCCTGAGATGCCGAGAATTGGAAATTAATCGAAGGCTTGTCTCGGAAGCTCCAACATCCGGGCAGCTAAATCGACTAGCCTCACCAACTAAATAAGCACGTTCTCAGAGTGGACGGTAAGGAGCAAACGGTAACCCAATCGAGCTAATCCATATTTTTCCAACGCTCAATGGAGCAACAAACGGTGATCGTGGACGTCATTACCAATCACTGAACCCCAGACATTGGTTACGCGTATTTCGATCTCTTGCTCTGCCACAATCGGCCCCCGCATTGGGGATTGCTACTGCACGTATGTTGTCACTATTGAGGCAAGGAGTTTTACGCGTATTCAGGACCGTCCGTTGCTCATTACAGTCATGGGCCCTTGCATTAGCAGGTAGTTTCCCGTGATTTGGGAATCAGAATGTCTCATCGTCAACCTCCCTTTGAATCTTGATGGTGAATCTTGATGGGTGCACCCAGAAAGAAGACGAGACAAAAGTGCTGGTTGTGTGCTAGTAGTTAGTTCCGATTAAGATTGCCATTAAATCGAGTATAGTATGTTCCGGCTAATTCTACCGCACATGACGCTGGATGATGGATGATACTACTCTATCGCTCACACTCAAGACAAGGATGTCTTTTGTCCGCCACTCTTGATCCGGGCTGCAATTTCACAAAGATTGGGCATCGCTAGCCCTTCCGTTCTTAACAGACAATATGCGGCTTGCTAAAGTCGGCAGCGGCATTATCTCGTCCCGGCGGCCGCCTCTGTCCCCTTTTTCAGATGGTTGTGTGGAGCTATGCTGATCTCGACACTGCGGCCAGTGACCAGTGCCTGACGGCCTCTCTTTTTAGATCTGTCTTCGATTCTAATTTGTTCTATAAAATGTATCCCTCGCGGGATTCTCCTTCTCGTTGCGACAATCATCTCCTTATTCGCTAAAATCATGGTCCTCCCCCCGCGGACCAACACCTCAAAAAACGTGATTCAGCCCGCTGGCACTCTCGGTAGGAACAGGTTCCGGAAGTCTTGGCCCAATTTGGACCTTTTCCCCCTCTTTACATGCACACGATGACATACCAAGACGCTGTGTTGACCGTTCAGGGTCAACGCCTCCGCGCCTTCGTCCAAGCGAGCAACTCACAGCGACGAAGCACATTAGCTAGATCCCTAGACACTATCGAGATTGATGATATGTGAGGCGAGAAAAGGGAAAAAAACCAGGTTATCCTAATGGTTGTGACAAGTATTCCATTGCCATATATAAGTAGCCATCGTAATGCAGTTGAGGAGAAAAAACTGAGTCTTACCCTAAATCTCTGCTCGCTTGTAAGGCTATTAATCCTCAAACGTAGTTACAATATTCGATGTGTTGAGACCATGCCGAGATACTTGTTCCGGCTTGAAGAAAGGCTGACTACCAAGCTAGGCAGCATCTGGCGGACTTGAATACTCCGACCAGGTCAGGGGGTTCCCTCCATGAATTCAATTCCCAGCTCCGAAATAAGATTGACGCCATGCCGGAGTGACATATCTCTTAGTTCACCCAATTCTGGGAAGTTGTCTACCAGGATTAACGCCACACACGGAGCCTGGTGCTGATCTTAGAAGTGTCGCCTTGGGGCGAGCTTCCCTACCCACATACTTGATCCATAGCCGTCCAGGCTACGCAGTGTTTGAAAGAAACCGATTCATAGCGTTAAGTTCACGATGACCTTGGAAGGCAACTCATTTTCATGTGGCAATTGATCCTGTTAGAGTCGTACCAAAGAGAATATATCACTACCGCTCAACAGTACAAGTACAACTTCCACGTTAGCTATGCTATTCAAGACTCTACTCACAGACTACACCATTCCCTCAATCTCCTCCTGACGCTTAATCTTCCGCCCCTAGAGACTCCTTCTACCGCTTCGGCCATGTCTGTGGCTGCCCTTGTCAGCGCCACCGCTGCCACCAGGAGTATAGCCAGAGAAGCCATTTTCGCCGCCACCGCCACCACCTCCCCGTCCACCACCTCCTTTTCGAATCTCAAGACCCCGTCGACCACGCCTATGGCTACCCTTATCAGCGCCGCCGCTGCCACCTGGTGTGTAGCCAGAGAAGCCATTCTCGCCGCCGCCGCCACCACCACCTCGTCCGCCGCCTCCTTTTCGAATCTCGAGGCTCCGTCTTCCACGCCTGTGGCTACCCTTGTCAGCACCGCCGCTGCCACCAGGTGTATAGCCAGAGAATCCATTCTCGCCGCCGCCGCCGCCGCCACCTCGTCCACCACCCCCTTTTCGAATCTCGAAGCTTCGTCGACCATTGCGGCCATGTCTGTGGCTGCCCTTTTCAGCACCGCCACTACCGGAGGGCTCATAACCAGGGAAGCCATTTCCATTGCCTCCGCCGCCGCCGCCGGTACCACCGCCCCGGCCGCCTCCTCCCTTGCGAATCTCAAGATCTCGCTCCATGACCTGGCCGGTGCTTTCCCAATCTCGAGTACTCAAATCTTGAGTTTCGATTGGGTCGCAGACAGCTCGCTGAGCGAGACTGAGCAGGAGAGTTGCTCCGAGAGAGAGTTGTCTGATGCCAACCATCTTCAGATATGTTGTTGGTGAAGTTGTTCGAAGGGGGCAAAATATGCAGTTCGGTAATAAGACAATGGTCAAGCCGGCTTGATCGCTGCAAGAAGGAGATGTTGAAACAAAAAGAGATGTCGAAGTGTGTTAAACAACAGTTGTAAGAAAAATGGTAGTCTGGAGTGAAGCTGTGAATGATGAGACGGAAGCCCATTCTACGATTGGGATCAGTCTCCTTATACCTTTATTTTCACACGGCACCTATACTGCTGACTGCATACAGTATACAGAAGCTCCTATCTTGATGAGTATTACCAGTAAACACGCGGCTTACTTCCTGGCAGATTCTCTCGGTATACCCGCAAATAGCAAGATTTACCACACACAGGCTGCTCTGGGGGACGGGAATATTCTAATATTAGCCATTTCAGGAAAGTTATTCATTCCTGCAACGGGATAATTCCTCACGCTCCCGGTTTCGTGGGAGCTGCCAACGCATGAATCAGGAATGCTAGTACTATGTATTAACTAATAGCTCTGGGTTCTGATTCCTACGCCAATTGGGACTGTGTCCACGGACTGCCGACGCCAACCATATCTGCATGTTCGATCACATCACCCGCATGGTTACTACTTAGGTTTCCTTGAACTATTTCTTTTTTTTTTCTAGACAAACATACACCGGCATGAGCGGATCTCGAACGATGTAGGTATTCTGAGCGATTTGGCAGGCCTCGTCACGTAATAAATCAGATAAAAGATTTAATGCTGCGTCAAGAGATCCATGCTGCATAGCCTCCAACATGCCACCGTTTCCTCCTTGTTGCTATATATAGCAGATTTAGAGGGCCCGGTTTTCCCTTGTTGATCGCTAGATATTACCGACGCGCGCGCGCTAAGCTCATTGCTGGACGCGATTTCAAAACGCCAGTAAACAAGCAGAATAGAATTGGAATCCGGCGGTTTTTTGACATCGGTCAGGATAAAATGGACCAATTACTGCGTCCACCTCATGTACATGCGTGTATTGTGTGTTCAGAAACTATCAATTGCCAGGCACGCGTTACTTCAGCCGACGTGACGAAGGGAAGTAGGCACGAGTGCTCCCAGTGTCGTGCAATACCAACACGCTTGACTTCCAGACCTGTGATTTCAACAATCCTCCGGCATTTGCCATACTGGACGGCTGAAACAGTGGCATCCCATGTGGGGGCGAGCGCGAGACGAAAACTGCCGGACCTTATCGTCCCCAGTCCATGGAAACAGTGTGTTGTTGACAAGGGCTGACCTTTCCATCGCGTGACCCAGCCGCGCGGGCCGGAAATGTGCCGGTACTCGTGATGGGGCCGGGCGGTTACTGGCGCTACGATGTGTAAGGGGGAGGCGAAGGGAGGGTGTGCTTGGTCCTGAAGATCAGTTTTCTAAACAGTGTTCAAATTTCGGGAAGGGACAAATTACGTAATAGCAGCTGAGTTAGTCTGGTCTGTTGTGCGTGGCTCTTATACTTCATGGCATGTGAGAAAGTCGCAAGTAAAAGAGAGACGACTGTGATCAGGCTCAAGACATCCGTTTACACAATTGACTTAAAATTGATCCCAAACCCAAAATTCGAGCCTCTCAGCTATCATAAATATGAACAGGGAAGGATTGGGGTTTACAGCCGGGAGGCAGGCGTCGAATATATCTCAGCTCTTGAGCAACGCTGGTGCAGATCCTAGCTCTAGGGTAGGTCGGTTCATCGAGAACAACTTGAGACTAGTGTGATACGGAGATTTTTTGTTCCGAGAAAGAGACAGAACTGAGAGTACCTAAATAATGGGAGAATACTATCGTTTTCTATCCGTGACTACGTAGGTGCCTTAGTGGGCTCCATGGTGTTGGTGTAGTTGGGTTAGTCTTTTAGGTAGTTTCAAAGAAGCCTTTAGGCGATGGTTGCATGTAGCTTGCTCGTCTTCGGACCCTCGTGAATCCATGTTGCGACTGGAATCTAAAATATATTACATGAGACCGTACCTCATTATTCATCAAGTCGCCGTGTATACTCATGGATGCCGAGGTATGTCAACAACCATCCTCAGCAGGATTTTCCTCTGTTGAGCCCAATCCATGTACCTCTCTACGACCCGCTTCATGCTTGCATAGCCCAGTATGGTCACCTCTTCACTGACCTGCGATCTCAAATGCTCACACTCGCGTCCCAACGCTGCGATCGCGGTCTGGAACGCAGATGCCATGAAGAACGGCTGCTGGGACCTGTTCTCTTTGGCCTCGACGAAAGGTATTGCACGGATCGCGCTTTGAGCGTAATGTACAAGTCGTATCCGATGCTGATCGATTTCGTATTGCGGATTTTCGGGCATGTCCTCAGGGTTGACTTCCTGCATCAGTGCCAGCATATCGTTAATGAGTAGGCGTAGTAAGATGGAGATTGTCCAGTAGAAGGCCACGGTGTTGAAATCATTCATGGAGGGAAAGCTCAAGATATTTGGAAAGAAAGACTGGATGTCGGATCCAATCGTGGTGATGAACTCGCGCTCTCGGATGGAACCCGCATCTTGGTTCGACGCGGGCTGGTGAGTAGAGAGCCAATCTTTGTATGGTAACTCACTCATCGTTGTACCCAAGTCTTCGCTTACTCCCTCGATCTGACTGAGGATGACATTCGCAACATTGTATAAATCGACCAGGGGTTGGCCAAGACCATCGCTGTTCGTCCAAAGTGGGTTGGCCATGTTGATGAGCAGCTGGTCGTACTGGGCCATGACGACCGAGATGTCAGATGCCGATGCAAGGAGCGAATCCATTAAGCTGTAAACCCGGAACTGAATGGTAGAATCTGCGTCTTGGTTCGTCTTCACTGATGCTGTAGCCTCGATCACCCATTCAGAAGGTAGTGGTGAGCTCTGTCGCCAACCGAACACGGAAAGATCGCCCGGCCGTCGAGATGAGAGCGCCTGTAGGGTCTACACCATCCCAAGTGTTAGTCTTCTCCCACCGGCTGGATATGCAGGACTACACTAGATGTGGATAAAACTCACAATGAACAATCGTGCTGTTGCAACTAATCTGAGATTGCTCTTCGAGTACGTGTGACTGGAGCCGCGGAGGGTGATGGCGGTGGCGAGAGCACGAAGATGTTGCTGCCAATTGTCTGTGGAAGGTGACATTTTCAGCTACTCAAAGGATGGGCATTAGCATATCTATATTCCCAACCCACGCAAGAATGACATTACCTCCCAGAATGCCATGACCATGCAGTAAAAGGCCATGTGCTGCCATTCTTCCTCAGAAAGATGGTGGAAGCCAGAGTGTGCAGCCTGCAACTCGTCTATTTTGATTGACATGGATCTTAGGGCGACTCCATATGTATTGAAGCTCCTCTTAACAGAATCAAGGTCGCCATTGGCGCGACCAAAGTACCCCTGGGCCAGGGCATCGACAGCTTGTGCAGCAGAGGTACTGAGGGGTTGGTGGTCTGAAGAGGTTGAGGGAGAGATGGAGAAGTAAGATCGAAAGAGATCGGCGATGAAATGGGAACTAGGCAGAAGTTGCTCGGCAAACTCAGCAAGGAAAAACGAAGTATGCAGCTGCGACCGGTCTATTGAGGGGCTCTTCTGCAGGGAAGAAGGGGATGGCGCGGCGGACTGAAGTATAAGGGTGCCACGGCCCGCCTCTTGGGTCTCTGGGGACTTTGATTTACTACGCGACTTCTTCTTGGCCCTGGCAGCGGCCACGCCAGGGGCACGCCACCCGTCATTGAGGAAGACAATATCCTCTCTTCGGTACCCCTGGCAGACCTGCTTCCGATCCTCACACGCCCGACAGGTGGGCCGCCTTCCGTCTACGCGTTGATCAGCTTGGATTCGTTCAAGGCAGCATCAATGTGTCAAAAGAGGAATCTTTGGGCAGGGATCTGGAGCATCTAGGCATTATGGATAGACGGATGCATAATGCGAAGGACGAACACTAACCACAGCGCTTCTTCCGAGCGATACACGTGAGGCAGCCCTTGGACCGGGGGACCGCCGGAAGAGATTTCTGGGTACCACTCATGGAAAGTTGCTGAGCGGGAGCGTGCAACTGCCGCTATCTAGGCATAAGGCCAGGCCAAGGGATCGATGGAAGGGGAAACAGACCCAGACTGGAGAGGCAGATGTGGATGGTTGGTATCAGCTTTTGGGGGCGTCACAAAATGGGAATCGTTTGTCCCTGCCATCGGCAGTTGGGCGCTAAACCTGATTTAGAAAGCAACGCGCACCCTGTCGCCTATCCCCCCATAGTACCGAATCTGTCCAATCAAAGCCCAGCGATCAGCATGGGCTCCGCCAGAGACCCCGAATGCTCTAAATTACAGCGCTGTAGCACAGCAGTTGAGCAGGACGGTGGTGAGTCAAACGGCATAACATGAGCACGCACAATCGAAAGAAAGCAAACCTTCGCGTCATTCCGCGGTGCTCGAATGCAGACTCTTCGGCACAGTCCATCCGAAGACATGCCAATTTCATCCCCTGCTTATTTCCCTGTGCGCAGCTAATAAAGCTTTGGCTCTCGCCGTTACGTTCTTGGGAAGGCTCTGCGCCTTTATGTGGCGACCTGCCGGTTCTCACCTGCCGGCTCACTCATCTGAATATTTTCATCGGGTCCTCACCTTTGCGTATTATTACATACGCTCTCCGGCGACACATTAGAAATTTTCTATATATGTCCAGATCCCTCCTTTCCTTTTGACCATGTCTTTTATTTGAGTCAAAACCAGACCAAACCCCGATACACTCATTTTTCTGCCTCTTTAGTCGCCAGCCTGTCTACTAAGATCTAGACCGTGTGACTCTCCTTTCGAGATGGCCTCAAACGACGACCGCGACAGTCCGCCACGGACTTCTGCAGAAAAAGCAGCCCAGCCCAGCTTGGAGAAAACTCCTAGTAATACTGTCACTGAACCAACCGAAGGCGATGAATCACCAAAAGTGCCAGACCAAAAACCAGCCAGCGATGATTCTCCGATGCCGCTTCCACAGCTTTTCCTCACCGGCCTTGGACTATGGTTTGCAGTCTTTCTTATTACATTGGTGGGTATTCATAGTATGCTGAACATGTTCGATAACTGACATGAACACAGGACGGGACAATTGTGGCCAATGCAGCTCCAAAAATTTCCGACGAGTTTCATGCTTTGTCGGATGTCGGATGGTTTGGTAGCGGTAAGTTGATTCCCTCGTCTCGACATAACCAGTGTTGAATAAATGTTCTAACTCTAGACTTTCGCTAGCTTATGCCTTGACGACAGCTGCTTTCCAGCTGCTCTATGGTCGTATCTACTCATGCTTCTCAATCAAGTACACCTTTATGGTTGCCGTCGGCCTCTTCGAGCTCGGTTCTCTCGTTTGTGCGCTCGCTCCCAACAGTATAGCCCTGATCATCGGCCGGGCTGTCCAAGGTCTCGGAGGTGCTGGCATTAACTCGGGTGTCATGATCATCATCTCCCAGTCCGTCCCAGTCCGCCTCCGTCCCGTCATCGTCTCATCCATGGGGATCGTATTTGCCATTGCTTCAGTTCTGGGCCCCTTGCTCGGCGGAGTCTTCACCAGCAAGCTCACTTGGCGATGGTGCTTTTATATCAATCTGCCATTCGGGGCATTCACTGCACTCACTGTTCTGCTGTTCCTTCGACTCCCTGCACGACCTGAACTGGCTTCAACTACTTTGATGGAAAAGTTGAAGAAGATAGACCTCATCGGGTTGGCCATATTCCTCCCCGCGGTTATCTCACTCTTGCTGGCTATGCAGTGGGGTGGCTCAGAGTACGCTTGGAGCAACGCTCGGATTATCGCCTTGCTCGTGCTCTTTGGGGTTTTGGGTATTGCCTTTTTATTCTTTGAACATTGGAAAGGAGCCGATGCTTCCTTCCCTTTTCGCATGATCACGAGAAGAAACATGGCTGCTGCTGCATGGAATGGATTTCTGAATGGTGGTGCATTTCCTCTTTTGGTCTACTACATTCCTTTGTGGCATCAAGTCATCAAAGAGGTAGACGCTGTCCAGTCTGGTATCCGACTTCTTCCTCTCATCCTTGGAGTGGTCGTTTGCGCTCTGCTTGCAGGAGCTTTGGTCAGCAAATTTGGATATTGTAAGTGGACATGGACGGATTTGACTTGATCCAGTATTTGACTGACTCGTAACGCAGATAATATCTTCATGATCCTGGGATCAATTATTCTTCCAATTGGGGAGGGCTTACTGACCACATGGAACGTCGACACGCCCTTTTCTCAATGGGTTGGCTACCAAGCCATGGTGGGAATCGGCATCGGTTTCGGCCAGCAGCAACCCATGATCGCCATCCAGACTCTTTTGCCTCGACACGAAATTCCATCGGGCACAGCTGTCATACAACTTTTGCAGACACTCAGTGGTGCCATTTTCATTTCGGTGGGCCAGTCTGTCCTCCAAAATGAGCTGCTGCGCAACCTGAAGGCTGCTCTACCCAACGCGAGCTTCGATGCTTCGGTTCTGACCACAGTCGGTGCAACTCAGGTGCGGAATCTGATTCCACCGGAGGACCTCCCGGCCGTGCTGGAAGCCTACAACGACGCTCTGACCAGGACATACCTTGTGGCTGTTGTTGTATCATCTTTGACTATATTTGGAAGTCTGGCAATGGAGTGGAAGAATGTGGCCAAGCCGAAGGCCCAGGAAACCAAAGACGTCGAGGCCGCCAAGGAGGAGAATTTCACCAAGGGCGAGAACGACGCCAAGGAGGTCAAGGAAGTTCAAGAAGTCAAAGAAGCTAAAGAGTCGGCATGAAAGAGGGGGGGAAACGTTCTCTCGGCTTCTTGATGACCTTTTAGGTCAGGGGAATGTTGATTAATTACATCCGGGTGTTTTCAAGCCAATCCACCCAAGCATCAATAGATTAGAATAGGAATGAAATAGAAAGTCCCCGTTGCTATTATGGGGCCGGAGGTTCCATTCACTTTGACATTATATTGGCAGGCCATACTTGATAAGCCTACTCTTGAAAACGGGGTTTTGCCCAACGCACAATTTTTGTAACCAGAGTTGAAACCGAATTACTGGCTACAGAGTTATTATAGTGCTGTGATATGTGCCATGTGCGAGGATTTTCTTATTCTACGTATATAGTCACTGGTGTCGTACTTTCACTAGGAATGTGGTCGTAACCCATTTGAAACGTCAGTGCAAGGATCGTGCTTTTACTTCCCTTCTAGTCTATATATTTATTACTTTTATTGGTGAGAACAGCGGGGTCTAAGGGGCATCTGCTTACATGTCAGATTTTGGGGCGACTTCTACGCGGTGAGTGCCGTCCTTCACTCGGAGACATTTTGAGTTTCCCATGATAGAAAAGTGCCCGAGCTTACATAAAAATGTGACCGTTTCCAGCATCTCGGTGTGACAATGCAACTCATATCACACCAAGCACTCTTATTTTATCATGACTTCCGAAGCCCAAATAGACAGTTTCCAAAAAGCGAACCCTGAGGTAAAGCTGCTCATTCCCACGTCGCCAGAATGGAAGGATCGTCGGGCTACGAGAGGACAAGCCGGGCAAGAGACAAAGCCTTTGGGCATCGCTATACCTACTAATGCTCAGCAAGTGGCTGGTATCGTCCGTTGGGCGGTCAAGAATGAAATCGATTTCACCGTTCGCACTGGCGGTAACGATTTCTATGGCAGGAATGCGGCAGATGGTGCTCTAATTATTGATATGCGAGATATCAATTCTATCAATGTGGCAGATGATAAAACAACAGCCACGATCGGCGGCGGTGTCCTTGCAAAGGACATGCTGCTCAAGTTTGATAAGTACAATCTCACCGCTCCTCTTGGAAACGCCTTAGAAATTGGCTACGTGGGGTGGTCAACGATTGGCGGTTATGGACCATTCACTGGAGCCTTGGGGATGGGCTTTGAAGGAATTGTCGGAGCGGAGATTGTCAACCACGAGGGAGAAATTGTGAAAGCCACCGGTGAAATACTAGAAGGTTTGCGAGGCATGGGTGGCAACCTCGGCATTGTCACATCGTTGACAATCAAGGTCTACCCAAAGAGAGAGGTATACAACCATACACTCGCCATATTCGTCACTGCTATCGTGCTAACCAGGTCCAGATCCTCATTGGAATGTTAATGTTTGATGACAGCCCGGAAACAATCAAGGCTATTATTTCCGCGGAGGAGAAGCTCACTTTCCCCAAGGATCTAAACATCCATCACTTCCTTATCCAAACGCAGCAGCGAATGCTTGCTATCATGTTCAGCTGGGGTGGTTCAGATGTGGAGGAAGGCAAAAAGTATTTGGAGACATTCACGGCAGCCTTGCCGCCGGCCAAGATGAATACTGTCCAGCAGAAGTCTCTCCTGGGGCATTATGAGAGCTTGCAAATACCATGCCTACCATATGGCGGCCAGAGATCGATATACATCAAGGAGCTCTCTCCCGGGATATTCGACATCCTTATGGAGGCTGTCAAGATTATGCCTGCATTTGTCAACATTGGTTGGTCAATGAAGACTGTTATCGACCAGGAAGCAACGGTACCAAATTGCTTTGGCGCAGGCTCTCACATTTTGCTCTCGTTCACGGATATGGTACCCGAGGAGAAATATCTTGCCGAGACAAGGAAGTGGAACGACTGGTTGTATGAAAAGATTCGCTCTTCCGGGGATCCCGCTGTCATGGAGGGGTCCTATCCCGCCCTGACGAGGCCAGAAGACAGAACTGCCGAACAACTATTTGGGGATAAATGGCCTCGAGCCAAGGAGCTGAAGGAGAAATTTGACCCTAACAATGTTTTCAAATATGCCTTCCCAAAATTCTAGACCGGCAAATTGGGACAAAGGTAGGCCTTTGCTGTGTAGCATACCAATGGTACAATACATTTAGGTCACTTGGACCGCAGTTTTTATAGAAAAGACTTTTATTACGAAGCATCAAAATGATTTATTAGGAGTTTCGATCACTTTTAACTAGCAGTGAGATACAATCCTAGTTCTAAATCCCCTTACTGAGTGATGCCTGTATTTTTAATAGCCACTAGTGTCTACCTTCTATGCTAACACCACAAGGTGAGTGAATTCTATGTTTCGTGTAAATGACTTAACTTTTGTAATGAAAGATTACGATAAATTTGGAATCTGCATTTGGGAACTGCTGCCTGTGGGTTAATTTGCTTTAGATGAAACTGGAGATTATGGATCCTGAAGTTCGGGTATCCAGGCACCAGCAAAACCCCCCGGTCCCCATAACTACAACCGCAATGCCATGTATAAGTATCCGATTATCTCCAAACTTGTTGTTAATTCAAGAGATATCCTTTTTCAACAACATATCTATCCTCTTTCGCTTGCTGATCTCAAGTTTTGCATCATGTTTTGGGTACTCTGTCTTACTATAGCTGCAACAGCTACTGCCAGAAGCTGTGGTAGAATGACAACGATGAAAAACCTTGTCACCTTTGGAGACAGTGTAACAGATGACGGCCGCATAGCCTATTTTCAAGAGCATATGCAATTCCATTCTCCAGGAACTATTGTCCCGATAGCCCAAGAGGCGGCGACTGGTGGCGCAACCTGGGGCCGTCTTGTTGCGAATATCACCGGAGCCAACTACAACAACTATGCATTCTCTGGCGCTACATGTTCCAAGGACATCGTTGAAAGATATGTACCTGGACTCGGAATTGCTTTTCCTACGATATTAGAACAGGAAATCCCCGCATTCGAGGCAGATCTTGGATTCGACACGCTCTATCCCAACAGAGAGGCCGATAATACCGTCTACGCAATCATGATTGGAGCCAACGATCTTGGAATATCAGGATATCTTTCAGACTCGCAGGCCCCTGGATCAACAGTCCAGAGATTCGTCGACTGTGTTTGGGACGTTCTCGACAAATTGTATGCCTCGGGTGGACGGTTTTTCGTTGTCATGAATGTCATGCCGCTGGAGATAACGCCTCTATACAAGTCTGTCGGCAAAGGAGGTCTGGAGTTCAGCACCCTATTTCCAACCAAGCCCGATATTAATAGTACTCTTTATGAGCAACGGATTTTTCAGTCCACCTCAAGCGCCAACGATCTCTTTAGCATTGGGGGACCATTCCATTTGAAACCCAAGAACCGCTGGCCTGGGGCTACATTGGCAATTTTTGATACAAACCGACTTTTGAAGGATATTCATGCAAACCCAGAGAGGTTTCTCGGGCCTCGGGCCAATGTTGATGGGGTCTACCAGTTCTGTCAATCCTCCGATGTTGCCAGCTGCACCAGGGCTTCAGAGCCTAAATCTAACTTCATGTGGTTTGATGAGCTCCATCCTTCAGAACGTACCTGTAAGTCAAGTAGCGATCTTGAACATTAAATTCATATATCTAACGGATGCTTGTCATAGCCGAGATCATTGCTCAAAGCTTCATTGATACTATCCAAGGTAACTCCTCTTATGCCACTTACTGGCTGTAATTCAAGGCATCAGATTGGTGACAAGAGATCGCCAATTTGGGAAGAGCGTTCTTCTTTGAAGCCTGATAAATATTACATGAAATCTCTCAATCTCAATAATTATACAACACGGTCAACGTTTGAACATCTTTGCGCCCTAATTGCCCATGTTTTCATGGTCCGCAAATACTGCTGACTGTAATCCAAACTCGAATACGTCCACCACGAGGAGGCTTCATCTCGATTATTCCATATCGCATACCCTCACTTTCCATCTTTGACCAGTAGATGTATTGCTCCTGTTTTGGAACTCTTCTGTGTCTCCTTTTTCATCACCCTCCCCGAAGTTACTCTGGAGGAATTTCCTCTGTGTATACGAGGTCTCCGATGCTCCCCTCTTGGAAATCTCAAATGTTGTAGCAAAGAAGCCAAAATGCCACCATCTTCCTTCGCCTCTTCTAGATTAATCGGTCGTTTGAGTGTGTATTTTCGAAACTTTTCGAAATCAGTCCAGACCTTCACCTTCTTGCCCGTTCTTCGGGTATCGATTAAGTCGACGATGTTTACGAGGGTTTTCTTGAGGTGCTTTTGGCATTCTTCGATCGTGCCGTGTGTGGGGATGCCCACTTCTTCACACAAGGCTTGGAAGCCAGCCAGCTTCGCCTCTTCGGTGAGGGGGACATCTTCAAGATCCTCCTGTCCTTCCTCGATGTTTTGGGAGGAGAAGTAATGTAGCTTCAATTCGGATCGCAGGGCAATCGTGCGTTGCTTCTGAAACTCGGAGGTCCCGCTGGCCCAGTCTTGGGAGGATGCAAGGCGGGCAAACTCGTCCTCGAAAGATGCGCTGCTGTCGGGGACGAAGTTATCGAATTTCTCAAAGTGAGATTGGGATGACGGTGGCGGCATTTGAGATGATGGAGGGGGCATTTGAGATGAGGGAGGGGGCATTTGATCCATGTTTGAAGTCATCATTCTGGTAGTATCGAGATATGTGGGAGGTGAGGTTGGCGAGCGTGACATGTGCCGGACGCGTCGCGGGGTAATTTGAGTCAAGGCGCGTATATTATTTACAGCTGTCCAAGAATGGCGAGGATCTGACCATGCTCTCTTTTTGTGCAAGCACGAGATGTGTTATGCATAACGACGTACATATATCTCACCGACCCCTGCCATTCGCCTGTCCAACTGGTAATGGAACTTTTCTCCCAATACCATATGGAACAGCGGAATAGATCAAGGCATGTAATTGTTAAGAAACACTAGCTTTAAAACTCGACTTGTTCATCACACTCCATTACCTGCACCCACATATCTGAAATCACGAATAGCCCCATGTAGTTTCTCACTTTCCACGGCTTCATCGGATCAATGAGAGCAATGTCGAAGTTGCGGACAATCTATGCAGGATTACACCATCCATTAACTTGGATCATAGCGACGAACGAAGTGTCCACATACCTCAAATAAAAGCTTTCCTAGTTCCATCTGCGCGACGACCTTTCCTAGACACTGAAATCTGCCATGCCCAAAGATCAGATCATTCGTGCGCAGCATGACGGTTAGTTTGGCTGTATCACTTTCAAACCAACGTTCTGGCCGAAAAGACTTCGCATCAGTGCCATAAATCTCTTCATTACGATGCATCCCATGGGCGGAATAGCCAATGCTGACTCCCCCAGGCAGATGTACGTTCTCGCCGCTCTCGACCTCAACCGTGTCTCCTCCTCGAGGCACATCACGGGAGAAAAGAACTGCGACTGGCGGCCAGACTCTCAAGGTTTCCCGGACAACGGCCTGTAAATACGGAAGTCGTTTGGCTTGGCTGGAGGTGATAATGCCCTCGCCAGCCTTGGGTACGATGCCACCACGCACTGCCTCATTGGCTTCTTTTTGGAGTTTTCTATAGACTCGCGAGTTTGTTATGATGTGAAGAAGGGCACTGCGCAGGCCTGCTGAAGTGGTGTCAGAGCCTGCAATGAACTGTTCAACAGACTCTATGCGAAGCTCCTCGCCTTTGAGGCCATGCCGTATGAAAGATGCCAGCATGTCGGATTTCTTATCATTGGGTTCCGCTAGCCGTTTATCCACATGGCTGAAGCACATATCCATTATTCTGCCAATACCACGTTTGTCTGTCCGGGATGGGGAGATGAGTGGGCCGATGACGGGTGCATGGGCAAGCCAACTGAAGCCAAGGGCAAGAGAGGCGTTGAACATCTTCATGCCCTCACGACTCGACTCGAGGTAATCGTCAACGTCAAAGTCTGTCCTAAGTAGTCCGAACGTGTTGCCATGCCCGATACTGCTTATGACGTCAAGGGTGAAGTAATGAACCTTCTGAGCCAGGTCTACAGGCACGATGGCCTCTTGAGTGGAGAGGTATTTAGACCGAAGAAGATCCAAAAGCTCCTGGACCAGTTCGTCGATTGATGTCTCCATTTCCAGGTTCTCTCGGCCGGAATACTGAGGGCCAGCTGATGTTAGCTGGACATGCTATAATGTTATCATAAAAGGCAAAGAAGCGTACCCCAGCTAGCATTTGTTTCCTCTTTCTGCTATGAATTTCTTCGTCTGTGCAAGAAAACACATGGTCCTGCCGGTACCCGGCTCTGCAAGCTTGGTAGAACCAAGGAGATCGTCGATACCCGGGATGGGTATTGACATGAGCCCAGACTTTGGGGGACGAAGTGACCAGTAAGTTGGGTGCCACTCGCACAATTGGACCTGGGATAGAAGAGGGCGCATCAGCTGATGAGCGTCGTCAAACCAAGAAGGGTTTGAGGCACCCTCACTTACCAAATTTTTGATTCGCTTCTTCATACCATTCATGGCATCTTCCACTTAATATAGCTAGGCTGTGTGGCCAACCTGATATTCCTGTAAGCCATGGGCCTTTCACCTTTCGCAGCCTAAAATATACTGCGCAGGTTTGGATGATGTATAGACCAAACAAAACAACAGCGAGCATCAACCAGTGTGTGTAGAGCACGGAGAGAATACCCATCTTGATGAGATATATCATGAGATTCACAAAGTTGCTTACAGAGAGGGGTCATGCGAGTCACTGGCGGGCGTCTTTCTCTTTAAGTGCTTCATGACACCCCGGCCAAGCGACAGGAGGGGGGAGCAACATCATCCATCTGCGGCAAGTCCAATCAAATGTGGCAGATGACCAAGTCTTTGCGTCATCATTGCTTGTCAGACATCAGGCATTGCTCAATATCTTGGCAGAGCTTGGTGAGTTCTCATCATCCTATAGGCTCGTGTTAGGTGGGATTGGGCAACTGGGTGCTACCCAAGGATGTGTTTCTTCAACGGATGGATAGACTTGGTATTTCCTTGATCTACCCAATCCCAGTTTCTTTAGCCCTTTGTGAAAGTGTTTAGTGGCTAAATTTGATTCAGAAATTCCCTGTTGTCACTAAAATATACGTAAATGGAATCTGCTTATATATCTGCGTTTGTTTTGGTAGTGTTGTAATTTCAGAAGGCTGATAATTCAACGAGAAGGTACTTGTCCTAGTGAGCTTTATAAGAATATATCATCGGATCGCATTCATCCTTGTTATCAACAACAGCAGTCGATGGACAAAACACTTAACTATGTTTTCTCCTACTCCAACGGATTTGTTTAGGCACATTTCCTGTATTCATCGAGACTCCAATCGTTTCACTTGTGGAAGTGACATACGTCAGCTTATTGGAATAAGGCGACACAGAGAGTACACCCCTCACTCATGTTATTTCTGTCATCTTTCACGCCTAATGTATTGTTCAAAATTGTGGGATGGTAGAGTGACTATCTAAGCTTAATTGTAGGGAAGACTTTAGATCGGAGTTCATCGCTCATGTTTGCTCTGAATCATTTTAAATACATATCCTAGAGAACTAAGATACATCCCGTTCTTGACCGAGGGTTACACAGCTTACTCAAGTTCATGGATGTCGGAGGCCGAGAAGGTCTAAGAAGGGGCCATCGTTTACAGCAACCAGATATGCCACCTCTTCCTGAGATTCATTGAAATGCTGGATCTTTGATCCAGCAGGTACCGCAAACGTGTCCTTTGAAATCCACTTGAATGCCACCTTTTCCTTAGATGGCGAGTCGATCGTAGTATAGCCCTTGCCTTCTACGCAATGATAAATGAAGGAAGAGCTATCCAATGTTTCTTTAGAGGACGCTCCGGGAGCTAGGCGCTCTGCTTGAAGGCCTAAGGTTGTAGAAAGAGGAGCCCCATTCTTCTGTTTGTAATGATAGACCGCGTGTTGTTCAGTGCTTGCATCCAGTGTCTTTTGCACAGGTGCCCAAGGGTGTCGCCACTCGCAAGGATCAGAGGGCCTATCTCTCCAAATTAGTCACAAAATTAATGTCAAGTGAATAGGGTCGGTCACTTACGTGCTCGGGTAACGCTTCTCGGCGTATCCTTCGGCATAGTGAACGGGCGAGTAGGTGAATAGAGGTAGATTCAGCATGTCCAACCAGATTACGGGAGCGTCGCTTTCATTGCCGTGATCATGCCAATGCCACGTGGGTGTGACGACAACATCACCCCGCACGAGGGGCATTTTCTGGCCTTCCACAGCAGTGAAGCCCTCTCCTTCAACGATGAACCGGCAAGCATATGCGATATGGCGGTGGGCGGGCGCAGTCTCCCCTGGTTTGACAATCTGGAGACCACCATAGATGGTATCAGTGGTATGCGGGGACTCTGAATTCAACAATTAGCCTGTTGGGAAATGGACGGCGCCGACATTAGAATCAACGGAGAATCTCACATACTCATCTTCGGGTTTACCAGCATCAGCACTCTCCGCTCTGCATCTTCCTCCGGCACAAGCTTAGCTGCTAAATGCAGATGAGGAAGCATCTCCTCATATTTCCATAGCGCTGGCTCGGCTGTTGGGTTAGGGGTTGGTGGAACCATTGCGTTCATCTTGGACCACAAGGGCTCCAGGTTCTTGGAAGGCAAGGCCTGCAGGAAAGTATCCATGGCTTTAGGTCCTTTGCCGGATTCGACTTCAATCGCAGATGGACTCATCTTTGGCGAGATATTGATTTGCTTGTTTGTTTGTTTCAAATGCGAACCGATTTCCACGATGATCATATGTTTTGTTGAAGGTGGGCAGCAGAACTATTAATCCCAAGCTCCGCCCCCAGACAAATCCCCACGGTCAAAATGACATAACACATTCAAGTCTTGCCTAGGCCTCCTACGGTCCATCTCCCTTGATTTGGAACCGGGTTACTCCCAGGTGTGTTGCATCCGACGTAACAACGGAACGTTCCCCAGGGGAATGCTCCGAGATCTCGGAAGCCACATGAGCCACTCACAGTCCGTTCCGAGGTACCCACTAACAACTCGATGCTCATAACTACTAAGTCTAACGTCATCTTCCGGTGTGTTCGTAGCCGAGGGATATTAGATTAAATGGCTTCCACGCTTCTCAGATCCTGCTTCCGGCAATCGTACCACTTCTTACCCCAGACTCGTCTTCCCTGCCGTCAACACTCAATACAATTCAGCACCACAATGTCTTCTCAAACTTGGAGTCGTCTAATTCGCTTCATTGACGATAATGGCAATGAGACCTTCGGCGAGCCTCTTGTAAAATCCGAGACTGAGCTCGAGGAGCTCCTCTCCAGTCAGACTCTCTACGCTACCGAGTTCAAGGGACAGTCCCCCACATCAGAACTCGTCAAGGGAGAGAAGGTTCACGTCAAGGCCATCCGTGACATCCTGAAGCCCTCTGATGTACCTATTATCCGATGTATCGGTCTCAACTATATCAAGCACAGTAAGCCATTTTCCCGGGACCTTGAAACCCCATCTCCCATACTTTTTACTAACGCTTTGTCAGTCAAGGAGGGCGGTCGTACTCCTCCCCCTTACCCTTCTGTTTTCATCAAACCCTCCACTAGTATTGCAGGCCACGTTGAGGATATCCCTATCCCCAAGGTCGCCCAAGATGGGACCGTTGATTATGAGGGTGAGCTAGTAAGTTTTTGTCTCAATACATACTCCCTAAGAATTTCCCCAAAACTGACACCGTGCTTCAGGCCATTGTCATTGGCAAGACCGGCAAGAACATCAGCAAGGAGGATGCCCTCTCCCACGTTGCTGGCTACCTGGCCGCCAACGATGTCTCCGCTCGTGCCTGGCAGCGCGACCCCAAGAAGGCTGGAGGTGTCCCTCAATGGTGTTTCAGCAAGGGCTTCGACAAGTTCGCGCCTCTGAGCCCCATGATTGTTTCTCCTGCTGTTGTCGGAAACGCATCGGACCTCCACCTGCAAACATTTGTCAACGGTGAAGAGCGCCAAAACACCAGCACCGGCGATCTTCTATTCGGTGTTGAAGCCATCGTCAGCTTCGTGAGCCAGGGAACCACACTGGAAGCTGGTACCATCATTCTGACCGGAACCCCCTCTGGAGTTGCTATGGGAATGAAGGAGCCCAAGTATCTAAACGATGGCGATGTTGTAGAGGTCAGCATCAGCAGCTTAGGGCGTGTAAAGAACAAGATGGCTTTTGAATAGGTCAGGCCTGGTTGTAGATATAAGAATAAATATAGACTTTAGACAAAAATCTCATCCTTCATATGAATCATGAATACGTTTTTGATACAGAGGTTTTAAATTCAGCCTTCGTGATTGAGAAGTTCCCAAGCCGCTTGCATATCATTCAGCCAGGTCAGATTATTCACATCAAAATCAAGATACTGCAAACCCATTTGATTCACATCTCCACTGCCGAAGGAGAAGTCCTCCTCCACACCTGGCCCCGTTACTTGATCAAGAGTCTGTAACGACCGTTGGTTGGTGTTCGCCTCCACCGCTTGTGTCCCTGGTCCAGGGCCCTCGGGTTGCTGGATCTTGGCAGAAAGCAACTGAAGCGCTGTTCCGCATCTTTTGGCAGATTGGCCAAACCTTTCATGATCTCTGAGAATTGACATGGCTTCCCCCCATGTTTGGTTGAAATCTGGTTCGGGGAGGACCTCGGGTCGTAACTTGGCGGCAATCAGCACAGTTGCTGCCGTGTAAACGTAGTACACCCGATACCACCACGCCGGTAGATATCCAATCGATCCATCGATCGCCTGGTATTTGAGCAATACTGAAATTATCTTCTGTGCTGTGGAAACGCACATGATTGCACATTCCTTCAAAGTCCGAACTTCCAGAGAGTCGGCGCTCTGCACTAGCTGACCACCCTGGGAAGACAAGCAGAAAGACGCAAGAACGGGGCGAAGGAGAAGAATGCGTGCATGGAGGAATCTATGATTGGAGGTTAGTAAGAGAGTATAGGAGGGTATCTCAGACGACACAACTTACCGGATATACAAGACAACAGCCTGTCGATGGGTAACTTGATCGCGGGGTTGAGAGTATGTCCATCTCAGCTGCCCCGGCAAGCCGCGATCCCATTTATCCAGCGCGGCATCAAACTGCATGACTATCCCCAAGTCCGTCTTGCTGTTATTCACGTTACTCGAGTCACCTCCGTCGTTAGATGCATGTACACTTTTACATCGCGCTCCATAATAAAGGGACTGGATGGTGCGGTGGATAAGTTCGTATAGTTGAACAGATTTGACAAAGAAGGTGGTATCCGTTGAAGATGAATCAAGAGCACCGGTGACAATTTCTGGTCGGTCTATGGGCGTAGCAGGTAGGGGCACAGCGGATGCAACATAGGTAGAGATCATTGCCGGCCTTCCGTGTGTGACTGAAACCATTCTGTAGAGAGGAAATATTCAGTGGGTGCGTGTCTTTTATTTTTCAAGGGGCTGAAGCTTACCGATCCATCAATATACAGCCATACCATATCCTCCGGAGTAATTCACGCTCCTTCGGATCGGAATGTTCTGCGGAAGTCTCACTCAGATGCAAGCCAATTCCCTGTGCAATACGGACAGCTGAGCCCACAACCATCCATGTTTGATGTGGACGTTCAGTGCTCTGCAGATACTGGCTGGTCAGAAGCAGATATTGCAGAAGCTCGATGGATGCCGGTTCCCAAGTATTTAGTGGTAGGAGCCCTTGTGCCCTGTCAAAGTATACCCTGCTGGATTCCTCTCTCTGATCTGGGTCCTGAGACTCAATGAGCTGAGATGAGAGAGCAAATATCACGTTTAAGGACGCGAGAAATAAGTGTTCATCAATCGTGGTGGCTGCACCCTCGAAGATGGCACGGTACGACTTCTCCCATCTGGCTTTGTCCAAGAAAGGATAGAGTGGATCAACATATAGCCAGTACACCCCCAGTAAGTGGTCTGCCTGCCTTCGTGTTGGCAATACCTTGTAGGCATCGTTTATTGTGTTTTGAGGAGTGGGTGTTGTTCCTTTGTAGGGTGGTAAAGGGGGAGGGATAGAGACTCTGTGGCCCAAGCGGGCATCAATAGCCTTTTTAATCTGAGTCGTGAAAGAGCCAGCGCTGCTGCTACCAAAATACTCCCGAGTGGTAGTCCCCTCGTCCACAACGGCAGTCATGGAGTCAATAACAGAAGGACTGTGGGTATGCGCCGAAGCTGGTGCTCGGCTACCTGTCGAGAGCGCTCGAGGAGAACTGCTATCCTCTGGATCAGAGGCTCGAGCCTGGCGAGCTAGAGAAGTTCTCCTCGGGGTTTCGACTACAATGGGCTGGGCTGGCCCAGCACGTCCGCTTCGATTTGAATTTGGAAACACGTTGGAGCTAGGTCTGTTGGGTGTAATAAAAGACTCTTGAGATTCGGTTCCTGGTTCACCTTGTCCGGAATCTGCGGTTGGCTTAGGGCCGGATGAGGTTGTAGATTGGCTGTATTTACATGTCCCTTGCAAGGCCAGCTTTCTCGCACAGTTCCCACAAGCTGCAAACCAAATTACGTTAATCTCCGTTTACAGAACAGACTACACATGACCTGGCGACAAGAGAACTCACAGGGACGTACGCCATCGCACTTCACTTTTCTGGTACGGCATGTATCGCATGCCACGTCGATCTTGATTCGCTTGGGCCGTGGCTCACGGACTGGATCGTGCCCCAGGTCCGACATGGCTGCTCGGAAGAGATCTCTGGGGAAGCCCACCAGCCGGAATGGGGAATGGCAAAATCCACGGAAGTAAGAGACATTTACACCAGTGTCCGTCGTTGATTAGCAATCAAAGAATCCAGTCGGACCTCGGTCGGGATCAAGAGCTAGACATGGTCGTTCCGAAAATAATACAATCCGATTGGTGATTATCAAAACTCCACATTCCATCCACACCTCGGATCTCTCCCCGAAGGCCTCCCCATAGTCCAAGTTGTGTCTTCACTTCCATGTCATCCGAAGAAACTGAACCAAACAATTTTGGGAAAAAGTACAATCTACCATTCAGAGACTATCTACTTCCGCATTTCCTCCCATTGTGATGCGCCTTCCGAAGGGCTCATCCATGTTGGCCTGTTTTTGACGAACAGATCGCTGTTTGGCTTGAGTTCCAGGCTGTTGAGTAGAAGTTAGCTACCGCATATCAATCGGGTGGGATAAGAACAGCGTAAAAATCATACCCAGAATCGAGCATTGCAGTCCTGATGATGACAAACTTGCCCTTGGCCTGACCAGGGACTGTCCAAACAGGTGAACCACATGTCTTACAGAAGGCCTTCTCCTTGGGAGAGCCGCTAGAAGTGTCATCCAGAGTATAGAAGGAGAGGTTTTCCTGCCTAGTGACTTGGACCTCATTTGCAGGGAATTTAGCGATCTGGGGCCATTGTCATGATGTTATTTAGCGTCGACTCTGTGGCATCAAGGTACAGGTCGGTGCTCCTCTCAACTTACGACTTGGTTGGCACCGCCTGCCCCCTTGCTGCAATGGGTACAGAAGCAGGAAAGCACAACGGCTGGCTCAGCAGTAATGTTCAAGCTAACACCGCCACAAAGGCAGCGTCCAGAATAAGGGGCCGGCATTCTGAGTTATGAAATAAGGGGGTGTAAGCGAATCGGGGACAGTCAGATGTGTGTTTAGTGTTGCGTCAAACCTCCCCAGCGGCCCATGTAGAGTAGAATCACAGCAGACTATTTGTACAAGGTATCGAGCTCCAACTAGTTGCACCCGCCATATTTCTCTAAAACAGGAATACGGTATGGAAATGATAGCGCAACCGCAGTGGGTACTGGTGGATCTCAGCTCGGAAACATCGTCTCCTTTCGCGGAGCGTTCCCCGATGGCCAAGATCCGCCTTCGGGCTGAGGCACATTTCCCCATTAATCCTTGCACCCCAAGTGTTAGGGAATCAGACTGGATGAGACACATGTCAAAAGCTTCCAGCATAGCACAAACTATTACTTACGTTGATATTGAGTGCTGTAGCTTCATATGTTGATCAAAATGGTTTCTACTGTGGACGTAGATGCCGTCCTTCGGACCCTGACCATCGAAGAAAAGGTATTGTGCAAACTTTCTGATGGGCAAATGGCTTTAATACCGCGTCTAACAGAATCTCATACATAGATATCTCTTTTAGCCGGGGCAAACTTCTCCAGCACCGCAGATGTATTACCCAAGGGCGTCCCCTTTGTCAAGGTGTGTTATCAAGCCTACACAATACATCCTCTTCTATTGACTCGCTGACTGAGGGGTCTTAGGCCGTAGATGGTCCCAATGGCGTACGCTCGGCAGCCATTGATGCCAACGTCCATTCAGCGTGCTTCCCGGCTGCTTGCTGCATTGCATCAACCTTCGATGCTGACATTGCACGGCACATGGGCGAGGCGCTTGCCGAGGAGGCAATCCTCAAGGGAGCACACTGCGTTCTCGGACCGACTGTCTGCATCCATCGTCATCCACTGGGCGGGCGCAATTTTGAGAGTTTTAGCGAGGATCCCTTCCTTGCCGGCAAGCTGTCCTCTCAGGTCATTTCTGGGCTTCAAAGTCAAGGCATCTCGGCTACGATCAAGCACTTCGTGGCGAACGAGCAAGAGACGGCCAGAACGACAGTAAATGAAACAATTAGCGAGCGGGCGTTGAGAGAGATCTATCTCAAACCATTTGAGATTGCTGTAAGAGAGGCTAATCCATGGGCTATAATGACCGCTTACAATCTGGTCAATGGCGAGCACTGCGACTCACATCAACGACTTCTCCAAAATGTTCTGAGGGGGGATTGGGGCTGGGACGGTCTAGTCATGAGCGACTGGGGTGGTACCAACTCGGTTTCCAATGCTTTGATTGCAGGTCTCGACCTTGAGATGCCCGGCCCCCCTCGGATTCGGAAGATACCGGCCGTGCTTAAAGCCATTGAAAATGGAGAAATTTCCGAAGACACCATCAACTCGCGAGCCAAATCCGTCCTGAAATGGGTGTACAAACTGAAATCTCTCGAGAAACGCGGCTCCAAGGATGCCGTGGCCAATAAGCCTGAACATAGAGCGTTTATTCGGGATGCTGCTGCGAAAGGCATGGTTCTCTTGAAGAACAACGATATTCTCCCTCTCACTAAGGATAAGGTGCGAGGTAAGAAGATTGCCCTGATCGGTTTTGCCAAAGACGCCATGGCACACGGAGGCGGCAGCGCAAGTGTGAATTCGTACTACAAAGTGACACCGTGGGAGGCTCTGCATACTGCTCTCGGAGACTCGGTAGAGTTCACCTTCTCCAAGGGTGCTCATAAGGAGCGTCTTTTACCACCAATCACCAAAGACGATCAAAGCTGCGGAACTGTTGTTGGTCTTGACGGAAGCCCTGGATTCTCTCGACTGCTCTTTGAGAGCGGCAAAGCTGAGCCCGTGTCCACCGATCACGGGTACCCCAGGTCAGCTTATTCTCCCCTTGGATCCCAGGAATCTCTTAACAGAGCACTGGAAATTGTCGGTGATTTTGTTCCTTCCGAGACGGGTGTGCACTACATCGCCTGCTCTGGACTTGGACCAACCAAGGTTAGCATTGACGGGGAAGTCATCTTTGAGCAGAGTGGCAACTGTTCTGATCCAATGGGTTCGCTGTTTTTGGCAGCGCCTGAGCCCGAGATCAAACATTCCTTCGAGAAGGGTCGTAAATACCGTCTGCGCATCCAAAGCGACCCGCCTGCAAATATCGGACTCGAGATTCTTGAAGGGCGTAGCGGCGTACGTCTTGGGTTCTCGCTGGAGTCAGATCATGACGCAGACCTGGAAGGCGATGCGGTGCAGGTAGCCAAGGATGCCGACTATGCGATCGTTTTCACGGGCCATGATCCGCAGTGGGAAACAGAGGGCCGGGACCAGGATTCCTTCAATCTCCCCCGACAGCAGAACTCTCTCGTGTCCGCAGTGGCAGCTGCGAACAGCAACACGATTGTGGTGAACTCGACAGGTGTTGCAATCTCCATGCCGTGGCTTGATAGTGTCCAGGGACTGATACAGGCCTGGTTTGGTGGTCAAGAGTGCGGCAACGCCATTGCAGACGTCTTGACTGGCGCTGCCAACCCTGAAGGTCGGCTGCCTGTAAGCTTTCCAAGGAATATCGAGGATGCTCCCGCATACGGAAACTTCCCAGGTACCACAGTTGATGGTAGATTGGAGGTTACGTATGCAGAAGGAGTCTTCGTTGGATATCGACATTACGACCGCGTGGAATCAAGCAAATTAAACTTTGCATTCGGTTACGGCCTGTCTTACACATCATTCAGCCATGGAAAGATGCGAGTTGAGGCAGTTGAGGAAGGGGGTGATAGCTTTTCCATCAACTTGAGTGTGAAAAATACTGGAGAGGTGGCTGGGGGAAGTCTTGTACAAGTGTACGTTGGACGAGCATCTCAATCCTCAGATCACCCAATCAAGTCCCTGGTCGCATTTCAAAAAGTACGACTGGGCCCCGGAGAAGAGAGAAGTGTTGGTCTCTCAGTCCACGCCAAAGACTTTGCATACTTCGACGAGGAGAGTAGCAATTGGGTTGTGGATGCGGGAGAGTATTCGTTCTTCTTGTGCTCATCTGCTGCGGATATTCTGCAAACTGTATCCGTGGCTGTAAAAGGGAAGACATTTGCCCCTTGAAGACTAGAAAATATTCAAATATTGCAATACAATCACTAGAGTTAGAATTCAGTTAGATTTGATGAAATTCATTTTTGGGATGTCTTTTGACTAGTCTGGCCAATGGCATATTCTATCAGTGGTTATTTACTCTAAGTTGGTCTATTCTAATTTCCAGAGTTTAGCTCAGCCTTGTACCTATCTTCTCCAGCCTTCAATATCATGCGGAATAGTTCTATATCCTGACGAGCGTCTTGTGCACTGGTCTTTGGTGTTTTGCTGTTAATAACACAGTCGTAGAGTTCCAGCATCTCTAACGTATAAGGATCTTCGTACGTCCTCCGAATAGTGCGCTCCTGGAAGCCTGCCTCTCCATCCTTTTCCCGGATGGTCATGGTTACAGGCAGGCCCTTGACGTACGGAGAGTCGTAATTGATACGAACAATTTTGTCCGTGGAATATACTTCAATGTGGGCATCGAATTGAGGAACATTGATGAGTCCTGATTCATATGACACTGGGAAATCATTGTACTGGAAAAGGACACTGAAAATCCCCGGCATGGTCAAGCAAGCGCCAGCTACACCAAGAGGCATCCCGAGAATCTCGCGCATGGCGGAAAGATCGTGGGTGCCCAGTCTAGAAGAAGAGGGAAGACGTCAGCTTATTTGATTCTGGTCACAGCTCTTTCGCAGGATTTGATAACTTACGCTCCGAGTATACGCAACATTCTCATAGATTTTGGAGTGACAGGAACATCAAATTCATGCTTCAGGGCCTGCTCGTAGATGTCATTCTCGCGGCGGACACGATCCTGACCATCAGCTTCAGAGAAATCGGTGAACCTCTGCGGGAACATGCCGGACTGTTCAACAAAGACTGAGTTGGGACCAATGATGTCCCTGACCCGGGCGAATTTGATCTGATCCATGCCTCCCACCTCCTTCACGGCTTCGAGGAACGCGGTGGCGTATCGACGCATTGTTCCCACGAAAACCTTGCCCTTGGAGCTCTTCTCGACCTCAATGAGCCTATCCAAGTCACGGAAGCAGAGAGCAGCAGGTTTCTCAATCAGACAGTACTTGTCATTTTGCAGGGCAATAACGCCATGCTCGACATGGTATGCATCGGCATTGGCGATGAGGACGATGTCCACCTCAGGAGAAGAGCATAGCTCCACTGGGTCAGTGGTTGTATAAGGAGCACCGCCCAGGACTTTTCCAGCACAGTAAGCGAGAGATTGCTTTGAGATATCGCAAAGATATGTTGTGCGGAAGCGGTGAGCCAGGGCATTGACATTCGGGATATGTGCAACTTGGGAAATTTCACCGCAGCCGATGATACCAATACGCAAGATGCGGCTCCCGTCACTGGGCAATGTCGTTTGAGTGCTGGTGGTCATGATGTGATTTGACCTTTGGATTTCTCGGAAACGTGAATCTGCTTTCTTCCGCTTGTCAAACCGCGTTTGAGGCTCAGAGTTTAAAGAAACCTTGTCATGGATGAAGGGACGGATAAAACCCAATGATCTCTCTACATTGATGGGGAGCTTGGAACTATTAACTGACTAGTGTCAGCTGGAATGAAAGATCCAGGATCCGCGACTCCCCGTCGTAGATATTCCCACCTGGAACCTTGACTAGCTCGTCGTCGTCTCCACATACCGACAGACCCCGATGGCAATTTCGAACCGACACTCCCCGGGCTCCTCTCCGCCACGTGATCGATGGAATGTTGCTTCCGCGAGTCGTATCCCGAGTCTCTCCACAGCTCCCCACGGGGTTCAAAGTTTGCTTTTCTTGCATAAGCGTGAATGATGGGTGGGTGAGGCATACCTTCATCGAGAGTGTATATAGCCTACAACATCCCGTCAGCCATGGCTCTATCCCAATACTGATCACACAGAGATTGAACAGCCAGAAGGAATAAACTGGACAGCAAATATAAGCTCTGGACATTTTCATTTTGTCTTTAACCCGGCAGAAAATGGGTATCTTTTCTGGGAAAAAGGAGGCCGAGCTGGCCGTCGGCAAAGACCTTGCCCAGGTGTGTAGATCTTTCTTTCGACTTATCGTTCCTACTTGGAGTGATCGTTTACTGACAATCTGTTTAATATAGGTCCTGCCCGAGAATCCCAAGCCATGGTACTTAACATGGCATATCGTCAAACTCAACCTATGCCTCCTGATTCCCTTAGTATCTTCAGCGTCGGTCGGATACGATGGTAGGCTTCCCACGAACGATAAAAGCCGATAATGAATCCCCGATGTTGACATCTGCCAATGCTAGGATCTATGATGAACGGGCTGCAAACTCTGCCCCAATGGCGACAATTCTTCGATAATCCAGAGGGAGCATTGCTTGGCTTGATGAACTCCGTATATCCTTTAGGAAAGGTGGTTTCCATGTTTGTGGTCTCGTATGTGTGCGATCGATGGGGGCGAAAGCTCCCAATCATCATTGGACTCGTCACTTGCATTGCCTTCGCGATTCTACAGGGCCTCTCAAACAACCTTCACAGTTTCATCGTTGCGCGCGCTCTGCTAGGCTTCTTTACAAGTTTTCTTTCCCAGCCGAGCCCCATCATCGTGGCCGAGCTTGCATACCCGACACAGCGAGGAAAGATCACCGCACTTTATAATACCTTCTTCGTAAGTACCCCAGGCCCGTGGGCTCCTACTAATTAGACAGACATGCTAACGGTTCACCCGCCCACAGTACTTTGGTGCCATCTTTGCTGCATGGTGTACGTTTGGAACATTCAAAATTGAATCAACTTGGAGTTGGAGAATCCCCTCGCTTTTGCAGGGAGCTATCCCATTCTGCCAACTTCTAGGAGTTTATTTCCTCCCGGAGTCTCCAAGGTTCGTTTACACAGCATAAGTTGTTATTTCAGGCCCTGACAATCACTAGATGGCTTGTTTCACGCGGTCGCAAAGAAGAAGCTCGAAAGATTCTCACAGAATACCACGGCGGCGGCGATGTCAACTCCTCATTGGTCGACTTCGAAATGCGCGAAATTGAAAAGGTTATTGAACAAGAGGCTGAAACTCTGTCCGGGGTTTCGTGGATCGAGCTCGTGCGGACACCTGCCAACAGGAAACGAACACTCATTGCTGTTATCGTTGGATGGATGGCCCAGTGGAATGGAGTCGGAGTCGTGTCCTATTACTTGACCCTTGTGCTCAACACGATTGGCATTACAAGCGTCAAGGACCAGACTCTCATCAACGGCCTGTTACAGATCTTCAACTGGCTCGCGGCCACGTTCCTTGGAGCATTTATGGTGGACCGTCTTGGTCGCCGTTTCCTGTTCCTTCTTTCTACCGCCGGCATGTTGGTGGCCTATGTCGTCTGGACTGGTCTTACGGCGCACTTTGTCCAGTCTCACAACGAGGCTACAGGGCGGGCGGTCGTTGCATTCATCTTCATCTATTACCTCTTTTACGACATTGCCTGGACTCCGCTGCTCCAAGCTTACTCGGTTGAAATCTTTCCCTACACGTTGCGAGCACGTGGACTGTCCGCAACATATGTTGCTTCTTTCGTCGGCCTAATTTTGGGCAATCAGGTTAACCCCATCGCGATGAAGGCAATCGCGTGGAAGTACTACATTGTTTTCTGCTGCATCCTTGCGGTTTTGATTGTGGTCATCTATTTCCTGTTCCCGGAGACAAAGGGGCACACTCTTGAGGAAATCAGAGAAATCTTTGAGGGCAAGTCCGAGAATGATGACAAGCTGGGCAGGGTTGAGTCCGCAGTTGATGAGGACAAGCCTGGACAAAAGAAGGGGATCGTCAAGCAGGTTGAGATCGCGCCATGAGGCAGCAGACACCAAAGGATTGAGGAGAAGAATGAAGGACGTGATTGGTGTGAATATCTCTAATTTCACGACAAGATCAGGATAACCAACGTCGCAATGTATCAAAGGGGAATTAATCGTGGAGCTCAAATGGGAACCAAGCATAACAACACCAAACATTCAGTTCTAATACAAGGCAAATTGTTTTGCAAATTACGTCTCCGTGAACCACCACTTCACTTCCTAAAGCTTCCCTCTTGGGTGGGCCAGTGTTGCTCCCCGTGACAGACAAGACGTACAGTAGCATTCTGTCTAATTTCCAAAGGGGCGAATGATAACGCGGCCGTTTCTCGATTACAGGCCAACTTTAGGCAGAAGGGCACCACTGGCTTATCCAGAAAGCTCTTGTCTTCTAGCAGTATGATTTGGCCGTGTTTGGTTAGAGGCGCTGAAAGCGAGAAATACGCGAACTTCAGCTCAACAATATCCTCCACGTGACCGCGTTATTAATCGCTTCACGAAATCACACATAAAACACGAAATTACACATCAAACCTCCATGCTAAAGCCAGATATTGAGCGCGTCCTAAACCCACCGGATCTATAAACCCCTCATCTCATTTCTGTTTTTGATTTTGGCAGGCATCATGGGCAACTTTGATTGCTACTGTTTCCTGTGCAGTGGACCGCTTTTCGAGCCGCAGCTCGGCTCTGCCTCCCCACGAGCTCTGACGAAGCGTCGCCAAAGAGTTGAGAAGAAGAGATTGGCATTGAAGTCAAAGATTTGGTACAACTCGGATTCAAGTGAATCCGAAGAGGAGAGTGAAGAGGAGGACGAGGATGACGAGTTTGAGGAGCGGGCATCATATGACCCCGAACTAGCCACCGAGGAACGGACCGATTGGATCCAGTATCTGCAGGTTCTTGGATTTAATCCAAAAGCAGTGGGTGGTTCCAAGTACGGACACAGACGATGCTAATGTAAAATCTTGAAAACTAACATAAATCAGGGCTTGGATCTCTGGAAGCGCGAGGTACGATGATGCGGTATGCCGTCTAAACAATCCCCGTGCCTCACTAGATTCTAATAACTAAACAGGGGGTGATTGAAGTATTTAATGGATCCGGTTTGTCTTTTTTTTACGGCGAAAATATCGCTGCCAAGGAGACTCACATCAATATAGATCCAAACCAGCCCCCTGTCGAAGAAAACAATTGTTATGATTGGTAATTCGTTTCTGTACAAATAATATCGCCGACGCTGACGATTTCTAGCTATGTGGCTTCAAATGGAAACGATGTTGTTTTCCCCTTCCACTCTAGCTGTATGGCTGTGTTGAAGAAGGTGTACGAATGGAGCCGTAACAGCACCTCCAACAAGAGTAATCCACCACTTTCTCCTTGACGGTTGGCTTGGAATACACTAACAAGATAATTTGCCCTTGCCAGCAATGAAAGGTCTGGACTCTCCTAAAATCGACATGGACTCACTGTATGACGCAGCCACCGTTCTTAGCGAAGACAACGCCGTCCATCTAAAATTAGACTATGGTGATATCTCTGGCCCAGACCAATGTTGGGAATGCCACCCCGGCGAGGAAGTAAGGCTACATATGAAGAGTAGTCAACAAACTGCTAACTGCTTTAGTACTCCGCCACTGATCCCTTACACTCCGCTGTTGAGACGATCGAGCTGCCCCCCCTATCTACATCTTCTCAATCGCTCTATTCTCGCTCACGTTCTTCAATTGACCCGTTTGGAGCAGTACCAAACGAAATCATTCATTTCATTTGCAATTACCTTCCTGGGGAGGACCTTAGCAACTTCTTGATAGCTTCATTTGTGGTACACTGCGCTACTCTTGAGCCTACGTTCTGGAAGTCTCTTGGGTGCTCTCGTTTGCCCTGGGCATGGGAACTTTGGGAAAGAACGACCAGGCACGAATCGCAATCAGGGCTCCCTATTGACTACAAGACACTCTACCTTTTTGTTGATGCTCGTACCAGTCTCCCTTTCGGTATCACAAACGGCCTGAGCGATTGGATGGGTTTGGCAAATCGACGACGAATATGGACTGCTTGTCTCTCTCTCCTGCCTCACTACTTCCGTTCTCTTCAAATGGGGATATTGGATAATGCAATTTCCTCTGATATTACAGACGCAGCCATCGAAGGAGAACTTTTCCCGGTATCATACCCACCAGCATCCGGGACAGCTTTTCAAACCTTGTTTCTTCACTCATGGGAGGAGCTGCGTGTGACTCCTTCAGTTTTTGAGGCGTACTGGGACTTGGATAAGAATTTAGTTGGCCTTGGCACATCCTGCGGGGTAAACAAACGGATTCTTGGAAGAGGTTCTGGTTCGGGATCGGGCGTGGGTAATGGGATAACGAAATCTGCGGACCGCATCAATACTGGTGAATGGATCCAGAACTTGTCACTCGGCCTCGAGATTTTGCACCCTCTGCATGGCACCGCTGTGAAAAGAGTAGATGTAGGTCTGTTCTATCCCGTCATAGGGATAGTGCTAACTATATTCAGGTCACTCTCACGTCCGGAAGAAAAATCACACTTGGTGATGGACGGCGGAACTTCGCTAAGCGACAACTTCTCTGCTTTAGTGGATATACGTTTGCTGGACTTTCCGGACAAACTGGCCATGTATGCCCTCACTACCCCTCTATTTTCCAATCACTAACGTACATAGAATGGAGTAATTGGGTCATTGGGAATCCTACAGTGTCCCACACCCAAGTCTTTGTGTGATATCACATCTCCAAAGCTCTCGATTCCTGAACGACTTCTATGGCATCCAGCATCCTCTTCAGTCGTACACGGTCGTGACGTAAAGCTCCGACCGCTTGTCATTTTGGAAGATGCTCCCATCAACGCATTGACGCCACACGAGACTTTTTCATGGACCGCAGGTGACGAGCAATTCAGCAAACTTGAACGTATCTCCGCAAGGCTCTGCACGGTCCCGGAAAATACGGGCATCTTGCAGTTGCAGTGCAGGTTCATCAGGAGATTCTGGGAACCTAAAAGGGGACTAGGTAGAAACAGTGGCGACGTCTCCGAAGAGCTTGTCGAGTCAGAAGACACTCCTGTCCATCATTTCGACATCGATGGGCCAGGCGGTGAACGCATTATTGGTGTCAAGGCACAAAGAACCAATGGCAAGATTACAGCTATCACAGTAAGTCGCAACCCCATGTTTTTTTCGATAACTCGGCGGCTGAATGGGCAGTTTTGCACGAACCGAGGACGCCAAGCGACTTTCGGCCAGGAGACGCAGGATGAGTGGGCTACTTTCGAGGAAACCAAGGAGCATTTCATATTTGGTCTTGCTGCGGGATTTTCATTGTCTGCAGATTCTCATGAAAAGGTCTATACTCTACTCGCGCACCAAGTTGGCAAACTCTTTGGCTAATATTCTATCTACAGCACTTCTCTTTGATGAATTCTATCATAGTTCTGACAAAGAAACATGATTAGCGTGGGGCAAACGAAACCAAAGAAGCTTTCCAACCTTTTCATGTCGTCGTTATTGGTTAGGGTAGCGAGTTTAGCTCAGAGTCCCAAAACCGCAATGAGATAGCCAACGAGTATCAAACTCTGGGCATCACTCAAATTTAGCATCCATTAGGGGCTCAAATGATAACAAAACCTACAATTCCACCGGACTAGTGAGAGAAAATCCAAAATCAATTCTCTCAATAGGCCAGAACCGAACTAGGCTTCGATTGTCGTAGGCAAGAAAATATATGGAAACAAAGTCAAGATCTACTAATTCAATAATAATCAAAAGGCTACCGAGGGCGCCGAGTCGGTTGATCCAGATCCCGTTCCGAAATCTCTGACATACAATTGGCTAGGAGAGAGCCAAGTAAAGGAAGGGGTCCAGTTCACTCCGCAGTGGGATGGTGGAGTTGGCTGGGAGGGTAAGGCGAGATCTCGGGGTATCTCGGCAAGGCTGTCCATGCATCTTCATTGAGAAAAGCGAGCTAGAGGTACGTAGTTATGAGGAGCATAACTTGCAGGCTTGGTATTCAAGGGCGTAGACTTGCCTCGCATTCAATCACCGCTATACCTCCTTGTCATTCTTACAACACTCTCAGTCGGACAAGAGGACAGATCAATTATTCCTGCTTGCCATTTTCCTACAATGACTCAAGAAAAACCCACTCTCCGCTGGGGAATCATCGGCACGGGCTTGATTTCTTCTTGGTTTAGCCGGGACCTCTCTCTGGCGCGCGATAATGCCCAGGCAATCCACCACATCCAAGCAATTGGCTCTTCGTCCTTTGAAAAGGGCACCAAGTTTGTTGAAAGCCATCTGCCAGACCAAAAGAAACATCCGACTGTGTACGGCAGCTATGAAGAAGTCTACCGCGACCCAAAGGTGGACATAATCTACCTTGGCATCCCACATGCTTTTCATAAACAGGCTTGTCTTGAGGCCATTTCCTACGGCAAGCATGTGCTATGTGAAAAGGCCTTCACGCTCACCGCGAGAGATGCCAGGGAGGTCTTCGACGCAGCCAAGCAAAAGGAGGTTTTTGTAATGGAGGCAATGTGGACTCGCTTCTTCCCGCTTGTTAAGACTTTGAAAGAATTGGTTCATAAGGAGAAAGTCATCGGCGATGCTGTGCGTGTGTTTTGTGACTTCGCCATGAACCAAAACTTCGACTCTCTCGGCCCTGAATCGCGGCTGAAGAATCCCGCGCTTGGTGCTGGCAGTCTGTTGGACATTGGCATTTACAGTTTAACATGGGGATTATTGACTCTCGATTCAGAAATTGGGGACCAAGCGCAGAAACCCAAAGTATTAGCAACACAAAGTCTGAAGGATGGAGTCGATGTTGGGACATCCATTCTTCTCACTTATCCAAGCGGAAAACAAGGCATCTTGACATCTAACGTGGCTGTTAAGACCCCTGCTCAATTCTGTAGAATTGAGGGCACTTCCGGTCATATTGTGGTTCAAGGGTTTGTAGCTTCAGTGCCTGCATCGTTCACTGTTTTCACCGAACAGCAGCCTGAGGGTAAACAGTATGAGTTTGAGCGTCCAGGCAGAGGTTTTTACTGGGAGGCTGATTCGGTAGCTCTTGATATTGCGGCAGGAAAGACAGAGAGTGATGTAATGCCGTGGGCGGAGACAGTTCGGGTATTGGAGATGCTCGATGAAGTCAGGGCGCAGGGAGGAGCTAGATTCTCCCAGGATCAAGAAAGTTGAAGCAACTCACCTTCAGATAGAAAATAATAACTCAAGCAATAGAATCCTTTGAAAATGAATGTACCCATTTCAGTCAACTACCACATGGTAGAAAACTTGATAAATTCAATCATCACACATAAGCGCACATTTCAGCAATAGATAAATAGGTGGTTCATTTGTTGATTGATCCTCAGACAGACAATTTTATGTTAAGATTTTTCTCAGGAGTTAGATCACATCAAACTGGTTTCCGGGCCTCAACTTGTTTTAGAAAGAGCATATGCACTCACGACGTTGTCTCTTATGGATATGATTGGCGACTAAGGTTCAAGGATTTAGGCACATGCATAGAACTTGTACTTAATTAGACCAAGATATCTCTTTGGTAAGGATTCAACAGGAAATTCAACAACGAAAGGAGCTTTTAATTCTTGGTCTGTAGGGTAGGTCGGCGAAAAGGGACAGATCTCTGCTCGCTTCAGATTTTCCAGTGGCACTCACCTTGCCTCAGCTCGACTCTACTTTGGCCTCGGCGTTCATTAAAGATCCGAGAATGGGGCTTGCACAGGTTTTGTTTTTTCCCATGTCGCATGATCATTATTCGTCTCCAGCTCACTTTGAGCTTGTGGAGGGTGAACGGAATGTTCCGCGCAGCCCCGGAGACTCCGGATTGGTAAGAACCCAATTCCGAGCCGAGACTCCCCGACGCGATATTCCCCATCATTTTACCCCATCCCCATTGCAAAGCCATCAGTTTCTAGACTCATTTGAGTTTTACCTTGCTTCGGCCACGTGGTCCGCGCGTATAATGGGGAAGCGGGGTGCATCTACCTTTGACGTCCTCGACAATCCCTTCCGCTACTCCCCGCATGTTCTCCCCCGACATTCTGTTCCGAGCGCAAGCAACCTTGAGTGTCTTCAGTGTTCCAGGTATTACTTATGATGGCCGATTCAAAGTCCCCGGGAGACAGTGTCTCGAAGGCCGGGGGGCGGGCTGGGGGCGATGCCGACCATGCCAACAAGAGACAGCGAACAGCAGCAATGTATCAGCGAAAACGTGCAGTGACAGCCTGCCAGCCTTGTCGACTTCGCAAAACACGTTGTGATAACGTGCGCCCTACATGTGGTTTCTGCTCCAAAAACGGCGCCCAGTGCACATATCCCGAAGCTAATAACGGTGACTATTCGACGTTTGTGCCAACTTGCTACCCGCAGGGCAATTTGGAATAGCTTGCTGACAATTTGTGAGCATCGTGTTAGGTTTGACCCGGCAAGTTTAGCTATTCTGGATCGCATCAACCATGTAGTTTCACTACTTGAAACACAGAGCCAAGAACCAGTTGCGAATGATGGCCCATCTGCTTCTGGATCCTCACACGCACCACACCACTCTAGCATCCCAACCCCGGCTGATTCCACAAGGTCATCCTCGAATCTATCTGACGAAGACATCTTGTTGGCATTTGATGTCCCGGATTTCCCATCTAGCATCAATAACTGTGAGAGCATTCTCCGCTGGCCTGTATTTGAAGGTCTGGTGCCGGATATTCATTCCTTCGTTTTGGACCTTGACGATACTGACGCTGGCCGTGACGATCGTGTTGTCGAGGCACGGGGATCTCTTGGCCGTGGCGTCCAAGAGGATGACTTCATATCGTTATCAAAAAGATTCTTAGCCTACGTGCACGTCAAGAATCCTATCCTCGATGTATCAGATTATAAGAATCAAGTTCGGATTGCAGCAGAAAATGGGCCCAGGTGGGATGGCCAATCATGCCTTGTTGTAGGTCCAACTCTCTCATGGAGTCACAGCGCGAGCTTTCTCTAACGCAACAATTTCAGTTAATTTCGTGTGCGCTGGCATGTCTTTCAGCACCCTTCCAGTCAGATATTACTTTCGGCAACACACCCGAATCGGTGCGGTCTTCGATATCTGCAGCTGTGGATCCAGACACGGCAGCGATGTATTATCTGGCTGCAAAGAAGCGGTTGGGCATACAGAAGCCGTGCCTGCTCTACATCCAGTGCCTATTCCTGTGTGGAGTGTACGAAATGTATACCTTGTCTCCCCTCCAAGCTTGGTTCTATTTTAATAGGGCCTGTGTTGATTTGCGTAACCTACTCTGGGCACGCAACCGAAGGAGGTCACCGGATCCGGTCTCACAAGAAGCTCGTCGGTTAGAGCAAAGACTATATTGGTCTTGTGTAAAGACCGAGTAGTAAGTCTTGGAATTTGATAAGAGGATAGAATGGAGGTTCTAACTAACAGTATGCCGAAGTGAGCTGAGATGCGAAATACCATTGCCGCCGAGCGGGATTACAAATTGTGACTACCCAGACATGTTCCCATCTCCTCCAACGAGGTTAGGATCCCCGACTATCCACGGACAAACCCTCGAGGAACTCGAGTCAGATATTGTTCCCGAGGAAGAAAAAAGTTGGTTCTACTACCTCGCAGAGATTTCTTATCGTCGCATAATGAATCGTGCCATGGCGGTAATGGGCCACGATGGAGAAGAGGGCTGGGTCCGGAATATTTCCAGTCGGATTAAGCCGTGTAAGACTTTTAGTGATCAAATAGATCTCTGGTAAGGATCGATATCTCAAAGTAACAGTGCCAAGATGAGAAAATGCTAATCATACGTAGGTATTCTCATGTACCGCCTCAGCTCAACCCCCAACATGAAGGGCACGAGAATAGTGAGCTCGGACAGTTTCTAGCCAAGCGTGCCATCAGCTTCCGCGAATGGATCCATCGGCCGTTCCTCTACTATATTATTCATAGGCCGCCTTCCGACCCTATCTATGACCAAGTAATGCCACTAGCACAGAAGTGCTTGGAGCTTTGCGTTCAGCAAATGATCCGCACTTTTGGCAACCATAGACACCACGGCACTTGGTATGTCTCCCGAGTGTGTATAGCTCGAGCCCTGCTCCTTCTTGCCGCCGCAAGAAGTGGAAAGATATCACTCCCGGAGGATTGGAAGGAGGCTTTAGAGATAGCTCGAGGGACGGTGCGTAGATGGTGCGGCGAGGCAACTGATCTTCGCTGGGCTGAAGCTATATTTGACGATATTGCGAGAGTTGTAGTGGAATGAGCATTTGATCGCTTTGTCGGACTTTGAATCAGAGTAATTCAACCAAACAGGAAAAAAAAGTCAAATTTGAGGCGAAAATCTATCTAACTGATCTAATTGAAATGTGCAATTTTTCTTTCAAACATCAACCTAAAGCCACAAACTGTGTATCGCTTTTGTCCAATTCTAACCAGCAGCCTGACCGGCGGGCCCTTTCTCGTCGTATACTATGAATATGAATTGATGAAGAATAGTCAAGTCTAAAACTCTTCATCTTTGAGACTATTATCGCCGTCTGCTGAGAGACCATCATTAACGTCTTCACCTTTGCAGCCGAGCGAAGCCACGTGGTAAATAAGACCAAGGCACGCGAGCAGACTCCAAGCCGAGATAAAGACTGAAGGAATTTGCATGAAAATGGTCCAATATGGGCCGAAATCAAGAGAATAAATGCTGAGTAAGTATAGGATGGTGTAGATAGACTGGTACGAGAGACGACATAATGTGATGATGTAGATGGCGACCAAGTATTTGAAAATCTAATGAGGCGTTAGTACGGGACTTTGCATGGCTCGTATTCAGTCTTACACGGGAGCTGACTGCATCTTTTGCCCTGACAAGGAGCACGAAAGCAGTAATGCCGAAAAGCAGGAGAATCAGAATTGTAGCAGCGTCAATGGCATTACACACTAAACCCAGCTTTTCAATCTGCGTGAAGAGCAAAGCCTCGGCGAGGAAAATTCTCAAGCAGTTGAGGGAAACAACCAGTCCGAGGATCGAGAAGGCCAACTTGCGAGGGACCCATTGTGCCGAGGATGTCTTGAAATCTCGCACGACCTCAACTTCAGTGAACATGGTCACAACAAAAGCAGTCGCGCCAAAAAGAGCACAAATTACGTTGGTGTGAAAGCTAGGGTTGGCCTTGTCGTAGATACCAGCAGAGGCACTAGTGTCAGGGACAGTCTGGGCCATGACCTCTAGGGCCAGCCACCTACACGGCACATCTATTTTAGTGACCCATACTTCCGGTAGTGTCAGGCGGAGGACTTACGTTGTGGTCAGGGTCAAGGAAGCTTTGACCCATGAGAGGCTTGAAGGCCCGTTTGACCCACGACGGTGGAGTTTAACGAATCCAAAGATAGTCAAGCCAAGACTAGCTAGGAATGCTATGCATGTAAACACGAGTGCGGCAATCGCGATGTCGAGGAGCGTTCTGCGGTTCATGGTGATATCTGAGCGGAATGGACTGGTGCTAAACGATGGAAATCAGCTGCCTTCTTGCTAATTCAACTGTCTGTACCAGACCAGGAATGGGAAGTTGATGCGACCGTTATATAGAAAAATGGCTGACCCTTACCCTCGGTGCCCCTTATTTGAGGGAGGGAACTATCGCCGACCTCGAAGACCAGGGAAGGAATAAGCTCATGAACCGAAGATCTCATTTGTGGCGGCAGTGAGCCTCGATGTAACCAACCTTTGCCGTCAGCGAGTGGTAGATTTCCCCCTATTGGCCGTTAGACGAAATTACCAAGCCTTGTCGGCCTCTCTATCGGGGGTTAGATAGTGTCGATTCGTCATTCTGACAGCTGGGCTGACAAGCGGCGGTGCTTATCTCAACATTCCATAACCCGGTGCACTGTGCGTTGTATCTTACTAGCGTTTCATGCTTCTACAGCATGGGTTTGTAAGAGATGTACATCAGCACAGTATTAAGTACACAGTATTACAGATCTCTTACTCCAATCAACTTCCCTGTCTACTGCTGAGACATCGGGCACTTCCCCTTTTGGTATTTCCTCGGGCACGCAAACTTGAATCGGTCAAGTGAGCAAGCCAGAACTCCTTCGGTTAGGTAATCTTTCGAGAACAGACCAGGGAAATCCACAGACGAGCGACGCAAGGGAATAGCCCTGGTCAGCCGCGCGCTAATTTCTTATTGTACCTCGGCCGGTAAGTAGGATTGATTGGCCAACGAAGACTTCGTGTTGTGAACACTGAGGCTTATACTCTATCTGTCTAACGCCGATCACTACACCTCACCTAGTTGCCGAAGGTCTATTTTGGATTATGGAAATCTCATTATATGCAACGTTTCGTGTTGGCATCGATTGGAGATAGGTTACTGTTATGCGCCTCTCATCATGATTCATCCTTTCTCGTTACCCGTCAAATCGGCCATGGACATGATACACACTCTGGCACATAATTGCATCCTTCATACATCCATTTTAAGTTTTTCTTTCTTTTTTTGCTCAGGTTTACGAGAGTTGCATGAGACACCAAACTGCCTTTATAGTCCGTGCTGGTGATATTCGTATTGAAGTAAAATAGATATTCGTATCGAAGGAAACACATTCGTATTAGACCAACCTGAAATACTTGGTCGAAGTCATGATTGTGTATATATCACTCCTTGACTTCACTGAATTTACCTCCGACAACACCCCAATCGCCTTCAACCCAGGTAGCCTTTATTGCCAAACGCTTGAACTTCCACAATCCATCAATATCCTCAACTAGCTCCCCGCGGTACAGACTTCCAGACATCAGGCTGGGCTGGTCCGCTTCCATACCCTTACCACCGGCAAAATGTTGGACGAAAACGGTAGCAGTCAGGCTAGCCTCCTTCTCCTCGCCAGCTGCTCCTGCGGTCTCACCGGCTCCCATTTTCATGGTAACGCGCAGATTAGTAACGAAATGCGTCGTGTCGATGGTAAAGATGAGAGCAAGCCCAGTACTGTGGATCTCGGACAGGCCGGTCATGGCACGGTCGTTGACCAGAAAGACACCCTCGGGCATAAAAGTTGAATCAAAGAGAGCTTGGTCATTCGTGTCCCAGGCCACGGCGCAACGGTACATAGTGTCCGCCACGGCGTCGCGACCGGTCAGAGGAGGATTGAGAGTTGCAGGGAGAGAGAAAGAGGATGTCATGTTGAAGATTTAGAAAGAATTTTTCCAGCGGGTTGCGTTATAGAGTTGTGTCGGAATAAAGCTTCGAAGATATAGAACAAGAATTGTCTTGATGATGGTAGGAGGGAGTTTTCTTGTGTTCTTAGGGAACGACGACCTCCTTTTATACTCATTTTCCAATACCTGTATCGAAAATACCGCAAGGATTCCGAATTTGTTCAAGCCAATAGACCACTTGTTCCCGACATTTCAATGCCATCATCTTTCAACTCTTTATTGTACACCTGGACAGCATGTGGATCATGTTGAACATCGAGCCAATCAACTACCCACATTCCCGTCTTGTGGTTAGTGCAGGCCTCAGAACCCGAGACATGGTTAGCGTTGATGATCAAGGACCGGGGTAGAGGGATGGACGGACTCGTAACAGGTTCGAATGTCCCATGGCAAGTCAATTCTTCATCTGAATGCCATATATTAAATTTTTATACTCTCCAAATGGTAGAGAGTGCTAAATCAATGTGAAGCAGTGAACTTGTTCAGTGAGCATCATATGGTTTATGGCTAGGAATGGACGGTTGTTGCCGGTATCATGCATCATGAGGCTTCCGATTAGCAGTTGCTATTGTATCCCAAACAAAGATTCACATCAGACAAATCAAAAGATGTCAACTAGTATAATGCCTCAGAGTATTCCTTTCGAGGTCATCTTAAGAGTGGAATGTGCAATGGCCGAGTTGCCTTTGAGTGCCTGAAAATGATAAGGAAACCATTGTCGATATTTGGATCATTTCTATCCCCTGAAGATCTCAGGGGTCTCGGCGCCCAAATCCCTTGACCGAGTCAGTGATACGTTCATGATAAGACGTATGAAAACTAGGTAGACTAGAATGAGGAGTTTTTGATGCATCCGGGATGTGACATTTCCTGCAAACATTGGAGTGAATCTGAGTTGAAAACACTGATGCGACTAGTGGTAAACCCAACAGCAGAAAGCTTTTCTCCATGTGCGACAACTCTTGCCAGTCCTTCCGTAAAAGATACCATTGTCGGGATGACGTGGATGGTGATTGTCTTGTGTTTGTGGGTGGCAGATTGCTCCCGACCCTCGGTATCACATTGCCGGGCGGTGGTGCTTGACCGGCCGTCTTTGTTCCCAGTACTCCCTTCTCTTCTCTACCTGTCTTGTGTTTTTGAAGGTGCTTGCGGGTTTGCTTGGCGGTGACGGCTGTTGGCAGATGTTTGCCAGCGCCCAGAAGTTACTGCCACGGCATGTGAGAAAGCGGTGACAAACTCGCCGCCCAGCAGAAACGCGTCGCGCCCCCAAAAGATTCTTCTCCGCGTTCATCCTCAGGCTGCAGTTTTCTCTCCCCAACACACATCATCGTTCTTCGCACCTCTGCTCTTCCACCGTCAGCCTCCCGTCAGCCGATGTCACGATGCTTCCTGATGCACTGGTCAGCGTATACCGACGCTACAATGCCGACACAGATGCCTTGGCTGGCTGGCTTGCCTTGACGGCGAAATTGGCATGCTGCCCGCCCCATCTCCTTGGCTCTTCTGATGATGTGCCAACGAAGCCCCCAGGGCGGCTCAAAGGAAAGGCCAGGAAGCTGGCCCGGCTAGATCCAACTGAGATCAAGAAGCACATTATCCCAATCAAAAGCTTCATCCCGCTAGCTGAGTACATCGCCTCTGCAAAGGAACCGAGAATCGAAGTGCCCGAGTCCGTCATAAACATTGCAACAAGAGTCATCCGAGTGCGATCTCAATTTAGCTCCCGCCTAAGCGACCACGGTGCCGATCCAAGCCTCGAATCAGACAAGACACATTCCCACTTTGTTGACATCCTCAAGAAAGTCCTCAGCATCTTAAATCAGTGTCGTTCTACTGCTGATTCTCAGAAGCGACCGCTCGACGAATCAATCCAAAATTCCTTCAATCTCCTCACCGTAGAGGAGCCCTCGCAAGACTTTCTCGACGCCAGTGACTCTGAGCTGCCACCGAAGGTCCACGCAGATGATGGTACCGTATTTGAGGCTGAGCCGCAAACTACTTTCGAGGACGCTAGGGCTGCATATGCGATGCTGCTGGCCGATTTGAACAAAATTAGGCGGGAGGTGAAGCTCGTTTGGCTCGCCTCCTCACACGGGACCGTGGATGTTTCCGCCGCTGGTGTCGTATCCAATACCGGCATCGACTTGGCCCGGTATCTTATCGACCAGGTTCTCCCTCTACTGAAGGATCATGGCGGAGCCTACGATTTTGGGGCGCGATACGCACTGGACCTGATCAAAGAACGGGGTCATTTCATCCATGGATTGCGCACTTTCACTCGTGAAATGCTAGATGATTTCTACAAAGACGTCGACGAAACAATGCTGCTAGCGATAAACGCCATCAAAAGAAGGGAAATGTGCAGATGCTGTTCGCAAACCCCAGGTGGCAGTCCTTGGAGCGAAGTTCATATTCAGGTTACCGACATGCTGCGGTCGACGCCATACAAAATTCAAGAGGACAACATCATCTTCGCCGATTTCTATGGTGACCTCATGGATCTTCTGTACAACTCCGACCGATATCCCATCGAAGACGAGTCAGTCCGTGGCATTCGTGAACTACGAGAAAAGCACCAGTCACCATTTTATCTTGCCTTTGCGGCCCAGATCATTCTCGACATCCACCACACCCTCGGGCCGCGCGTGTCCAAGCCTTTGGCCCGGCTCACAAAGGAGCTCAACTTCATGGACGGCCTCATCGACAAGCACTACCAAACCGACGATGCTGATCTCGACGAAAAGAAGGATTGCGGTTGCCTCCGCAGTTTCCAGAGCGATATCAAGTACTTCCAAGCTGACCCTACTCTCAAGCACAGAAACCCCAGCCGTCCGTCGAACCGCGTTCATGGAACTTCCCCCCCGACCAAACATCGAATCTTGAAGCTGTCGCCGGTCCTTTGCGGGATCGCCATATTCAGCTTCCGCTCCAAAATGCACGACGTGGGTTTCAAAGCCTTCAACCGCAGCCGCTCCATCCAGTACGCCGTCCACCTTTACAACGCTCTGGTCAAGGAGAACCTGGTCGAGAACACCTGGGTCGACATGCAGCTCGCGGAGAACTTCTTCGGCGAGCGCAACATCTTCGCGGGCAAGAAGCCGAGCGACACGGACGGGTACCTCAAGCAGCTGATGCTGCAGGAAGGAATGACCGTCCGCGGTCTGTGCAACATGTTCAGCACGCTCAGGGGAAATGGCCAGATCAGGTCAGGGGCGGAACGGCGCCGGTGCAAGGAGACCAAGCGGGGAGCCCCCGTTTCCAACATTTTCATCCAGAGATACAGCAAGAACTCGAAGCGGTTTGACCTCAGACCGGAGGACATAAACGAAATCATCTCGCGCAGGCGTTGGATAGACTCTGACTCCCCTACCGAAGGCCAACAGAGTGACCAAGCACTGACCGAGACGAATGAACGATGCCAGCCCGTACCAGACTTGAAACATCGACAACATCTGTCCCCACACGAGTTACTGCGGCCGTTGGCGAGTGCGCTCACCGAAGAATCTTTCGAGATCGCCTTTCCACGTCTTCTGATGCACAAGGTCTGCTGGGAGTTTCTCCAAAAAGTCAACGACGAGTGTGGGCCGGATGTGGATAAAGGCCTTGACCAAAAAACTCCTTGCGATCCGAAACGCATCGTCAGCCGTATCTTCTCACTTGCGGTAGTTGACAGGGCCAAGGGTTTGGAGGTTATGCGAAAGGCCGCTCAGGTGGTTGAGGACACGCTTGCGTCTAGATCACGGAGCGTGGTACTCGACGTGATGGAGAATGATTTTGGTCTCTCCAGAGACCTGTTGGAACAAGTTTGCGCCGCTTCAAAGCTGGCCGGTGTCTTTTAGATTTCTGGCCATGAAGTGCATTATATGGTGGACAGAAGAACGGACTGAAAGATTGTAGTTGCCGGGACTTTATTGTGTAATGTAATGATCGAGCTACTGCCCGGAGTCTGGCAAAAGTATTTATGAGTGGTTGGGGTTAATGTTTAGGAATGTGACATCGAAAGATATGAGAGCAAGAGCATTTGATTGTTGAGACTTAGCATAATGAGAGAGGCTAAATAAATCAAATTCAGCAACCATACACATCGATTAGCGATATCATCTCAACTTGGGGCTATATCTCTGCGAGATGCACCTTCGCCATAGATTTTGATGAAGTCATCTTCAACTCTATTTTACAGTCACCAACATTATCTCGACAACAGACTTATTCCTGTAGACACAGCCACGTGTGTTCACCTTTCCTATATATAACTACTATTAGTTTCTCTTAGTGATTCACCTACTTATATAAGCCTAGATCTTATAGCTAGGTTATACCTTTAAGCTTAAGATATAAGGGTTTAATAATATAAGTAATTAGGGATAATCTCTTTAATCTCTAGCTAATTAACCTATATATTAGTTATAAATATATATAGGATTATATATACTATTAAGTAACTATAGTAATATATACCTTATAATCTAATATTAAATTAATATTAATAATCTTTTCTTTATAGGATAATTAGTAATAATAATAATAAGGAGATAAGTAAATATAGTATATATAATAAATAAAATACTAAATTAAGAGATTATTTAATTAATATAATTAGTATTATATATATAGCTATATTATTAAATATATATTAATTAAATAAATAATAAAGAAAAATTTATTAATTATAATAATAATAAGAAATAATATATTATAGAGCTAAAGTATCTCTTTATTTACTTACTTAAGTAAATAAACTTAATAATAATTACTTTAAATAAGTATTAAATATTTATTTTAAATAAAATCTTTTATAAAAGAAAGGCAAAATATATATATTAAAGCTTTAATAAGTTAATTAAGTATAAATTATAATAAATAAAAGTAAATAAAATATAGCTAAAGCTTTTATAAGCTATAATTTAACTTAATAAATACTTTTTAAATTAATAAATTAATTAGTAATTTACTATATTTAAATAATTAAGGGTATTTATAATATTAAATTAATTATAATTTATAATTAATTAAGCTTACTTAAGTTTATTATTCCTTATTTTATTTAATAATTATACTTAATAAAATTAAGAATATTACTTATATACTTAAAAGAGCTAGTAAATTCTAAAAAACTATAAGAAGATTATCTCCCTTTAAGGAGGTTAAACTTTTCTTCTTCCTTCTTTAATCTTTTTAATTCCTTAGTTATTTACTCTTTTACTCTTTTATATAATCTTTTATATATATTAGCTATATATTATTACTAATAATATACCTCCTAAAAAGACTAAAACTATTAAGAAGAAGATTATTACTATTAATAAGAAGGCTATCTCTCCTAAGAGTAAATATAATTATTCTCTTATTTATATAATTATTTAATTAGCTAATTACCTTTATAATAGCTTAAAGGATTAATAAGCTTTATAAGGTTCCTTATAAAGTATATATTTATTCTTATCTCTTTAATAAGTAAAAAGAGGTTAATAATAATAATACTTATTATAATACCTTTAATATAAAAGCTAAGTCTATTTAATATTATAAGTATATCTCTAAATATATATATAAGCTAATATAAGTTTCTTTAATTACTTTTTTTACTTTATTATTAATTATTTATTAAGTAATTTAACTAATTATTAATACTTTTATTTAATCCTCTTATTATATTTAAAGCTTATATATACTATTTAAAGGAGTATAACTCTCTTACTATAAATTAACTATAAATTAAAATAAGTTTCTTTACTTATTTTACTCTTTAATTATTTAATCCTTAGATTTATTAATTAATAAGATAGGAATATATTAAGTAATATACTATTACCCTTAGGATACTTAAGTTAGCTAAAGAGGAGGCTATCTTTAAGGTTAATAAGCTTAATATTAACCTTATTAAGATATCTACTTATAAGCTTAAGAAGGAGGTTAAGTTAATTACTCTCTAGCTTATTAAGGCCCTTTAAGTAAATAATATTAAGGAGGAGGAGGAGGAGGAGTAAAATTACTTCTTAAATAGTTTACTTATACTTTAGTACTTTCTTTACCTTTATTAAGAGCTCTTAGGTATTAATTACTCTTAAATTAAACTCCTTCTTTACCTTTATTAAGAGCTCCTAAGTATTAGTTACCTTTAAATTAAACTCTCTTACTATTTTTATTTTTAGCTTTCTTAATTTATCCTTTTACTTTAATTTCTATAATATTTTTACTTATAAGCTCTTTTAATACCTTATTAAGTATTACTTTTATTATTATATCTATAGAGTTATTTACTTTTATAATTTATTAAATCTTATTTATTTTTTATTCTTTATAACTTTACTTAAGTATTATAATATTTATTATTAAATATTTCTTAGCTATTATACTTAGTTAAATAAGATATTAATAAAGTAAGAAAGAGTTTATATATATAATTAGTTTTATTAAGGGTAAATTAAGCCTCTTTATAATCTTAATAAAGATATATTTAAGGATTTAAGCTATATTAAAGCTATTAACTATATTATAAATCTTACTTATAAGTATTAACCTTATTACTCTTTTATACTTTATAGATTATTAATATATAATATTCTTAATTATTATAAAACTATAGGAGTACTTATTTACTCTCTTATTTCTATATAATATAATAAAGTTAATCTAAAAGTTTAAGTCTCTATTATTTATAAAGGATCTATCTATAAATATATATAATTATATAAATAAGAGATCTAAAGTAATATATCTTAAGCCTTACTTTATATTCTTAATTTATTACTTAATATATTTATTAAGTACTTTATAATCTACCTTAGTAAGTTCTTATACTTATATTATAATTAAATAATTAAAGGTAGCTTTAGATTAATAAGTTAATATAATATATACTCTTTAAGCTCTTTATATTATATAAAGTTCTCTTATACTCTCTTACTTTATATTTATAAACCTAAGGTAATCTATTTAACTCTTTTAGTATATTTTAATTATCTCTTTAAATACCTTTATTATATAGTTATTAAAGGATCCCTTTAACCTTAAAGTAAGTATATTAATTAGTTTTACTTTAAAGCTTACTCTCTAGAGCTTTATTTCCTCTAATTTAATAAACTCTTACTCTTTAAGATTAAGAGTATTATTTATCTATATCTTTATAATTTTAAAGCTCCTTCTAACTCTTATTAAAAGTAAGTATAGATTATAGTTAAATTAAATATAATATAAGTATTATTTATAATATTTTTAATAAGTTATAAATTAGTAAAAGCTAGCTTTAGCTATATTATAAAGAGGCTTTATTACTTAAAATATAATTCCTTTTAAATAATAACCTCTTAGCTCCTTTAGGATATTTAATACTATATTATATAATAGCTTAATTATACTCTAAATATAAGTTTAATTAATATCCTAAAGTATTAGCTATATTCCTATTTATTAAAGTATAACTATAATTACTAAGATTAGCTATTAGCTATATTTTATAATTATTAGAGATTATATAAGGAGTATTATTTTCTTTTAGTTATTATAGCCTTATATAATTAGCTTTAACTTCTTATATAGTACTTTCTTTATACCTTTAACCTCTCTTATAAGATAATAGCTAAAGAGCTTTATATTTAGAATAACTATATATTTAATTAGAATAATTACTTTTATAATAAGAAAAGAGTTAATTTCCTCTTAATCTAATTATTTAAAAGGCTTTCTAGGGATTATAATATACCTTTTATTATAGTATTTAATTATAAGCTTATAGCTTTATTACTCTTTAGTACTTATAAATTATTATATTATTACTTCCTTAGCCTTTTTTAATTATTTATATCTTTATAGTTAAATAACTTCTAAGTATATAAATAGCTTTAGGTTTTCTTTTATTAATTACTCCTTTAAGTAGTTATATAATTTAATATAAGTACTTTAAAACTCTATTAAGCTATTAACTATATTAACTATAACTCCTTTATTTATTATAATAAGAATATAAAAAGGGATAATTTAACTCTTTTTCTTATACTATATAGAGATTTTACTTTTTAATATAAATAATCTTAGGAGTATCTCTTCCTTATTTAAACTATTCCTTATATTAAGAGTATTATTAACCTTCCTTTTTACTATAATTTTATAAAGCTTTATTATTACCTTATTAATTACTTTAGTATACTATAATTAACTTACTATAGATCTTATACTTATTATAACCTTTAGTATTACTTTAAATATAAATAGTATAAGTATTAATTTATTAAGCTTTACTATATTATTTATAATCTTTATTACTCCTTAAAGTAAATATTCCTCTTTAACCCTTAAGTATTTAGCTTCTATAATCTTATATACTCTTTTTAAAGGTATATAATAATACTTAATCTTTTTTATATTTTAATAAGCCTCTATAGAGATCTAATAATATATTATCCCTATAAGTATTACCTCTCTCTTAAACTTAATTATTATAAAGCTTATATTTATATTAAAGCTTATAATATTAAGGGGTCTAAGATAGGTATTTAGTTAATACCTCTTTAAAGCTAACTATATATTTATAGTTATAAGATCCTCTAAGAACCTTACTACTTAATATATAGTACTTATATTAATTATATATAGTATAAGCCTTTTATTAATATATATAATATTAATAATAATTTTATAATTAAAGTTAATATTATCCTTTAAAATAAATTTAAAGTATTAAGAGGCTTTCCCTTTAATTTAATAATAATAATATACTTTATTTATTAGCTCTAAAGTACTTTTATTAATCTTTATACTTACTTTCTTAAGAAGGTTCTATAGCTTATTAATAAAAAGGTAATTAAACCTTTAGTATATATATTAAAGCTAAGCCTCTATTAATTTAATAACTTCCTTACTTTACCCTTTAATAAAGTATATATATATCTATATATATAGCTTATTATTAAGAAAGAACTAAAGATAGCTCTATTTCCTAATTATTAATATATATATAATAAGCTTCTTACTATATTTTATAAGCTTATTTTAGATATTATTTAGATATATATTAAGATTATCTATATCTTTAATATATAATAGAAAAGGGGTATTTACTAAGATTATATAAAAAGGAATATTATTTATTAATATAAATATAATTATTATACTAATTACTTTAAGTAATTCCCTTACTTTAAAGTATACTTAACCTTTAGCTTTATTCTTATTAATATATAAATTAAACTATATATATAAAAGAGCTTTTATTTAATTAATTCTAGCTATTAAGATCTTTATTATTTCTATATTTAGGATAATCTTAAACTAATTAATTATATTATTAATTAGATATAATATAAAGATCTAATTAAGAGGTATAAATAGAGGTATATTTAGTTTTCCCTCTATATTAGCTTATAGCCTATATTTAAAAGACTAATTAATAAGAAAATAAGTTATTATATTACTCTTATACTCTTTCTTTTTTAATTCCTTATTCTTAAAGAGCTTATATTCTATAAGTTAATTACTCTCTTTATCTTTAAGTAGTTTAACTTAAGTAAGGAACTATATAAAGCTACTCTTTTTCTACCTTTTAGCTTCTTATTAATCTCTTTATTACTCCCTTAATCTCTTTTATATTTAGTTCTTTAATCTCTTTAATTAAACTCCTAGAATCTCTTATTTATTATAAAGTAACTTAAGGTAATTATATTCTCTTTAACCTTTATTATACTAAGGAGCTATAAAGAGAGTAAATTAAATACTCTCTATAAGTTTATTAATATTATCTTTAACTCTAGAACTCCTTATATAGCTTAAAGGGTATTAATAACTAAGTAAGTCTTATCCTTATAAGCTAAATTAAGTACTTATTAATACTTTTATAGCTTATTTAAAAGGATCTTAAGTACTTCTATCTAGGACTTATCTATATTCTTACTCTTTATTTATATTAACTTAAATATTATAAAACTTTAATCTAAGTAATATTAAACTTTATTAATATTAAAGTTAAATTCTTCCTTAAGCTTTTTATATATTTAGTTAAATCTTATACTATAGTTTATATAATTAAGAAAGTACTTTTATATATACTTTAATAAAATATATAAAAAGAGTATATATAGCTTTAAATATTAAATCTATAAAAGCTTATAGATATTTATAAAAATCCTTATTTTATAGTTAAGGATATTATAAGGTTCTTTTATATAATTATTCTCCTTATTTTATATATTAATAAATACCTTAATATTTATATTATTAATCTTTTTATTAGCTATAATAGTAAATAAAAGAGTATAATATTATTTTAAGAGTAATAAGCTTTTTAATTAAATTATATACTTTCTCCTATAATCTCCTTATTAATATTATTAAGACTATAAGGGATTATTAACTCCTTTAACCCTTATTTTAACCTTTATTATAAAGTTATTATAAACTTTAAATTAATAAGTTCTTTATAAGCTAAGAGTTTATTTTATAAGTTATTATATTTAATTATTACTCTCTTAAGGGTTCTTTTAATAATCTTATTATATAAAGGTAATATTAAATATCTTATTATTACTTACTTATTTATTCTTAAGGGCTTTCTTATTATTTACTTTTAAAAGCTCTTTATTATTATAATTATTACTTTTTAAAGTATTATTTAAGTATAATAAGAGTTCTTCCTATATAAGAATTTCTATTAATATAATTATAATCTTTATATTAACTTTTCCTAAAATTAAAATCCCTTTATATTATAATTATTCCTTAAGTACTTTTAGGATTACCTTTTAATAATTATTAAAGCTTACTTTTATTTAGCTCTTAAAGTCTTTATAAAAGTATTTAAATAATATTATTTCTTTTTATTATACTATATATATATTACCTTTATTATCTAAATATTCTTTATATTTTTATTTATAATATTATAAGATTTATTAAGCTTATAATTTATATTATAAAAGAATTTTATATTTAGTATTTAAATAATATTATTTAATAAGATTAAAAGTTTATAGAGATTAATAACTCTTTTAAGCTTTTTTCTTATCTTTTATTTATTCTTATAAGCTTATTTAGCTATAGTTATTATAACTATTTTATTACTTATTTTACTATTTTTATTAATCTTTTAATTTAAGAGTTTTAATTACCTTTTTATATATAAATAGTACTCTTAGAGATTATAAGTAATTATAAGGAAAGAGGATATTTTAAAAATAATATATTTTATATAATTACTTATTAAGATATTCTAAGGAGTTAAAGCTTAATAAATATAAAAATAAAGATTATTTTTAGAAAATAATATATCTTATAATTATTAATTAAACCTTTAGAAAGAGCTAAGGTACTATCTAAAGATATTATATTAAATTAATTCTAATTTACCTCCCTTATTAATCTATATTATATATTTAGGTATAATACTAATTAGTATTAATTTCTCTTAGTAATTTACCTATTTATATAAGCTTAGATCTTATAGCTAGGCTATACCTTTAAGCTTAAGATATAGGGGTTTAATAATATAAGTAATTAAAGATAATCTCTTTAATCTCTAGCTAGTTAACCTATATATTAATTATAAATATATATAGGATTATATATACTATTAGGTAACTATAGTAGCGCACGCCTCATAACCTAATATTGAACCAATAACCACATATATAATCCGCATGGGAATATGCCCTTCCATCCCTTGAAGCGCGTAAGTGTGACGATTAAGTTGCTAGGCAAAATGAAATCCTTTCTCAGGTTGACCTTCTGCATCGCCACAGTAAGACATCGCATGAGGAAGCCAACCGGCCAAAAGTCTAAGTGGTCGAGTAAAGGTTCCGCCAAATACGCCGTCCCGGCCATAAAAAAGTAGAAGTACTTAAATTTTCCATGCAAATAGTAGAGCTGTTAAGTACTGGCTACATGTTGCCGCGCAACGCATTCAGCTTACAGCCCTGTAATACAGTGACCAGGTAAACCACTAACCAGATACGGAAATGGCATATGATTTGATGTTTTGCTTGAGAAAACCCTCATCTCATCATTGTCGTGCCAGTCCAACCGAGAAGCATAGCCTCGTGGGAAGAATGGCATCCAGAGCCGCGCAGTCAGAAGTCCAAGGGCGGAAGCCGACGAGAAGATCAAGATACGGGTGCAGGAACTGCAAACTCAGAAAGCTCAAGGTGCGTAACTATCTTCCAATTAATTCAATGCCAATCACCCGCCGCTGATCGCTCTGCCCAAGCCAGTGCGACGAAACCAAACCGCAGTGCAAGAGGTGCTGCTCATTTGGAGTAGTCTGTAACTTCATACTCACTGTTTCTGATCTACAACCCGTCGCCGATGACTCAATAAGGTCATCAGTTCCTCTGAAGGGAGTTGGCCCTCGGCCATCGATGGCCAGTGCTGTCTGGACATCTGACACCACATACTTCTATCAATTGAATGCCAAATGCCAGGACTTCCTCACCCGGTACCTGGGTCGAAGTCTTATTACACCTAACGACCCCAGTATGGTCGAAGTAAATCGCAAACTCCTCGCCCTAACCTTCACGGTAGGTCGTAAGAGTCAGGTTTTTCTACTTGGGATACCATGCAACAACACCAGAATCGTCGGAAATTCGAACGACTGACATGTCATCTACAGCACCCATTCTTGATGCACGCCTCGTTAGCAGTGGCGCTTGCCTATGATCGCCATCTAAACAGCTCACCGGACGGTCGTCGCTTTGTAGAAGAATGTTATCACCGGTCTCAAAGTACAGCACTCTTCAACCGACGGCTACGAGAACCGATTCAGATGGAGGACAAAGATCCAATATGGGGCACCGCAGCGGCCCTAGCTCTCCTGAGCTTCGCAACACCTGATGCATGTATTCCAGAAGAATCATGGCCCTTGAAGACTACCGGGTCCTCCGACTTGGAATGGTTACGCATGAGTAATGGAAAGATGTCGCTCTGGCGCATCACAGACCCCCTCCGACCAGACAGCCTGTTCCATGTTATGGCGCCCGCCTTTGCCCAGATGAACTCGCCCCTCCCAGATATTGGCGTCTATGGTATCCCAAGCCAGCTGGCCAGCGTTTGCAATCTTGACGACAGGTCTACCGAAGAGAGCAACCCTTATTTCAAAGTCGCCCATGCGGTATCCCAGGTATTAGACCTCCCCGATAGCCAGGTCACTACAGGCGAAATTGGGGTCTTCCCACGCAGCATACACGATTCATTCAAATGCTTGCTTTTAGAGAGGGACCCCGTCGCGCTGCTGCTGCTATACCTCTGGTATCGTAAAGCAAGTCGGAGTATGTGGTGGATTGAACTCAGAGCAAGGGTCGAGTGCCCTGCCATTTGCTTGTATCTAAGGACTTATCATAAGGATTACCATTCTGTGCACGAGTTTCTACCGGAGGTTCGGAGATAAGGCGTCCATGATATTAGGCATCTATACTTACTATTATATGGATCTTAGTATGGGATTATGCTGGTCCTGTAAATGCAATTCGTTCCGTGTATTTATCCACTTCTCAGCGTCAGCACACCACTAGCTGCATGCATAGCCAGGTTACAGCCACATGACGATGGCCAGATTTACCCAATGGTGAAAGCTGCGGTATTTTGCTCAATCTCGAGTGGGAATATATATGTGGCCCAAGGGAAGCGAAAGTCCCCGCGTATATCGAGCCAACACAGTATAATCAAACCTCACTACCCAGTGTGATGGGCCGCGATTTATGTTGTCCACCTGTGAGAACAGCCTCCAGCACCCTGCAATCAATGCAAAATGCCAGGTGAGACTGTTGAGGCTTTACCCCGCTACGCCGAGGGCTCGCGTGCCCCAGGCGGCTTTCCACATCGTCGACATCGATCAGTTGCCGTGTACTCCCTACAGGGCCTTGTCCTACTCTTGGGGCAATAGTCTTGTTCAAAATGATTCTCAAATAATTGAAATCGACGGTCACACCCACCAAGTTCGGGAAAACCTGTACAGCTTCCTGTGCAGTGTGGGACAGAGGGAGGAATACGGGCTCTTCTTCATCGACGCCCTTTGCATCAATCAGCTAGACAACGATGAGAAACCAGAACAAGTCATGTTGATGGATAAGGTTTACAAACACGCCAGGCAAGTGGTCGGATGGCTTGGAGATCCAGATTGCCAGCAGTATACGAACGTCAAGACCTTGCATGAGAGCATCCGTCAAGACCGCCGCACGTGGGACCAAGCAGCCTGGGATGGTCTCACCTTTCTCAGCCATGCCAGCTACTGGGGACGCATGTGGGTTGTCCAGGAAGTGGTTCTCGCAGCCAGTATGGAGGTGTGGTGCGGCCCATTCACTTTCCCCGTCGAGCTATTCGAGGACTCATCTTCCATGAGGGATACCTCAAAGTTACGATTCGCACCCGACGGGTCCCCTAATATATCTCTATCAGCCAGCGTCAGGTCGCAAACTCCCGCTCAAATCATCGTGACCCATCGTTTAAGACACGTTCTTCGGCCGATACGGCGGCCTGAGCTGGACCAGACACATATGATGACGCAAGAAGAAATTCAGGATGCTCTACTAAAGCCCAGAGATAAAGTCCATACATACAAATCAGGATTGAGAGATTCGCTTTGGCAACTCATGTCGAAATTCGGGCGGCAAAAGTGCACCGACCCCATGGATAAACTCTACGGGCTACTCGGGATCCTCCATGAAGACACTCGAGACCAGATCAAGCCGGATTATGGCAGAGGTGCCATTTATGCCTTCTATCAGGCGCTGAGAGTCGGTTTACTCAGGCTTTTCCCTATTGAAGACCGGAAGTTCGGTGATCAATTCCTGGACGCGGACCGCTCCTATGTCTACTACTACTGTGATGTTCGGAACGCATTCTCCCTGGACGACAGAGTGACCATGCCAATCTTACGGCAGGTGTGTAAGGAGCTTCAACTGTACAGGAGGGGGCGAGACGCACTGTTTGAGGCCCAGCTTAACAGCATCTACGGCTGGGGTAACCTCGATCTTCGGCATCACAGAGAGTTTGAGAAGGCAATCTTGGATATTGCAGAGGACGAACCTCTATCAAAGGACAGTCGACTCTTCCGCTTTCACTCATGGCAGACGCGAAAGTTGACGAACTTGTATGTTTTTTTTTTAATTCAACAACAGGAATATGCTAACATCTGAAGTAGAGCTGGTCGATTCACGTCTAAAAGAGTAAAATCACAGGGGTGGCAGCCCTTGCTTGAAGATTGAAGACTTATTCGAGGAAGACCAGGTGAAATAGATTTAGTTTATCGTGTATTCTTTCTCTAATGACTATACATCATAATGAATAAGCATTGATTGGTTATTGGGAAGCAACCAAAGCAGGTAGAATGCTACTGCCATACGTCTCAGCAGGCGCCAGAAGCTGATATGTCTCCCACTGCTGCCGAGCAATACTATCCGTCGAATTCACTTCCGCCTCGATGAACTCATCCGCGTCCATTTCATCCTTGGCAAAGTCCTGGCCCTCTTTCTCCAACAGCTTCTCGCTCGCCTCTTGTTGGCCGCCGTTGTCCACCTTTGTCTTTGGCACGGTGATGCCCTGCGCCCAGCTAAAGTAGCCATCCTTGTCCCAAATCTGCTTCACGCGGCGGAGCTCCCAAATGTTATTCCCCCAGTAGGCCATCTCGTGCTGTATGAGCCTGTCATCGGGGAAGTTGACGTATGTTGCGCCCGGCACCATGCCGTAAGGTCGAAGCTGCGGCTTCACGACGTCTAGGACGGCTCGCATGTCGTACTCGAGCCACTTGTCAGTGAACTCGAGGTTGATGTATGCATTGTAGGTGCTTCCCCTCCAGCGGAAGGCACTATCCTTTCGCGAGCGGGCGTTGGCCTCGCCGCCAGAGTGGATAAAGGTGGCCTGGAAGACGGTATCCTTCTCGCTGCCGAATTTCTTGCGGAACGTTTGCATCTCCTTACGAAGGATGTTTGTGATCTTGCCAAATATCTCTGCGTTGTTTTTGAAGACAAAGGAAGTGTGAAGTTGGTAGGTCTTGTTGGTGGGGAAGGCCTTCTTGGTCTCTTCGATCCACTGCGCAGCGAGTGTCTCGTGGAGGAATCGCGTCGAGACCTCTTCCAGAGACCGTTGCTTGAGCTGTGTCTTGAGATAGTCATGCTGGGTTAAAGCAATATCCCGTTGAGCTTCAGTAAGCGCCTCCAGATCCCCCTTTGGTAGTTCCCATCCATCAATGACCTCTTCATACTCTTTCTTCCTGCCATTGAAGTACACGATGAAACGAACACCCACTTCAGTGTCCGTTTTGCTACTCTCGCAGAGCCAAGTGCTATCAATGGTCATAGCATTGGGCCAGTTCTTGGAATAGAATGACTTCATGGTGATCATGAACGCATCCATGTTCTCCTTCTTCACGTACCAGGTAAACTTGCCGGCCATGACCCATTTACTCTGCAGCTTCTTAAGCTCAAGTTTCATCTCGGTAACCACACCGAAGTTGCCGCCACCGGCGCCCCGAAGCGCCCAGAAGAGCGCGCGCTTGTCCAGGTCGGGGTCATTCTTAGCAACGGTAACCTCGTCGCCCGCTGCCGTGACGATGCTAAATTCCTTGACGGTGTCGCAGCCCATCCCAAAGCTTCTGGTGAATGGCGCCAAGCCGCCGCCAAGCATGAAACCGCTGACGCCGACAGAAGGACACCGCCCTCCGTTGACGACGAGGCCATCGAGACGCTCGCTAATGAGTTTCTTGTACACGTGGAACCAGAGAGCGCCACCCTTGATCGTCGCTGTTTTCTCGCCGGTCTTCTCGTCCGTTGCAATCGACACTTGGTTCATCAAGCCGAGCTCCATGAGAATCCCGACTTGGGCAGTAGATCCGCCGGCAAAGGAGTGACCTCCGTTCTTGATAGTGATGGGGATTTTCCTTGCCTTGGCGATCTTGACGACGTCACGCACGTCGCAGGCGCACTTGGGCTGGACAACACAGGGCGGGAGGGAGAAACGGTATAGCAAATTGGCGGTGGCAATGTACCGCTCGTGGTCATCCTCGCCTGGCTCATAAGTAGGGATGCGCTTGGTCCTGAACAGTTTGATAGCCGCCGCCATGTCCTCGGGCTGATATGGGAGGGCGGGGATAGAAGGTTGCTCTGACATGATTGCTGAAAGCGCTTTAATGAATAAAACGAAGTAGGATATGTCTAGGTAAGAGTAATGTGTGTCTGTGACGAGCAGATTGGGTTGAATAGTTCCCAGGTACGTTATATACTTGGAGTTATAGAAATCCATGTTGTGTTGTAATACTACGGGAATCAATAGTGTCTGTCATGTTGCATTGTGGAATCGTATATTCAGTCTAGACGTTCGCACCCTGGATTCGAGGTGGACCAAAATGGAGATAGTGCGGAGGGGGCTGCATGATGGCTGCAAAGATATTGATCTAGTTATGCAGTTCCATCCTCAGCTGGCCGGAGTCGAGGCCGTCTTTCACTAGGTGAGCCACTCACGGACTGAGGGGGGACCCATGGACAAATTCTATTGATCTATCGTTGAGACATGCAGCATTCTATCATCCATTTCGCAGACCATCGAGTGATATTGACACGGGCGGGATTGGGCTTGTATGAATTGGGAGACCTTTTGGCGGATGTTGAGCTGAACCTCACACGTCTTGTTGTTGTCATTGGCTCAATAACCATCATGCGCCGCCTTCAGCTCCATCTCTCCAATAACTTTACTGCTTTCACTATTTTCATATGCTGCCACTGGGTTTTTTTATGTTGCCTAAGACTACTCTGTGCCTGGGATAAGGTCCGAGCATATTGTGAGAGCCCAGTCTAACCACTTGCCGACAAAGAGGCGATTCGCCAAGTTAACCACATGACTATCAATCAGAATGACGCGTAATACATCGTACACAGTCCTATATTTCTATCGCTATCGCTATCGCCAATACTTAGCTTCGGCATAATAAGAGCCACGTGAGAGAAGAATGGAAGATTTGGCATCTATTTTGGGCAGATGCGATGTCACAGCCGCCAAGGAGCGAGCAGGCCAATCAGCTCGCAGCACACAGCCAAGCCACGGGGGTGATGGAGAGAGACTGCGCAAGTCAAAGTGACGATCTTGGGCTGATTCTGCTTGGAAATAAGGCTTTCTTCCCCGGCAGTCGTCACCGGCACTAAATGAGCCCCCAAAACCGCGCTGGAAATCTCCACATGCGCCCACCGAGCCACCGCTGGACACGACGCTGTCTCAACTGTGAATGAGGATCTGGATAGCATCAAATAAATAAATACGGCCCGTTGCTCAGTATCTATCCTGATAATTCATCATTCAATCCAATTCACAAGCTACTTCACCAGTATAAAACTGCCACTTTACCAAACACTTCCACACAACAACCAATTCGCCAACATCATGTCTGCCCAGAGTTACTACGGATCTTCCTCCAACTCCAACAACTATCCTCAACAGGTCAGTCTCAAATCAACACGTTCACCATCTCCAACTTCAGGCCATGTACTAACTTCCCACGACCAGGCTCAGTATGCCCAACAGCCAAGCCAGGGCTCTCCCTATGGCCAAGGACAGGGAGCTCCTTACCAGCAGTCCTACAATGCCCAGCCGTACCAAGCCCACCCACAGGCACACGGCCAGCCTGAGATGATGGCTGGCCCCGATGGCGAGCGAGGTCTCGGTGCAACTGTTGTCGGAGGCGGTGCCGCTGGCTGGACAGCCCACAAGGCCGGCGCAGGCATGCTCGGCAGTCTTGCAAGCGCCGCCGCCGGTGCGATTGGTGCCAATTTCCTCGAGAACAAGCTCAAGAAGTAAGACGGCCGTCAAGATCAAGTGCTCGTGGCTGGGTGGCTAGCTAACAAGCATGTGTCATCTAGGCATCGCAAGGATAAGAAGAACAAGCACTAAACTTGCGTAAGAACCATCATGACTCATGATGTCTGGGTATACGAGGGGATAGGGCTATGAGGACGTTTGTTATATTGGGATTAGATTGATATGATGATGGATTACACTGTGTTTTTTTGTTTTGGCTGCATGTGTGGGTGTGCAACATAGATTATGATAATAGACTGTTTATGCAAGTAAAGCCTTTCATCGAGTGATTTTTATCTTTACTACTCCCATGGAACAGCATTCGGCTCTCACGGTTGTGGATTCCAGTCACACAAGCTTACATAGCCATGTACCTGTCAGCAATTGGAGGCGACAAGGACACGTTTGCTTCTAAAGCGACAACAAAACCGTGCCACATCCTAGCACGAAACAGATATTTACCAGTTCTTTACCCTTCACCATGAAGCCTCTCCAGTGTTTGGTTCTTGCAAATCTTGTCTGCGCTTCGAGCACCGCATTTCTGCCTCACTCACTACTAGCTTATTTCGGTCTGTCAGGGAGTAACATCGCACGTTTCATTCGCGAGATCAATCATCCCTACATCAAGTTTCACCAGTACGACATCGAATCCCTTTCGGATCCCACCGAGGCATTATGCAATCCAGACTCACAATTCCGAGCATCCTTGCCGGAATTCCCGGACCACCTATTCAAAAGACTATCCGTAGACAACAACAAAGTGTCCCAGGGCAGACGTGGATGGACTAATGCCAGAGAGGTCCTATCTGACATCCTAAGCTGCAAAGCGGCTCTTGATGGCGTTGAAGAGTTTGAGGTCGACATATTCCTACATAGGGGAGAGGATGAGTGGTTTGGCGAGGCGCCGACCCCATACGATGATGTTCTGGACCTATTTGTACGGTTCTTCGCCAATGCTCCGCGTCTTTCGAATCTCACATGGGTCCAACCGTCTACAGATGGTGCTGCAGCCGCTACGTTTGAGAAATACTTCCTGGAGCGAAACGTCGAACTTCCAGCCTTGGCAGAGGCAAGTCTCGGACCCAACATGCACTTCTTGCTGCCTGGGGCACCACACTTGCGGAAGCTTACCTCCTACTCAAAGAGTTACGGATGGTCCACTTACTCGATGAGATCTCTGTCTCAACAAGCAGATGGTCCGCAGATGAGTTTCGTGAGGTCCACTTCGAAGCTAAAGCGTCTCGAAGAGTTTGGCCTTCATGCGACGTGGACACCAGAGTTGGTCGCTGAGCTACAACAGTCAGCGGGCCAACTAGTGGAACTAGATATGGACGGGGATGTGGACGGACGGTGGACCGGGGAGAATCTTGGGGTGAGCCTGTTCCCTTGTCGAGCAAGAACGCGCGAGGCATGAAATTCCACAGGAAAAAAGCTAATCAAATACTTGATGATATAGGCAATGGCAAGGGAATTGAACAAGTTCAAAAACCTGAGGCAACTTGGACTTCCTCATGTTGTTCACTTAGGCTTCGACTCTGGTGAATGGCCAGATTGTGGCAACGCATACTTCGGTGCTTCTGGAAGGGTCTTGAGACGGCAGGAGGAAATAAGTTATATCTCCAGCACCGAGAAGGCAGCTGGAATCATCGCCCCCCTGATGCCAAATCTTGAGAAGTTGTGCATAGGTGGTGAGTGCACGGAGACCACGCCTGGCAAGGAACTGAAATGGCCATGGACAGGCCGACTCCGGGAATATATGCTGGAGGAATGGCCGCGATATGACGGGAAAAGTGGCGAACGCGTTACAGTTGGATACCGGGAGTCTGAGGACCCTCAAGGTCCAGTCCTGGAAAGCTGGGAAGAGGACAGAAAGTGGTTCGGTGGGTCAGATGGCCATGAGGAGCTTTAACACGTAAGGTCTATATACACAGAATCTGCTAGTGCGCATATGTAGCCTGAAGAGAAGACAAAGGACTGACTATTGAGATGTAAAGGAAAGTGATTACCCGAGGGCTTGGGAGAGAGCTGACCTGGGGTGAAGAAATTACCTGAAAGAGTGCATGGCGAGATATTTCCCAACGGTCAGAAGTAAAAGCCATCGCGTAGATTAGTTCACCAGCTCCGTTTGTTTCATTCAATCTATGATAAAGCTAATCCACCATGAACATGTAGGGGGGTTAACACGTCCCCGTGTTGGTCCGTCTAGCTGCTCTTCATTTCACTTACAAGCTTAAACATGTCTGCCAAAGTCTCCACGGTAGTGAGAACGCTGTCATGGTTGGTCTTCTCGACAGTCCTCGCTCTAATGTCCACAAGCTGATCATGTGCTGCAGCCGCCTCTACCCAACACGATCGGAAGTAGTCTTGGCCCTTCTTACCAGTCATGATGTCCGACTCGGCAAAGTAGATGCTTACGCTGAGCGTCCCCGCCTGGCCCTCTGAGTGTGCCTCCTTCTCTCTCGAAGCGATCTTATCGACCAGATCATGCATGTTTTCGGCTTCATCCCACGCGCCTTTTGGTCCCTTTTTGAGACAGTTGACCGCTTCCCAGTTTGCACCAGCTGTTTCTTGATCAAACATACCTCGGATCATGAGACGCTCCAGCTCGACTTGGGTATCGTACCCGGGTCCGTAATCCCGTGCGATGGCCCGCATATTCTTCTCCCGCTCTGAGGGCTCTTGGTTCCCAGGCGTCAGGGCTTGGGCCATCTGACCCAGAATACCGGACGACGCCTCAATCGTCCCTGATGCCTGAACGACAAAGAATTTGGCCAGCTTGTTCCACTGCGATAGGGCGAAGGCTGGAAACATCTGCAGCGAGGAGATGAGCGCCGCGCCGGAGCAGGCTCCGTCCACGAAGGGGGCGAAGAAGAAGACCATGGGACGTTGAGGGTGCAAGATCTGACGCGAGTGCCAGAGGAGGTTCATGTTGTAGAGTGTGCCTGCGCTGTGGGATGCGAGCGCGACGTGCTTGATGCCGAGCGCTTCCAGGAATTTGGGCAGGATAGCCACCCAGTCCTTGATACGATCCTCTGCACAAACATTTGGCGTTTTTCCAAAGCCAAAACTGTCAAAGTGTGAGCTTTCATTCAAGCATTGCAATCCGGGGGGAATTACCGGTCTGGGACCAAGACTCTCACGCCGTGCTTCTGTCCAAAGGCGTGCATGAACGTGCCAAGGTATCGCGACCCAAACATGCCAGGCGTGAACAAGATGGTCGGTGTCTCTGCATTACTGCTGGAATCTAGATGTCCGCACTCTGAATAGCTGATCAGAACGTCACCATGCTTGTCGCCTGAGGGGATGGTGATTGTTTGATGAAAGCCCGGATTGGCGAGATATTCCGCCGCCGCGGTTAAGGCAGTATTATCGGCAGCCATGATACCACCAAATCTGCTACTGACAGGTAACACAATGCTGAAATCAGGGCCTGAAATAAGAACAAATTCGGTAAAGAATTATAGATGCAATTATCGTTCGACAAAGTGGTCAGCTGGATGTTGTAGGTGCGAAGTTCTATCAGCCGCAAGCGGGGCGTTCCGGAAATGAGAAAGCGGGTTTTGCTAAAAGGATTCGTATTGACAGTTCAGATACCGAGCGTGTAAGCGGGAAAGATATAGAGTGAGAATCCACATGTTCCCTCTGGGGAAGCCTGCTCTATAGGCGTTTGAGTTGGCTTGGAATAAATACCAGCCTCGTACTAAGCTGCGGCAGCCATGGAGGACCAAACGCATTGCATTCTCTTCTTCCCCGACACTAGAGCCCTACCCTGTAGCCCGACAAGTGCAAGACTCTCACGGTTCGGAACTATCATCTACACAGCTTATCGAATGAGCATTCAATTTTGCTAGACTTCTGTATGGAATCATTGAAATGTTTTTCAAATTAAATAATTCTAGGACGTTTAGCCGGGGTAGCTACCCGATGGCATGGCATGAGGATCCATTGCATTCCCTATTTACGAACACCCAATCCAAGCACGACAACAGGGGCATATCAGTCTATGCCGGTCTAAAGTCTCTAGAAATGTGCGATATGGATAAATTCATGATTCTTCAATAAAAATATACTGTAATTGGCTCATCAATCCATGCCAAAGGGAGATAATTATCATTGTGAGGTATCTTCGGCCATTTGGCGATTGGGAAGCAACCGATAAACAGCTGTTGGGGCAGTCATCAGGCCTCCTTCGGGCCTGAATTGGGCCGATCTGCGGAGTTTCGGGCGCGGCCTGGGCAATCCCTGTTAGCGCAGATCGAGCCCCAATTCGCGTCGACGCGTTCAATTGTTATTACTATGACGAAACTACAACTGCCCTCCGCACCATTCTCGCGAATCAATTAAGAATCGACCGGTAACGACGGGTAGAATCTACGCTGTAGCGTAGCAGCTGAGTCACTTCATTACCTCGTACCACATAGTCAGTCAATCACCATGGCTCCCGCACCCCCCAAGCAGACACCAGTCCCCCTCCCCATCCCCGTGGGCATGCCGACCACATCGCTGCCCGCGCATGTCATTACCAGGCCAGCTCCTCTCGCTGAGAAGGATGCCAATGCTGTTCCCATCCCACAACCTACCGGCGGCAAGAAACGCAAGTCAGCTGGAGCGGCCGACGGCGATGATAAGCCCAAGCGGTCCAAGAAGGCCAGCGTCAAGGATGCCCAGGACGCCCTCCTCGACGTCAACCACATCGATCTGCCTGGGCAAGAGTCCCGCAAGGTGCCCGTCTTCGACACCTGCAGGGAGATCCGGAAAAAGATCAAGGCCCTCCTTCGCAAGGGCGTCCAGCAGGCCGCCTTTGTCCGGGCAATGAACAAGGGCCTGCCCGACGACGGCGGCAAGAAGGTCAACTCGATGAACATGAAGACCTTCATGGAGCAGAAGGACACCATGGACGGGAACACGAGCACGGTGTTCTACGCCGCCTACATCTTCTTCGAGAGGCAGCGCGTCAAGGACAACAAGCCCAAGACGGCCTTCCGGGAGGAGATGGAGAAGACTCATGGCAGGGAGGGCGTAGATATTGTCCACAATGTGAAGGGTGGGTGTTGGCTATTTGCCGGCGAGAGCGCCCACATGGACAAGTACGGAAAGCTGCAAATCTCAGGGGGGCGATAGTTGCTGCTCTGATGAATGTCATTTTGTATTGTTTCTGGTGATGCTTAGGATTGAAGTTATTGCAAGGCGAAGCATTTCGAAGCAATCGGCAGAGAGGTTTTGGGGTCTTGAATCTCGGATCTGTCACTGGCGTTTCTTAGGCATGGATGATTTGGAACAGAATAAAGATGATTCAATCAAACATATTTGTCATTAAGTCGTAGATTGAAGTAACATGATCTTTGCCCTCATAGAGCTTGCAATCTCAAGCTACGAGGAAAGCATCTCAAAATAGCACCCACGGCTTCCAACCAACACACATCCCCTTCGCCGCGTACATCGCCACACCACATGCCCCATACAAGCATCCGGAAAATACAACAGCAGACCAATAGTCACCACCTGCCGCTGAAATCAACTGTCCCCCCAGCGGCACTCCAATGAGGCCAGCGAACGACGCCACAGTGCACGAGGTGGCATAGTACCGGCCATAGTTCTTTATACCACACAGCTTTCCGATGCACACAGGATTGATGCTCATATGGCTCCCGCTGCCAAATCCAAACATGATAACGAAGACCACCAGGCCGGCAAGGGAGGATCCTGCTGGAAGCCAGATGGCCAGGCAAGATACGCAGCACAATATGGAAGCAAGCATGTGCGAGTTGAAGGCCCCGAACCGATCACCCCACCACCCTGACAGAATCCTGCCGCAGACACTCGCTGCATTTAGAATGGTTGGGATTTGATAGGAGAAACCGAGGCCGAACCCTTTGCTGAGGGCGTAGCTCGAAACGTACGTCAAAGGAATGAATATTGCGAACTCCATCAGAAAGAGTCCCAATGTTGCCAAGCTGAATGCAGCGTCTCGGAATATCTTGGGGTCGGGGTGCAGGCTCATGCCCCCAGTCGACGATAATCGTGTACGGACGAAGAAGAATGCGCAAACGCAACAGAAGATGTTGATGAGGCCCAGTGCCCACATGCCCCATCTCCAGCCGGCCTGCTCAAAGAGAACACGGAGGATGATGGGATACACCATACCGCCGAACGAGCTGCCCGTGGATGCAATTCCCGTCGCCAGACCTCGACGCTGCTTAAACCAGTGGCCAACAGTAGCGTATGAAGGGGTGTAGAGTAGCGCCCCTCCGATGCCATTCAGAACTCCAAAAACCAACACAAAACTCCAATATTCTGGCCACCGGGTTTAGTTGTGTAATTCTTAAATTCAAGGAGGGGAGGTTCTCACCAGTGCAGATACTCAGCAGCATTAGTGAGGCGACGACACATGCTCCTCCCGCAGCAATCAGCCATTTCGGTCCGTATTTGTCGAAGATGGGGCCGACGTAGATGCCGCAGAAGAAGGAGAGAAACGCCCAGATGGAGAAAATCCAGCCGATGGATCCCTCATCGCGACCTGCGAGCTGGTGTCTGCTGACATACGCATGTATCGTGGCCATTGAGCTTGCCAGTCCCAGCGAGCCGAAGCAGGCGAGCCAGCAACCGAGCACAACCAGCCATGCTCTCAGGCCACCTTCGGGGAAATCTTGCTCTTGCTCTTCGGGACGAGCCTCTTCTTCAGAAGCAGCTGGGGCGGTTTCATTTTGTACTGAGCGTTTCTCATTTGCTGCAGGTTTCGGAGGGTTGACCTGGGCTTTGGTGTCCGGACTTGTAGACATTGTGTAAGGGGTTGACGGGTAGTCTAGAGTTCTGAACGCTTTTCTGAGGTACGCTAGGATGAGTTTTTCCCATTGACAGTTTGTAGATTTCAGCCAGTCTGTTGATGAGGCACCAAGATGTTCCTCGCTGAAGTGAGGAGAGCGCGGAATTACAGTATGCAATGCTCTCGGCATCGGCTTGCAGCTCGGCATCGGCTTGACCCGCCTCCAGGTGCCAGCCCGGGATCGGCTTGGTGGAGTGGTCGAGCCTTCTCAGCGCGTATGTGGGCGAGTAACTTGTTTCGGTTAACATAGTTAACCCCAAAGAGGCCATGCCTCTAATCGAAAGTGGAAGCTGATTGCTGTGTGCCAGTTGATGAAAGAGCAAGTGTTGAATTGCGTGATGGAGGCTAGAAGCTGTCCAGTGGTGTTTCCCGAAATATTTTTGGTGTTCTCCGCTCGCCATCTTATTCAAATGCTCACCTTGAAACCGAAGAACACAGACCAACATGGCTCTATGTTTGGAGACCTAGCAGTCTAGTTGGTAAGGCATCTAATGATATTTTCGCAGCATGAAAACTAGCCTTATATCGAGACTTGTGATCAGGCTATTTTGCCACAGAATAGTCTTGAAAGGGCTATTGGAAGAACGTTTATTTGCGTTATTGGGAAAGACTTACGACCGTTGCGTCCACTGGTCTATACATAGAGACGATTTGGTCCGAGTTTCAATCGACTCAACAACCTTTTTGGTTCTGGCTGTTCTGGATCTGCTTCTAATAAAAGTATTGCCTTTAGCGGCGCAAATCTGAGCCACATGGCATACAGGTGATACTCAACTGCATCCTCTACCACCTACCAACGTCCTCTAGACTGGTAAGACTTTCCGCTGCAGCGACCATGGCTACTTGTTAAACAGTTGGTCCCGCAATGGGCCAATTATGTATGTTTACATACGCTGGGGCCCTTGTACAGGGGCAGCCCTTGATCTCGCAAACCTGTAGGCTGACATGCCCCTTTGTTTCTGCAAAATCACGGATTTACCCACAAGATTCACGGTGGTTAGGAAATTCGTCGATGCTGGAACACGCTCGACATGTTTTTGCCTCAGGAAGTCATTGACAACATCGTGTTCTCGCTTCTCACCCCCGTGTACCAGTCCGAGAACCGGGCGGCTAGCACGCAATGGATTGATGGGCGTGTGTTTAAAACCAACACCTGCAGAGATAAGCTTGGCATTGGCCATCGTATGGCCTTCGACCTCGAGACCGTCTGCAATATACGCCTAGTATCTCTTGCATGGTACTGTAGCGCCACGAAGCTTCTTGAGAAACACAATTCATGGCATGTAGATCTTGACTCGGAGTATTCGCTTGCTAAGACAAGGCAGCTATGCACAGATGAGATGGGGATTGGAAGACTGCTCCCAACCCGCAATATTGTCAGGAGATTGAAGATACCGGTAATCATGACGAGTATGGCACCAAAACTGATCCAGTATGAAAGGATAGTTGGGCGGCCAACCGAGGAGCAGTTGTTGCAATGGCCCAAGGACAGCGTGGCTGCGTACCGACGTTTCAGGCTCGCCTGCGTTTCCGATGTGAACGGGGAAGAGGCTCGGGAACGATCAACAGCTATGACGGTGGTGTATACTGCACTCCATGGCTTGTTGAAAAGTTCTCGTCCACATCGAATCTTTTGACATCGCCTTTCCAGAAGCTTCCTGGATTTGGGATGATCGTGGCGCAGAGTCACACATTTTCAATGTGATCCAAGGACTTTTGCCGGAAATTGAGTACGCATTCCAGACAGAGGCGTTCACTTATTTGCAGGATCTCCGCGTTTCTCTCCTTGGAACATATAATGTCAGAGGCTACCTTTTTGGCATGAGTCAAGTGGCGCGGGATAGGCTCAAAAACCTATTCATAGGCATCACAGACGCTATGGGAGCTGCCGGATGCCATGAATATATTTCGAAATCTCGGGGGGAAACAGAAGACTTGGATGGGACAGTTTATGAATCGAGAGAGACGGTGGTGAAAACTCCACCAAGCCACCTGCAGCTGTACAAGCCGAATAGGCGATACCAAGACAATCTATGGGAATTCATTTCTTCATGCCACAATCTTACGTCCTTGGGCGTCAAGGCAACTCATTACTTGGACCTGCGGAACCTCACACGGAAAGGCTACGCTCGGCTCAATGGCCTGAGCGAACTCTATCTTTCTCGTGTTTACGTGGATGAAAAATCCATATTAAGGCTCTTACTGTCCGAGAAATGGGATAAGACGACACCAGCGAGTCTACAAAACCTCACTCTGGAAGTTGTGAAGATGCATGTTGACGGTGGTACTTGGTGTCAAGTGATGCAAGTTCTTTGGGATCATTGTACCAACCTCAACTATTTGTCGCTGTCGATGCTCTCCTACTTTTTGAGTCATCCGAGAGCCTGGAGTCTCGATGAAAGGTACTATGGGTCTGAAGAAATCATCGCAACGAGGAGTGAGGAGGACATTGACTCGGTCCGCAGGATTGTGGATCGGTTTCTAGAGAGGGAGGGAGGCATATTAAACTGCCCAGAGGTTTATTATTCTATGGCAATTGGCCTGGGATACGATAAATTAGACTGTAAATGGAGGGAAGGACGCAAAGGACGCGGCTGATGAGGTCAGGTGAGATACTGGCGTTACAAGATTGAGACATTTGAATGACGAACAAGATGCAACTGGGGTGACCCTTACCGCTCTCCAATCTGTGATGTGTCTGATTATAATGCCTTATTACTGATCGTGTTCAAAATGAAATAGCAGACGTTCCTTTAAAGCCCATTTCCAAGTAGCCTGTTTTGGGCTCCTTATACGAATTAGTACCTGGGATGTCAATATTCGAGTCTACCCAATTGCAGGGTCCTTGGTTGTATCTCAAGATAGAACAAGTCTTGGCAATTGGGCACATCTTCTTCTCTCTTCCAAAGTCGAGTCAAACGAGAAACGCCCTATCTCTGAGTCAAGGACGGTCAGTTCGTGATCGAGCCCAAATCTCCTGTTCGACGCGTCGCCCCAGATTCCACCCACTAAAAAGCAGCTACGAGTCACCGCCAGGGTGTTCCCAAGTCGTTTGGTCAACCGATTATCCACTCTTCTAGGTGTCATCGCTTTAGCTCATTGACAAGTCGTCGGGAGCCGCGGTAGATCCATGCACGCAGATCGCGTGGGAAGCTGTCGTCCAATGAATGCTTCACCTACCTGTCATCCAAAAAAAGACACTCTCGTCTTGGATTGGTGCCCAACACGGGGATATATTCCACTGCCGTTCACCGCCTCATTGCGAATTTTTTCCAATCCTCTCCTCTAATTCCTGTTCTTCAATTGATATCATTTATGATTTTGTCGAGCGATAAGACTAACGTTTAACGCCCACGACAAGCGTCGGCACATACCGCTGACTGGGGAACACCGCCATGTCGATTTTACTCAACCCGAAGAAACCAAATGTGGAGTAAGTATTGTTGAATCTATCCAGCACTAGACATGAAGCTCATTAGATGCAAAGTATTGTCCTCGTCCACGGTGTCAACGTTTGGAGCGACCCGAAACCTGCTGCCGATACCTGGACATGTGACACACCAGATGGCAGAGTGCACTGGGTAAGAGATTTTCTTCCCATCTATGAAGAAACCTCTCGCGCTCGTGTACTTGCCCACGAGTACGATGCTTCCGCCGTATGGGGGACGGGGCCAAAGGCCGTCGGAGCCGAAGCTGACAGGCTGTTGGATTGGCTGCATGTTCAACGCAAGGTGTGTTCCTCCTACTTCCCGCGTAAGAACGTGCTACAGAATTGCTTACTTAACTTGCTAGGGTTGTGCCGCGAGACCTATAATCTTTCTGGCTCATAGCCTCGGAGGTCTTTTAGTGAAAGCGGTAAGTTTCGAGCTGTCCCCTTCGAAGTGAGCTCGTGTCCGGAGCTAATTTTCCGTTTCTCTGTGAGTAGGCCTTGGTACGAGCCAAGAGGAGTAGTGGCAAGTCTTCAACGATATGGTATTTCACCACCGGTATCATGTTCTTCGGGACGCCGCATCGTGGTGTCGATAGCAACGTCCACGGCAAAGTCGCCAACCTCTTTCAGACCCTCAACGCAGACCGCCCCGACACCAACTTCTTAACAGCTATGGATGCTTATGCCCCGGAGATTGATCGACTTTATGAGAGGTTCAGTGAGATGTATGGAAGGTATCAATTCGTTACCGTGTATGAAACACGGCCGCATAGGATTAAGCCATTGGGGTTGGTAAGTGAGATTTGATTGCTCTTGTAGATATGTGAGCTAACTGTGTGATTAGATTGTTCCCAGAAATTCAGCGGTGCTTGGCTTACCGGACGGTCATGAAACACGCATCGCTCTTGACCGTGACCACACCAGCATCTGCAAGTTTGCCTCTGACAGAGAACACGAATTTCAGGCCGTCTTTGCAAACTTCGTCCTTCTCTGCCAAGAGGCAACGACGGCTTTCAAGACACCAGGAGAGCCTGAACCGGTTCCCGTTAACCCCACCATCAATAACTATCCACCTGGTAAGCAAGACAAACCGGGGCGAAAGAAGGGCTGAAAAATAAAGACATTGAAATTCTGAACTGACAGAACTGTTAGAACCCGAGGCGAGCATGTCATTCGAGCAAGCACTGCTGGAGGCCCGAGCCTTCCTCAACTCGAAGAGGACCGCATCCGCCTTGAGAACCGTCGACGAAGAGATTCGAAAACGCCAGTCTTCAACAAACGGCAGTGCCATGAATCTCGTCCCTCAAATCACTCTTGTGATGCCTGTTTTGTCTTCACTCGTGAAGCTAGGTCTCACCTTTGGAGCGTATTTGATGCCAACACTACGAAGCACCATCAGCATGATAGTAGGTGGACTGGATGACATCGAAACAGATCAGGAACAGATCTACCATCTCTCGAGATTGAGCCTCTCCATCATGAGTGACGGCGTGCGGGACAGCAAACGGATAAAGAAGAAGCTGGAGAAGCATCTCTCTAATGAGCTGGGAGACTCCACGCAGAAGACGGAGGCACAAAGGCTGATAACTGGGTTGGACGCCTACACCCAGCTGTGGACGAGGGAAATAAGAAACCGACAGCCACAAATGGAAGAGGCGTATAGAAGAGTGCAAGAGACCGAGGACTTCAAAGAGGAGTTCGAGCGTGCGCAGGACGGATCGGAGGAGTCTTTCTTGGAATGGCTGGTCCTCTTGATCCCCAGACTTTTGGCCTGGCTTCAGGCGTTGATCATCGAGATGGGAGTATTCCTCGGTCGATCTTTATCTTCATTGTGGACTTGACAGAACTAAGAGCTTTGGGGATTTTCTTTTGTTTGCATACTCCTTCTTCATTATTTAGTTTTCAGATACATGGCCATTCTCACAACGGTGAATCCACCGATAAATGAATATTCGCTACACTAAAGCGCTTCCACTTTTGCATCCAATGCTGTGTCAAAATGATACGCATGCCTTCATTTGTGCCCGTTCAGTTGTAAAAATTCTGCTTCATCGCTGTCTTTAATTTCGCGATTTCATGCCATGCTTCCATATTGCTGGTTGTGGACTTTCATCTACAGTCCAGCTTTGTTCAATATTTAGCTGTTTTCATGTATTACAAAGCGAGATCATACCCTTGAACAGCAACCCTATAAAATTACCCTTTATTATTTAGGCTGTGATCAGCTGTAGCTATAATGTGTGACTGACTGGTAGCTACCTAGAATCAGGCGAGAAACCAACTTCAATTGTCTGTACCCAAATGACGGATATCATGACATGAACAGCATCTACACATCGCCACCACTACCCCTCTCACAGGTGTGAGCTCTTCTCCTTCGCAGGACCTTTACCTCTTTGGCTGAGAACAGCCCCGCCGTCGATCTCAAACACATTGCCCGTCATATGCGCGCCCCCCTTGCTGGCAACAAACAGCACAAGCCCGGCAAAGTCCTCGGGCTTCCCAACCCTCCCACCCGGCTGGTTATCGAACAGCGTCTTGGTGGATTCGCGCAGGCCATAAGATGACATGCGGCTGGGGAACACGCCGGGCGCGATGCAGTTGACCGTCACATGTTCCGGCATCAGCTTGGAGGCCAGCTGCTTGGAGAGGTGAATAGCGGCCGCCTTGCTGGGGCCGTAGCTGAAGACGCCTGTTCCGGGAGGGGACAGGCCGCCGTCGTCGCCGGAGGTGGAATCGGCCGTGGAGATTCCGGCCATGCTGGCGATGTTGATGACGCGGCTGGGCTCGTCGGCCGTCGCGCCCTTGACGAGCTGGTGGTGCAGACCGACTGTCACGTAGAAGATGGCCTTTACGTTGAGGGCCATGAGCTTATCCCACCCGGATTCAGGGAAGTCGAAGTAAGGTCCACCCCTATAAAGAGTCAAACGGTTAGCCTCATTGCTTGACTATGCCTGGTTTTTATAACCCACCACGTTGCGCCGGAGTTGTTGATGAGAACAGTCAGCCTGTCGGTGCGCTTCTTGACCTCGGCAACCAGAGCGTCGCACCCAGCCTTGTCCTTGAGGTCGGCGACAATGTACTCGCACTTGCCCGGGCCCAGTGCATTGAGACGCGCGGTGGCCGTCTCCAGGTCCTTCTGCTTGCGGCTGGCGATGATGACACGCGCGCCGTTCTGGATGAAGGCCTGGGCCGCCATCTCGCCCAGGCCAGAGGCACCGCCCGTGACGAGCACGACGTGGTGGCTGGCATTGAACAGGTTGCCGACCGTGAGGTCGACGTTTGACGACAGGTGGGCCATTGAGAGCGGGATCTATGCGAACAGGATTATGGGTTGGTGTTTGGGGAAAAACAGATCGCAGTCATGATATCCAGATAATACTAATAATAACACACGGACCAGTGTCAGGATTCAGGTGAACGCCCGATGCGGGGTTGCCGAGGTACAATATAATGCCTGTCCAAGGAAAAGGGGGCGAAACAGGTACAAAAGAGATCCAGGCTGATTAACGATACATGTTAACCAACGCAACGTCCTCAATCCCCCGAGTTGGTCTATATATCCAAACTCGAGACAGTCAGTTAAGGGAGGGCGAGACTGTTGCTGTGCGCAGTGCGACTGACCGCTCCTCTGCCACCAGTGAGCCCATCAGCTTACACATCATCCCTCACCTCGACACCCGATCCTCCCGGGGCGGTACCTGCCAAATGCTTCTGTAGGGCCTCATTGTTGTACATTTGTCGATCGCGGGCCGCTTGCGTCGTCATGTCTAGACTAGGGAAAGGATTCACAAATAGAGAGCGAGGTTGCAGTAAGACGTGGAGCCGAGGATCCAGCCCTCGGGTTCGCCATATCCAAAGGATAAAAATTAATAAAGATGATCGAATAATGGGCGGCGCATCTTAGCAATCTAGACAGCAATGATAAGTCACGTATATGAGTCGCTTTGTGCTGCGCTGAGAAGGTTTGAGCAGATTTAAGAATGTATGGGGCCGCCACATAAGCACAAAAGAAACTCATTTCATTGGGGGACACATTATCATGATGAACCTACGTGCCAACCTCATCTCCAAAATCAATCCATCAAGCAAAGGTTGATTTCTCGCTGAATAGCGGAACTCAGGCATCGTTTCTTTGGACGCAGCCTAAAGACGCGAGCCTCGACCATCCGCCCAGGGAGACTCGTTAACTCAAGAACAGCTTGAGAGCAGAACGATTGATTCAGCCATCAGCATGAGCCCCATAGGCGAGCAAGATTCCATCTCGCGATACCACTCTAGTACCCAACATCAAGAGAGTTCTCGCCCGCAACAGAGACTGCCCAGGCTGAGACACCTCGGGCTCCCTTCGTTTGACGAATTCAGTTCTTTTCAAGAACCGCAGCATCTGGAGTTGGACAAGAAGGAGAAATCACAGATACGCCAGGAGCAGAATCGCCATGCACAGCGAGCATCGCGACAGAGAAGAGCCGCGCGAGCCATGGATCTTGAAGAACAGCTTCAGCGTCAAGACGAGGAACACGAAGAAGGGCAGCGGGAGATGAATGAAACCATCAATCAGCTGGAGTTGGAGCTCGAATCGGCGAAAGCGAAAAGCAAGTTACTAGAAGAAATGCTCGAACGAGAGCGCAAGGATAGGCTCGAGGTCGAGAAGCAGATCGGCGCCATGACAGTACCACGCCACATATCGCCCCAACTCTTCTGTCGAAGCCGCTCGGGCTCCGAGAATTACCCTAGCCGAGAAAGCAGTGATAGTGGATAGTGGATAGTTCGACAAGGCTGGGTTTTGGTATTGATTGGAGGTTTTGCTCTTCAGATTGCATAATATATGACTTTTTTTTTCGTTTACCACATCTCTATGTTCACGAAAATGTAGTCCGTCATCGAGAGTATCAACTCTAAGTAATTCGTCAATTTCATACGTTATTCCCTCTCTCTATTCTGGCTCATCTACCGTGGTTTGTTCGAGTACTAGTATATATTCTTACGTAGCTGAAAGACACCCAGTCTACAGCTTTGTAAGTTCGTTTAACCTGATGTGCTTCGTATCGAAATGTGTGAAGTCTCTTCCACCGGCCATACCACAAAGAAGTGTGGTATCTGCCGAGGGCGAATTTGCTCTGCGAGAACAGAGCTGAGTGAGATTGGCATCTACCGCCGGGGTTTCAACATCTGCAGTTGCAAATCGTAATGAGGCAAATTCACGAATCTACACACACGCATGAAATTTCCAGTAATCGAATTGATCATTATTTTTGCAATGAATTGTGGGAACTCGTAACACCCAGTCGCCTCAAGAAATGCGGTGCAGTCGCACAGGAAGCCGCTCCATCCTCAATGCAGGAAAATCAAAGGGGACATGAACAAAAAGTTGAACGCCAAAAATACTCCCCATGTAAGGAATCTACTTCTGCCAAACAGCAAGGGTCTCCGACTTGTCCAGGCCAACCTTCTCCCCAGGATACACCTCCAGGACGTGCTTCCAGCCATAATACCCGGCGAAACATGGCTCGTAGTTCACCCAATCGTCGCTCGGTCCCAGCCAAACGACGGTCCCGATGTTGAGCCCGGCCTCGACGATGCCCTTGATGTGCTGCGACACGATGTCGGGGTGATGCGGGTACACAAACATCAGCGCTGATACGTCCGGGTCCTGGAGTCGCGGGGTAACGTCAGATGCGCTGGGGATCTTGGAGAGGGCCGCCTCGGGCAGGTATTTGTTAGGGGCGTTGGCCAGCTCCGTCTCCACCTGGACACCCTCCACTGTGATCCTGGGCTCATTGCCGGGGGGAGTGCGCGCCTTTAGAGTGTCTGCCAGCAGGCGCTCGACGAGTCCCGAGCGGCTGCCAATGGAAAGGACGAGATAGTGGTCGCCATGGCGGCAGTTTGTGGGTGCCATGATATCGGCCAGGCCATCGAGGAACTTGGCGGAAAGACTGAGGGGTGAGTCCTCGTGGCGGATTGGGGTCTCGCTCAGGTTCAGAGTCGGCAGCTCCATGGTGAGTGGATTGTGGGCCTGTGTACGCTTGGTGGGAGAATCAACTTTGGTGATGACGAGGGCGAGAGGTCTTGAAGTCAGAGGAGATGGAGAAATTTGGGAAGAGTAGATAGCTGGACCGCCATCGGAGAGGTTCGGCGAGGGCACATCTATATGAATGAATTGTCCGTCCGTAGTTACCACCCCGTTTGTAAGGAATTACCTGAATCTCACATAACGTTCGATAATCGAAGCCCCGTTACTGGTCAGCGTGCTCACTAAAACAGTAATAAAAGGCTAGGGGTTTGATGGGGAAGAGGCTAGACCGGGCCGGCCGGTCCAGTTTTCTGGGTCAGTCGGTCCAAGGCAAATGCTGGATCTGATCTCGTCTTATCCAGACGGTTTGCCGATACCGCAACGCCGAATCTCGAGGTCAAGATGTCGACGGCAACGGCCGAACTGCATGGGGCGATGAACACTCTTGGAGATTAGCGAGACGGCACACGGGAGTTCGTCTACTGGCAGTGATTCAGAAGGGCACGTGCCTGATAACTGTCATTGGCAAAACCCCACATGCGTGTCAATGAGCATTAAAAAGGCAGAACGAAACTTTCCGTCGACCCGGCTCATGCCTAGCCTAACTGGGGAATTCCCCTTCCCCTCCCCCCATTATTGGATTTGCAGTTCCCGACGAAAACTCTTCACAGCCCCTCTGGCTTCGGCTGGACACATTTGCTTGGCCACCGATACATTGATTCAATGCAGTTGGACCGCTGTGCCATGCTGTGCCCCGCTTCCCTACAACGCAACATCATATACGTGTACACCCACGCCACACTAGACCGTGGGGGACCGTAGGTGATTAAGTGATGACAATGGGATTGTCAGCTGCATGTGGGGAGGAGCATGGAGGCTTGTCGGGGCATTCCGGAGGACACTGACTCGGGCAGACCGCCGGCTGGTAGCTTGATCACACAGACGAGCCAAGCCAATGGTACTGATGGGGCCTCGGAAAGCAGGCTTATGGGGCTGGAGAACAAGGCAAGGCCGACCGACCGATCAAGGCCCAGAATGGCTCGTATTGTTGGTCCTCTTCTTACCCGGGACCGTGATCTGTCGCCACACCGGCCGCCGTCCGGTTTGCACCACCGATCAGTCTCCGGCCGGCGATTAGAAAACAATGATTCCTTATTGGGTAAGAGTAGCTTCATAAGTGATTGCGTGGTTTCATGTATAAGACGACCTTCATTTGATTGAATTGATACTGTAGCATCCTCGCTTACACTGACCATCGCACTAGCCGTTAAATAATACTTAGGAAATAGAGCCAACTTCTGAATATCGCACTATTTTTTACGCCTCTACTACGCTATCATCTGGAGGCAGGAGACAGGGAAGAAAACCGTTATACTAGTTCACTACTGATCCTATCTCTATAGAGTAGAAATTCATTTTGTACTAGATATTGGAGATCCCGCAACTGGAATAATACCGACAAGACCGCCCAAGATTCGCAACCATTGAATGATATGCTTGAGATAAAGCAGCAATGTCCATTATTCACATTTTAACAGAGTATAGCAGCATCCACAGTCTTCGTGCTTTAGTAATGGTCACCATGAATTAGATGGTCATTTCATGGAGCTTGGTGCTTCACAAAACTAAGGGTTTGTTCTGCCGCTCGCCAATTTATCTCTGTTGCCGAGCCAGACAATCCATTAGATTTCTTTCATAGCTCTACGATTATATCTTGGGAATTACTTAGCAAGAGAGAACTAGGATCATATCGAACCTAAGGATAGCGGTGCATTTGAATAAGTTCAACCTCCCGAAAATGTCGGACGCACTACTAAACCGAACCCAAAGACGATCAAATGGGTCAAGTGTAAGACCCGGATCTATACATACCTAATTAGAGGTGTCCGAAGCATAGGACGTGCCGATTTCTGTTTCACTGAGTATCTTTCAAGTCCAGACTAACACTGGCATGTTTCAAGTTCTCTTACTCGAATTACGATCATCAATGGCAAGTTGAACGATCCTTACCGGGAATTAGGTGCTAGCGACATGGCTCATGCGTTGCCGCATTCGCGACTTCGTAGTGAAGGGTCCCCCGTTCCCTAGAGCGCATTGGCGATTATCTAGGACTTCGAAGGTAGAATGATCGAGTATTTAACAATGATATCATTTCTTGTATGCGTGCATGGTATACTTTACTCACCACGATATGATGTACATCCGCACAACGGTGCATAAGAGGACACGATTGCGGAATTATTGTGAACATATTGCGGGCACTTTTCTTTTAGTTGAGATGAACAATGGAGAACCGCGGTGCGTTTCGCTTCCTATCTTTTACGCGCCGGTGCCTTTCCCGATGTAACTGTCTTGCCCTCGATCCGGGTTGTAATTTAGCAGAATATTAACAGTCAGGGTAACTGACCAAATTAAGCAATCGAATAGGGGAATGATCCTTTTAGTTGAATGGCGAGAGTCTTCTCACGGGTATCATCACCTTTGGAAAGATATAACCATTCTCACCGCTAGTTGGTCACACCATCACTGACGACAAAGGAAATTATCTTTCATCGGAAAACCTCACAGAATGGGCTACGCGACCAACTATTGATACGTCATATTTCCACCGCGTCACGCATGCTGATGGTTCAAATCATGCACTAAGCCGTGCTGGTTCGAGCAGCGTCCTCGTGCTTCACCACTGATGAAGTGCTGGCGCCAAAAATATCGTCATTATCTAGAAAGATATTTATAGATTTGGAACACGATGTCTGTTGCTAAAGATTATGTAAAAAATTGATTGACCATGAGTTTTCGAAAAAAAGAAATGCATTTTGTGATAAGCTTCCAGCCGTTTTGACAATGGCAAGCCTTGGCATTCAGTAAGCCGGCGTCTTGTTTCCCGGTGGAACAATGTGAATGCGTCAGGTGACCGAAGCGATTGAGGGGTTGGTCAGAATGAATAAATTTGCACATTTTACGGCTGGAATGCATTGTGATCTCATGGATGCAGGTGAAACTGAACACAAGCGGTGGGCGATGGCTATAGGCCAGACCTTCAGTGATCAAGGGCCAATCAACGAGGGCGGCAGCCTAACAAACAGCTGCTTACTTTTGCCCCTCCTGCAACCTGAAATGAAGTGGCTCTTTTCTTCCTTTCGCATCCATCCATGATCCATCCCTGCTCGACTCACCCACTCGGAGGCTGTCCCATCATTTGTTTACACCTCAAAAACACCTGCCGCGTGTCATGCAGTGGTGGAAATGTCGGCTACGGAGCAAGCACTCAGGCTGCCCGAGCTCCTGCTGTCGGTCTTCGAGCTGATCCTGGCCAGCGACAGCAGCTTGGTGCCTACAACCCAGGTAAATCAGGCCTGGTTCGACTGCGCCACGAGCTTCCTGTGGAGAAGAGTCAACTGCCGTGTGCTTCATCGCGTGCCAGAGCAGCGACGCCAGATCTATGCCTCCAAGATTGAGAGGATCGACTTCGATGGCGAGGAAGGCGATATCCACGAAGCCTTCAAAGGTCTTCAGTTTAACCACCTGAAAACAATCACTCTAGATTTCTTCAACCCCCCCAAAGGCGGTTCCACTTGTCTTCGACAATATGTCCAGCCCACTCTGCAGAACTTCCATTTCTGCGGTGGCGATCTCGACGATGAGTTTCTCCTCCAGATGAAGGCTACGTGTTCGCGCCTTCGGGTCCTCGCCATGAGTCTCCCAGGACCTCGTGTTACCCCATCTGCACTCTCAAGCTTCATATCGGGATCCCAGTGCCTTGAGGAAGTGAACTTCAACGACATGGAAGGCCTCCTCTCTGATACTATGCTCCTCGACCTGGCAGGAAGAAGCAATCTTCTTTCTCTTAGCTGGGGAACATTTATTCCGCCGAGACTCCTCGCCCGGGTCTCCAAGGAAACACCTGCGCCGTTCAAGAACGTCCGCCAACTCACGTCATCAGTGTCTACTTCTTCCGTCATGTGGATCTCGCAAAACATGGTCCATCTGACGCATCTCATTATGAAGGTCGAGGATTGCGAGCAAGATGCATTGCGACCTCTACCAAAGCTGCCAAATTTAAAGCGGATTAGACTCACATTGGACGCAAAGACGGTGCTGTCGACGGAAAGCTTGGTGGCTCTGAGATCACTCAGCAAACTGGAAACGCTCGACCTGGCAGCTAAGACCAGAGGCATGAAAGTCTTTAATGCGCGCGGCGGCACTTTTCAGAACCCCGACTTTCAGAATCTCATCTCCGGCTTGCCACTGTTGCGACAGCTGTCATTGGTGATCGAGGCACAGTTATCCGTCAGGGCAGGCGCCCTTCTCGCGAAGCACTGCACTTTTATTGAGGAATGCAACATCTTGAAGAATTTTGATACTCGATTACTTATGGCCCTGGCGCCCGAGGACAAGCCCATGTTTCCGTTTCTGCTCAAGTTGAATGTCCGCAGGGCTACATTCGACCGCAATGAAGAGCCTCAAACTCTCGAGTAAGTACTTTAACAACTACACAACTACGTTCTTCGAGACTGATGAGTGAGCTACTAGACAATCCGCCGACAAACTAGTTGGTCTCATAATGAAAAACTGCCCCAAGCTGAGAGTGGTCGCCCCGAGTGTGCATAATCCGTACTCGAATCTTCTCGCCCGGAAGTTCGATAGCATTAACCAGGCGGGGGATCCAACGGTACCGACATTTCCGATGCCAGTAATTGATTAAGACGCCCAAGCGATTGATTAGCAAATTGAGGAGCGTTTATTTGGAGTAGCTGTTAGCGAATCTGAGTGTTGGCGAACCAAGCGGCCCATTTCTCTAGACAACGGGCGAAGGATATTAGTTACTAGGAAACCAATCAGACATTTGGGGTGTGGCACTTCGGGAGTGATGATTTTGGGACCTATGATATTCTTCAGTGGTCTGTGTCCGATATCGAAATTGCAATATTTCTATCATAGGCAGGCTTTGGGTGTGATGCTGGGGATTCATTGAATTTAATAATCTTCCAGCCTGAATCTGCATAAGATGTAGTTTTTAGTCTGTGCTCAGCTCTCCAAACAGGTCCGCTTTCTATCTGCCATGTCTAGAATAACACTCAATCAATGTTCTCAATATAGAAAGCACTAAAGCGGAAAGTAATAAAGTGTTCCTTACCTCTCCGTCAATGCCAGGAACAATCTAGGACAGAATTTATTTGTCTGAATCCAAACCCTGAAAACAAAACCTTAGCAAAAAGAGATCATTCAGAATTACCAATCTCCCCTAACTTGTGCATGTGGTGTCGAGTTGAAGCCCACAGTTACTTTGATAGTCATCTCAATTCACAACCGTTGCGGATCACTGAAAAATTCGTCATATATTAAGAAACAAATTATCAATCTTCACCGTAGTTTTGGCTTTGCTTTTATACTTTGGATACAAGAATAAAGTCAACCTTCAAATACTCCTATAGGGGGATTCGTGTTACACCAACTTCGGAGGACAATGCCAGCCTGTAACGTAACCCGAGATCTAATCTTCTTTGTGTGACTCTGTGTATTTATGTGTGTGAATCATTGAATCTTGTAGGTATATATTGATATACGCGCCGCTATGGAGCAAGAATCCGTACCACCAAAATCACGGAATTCTCCTCACGATAACTTCAATTCCTAGAAAGGCCGACCAAGATGAGCGCCAAGAAGCATTACGCATTTAGAGATATGACATGTCTTTTGAGTACTGTACTCGAAAAGGCGAAAGAAAACTCTGCACTCAATGGTATACTCGAACAGAAGGTGAAACGTGTACACGTTGAGTTTTTCCCCGGTGAAAACCAGAGAAAACCTCATGTTGTATTACGACTTCTCATTCAAAAAGGGGGGAATGTCATGGCCTTGCAGCAGGACGGTAACTGGGAATCTGCTGGGAGCTGCATGTTTGATTCAAACAACCGACAACAAGTTGATGGCCTTGATCCCGGAGTTGTTTTTCGGGTTCACAAGGTCTTCAAGGGACAAACCTGGGAGATGCATAGGGATAGCATCATATCCTTCATGTACGACGTGGAGCCTGTACATACGATCAAGGATTACGTTGATGTTGTACTTGGCAAACATAAAGACCTTCCGGATGGACACAAGTCAAATCTATCCTTGTTTGATCTTGCGGGTGTGGATGAGAAAACCCTAGATGGATGTCGCGATGTCGTGTGAGTACACCCCAACAAGCAAGACCTGAAAACCTTTACTGAATCGTTGCTAACCCTTTGTAAGGTCTCAATGGGTCATCAGGCTTCATAGAATGGGATTCATGAACTGGGCTGCTGACCGTATCATGTTGGACGACAAGGTTCAATGTGAAAACTTCCCGCAAGAGTTCCACAAATTCATTGCGAGGGGGTTTAAGGATCTCCAAACCGGGTTGAATAGGTTGGGCACCAGTTCCCTGGCCAAAATGACTGAACATGACATTCCCATGCGCTTCGGAAGATTTCAGGACCTTACAGTTGAACGGATCATTTGCTACGGCGACTTTACTCTTCCTTATGGCTTCCCAACTGCGACAAGAACCGAAACCCGCGGTAATTGTCTCATAGTTCCTTGTCCAAGCACCGCCGTGGACTTGCAACAATAGGATTCTTCGAAAATGATGGAGGGGAGAAAAGTTGAGGGTGATGATAAGAGTTGACCTTGAACTCAAGGATCTGGGATTTTAAGAGTGCGTTGCCACTGTGTCAAGCATACTTGTACAGAATATTTTCTGTCTGTTCTAGAAGATGTAGTAATAAACGCCATGTCTCAAGTATTATTGGGCTTCATTGTGATCTCGGCGATGGCTCTTTCATGTATCTAGTTCTACCAGATATCAGCCAATGCTCATCTGACGCCGAGATATTTATAGTTCAATACAGATGTTTGAGTGCTTCTAGCTCCCCCAGAGCCTTACTCCGATGCGTAGCGTGTCCAACATATCAAATACCAGGCCTGGAAAGAATTCAATGATTTCAAGATAGTAGAATTATGACCATTTCACTAAATGCAAGTTCTTAGCTCTTCCACCAAATATCCCCAGCCTCCCTCCAAGTATTAGAGCCACAGTGTACCTCTCCCATCAGAAGATGGTGGGAGAACCAGTCATCTTGAAAGGTGACATTGAAACCCACACTCTCATACAATTTGGTGGCTTCGTTAGCAAGAATGTCAACACCATCTATGATAGGGCCCCAGGGGTTCGGAGCAAGAACCTGGGAGTCACTCAACACCACTCCATTCACCATTCCAGGATAGAAGGCAACCAGCTGGATAGTAGAGCCTGCCTGTCGCTCTTGGACAGTACCAGATGGTGTTCCCCACTCGATAATGGACTTCGCCTTAGAAGAAGGTCCTCCCGAAATCGTGGCGACGGACGATTGAGCATTCGTATAGTTACAAGGCCAGGCTTCGGAATAGGAGTCATAGAAAGTAGCCGGCATGCGTAAAATCTCATCATCCGTGATACCTGTCGCGTTCTTAATACGTGCGATATTCTCCTCGATGAATTCGGCGGCTTGCTTCTGGTAGGATTCAAAAGAATTAAGCTGCAGCGCTTGATCGATAGAGTTCGTGGGCAGACATTGGCGTGTTTCCCCCTCCAGAAGTCCGCGTGAGACGGCCTTTTCGCCGCCATGGCCAGCCTCAGAAGCCTTCTTCAACAGGGAGAGACCGGCCAGCGGATCATCAACAACGAGGACCCAGCCGCGCTCACTATCTACAGGCAAGAATTGAAGGAATTCATCAACATGCCCAACAGCAAGCCACGAAGTGTCCAGTAGCAGTGGGTCTTGTGACTCTTGGGCTTTGATGAAGCTTAGGATCCGCGGTGTTTCATCTCCCGAGGTACCCATGATGATGCGGCCTGCTGGGTAGCTCTTCCCGTCGTGAGTATATGGTGGGATGGTTTCCAAGTTCCCAAAACTATCTCGAGTGCCTCCTGGTGCTAGCTGCTGCACCGCACCCACACTGTCCGAGCGAAGGGCAGTGAACACTTGCTCTCCGGCCGTACGGTAGGCTTGCGAGGAACGTATCATTATTCTCAGAGAGATGATCCCGTCGGGGCCAGGGATACTGGAGTACCCAGGCTCGAAGAAGTCCTGGGTCCAGTGGTCGGTCGAGGATGTAAATTTGAACACAGGCTCGCTGATTCCGGCGTCAGCCACGTTTTTGGCTAGGTTCTGCACGAAGCGGCTTTGGTCGGGCCAATTAATAGTAGGAAGGGTGGTGAGGATCTTCTGCGCCAGCTGGGCATGGTGATGAGTTAAGACGGGGGCCACTCGAAGTGCCACAACGTCCTCCGCACTTTCAGCTCCATCAGAGACGGTGAACGTCACCTGCGCACGCCCATCCCACTCGGGGCGACGGACATCGCGGGCATCGATTCCGAGTTCCAGGCCGCCTTCGAGCTCACTAGCAGTGAACGTATAGTTGGAGGGAACAAAACTCCAGGATTCGCCAGACTTGAAGAAAATGCGAGTCTTGGCAGCCGCAACCTCGTCGAGGACTTTGACAGTACCGACTGCAGATGTGCTCAGCCCTGTGATCGGGAGGGTACGAAGAGGAGCTAGGTATTTTGGATTCCGGAGTTCATTGCCCTCAGCGTCATTGCAAGTGTCGAAATCACGGCTGCTCGCGCACCGTTGGCTGGTATCGCCAATGTTGGCTAGGAAGAGGGCGCCCCTGTCTTCCGTCCAAGTGGCCTTGCCCTCAACATCGGAGTTTCCTTCGACGTCAACGTGGCCGTCCCTGTTAACGTCGGCCAAGATTGTCGCGCTGAGGGCAGCTGCAGTCTGAGCCAAGGCTGCAAAGAAGTTAACGAGACGCCGCGGTAGCTTCGGAGGTGTAGAGTATCTTACCTAGGCCAGCTATGGCAAGTTTGCGGGGGGAATATGTCATCTTTCTTGACTTCCTCGAGCACCACGCCATGAGATAGATGATTGGAGTCTCCGTGTCTAACGGAACCGGAGGATGGCCTCATTTTATTGACACGGCTTTTGAATGCTCTGCTCCTACTTTGACGGCAGACCCATGCCAAGAAAGGCAAAGGACCCAAAATTGGCAGCTCAACACGGTTCACCTGCCAAAGAGGACGAAGCATTTGCTTATTCTATCCACCGCCGGCTTGGCAAATAGGCTCAGCCTCGCTGCATAGCCTGGGATAATCGCGTATAGAATACGTATGTGCTGTTTCACCTTTGCTGGGATGAATTGATTGATTACCTAGCTGGCAGATAATCGCACGTACCTGGTTGAATTAAGCTCGGGCACTTTGATGAGCATACGAGTAAGCTTTAAATAGTGATCCGCTCTGTCCAATTAGCCAAGCCAGGTCGTATATTATTCGCTACTTTCTTTTACTAATTAGCGTAGAGTCATGATGGAAGCAGATATTAGCACCCGGCGCATCCGTTGCTTCACGCGCAACCCGCAAGAACCTCGGATGTGCATGCAACCGAAACTATTTCATCAATCTAAGGGGAGGTTTGCATCTGCTGTGTCTACCGAATCTGATCATTCGTTAGCTCTGTTCTGTCGAAGTAGAATACGGGATGTATAAGGAATTGCATATAGTTTCAACGCCACCCCTAAACGGCCTCAGCGACAGAAGCGCCATAAACCAACCCCCTTCAGCATTAGCTGCTTGAACTTTTGCTCCTTGATTACTGAAAGACAGATTTAAATGACCTCTCTTGGCAATAGGAGAGTAACTACCGCGGGCCAGGCAATCCCGAGGAGGTCAAGGGATAAAAAGCACGTCCCTCTCGCCTGTAATGGGGCAGCCGCGCGCGGCCATTGATCCGCGAGCGGTAGCCTAATTCAGACGGCATCCATCAGCGTGAATAGACATGATCAATCTCTGCATCGGCCAGAAATTCATACCGATGGCCGGTGGATGGCACGATGGGAGGTGGGGAGGATGATCAGACTGGGAATGAGATATCGTTTACTCCGTCTTATCGGTGTTACCCCCGCACGCATGTAGCCTCACTTTTTTATCATAGTCCGATGGTCAGAATATGTATCTGTTGGCAAACTAAAAGCAAGAGGTACATCGTGGAGAGACGTTGATCTTCCCCAACTGCTGCTTATGAGTCAATATCGCCGTACACTCAAGGATCCAAGTTATCATCGCTTATATGATTCCAACACGTATCCTGGAGCAGCTTTCATTTGTTTGTTCTATTTAAATATAAAATATTCTGGTCATTTTTGGGACAGAAGAGCAGCGTCTACTCCCCACGTACACTTCTCGTGATTTGTAGCCTTTTCTCTCTAGTTAATATCATTTGAATTGAAAAGTGCATTGATAATAAGTAGCTACCCCAATAATATATTATATACTTCAAACATCTTACATACAGTGCTAGATCATCCAGCAACACCCATAAACTTCTTCGATAGTGCGTCAGGGTCAACCTTTGATGCTGCAACAGCCTGAAGGGCCGGGCTTGATTCAGAAGGCAGAGGCACGCCAAGTGGCAGGAGCATCTTGAAGAGGAACGGACTAAGATACGGGGTCTGCCTAGCCTCATCGGTGGCGATTTCGGGCTTGATGGTGATGTTGTCGATCTTGGAAATTTTGGTTAGTGAGACTGATCTATTGAAAAGTCGAGCTTCAGTGATGGCTCACCTCCTGGATGATGCGGTTCATCATGAAACGGCACTTGAGGCGCGCCTCCTCCAGACCTACAATACTAGGGGCAAAGGGCTCGTCGATTGAAGGTGGTGGAAGAGTAACCACCTTCTGTGGAAGGCTGGAAGGACTAATAACTTCAGCCACGCTGCCTTCAACCGACTCAGACTCAACGACAGGCTCTGGAGCGGGCGCTTCTTCCTCCGCTGCCGCGGCCTTCTCGGTGATTGCTTTTGCATGTTCAACTACAACAATGTCAATATCTATAAAGCCAAGGCGTATTGCTACACATACCGGCTTTGTTACCCCTTGGATTTATAACAAGAGCCTTTGTTCCCTCCGAGGCGTCATAAGCAAGGACTTGAATTGAGGCAAGAATTGACTTGTAGTCGAGATAGGCCTCCTGGAGAACATTCGTATATGTTCCCGTCTTGTCGTAAACAGGTAGGTCGAAAGTCTGGCTTGTGTAAAAGCTCCGGAGGGCTGTGTACTTGGTGAGCAATGCGTGGGTGCGCATAGGCGTCTTGGCGCATAGATCGGGGAACTTTAAGGCGACGGCCTTCATTGTGTCAAAGTCCCAGTCCTTGCTGGCTTCATTTCATACCGCGTCAGCTAGGAAAAAATCCATAGTGATTAGGACTAGGGTCGCATACCATCTTTAAGTTGTTGACCGCCACCGGTCCATGTCACGGAGACTGAGACCTCGTTCTCATCTGCTAAGTGCTTCTTGATGTTGTCAAACTTGGCGCTGATGTCAAGTGCAACCTCCTTACTCGCAGACCCAGGGGGTGGGTTCTTATTTTGAGAGAAAGCAACTCGAGCACTAGAGTGGTATGTCAATGCGATGAAAGATACCGAAGAAGTGAGAAATCAGGGGACATACTCGGCAGCAATAGTCTGGGCTTCGTCTCGGTTCTTGGCTTTAATGCTAATTACAGCTAAGAACTCGCCACCCTCCTGCCAACCAGAGATGAAGGAATCTCCATAGATCTCAATTAGGCGCTGCGGCGATGCCTCCTTCATATTGGGGACAGGCTGAAACTTGGTGAGGGAATAGTCGTAGATGGTCTGGTTGACCACCTTGACAGAAACCATGATGCTGACATCACTGTCCTTGATCTTGTTGGTGTTGACAAAGTTTCCACTGCCATCAACGGTCAATTGATCATATTTGATGTTGAACGCGCCATTGATCTGTCATTGGGGCACGTTTGTTAGCAATTTGTAGGTAATTTATGGGAACAATCATACTGACTTTCATCTCGTCAGTGACATCGGTGGTTTTCTCGATGACACATGTCTTGTAAGTCACGGACTGTGCCACTTGTTTGGGTTCTTCACCCTCGTTCTCAAGATTAGCTGCTATGTCCACGTCACGGATAACTGCATGATCAACACATGGAGTCTGAGTAAATGAATTGAAGCCAGAGCCAAGCTGCATGGCAGTGTTGTATGGAACAATCTGAGTGGCCATTGTGGGACAAAGTAATAATGAAGTGTTTGTGTGAAGGCCTGGGAAAGTTGAGGGATTGGGGGTTTGAATTTGGGGCGCACTTTGAGCAGCTCTTGTAAAAATTCACAGAGCCGAAAGAAAATATCCGTTGACCGTATAGACGATGCATCCAAGAATAGGCTGAGCCCAGAAGTCCGACCTGGCGACCGAACTGTGTGTCGAGACCTTTCATCATGTGAGGTATCGTTACAGTCGTTGGGTCTTAGATGGCTGACCGCACTTCAAACGGCGGCGGTTCAGCTTGCATCGATAGTCTCGACAGGGGCCAGGGAGTAGACTTCGGCTAGGTGTGAAGACGCATGGAGGTGATCGCTGACTGCAGTAGTTTGATCCATTCGGACCAGCTCTTTGGGTGCTGTGCGGAGTATTGGCTGTCATGGGGGTGTGCCCTGTGCCATGGTGCAGCAATAGTGTCAAACGAAAGGGATATTCGTAAAAACGGTCGTAAGCGAAACCTGTAATTGCATTATTTAATGCTGTCAATGTAACCTCCTGCTGACAGCACCCGAGGTGGGTTACATTCCAGTCAACAGAGCATGACACTTTTATGATTTCTAGTTTTAGCTTTCGGAGATTTCTATCTTCCTTGCCTCGTATATTTGATTGCTTATTCTGGGGAGGAACTATACTATCGCCTATTGTATCGTAGCGAAAGCAGAGATTGGTATTCTCGGAGCGAAGCAAAAGGGGCAAGTAACAACTCGGTGACAAGCCCACGATCATAGAGCCTATCTACAGACTCCTGATAGACTGTCCCCTCTAGCCCTAGAGAAAACTCCTTGAATAGAACATCGGAGGCTCTGTTACCAATGTTCATTGCTCTTTGTTTGTTATCAGAAGCTATGTACCCAGCGGTAAGGCTGTCCTCCAGGCTGTGGGCTGTGAAATTGGAGTAAAATGAGTTGAGCGAGTCGAAAGCAGCGACGCTCAGGCCACCACTGTTGCTTCTCGATTGGTTTACATCATCGATGGTCTTGTTATATGTCAAGAAGAGAGCCTTGATCTTCAATTGCAGGCGCGTCGCCTCGAAAAAGGACTTGTTAGCCATCTCGCCCGAGATGGTGGTGTTGTTCACAGCTCCCACCTTAAGACCTGCAACGTAGAAATCGCCGTACGCAAGACGGAATTCAGTAACGGGATCAGGAGAATCACTGAGCAGCCTCATTGCACCCAGGTCTAGACTGGGTATATAGGCCAAATCAATCTGGCCGCATATGTGCTCGGCACGAACGCTTATATTTGATTTCTGGACCAAATTCAGCTTTGAAGGGTCACCTGAGTGGTATATCGGAACCAACATTTTTGTTTTCGCGTATAGTCTTCTCATAGCTTCCACGGCCAGAAGCACCCAAAAAGCTCCCGCCGACAGAGGCGCTGACGGCGAAGTTCGTGATTTCCGACTTACTCGCGATGTCGGTGGCGGACTCGTCTCGAATCGAGGTTAATTGACACTGACGGTAGTGAAGTGGAACGCTCCGCACATCCCGAAATGCGGACCGTGATAGAAAGAGAGCATCATTCTCGGAGCGCTGCGTATTGAAGCCACTGCAGAGCTGAACTCTCCCCTTAGCCCATGGCACAGAAAAGGGGGCAAGCTGGGCGCCTGCGTACTTGACTGTAGTCTCCAATGGATCTGCTGGAAAGACAAGTTCGATGTCCATGTTTGCCTTTTGCGATGCAAAGCATTGAGGTTGAGGTTGGATTAGACAATACGGGGTAAGTAGGTAGAATATCGATCTCATAATAATGCGAGATGGAGGGGAGGGGCGTTTCTCTCCAGACCCCGGTCCCTCAGCTATCATCTCGAATAACAAGCTACATACACCACCCCAGATGCTTCACACCATCGCTTCCACCATTACTGTAGTGTTAGGTGGGAGCGACTAGGGCTGTGCCCCCGCCGGGCTCGTAAGGGATGACAGAATGATCCGACTTTGAGCTTATTCCTAAATTGTGGTTCGCTACAGACCTGACCGGTCTAGTCATGGGGCTGACAATGCAACATGCTGCCGCCTCAGCCCTGAATATACGCGCCAATATTTCGTCCAAGCGAACTTACCCTCTACCTCGTAACTTCGAGGTCTAGAACATCATGTCTCCCTTGGCGGCCTCTGCTCGCTGATCTAGCTATCCTCGGTCACGAATAGCTAGCCGAGTTAAGGGTTTGGACTCATCCAATGTCATAGATATCCAGGATCGTGCGAAGTCCTTTGACTATCATCTCCCTGGCCATCACATTTTCCGATCAGTCTTTGCATTCGTCTACATCACCATGGCTCTCATGCTAGCACCCTACAACAGCGCCATGCGCTTGGGCATGGGCTTCAATTCCTACACCCAGTCCCTCTGCGTTAATGATGTTGTTCGGAAGGCTGGAAATGTACCAGCTACTGAGAATGACTTGCGCGCCGCAAAGTTGACTGGCAAGGCAGACGCTGCCAACACGGCACCGAAGCAACTGACCGCGGGCAGCTCGCAACAGCAATACCCTCAGGCTGTCCTTGATGGGGCCAAGGGTAGTGTGACAAGAACTTTTGTAGATGGACAAAAGGAAGTCAGTCAAGTCGTCACTTGGACGGCAGAATTCATCGAAAACAGCTCAGATGTTCTCAAAAAACTGGAAGTGAGCGGTACGATTGCACAACCTTGTTCTGTTGAAGCTCGATTATTAGTCGTACTGATTGTTGATCCTAGGTGCACTGAGTATCAAAATGGCTGGGCTCGGGTCGCTCTCTGGCAAGGCGTCGTTCGTTGACTCAAGTGACATCAAGACGGCTGATATTAACTATCTCATTCATGTCAAGGTTGTCAATCAACGTTTGATCGGTGATAATATCACAGAGTTCACCCCAATCCCATACATTTCAGAGGGTCAATTCACTGAAATTTATGGAGACTGCTTTGTCTCGGGGTTTATTGAGGGTGGTGAGTTTGACGCCATCGTTTCCATCACCACTGCCGATACCCTGAAGAAGATGCATATTGGTGGCGGACTTGAACTGTCTGCAGTTATCAGCGGCATTGAAGTTTCCGGAAAAGTCGAGGGTGCAAAGGATGACAATTCAACACTGAAGAATGCCAAGACTAATATCAAGTGAGAACAAAGATGACTACGTGGAAAAGATGGCAAGCTAACTTTCTCTGCAAGAGTCACGTGGTCTGGCGGTGGTGATGTCCGAGATGACAACATCAAGGAATGGAACTTACAAACTTTGAAGGAGGTCGCTATGAGCTTTCCGGATGCTGTAGCAGCCTGTGAGTGAAGAAAAGACTTCCAACTTGGTATATAGCTCGCTAACTTTATATGTGCAGGTCCACAAAGAGTGAGGTAAGTGTTTAACTCGAACGTCAACGCGTGCGCTCTTGCTCATGTTGAGTCATAGCGCTATCTTGACCAAGTATACTTCTTTGAGAAGTTTCCATGAACAGACCAGAAAAGGATCACCCCTGGATTATGAAAATGCTGGTGTTTACACCGCAGCTCTGTATGATGCATATACTGTGAGTCTGTTGACCTTGCAACTCCTTGAAGCTATTGACTAACGAAATACAGGATTACAAAATGATATGGGGAGAAATCCAGATTAGTACGTCGACTACGGAGCTGAAGAGAACACCTAGAGCTCATTGGCTGATTTGGCTTTAGTGATTCAGAAACTGAATTTGCAAGAAATTCAGCTATACATTAGAGAAGCTTCTCCTAGCCTGAAGAAGTATGCTGCCATGATAGCCGAAACCCAACTTAAGAAAGAAGCAGCGTATAAAACTGCTATTGATGAGAGGAAAGCCAACGAAGAAATGAATGCGTTGGTGCGCATGGCGGGAGGAAATCAACAACCAGCAAAGCCAATTGATAAGCCACTGCCGGCAAATGCTGTTCAACCTTACGATCCTGATGTATTTGGGTTGGAGGTCGCGGCTAGTGATTGCCGATTCGAGATGATCAAGATTGTTCGAGAGGTATGTTAGTCCTGGATCAGCAAGTGGTGAGCGATGGATACTGATAACTTCACAGGTGGATGCCGTCACAAGAGATCCCCAAGTGGCCTGTGACCCTTCCCGTACTGGCCAGTATCTGAGCCCGAGCGTATTCAGATTGCTCGTCCCAGTATGTCATACTATTTCCTATGAACAGAAAAGATTTAAAAATGAAACTAACGGGTCAGTCAACGAATAATATTCGTTTACCTACTGTGGAGGAGTGGCAGGGCACACAGCAGGAACTTAAGGACTCCCAGAAAGCGGCGAAAGAGAAGAGCGACCATATCGATGAACTGAAGAAGAAATTGGAAGCTGCTCTAATTGTAAGAATCTCCCAATTTAATCTGCCTCAAAGACATAACTGACAGTATTACAGACGCCTAGGAGACAAGAGACTCAGGAAAATAGCAACCTTATTGCTAATTCCACCAACGACACTCCTGATATGCACCCCAGTATCAGAAGTTCCGTATCACAACTCTCTTACAGGGCAGATGAGTACCGAATGCAGAGCTTATTGAAAGACAAGAACAGCATTTCAACTGGCGCTACATTCTTCAATGATCTGGAACAGTTGGAGCCGGGTGCCAGGCCCAGTGAACTGAGGCTATGGAGAAATGATAAAATCGAAGGTCTCGCCGTCGTCTACACAACAAGCAAAGAAATCGCTCACGGAAAGAGGGAGGGAAATCCTCAGCATGTGCTGCAGCTTGAATACGATGAAGTTATTACCGAGCTCGAAGTATACGTCTCCAAGGGCGACGAGAACAAGCCATCCGTCCAGGGCATGGCTGTAGCAACATCAAAGTGCAACATCCTTACAAGCGGTACTAAGGCTGGTTGCACAGTTCACAGTTTCTCCCTCACAGATCTCTGCCAATGGTCGTTCCGTGGATTCTTCGGCTTCACGTTTGACGATGGCTTTGAAGATTTGGGCATCGTCTGGGGCAAGGATATACTGAAGGCAGCTACTGCTACAGTCCAGGCACCCGCAGCCAGAAATTTCCTTGGAATGGGCCCGTCGCTCCAGGAAAAGACAAAGCAGGCTTTGTCCGGAACCAGCCCTGCCGAGCACTTCTACTTGGGTGATTGCGTCAGCACTGGATCTCAATCTACACCGGCGGGAAGCAATAGCTTCAGTGCACTGGACACGATTGTTGGGACCTCAAAGATCTCCAAACTTTCCTTTAGCGCCTCGGCAGGTAGACTTAGCGGCCTTAAGGTTGAGTATAGCGATGGGAAGCAGCTAATCCACGGTGCCTATACTGAAGAGAGGGAAGTTTGGAGCTGCCAGTTGAGGGGCCCTATCATCGCGGCCAAGCTGACCTCGGGTAAGACCCTAGCCACACCTGAGCCGTTCATAGATACTGTTGAGTTGGTCTGTGGCGATGAAAGTGGCCAGCTACCCTTGTGGCCACTGGATGTGTCTACAATTCGGTACCTTGGTGACCACACTGAAGAGGACAGACTGGAAGTTGTCTCCAAGCTGGTAGAGCCGGCACCAAAACTTAACCGCGCAAACTGGACTCTACGCGGCTTCTACGGCGAGGAGAGTGGCGGACTGATTAGTAGGTTGGGACTGATTTGGGGATGCGCATGATTTACTAGATATACTTTGCAATTAGGTGATTTCACTCGAACAAGACATGCTTTTTGTAATATGGCATGTCTAAATCTTGTAATAGTCAATTTGCTCTTTTCTCCTGAAGACTGCTTCCGGATGATCTGTGATAATCTACTGCGAAATACCTTGTCACGAGTCTCAGCATAATTAGCCTTGCATGTCGTTCAAACACGTATACTAGTCGCATAACCTCGAAATTGATGCCAAGATGGACTAGAACTTGAGTGAAGCGACCACTTTCCTACGTCAAATGAGCGTCCCTTGATGTGCTAACACGTGCACAGTGGAATATCACCCCTGAAGCCCCCCCGCTTCTCACTTTAGATTCATACAAAGACGCCTGGGATATTTACGAGGCGGGGGCCGTATGTTCATGGGCCGTGAGCGAGGAAAACAGTTGGCGAGATATTGATCAATCTAAATACGCGAGGATGGTTGTTCAGCTCACCTCTAGCGCTGATGGCTTACACACAGCATGATGCATACTGCATGGTAAGATGGTAACCTACATATTGATTATACTAGCCAAATTCAGCTCCCTATATCACCCCAACGAATTTCTCTTAAGCGAGGGTGTGCATACGCCCTCTCAGGCCCAGGGTCTAGACCGTCCTCACGATCTATGGGTAGGATCGCCTGCTTCCTTTAGCCCACAACCTCTGAATACTTCCAGCATACTCGACCTCCTCAATATATTTGAAGATTTGGAATTGACCTTTCAATCTATCAAATACGGGATTCTGCTTATTTTTCTTCTTCTTTGATTGATTTGAACAGGCTGCCCAGTCAATTGTCGCAATCTCATCAGTTCCAATGGCTCTACTATGTCAACACGTTACCAATCTCAGCTCCAATACACCTCCCATCGTCTTCAAGAATGACGATAACAATGTCTCCGCCCTTGAAAATGCGCGACTGCAGAAGAAACGTATGGAGGAAGCCGCTCGTCTCCAGAAGAAGCAACTAGAGGAGGCAGCTGAAAGGCTACAAAAGCAGGCCGAGGACACGGAGGAAGTCGTGAGGGAGCGAGACCATCTGCGTAGCAAGAGTGAGCGCCTCACCCAAGAAAACGCTGCAGCAATGGGACTACTTGATGCAATGAAAAGGCAGAAGGATGAGGAGATCGCAGCTCTGTCAAGCAGGGACGCACAGCGAGCAGCAGAAATGACAAGGCTAAATCAACTGATCTTCAGCGGGCGTGTTCCCAACATGGCTCGACAAGATAACTGCCTGCCATTAGTGTATCATAACGCAACAGTCCACATTGTCAACGCGTTTTGCCCCCTAGGTCTAGATTCTGGATACCGTGAGAGCATCCCAAACACCTCCAATTATATGCTAGTGCCTTGCTAACTCACCAAATTATAGAGAATAGGACTAGGCTACACTGCTGGGAGTACTGCATGGGGATTGCAAATCAGACCTTCAAGTTGGAAAGAGTCAACAATGACATGACTCCCGAAGGATTCTGGACGATCAGCCGCACAGGCGACAACCGCAAGTATTTATACAATTTTGTGTCAAATTGATTGCTGACCCATCCAATGCAGAGAAAGTGTACTTCCCAACCAACGCACTCGGTCTCGATGTCCACGTTGGCAATGCTCTCGGGAAACAATGTTATTGGTACATTGGCCGAGGGTCAAACAACCGTGTGGGCTCTTGGGTGTAAGTGCCAAGATGGTGCGACCTAGACAGATTATCAGATGCTGACGACTGCAGCAGAATCAAGAGTGCTGAATGGGGCACATGTATTGGGATGGGAAACGGTGGGAAGGAAAACGCGTATGACCACTTCAGAGCGACTTGATGACATATAGAAAATCAAACTAATCAGTGCGACTAGGCGACGTGTTTACTCATACCAGGCCGGCGATCATGTAGATGCAAATTGGCTCATGGTTCCCTTGTCCTTCAATTAGGCTCCGGTCCATGAACTCTTCGAGCTTATGAGATCCTCACTTAGGAAGTTTCATCAGAGATGTCACCGCCAAAATATAGTGACCTGATTCATAAACAATGCCTCATAATATTCAAATCATAATACAACCATCTGGACGGCACTGCAACGCGATTTTTCTCCGTTGGAATGAATTCAATGAGACTTCATTTCTAATAAGTGAGCAAAATGCCTAAGGTCTGCTATCGTCTCCTGGCCTCAAATTTTCTTCACTCTCCAGGCGAGAAGGCAACCTGTACTTTTTTTTAGTCCGATCTAGCTTCATAAGTTTAATCCTATACTCGTCCTATTGTAGCGAATGGGCTACCTCTTCATACCTCATATTATCTCCTCGTCCGATATCCAGCAAGCTCTGTCTCTAAGCCGACGACTTCACCTTTTAAGTCGTCTACTTCGCCTTCTAGATGTTCATTCATTCTATTAGTCTCCTTTATTTGATTACCCGAGTCTTTGATAATCAGCAATGTTGCAAGATTAAGCGCCAATCCGGATACATAAGCCAGTGGAATGCTAGCCGGTGGGCTCCAAATGTAAGCCAAGACACTCGCGATGCTGGTTGTCAGTGACAATACTAGCATCGTATAGAAGACCTTCGGGAATTCCGTCCGGATCTTATCCTTCTGACTAGTGCTGAGCATCGGCCTAATAACTACGTAGAGCCCTGCGAATCCGGCAATGCACTGGCTTAACGTCGACCAGAAATTGCTGTCTACCACGGGCAGGTCGTCTGGAGTCTCGCAGAGATAGGTGGAGTATATCGTGAATGGCATGGCCACGGCCAGGATAATGAGGACGGGTGATTTAGCAAGTTGAAAGAGAGGTCCAAAGAGACTTGTCGCCTGGGCCCATCGCGTTTGAAACTTGTCCATGGTTTGGACCGCTGGTTGGTTGCTAATAATAGTAGCACGCTTTCCAAACGATGTCCTCTGTGCAATTCCGCTAGATGAAACATTGGCACCACTCGTCCATGATTGGGCCCGAGGAGGATTTGACAACGGTGACAGATGTTTCGATCGCTCTATTTCAAGTCAACAACAGCATAAATGGGTCGATGTTCCGGAGACAGCTCACCTTCGATACTTAGCTCGTCGACTTTCGCTGCGCACTGGTCCAAATACGTCTCGAACATTTTGAATGTGTTTTCAATATTATTTACTTCATCATCAAAAGATATCCCAGTCACAATGGTAATCTGACTGAAAGCTGCTTTGATGGAAATGAAGATTGGCGATATCTCGGCTATTTGGCTGCGCATGCCATCGATCCTGGCGCTAAGCCAAGACGAGTCCTCGACTTTTATTTTCCAACGATTAAAAACATCAATCCATGCTGCTTTCCAGGTGTAGGACCAATGGAAGTCTCGGCTTAGCCTGCCCAATGTTGTCTGCTGTTGCGAGTACCAGGAAATATCCGGAACGCTGCCTTGGTCATCGAAGGTTGATAAAGATGTCAACATCTTTGCGAGTGAGCGGCATTGTAGAATGAGTAGTGGGTAAGCAATGGATATACAGAGCTCGGTGACTTCTTGTTGCGCCGCGGGGATTCGTGTCGTTAGATTTCCGATAACCCTTAAAATGTCGATTGCATTCATGCCAACCAGACTAGCGTGTCTCTCTCCCAGAATGCTGGTCGCTTCAGCTTTTAACCTCTGGACTTCATTGGTATCAGTCTGTGCTAGAAGCGCGTTTGCTCTGTCAATGCTGGTTCTGTCGGTTGCGGGCTCAGGGGCCATATTCTCTAGCTCAAGCTCCATCCTCTATCGCCAGGAGAGAGAGATACTTGAATGTTGTAGGAGTGCATGGGCAGATAAAGCTGACATAGAAATGACTTTGCGGGGACTTCAGTACTATTTGTTGGCTGCTTTGAGACATATGTGCGCCCAAGGCAGCCTCAGGTAGCCTTGGGCTCTGTTCTAAATTCCCAGTTATTTGCTACCCTATTATGCACATTCGTGGTAACAGGCCAATCGAAACTAAGATGACTGCAGTATGCCACCACGAAGTCTTACATGCCCCATTAATCAAAACTCAGCTCTGTTCATATCCAGTAAGAGGTATCAATACCCATATGGGTTACTTTCTAGCACAAGCTGAAAAATAGCGCGAGTAAAAGTGCAGCTTGTCCATTTCCCCACGCCGTATTGGGAAAATGGCCAATTCATCGTTATCTCGCTCACTGCAAAGCTCCCGACATAAATCATTCTAGCTACTAACCCTCGTTTCACGAAAGAGTTCGGGTATAAAGTTAAACAACAATGGAGATTAACCCTCGGTTCACAGTCGGCCCTTGCGTCCATTGCCAGTATAACTCTAGCTCCCGTTCACGAAGACATGATTTTTCTACCAAATGGAAAACAAAATATAGAAGTAAGGAATAAGAAGTATCTAATGTCCGGCTTTAAGCCCTCTTAGCCGGGCAAAAAGACTATTAGTTCAATATGTTGTGATGCATATCGCATCAAGTTATCGATTTCTTGGTGTTTCGGTTGTTCCCCACCTTTTATTTTTAAGCTGCATAGATCTCTCTCATTTATCGTCTTACCTGTAAAAGTAGCATGCTAAAGGTCATCTCAAGGTGGGCTTGCCTTGCAAAAGTGTTACCATCTAGTCATTATTAATCGCCTCAGGCCATGACTCCAATTTGCCCTGAGCGGATACCCGCTACCAAGTGCTGGGATTAGCAGTGGTGTATGATTGGCGCAGATCTGCCCGATGACTTACTGCATTTAGGCATCACCCAGCCAAAAGGTCTCTATATTCCTCGGTCGAGCCATTCATTTCATCGACGAGAGTTTGACTTTATTCCCTCAGATAAAAATCAAGATGGAGTCTTCAAACCGGCCAACGCCCAAACCACGAATTGCCGTGGTTGGTTGTGTAAGTCAAACCTGCTAAAGACCATGAAGATGCATGATACAGCACTACATACTAATGAATGCCTCGCTTTCTGGTAGGGCCATGGACAACTTGATACCATCTACGCCGACCTCGAATCCAGTTGTCATAGCAGAGGCTGGAGCCTCTCGGAACTTGACCTTCTCATCATCTGCGGCGACTTCCAGGCAGGCCCAATCATTCCATAACTGACGTCTCATTTCCTTGAATCTCATAGAGTACAAATAGGCTGTAAGAAACGACTCAGATCTCAATTGCATGTCTGTCCCGCGAAGATACCGCCAGCTTGGGGACTTCCACAAATACTACTCCAAACAGACCCGAGCCCCTGTTCTCACAATTGTCATTGGTGGCAACCACGAAGCGTCAAACTATCTCTTTGAATTGTATCATGGAGGCTGGTTAGCCCCCAATATCTTCTATATGGGTGCTGCAGGCGTCATACGGTATGGCCCTTGGCGTATTGCAGGCCTCTCGGGAATCTACAGCCGGCCAGATTATCGCAGCCCTCACCATGAACGACTGCCATACGATCGTGACGGTATCAAGTCCGTCTATCACGTCCGTGAATATGATGTCGAGAAGCTTCTTCGAGTGACTGGACATGTCGACATTGGCCTCACCCATGACTGGCCTGCTTGGGTTGAACTATGCGGCGAATATGAGAGTTTATATGCTGCAAAGCCCCATTTCCTCGCCAGTGCCAAGATTGACAACCTGGGCAGCAAACCTGCCAGTCGACTCTTAGGATATTTACAGCCATCCTATTGGTTCTCGGGGCACATGCATGTCAAATTTTCCGCCACCATCAACCACATTGAATCTACCTTCGAGGATACTGTTCGCTTACTTCCCGTATCAGAAAGCATTCGCACAGCTTTGCCTTTATTCAAAAAGAATGCTTCCAAATCCGTTGTCGAGAACACTTCCGAAACCAAACAGAACAACGTTACTGAGTTTCTGGCTCTCAGTAAGGCAGGACACCATCCTTCTACGTACATGGAGTTGTTGGAGCTCGAACTTCCTGAACGCTCTGAAGAGGAACAAGCTTATTTCTCTCGCGATGAAATTGGAAAATATCATCTGTCTTACGATGAGGAGTGGTTAGCCATCACTCGCGCATACAACGACACCCTCCGGCTTGCCGACCCGAACACCCTGATTGTCCCTCCTGCAAAGAAAAGGGGCATCGTTTCTCCGGCAGCGATAGCCCGACATAGGACCTGGGTTCGTGATAACATATCCAAGAAAGGCTTACTTCGCATCCCGGAGGACTTCACGGCCCATGCACCAACACAGTCTGCCAATACCACGGACGGGCAGGAACAGCCACCTGAATTCCCAAACAAACAGACTTCAAATTTTGCCGAGTTGCTAGAGATGGAGGACAAATTCGCCGTTTCCATAGAGGATTCTCACCAATATGATAATGGCGGTGGAATAGAATTCGGGTGGTAGTTGGCGGAAACACGCCTTTTTATAAGATAATGCCATCGAATCACCAGATTTCCCTAACTAAGTAATGAAGAAGAAGAGGGTGGTTTAAGAGGATAGCAGGTACTAAAAGCAATTACTTTAAATCGAATAATTATTCATTTGTGTTCTATTTAGTCGTTGGGACGAAAGGACTAATTCTAAACAGCACCACTCGCTCAATTTTTGACCTTAATTAAGATGAGTAACTATAGCACATAGCTTGGATATCCATGTAGTCCTGGACAATGGGTTCAACATCCCCAAGCTGCATGATAGGCATAGCATCAGTGATTGAGGCCACAATGGTGCGGTCTGCGTTGTTGAAGCCGGTGTAGTCTGCCAGACGGGTTGCGTTACGGCCCTGCCACTATAATATAACAAAGTCAGAAATCGCCACTCTATCGGGCAAATACGAGGAGGATGAGGCGTACCTTGGCCCAAGCACGGTCGACATTGGCGTGGTGCAGGAAAAAGAGCGGCTCGTTGGGCGAAGTGGCCGGTCCCATGTCGCCGAAAATAACGCTGTGAACTATAGAAGATACCATGCGTTAGATCACTCCAAAGAAACGTAGGTCAAAGAGAAGAGAGACGAACTTTGCGCGTGTGGCAATCCCTCAAGCATGCTAGACATGTCGCGGAAATTGTCAAAACCATAGATGGTTTTCATGACCGAAGAGCTGTACGCCCCGACCTGCATGTCGCCAATGATGGAGTCGCCGTTCTCGTCCTTGCCCATGCCGCCATTGAACTCGCGCGTGAAGCAGTGCAGACGGTTGCCGGCATCGTTCATGTTGGGCCATCCCATGGCCAACGTCAAGTTCGTGTTAGCAAAGGGACCATCGACGACGCAGCGCTCGAAGCCTGGCTCAGTGCTGCCAGTACGTTTGCCATCACCTCCAAAGCCAGTTGCTGGATCGAAAAGGGGAGAGTTGGGCATGTCCTTGGCATCCGCGTCGATGCTCCAGTCCCAGTAGGGTTGGGTACCGGTGAAACCACATTCGCTGCGCAACAGATTCTCGTGCAGCTGCACATACCAGCGATGCCACGGAAGGAAGTTGGCCACAAAGTGAATTTCTGTGTTGAGAGCGAAGTGGGTGTAAACCAAGTCGTCTAGGCGTGTCGTGACGGCATCGATGGCGGCGTACTTCGCCTTGGGCAGTCCACGTAGACACACAGCGGCACGGAGGTACTCAGTCTTCTCGGCGCTGGTGAGTTCTCGCCATTCCTTGCGAACGGCCACGTTGGTACAGGCACCGTTGGCACGAGGTAACGCGCTCGCGGCAGCCCCAGCCGCAAGGGCGCAGATGGCGAGGAATGAGCGAGGGAGCATTTTGATAAGAAATGAAGACCAGTTCGAGCCCGAGAAGCTCTATATTTGGAAACAGAGAAGTTATTAGTTGAGTGAGTTAGATACAGCAGAGTGAACATGGCTATTTATCGTAGAAGAAGCCATCTCTTTATAACGCTTCCCTTTAACATCGGCTTTTCAGAGTACATTTCGTAGTGACATTCACTAGCGCCGGCATCATAGACTAAATGGTTAGTTGCCGCCGGTAGTCTTTTTGTTTGCTTGGCGGGTTCGTATTGAGAAGACCCTCTCTCCCCCTTGCCATCTAAACGGGCCCATTTAGCTCGTGTTCAAGTTCCAAAACAAGGGGCAGCACAAGGGCCAAGGCATGACCGACAAAACAAAATTGCAAAGGCCCTTGCTTAAGTCTCGGCTGGCGCGCGGGGTCTCCGTACTGCACGGTAATTGGAAGTTCCTTGCCAGATTGACTCCAGTTAATATGTCAATCGCTTCAACTACATGCTCCTTGACCGAATGTCACTAAAGCCAAGCAGGAACTTTAATACGAGCCATCCACCTGTTCGACACGAGTTCCAAATTCTTAAACACAGAAAGATGGACGAAAAGCCCGAGACGCAGAAAATGCAATAAATGTACCTGGCAGTTCTGACACAGAGAAAGTGTTTAACGGCCAAGAATCTCAACAGGGACAAAGTGGCCGAGGCTGGAGCTGTCGATAATCTTTTGCCAATTCCAACCTCACGAGCCTCGCTCAACACCTTCTCTTATAAGAAAACCCAACAAAGTATACGAGTTCGTACTCCAGACTGTATGCAGGCATAACTATAACTTTGATTGATTGCCTAGCCTAAACCCATTATGGACTTTTGGAAGAGAAAATCTGTTGCTTCGATACTGTTAGAAAAGTCCGGATGATTGCACTGACCTTACGCTGGCAGAGGGGCGAGATAGAAACCAGGGAGTAAAGGAAACAAAACAATGCCAGAACGCGAGCACCCGAATCCAGCTGCGTAAAATATAGATATGTACTTTATCTTAATGTCCCCATCTGAGGAGAAATCAATCCTTATTTCTCTCCCTTTTGTCTTGCTCCCCGTACTTTTGATGCGGTCCAGTTCGAACGCCTTTCCAAAGTGCATAAATCCACCGTATAATACGAGCTGGAATCAGCCCAGCATGGATGCCAAATCTAGGGATGCCCAATTCCGAATAATCGATTATTCGTAATTTTAACACGAGGCAGCTTGCTAGCATTCGAGAGCCAAAGAGAAAAGCAATGGGCAGGATGGATTTGAAGCTTCGCCCCCCATAGTTCAGCCCATGTTGTATGCGCTCGCTTCAACACGGTTCTGATTCGACTGAAAGCGTTGTCATGTCCGAGACACTTGCTAAGGCAAAAACAATGCTAGCGTTGGGTGACTCCGCAACAAAGCTCCTCGGATTCCTGAAATGCTTGCAGCATATGCAATAAGCATAAAATTAACGTATGGAAAAGATGATTGTTGAGTGAGACGATCGAATCCTGACTCAATAGTGCGATAAAAAGCAGCCTTTATGTGGCAGCTATACGACGTTCTAGATTCGCAACCCCTTTCAGTCTACAAGCTTGGGACCAGAAACGGCATCTAATCATGGCCCCCCTCCACGAGCCATGAAGACCCCTCTTGTTCACCACTTGGACGACAGCGAGGTTGGTCCCGCAATGACGGGTGCCAGGTCTTCTCAGACGCGCGAGGTCAACAGCACAACAACAGCGACGATGAGCAGGATATCTTGGACAAGCGCATTTTACTCTTCAGAGGAGCTACAGCTTGACAACTTGGTTTTGTAATCCAACGCATTGTGTTGGGTCAATCCAAAAACCAAATTTGAATATAGTTCAGCGGTGGTGGTTAGGGGGCGGGGGTACAAGATTTCAGCAAGAGGCTCGAGATTAATTTTGAATCGGCTCTGTTATTTGGGACAGACGGAATCCAGCAGTAATAGCTATATGCGTGGCCTACAGCCTCAATGGACATGGCCTCGACCTCCGGCAATCATAGAACCTTGTTGCTGCCGCTGTCTCTCAGAAATGAACTAAACTAATCAATACGAATATGCTACAGTCATTTTTTAGTTGATAGTTGTGTTATCATAATTTCACTACAACTTGGACTATTATGTGCGCGCAAGAAATAAGTAATCCACATGGAACAATTTGATGCCCACTCATCACCTTAAGTCTCTCTTGCCAATTCAACGATACCGGCTCTTTCAATTGCGTCTGTTCGGGCTTCTAGGTTTCGTTTGAGATGAAGGCTTTTCTACCGTCATGCCTACGACTTCCAACCACCATCGCCCCAAACAGGGCCTCCAGGAGGGGTGTAAGGGTTCGTTGCGGAAATGTCCCGGTACTCAAGGAATATCTGGCACAAGTTGTTAGCTTCAATACAAAGAACGCAGATGATAGTTGGCAGCGCACCGATTTCGTATCATCAGGCTGGTAAGCGCCTGGTAGAGCAATCCCCGCCGGTAGCTTCGTCGTACCACTTCCGGTAATGGTTATCTGGTGACAGCCAGGATAGAACTGAGCAAGGCTTCCGTTCGTATTGGTCCTCTGGAGGCCCAGAATCTCATGCCTATTTTCATTTTTACTTAGTAAGGCTAGAGTTTTGACCGTAGGATAGATCTAACCTCAAAATGTATTCACCAGGAGCAATGCTTGATGGGAGCTGAACCTCCCAGGTGCTGTTCTGGGTCGGGAGACGCTTGCTTGCCCATGGAACTTCTTCGTTGGCATCATAGCCGGCGTGGTCGATCTTAACCCACACATTGCCGGTACTGCCTGAGAAGGAGCTGCACGGACCGTTGCAACTCGCGAGATAAGTCAGAACTTCATGACAGTCAGAAGTGGCACTTAGAAAATCGACTTGGATAGAGGGGGGGCGCACTTGGCCCTGGGTGGTCACTCTGCCAGTCTGTCCACATGAACTTGATTAAGCTTCCAGCAGCTACCTCAGCTGTCGCTGCGACAGGGATATTGTTGATTCCATCCCGGCCAATATTGCAGGTGATCTCTTCCGTCTATTTTTAGTTAGACAGGTGGACTACAATGGAGAAAATAAATCAGAATCAGGCACGAACGGTAAAGCGTCCATCAGTAACAGGCCCGTTATCCTTGAAAATTCTCGTGATCTTGTTCACGGGCGGGTTCTTCTGTGGGTCTTTGTAGGGGTTCCAAGTATCAACAAGATTGTTCCCGAACCATATCTGCTGCACGAATCCATGAGCAGATACAAGGACTGGCAAGAAAAAGGATAACGTGGCGGCCTTCATGATGGCGGAGAAAGGGTTCGATATAGAGCAGGTTTGATGATACAATGCTCTATCCCACTACCCGACCTAGACCCAGACATGGCTTCATTATATAGTCGCGCTCTGCCAGCGTTTGATGTGACTTTGAGACGTTACAAGTATAATGAAGGGTTGGCAATGGGGTTGAATGAAACAGGAACTCGGAAGGTGGGGTGGGAGGCTCGGAAGGCTGGGGGTAGTCCGGGATTCGTGGGTTTAGTAGTTCCGGGTGTAACAACTCCGTTTACATGTACGATGCCTGGAAAGTACCCGCCTGAAAAACGACGTTCGTGGGTCTCCCCTGCCTCTCGTCTGGCTTAAAACGGTCTCACCACACGCGGAGCTGATATAAGAGGCTCCGATACTCTCAAGTTGACAATGATCTGCGGTTTTCCCAACTTCCACCACTCTCTTTTTAAACCACGGAATATCAAGACCAATCATCCAATAATCCAATACGATATATGACCTCATAAGAACAGTTTTAATTACAATATGAGGTATTTTACCAGAGGATAGTTACTAAGTCGTGTATGGGAGTAGATTCAGCGGTCAAATAAGTAAGTTATAAAAGGAACCGCAGTAAAAAGAATGTTTTGATGAAATAATTCGTCTAGCCTTTATAAGAGACATGTTTTCGTAGATTCTATTGGGTTAAGGGATTGATGGTTTTGGATTTCTACATCACTGCAAGCCGTGGGATCGCTCATTCGTTCGATGACGGGTGCCCGGGACTGGCCAAGTGACATCTCAGCACACCAATCAGCTTCAATGCAGTATGCCTCCAGGTGCAATATGTCTTTTCTCAAGCCCTGTCCAGCAAGCCAGGGGCAGTGTAGATGAATGCAAGATTTTCATCTAGCTAGATGTGCAAAATATCGTAAAACCAAGGGCCGGCACAATGAGACGCGGAATACGAGAGGTACAACATGCCCCTCGTCGCAGTCAAAGTTCTAATTTCTACCAATAACACTTCTTTTAAAACATCTAGAGTTTAAAGCATCATGACGATCAGTGCTTTATCAAGGGGCAAGATCGATGAGGCTCTGCGTAGATTTGTCAGAAGCCAAGAAGTTTAACACTCTGTTTCCCCACTTGGGGTCATGCAAATAAGAATGCAAGTCATGTGGAGATGTGTTCAATCTTCTTAGAATGACACAAGCACCGAATCCAGACGCTTTCATGGCCATCATTGAGAATATCTGGGATTCATATATCATTCGAGAAAACATGAGATGGCACTCCAAACGTTTCGGCACTCCTATCAGCAACAAATGGAATTATCACAGACAAGAGTGTTTGCAAATCCGCTTTTAATGTCCAGACAAAGCTTTGTACTACTGGAGAGACGACACAGTCCCGATCTCAAGCGACCTCTTATTTTTTACACCAAGCAGGACACAAGGGGAAATTTACAATCGCCGAGCTGAGGAGTGCGATATCTGTCTCCAGATCTCGAATGACATTGTTGAATTCATACACTGTAGGAAGTGTGAATCAGACAAACCATACAAGTAGTCTTCAAACCGAATTTGACTACCAGAATTACTACCCAAGTGGATGACACTCAAATGTTGTCGCGAGTCGACTGAGTGGGGAAGTGTCCGTATTATACGATTATTCGTATTGTGAGTAAAGGGTCTTGACTTATCTCATTTTAACCTACCTGAGCAGGATGGTGAGAGAGACACTGTCCACATGTGAAGCAGAGTCTGGGTCGAATCTAAGACGAGGAGAAACGAAGCGTGTATGGGCAATGGGCCTGGTAGGAACTGGAAATGGCTGTACAGCTTCAGGGTGATGCCTTGACTTGCAACCGGAAGGTTTATAATTGCCCTTCATTGCAACCACAGCACTAGCGCCGACAACCTTGTAGAAACATCTTTCTTCATTTAATACAAGCCTGGTGTCAAAATGCAGTATCATAGCCTCATCTCACGTTAGATTTTTATGAATATTTATTTAGAGTGTAGTTGTTTGCCACTTAAATAACAAAGATTGTAGTCAAATAAATTCAAGTCCGACGGAGCGGCGATTTGCGTATCGGCCGGCCCCTGTTGGAAATCACGATGTCAGGATCGAGATGGAGTGGGATAGCGACTAAAAAGCCATGCAACCTTTGAATCGCCAAACGAGGGACTCCACTACAAACAAGGCTCAGTACTATTAATAACCAGTGTCCGGGATCGGGATGAAGTATCGTTCCCGACGGAGTAATTATATGATGGAAAAAGTCCGATACACCAATCCCATCAGAGCGGCGGGCTCTAAGCGATTGACCTTCATGCAGAGTGTAACTCAAGGCCCATGACGGTGACATCTTTCTCACCATTTATGTCTGTCAATCAGCCCTATTGGAATAGCTTGGCTGGCAAGCGGATCATGGTAATCCTCAGATCCGGGACATTTGTACCCTTGTCAGTGGGCCTTGAACTCGGCACAGCAATGTGAGACGTAGTTTGATATGATCGTCCTTTTGTAGGGCTGCTATGAGCCACGAAGGCAAAGGTCAGGCTGAATTTCAGCATGGCTCAAACCGAAACTGGGAGGCCTATACCGTTGAGTTCAAGCGTCAGAGTAATTCGGGCATCATTTAAAGCAATACCTCCCTGTCGTCCTTTTACTTTTTCTCTTACTTTCATTCTTCATGGTCTATCCTCAGCAGATCTGTTTTCTTTATTTCACATCTTGAGTTGCCTTTTTCCTCTGTGAGGAGAATTCTTCAAGTTTTGTTATTTCCATCCATATTACATTCAATATGAGTTCGTTCGATCATAAACGGCCAGAAAAGTCGGGGATCATAGGGCCTGATGATACCGAGCAACGATCGATGAGCTGGTATTCGGTTCCCCGAGACGAGCTCTTCGAGGAATCGACTGCCTATGTCTCGGGAGCGCCGATTGAGCTTGCGCCAACAAACACGAGCTCAGCAGACGATGGGGAGGGAAATTTACCCCTCGGTCGAGCAATCAAACTTTACCCCAAGATGGTAGGGTACTGCATGGCCATGACAATCCCCATCATCGGCTGGGGTTACGACTTGGTTATTGTCGGCGCCATCACGGGCGTCGACTCCTTCACAGCAGACTATGGCGCAACGATTGATGGGATACAGTCAATTCCAGGGAACTGGCTGACTTTGTGGATGGCACTTCCCCCAGCAGGCTCGGCCCTCGGCGCTGTCGTGTGTGGTTGGATGCAGGATCGAATCAGCCGAAAGTTTAGTCTCATGATCGGCAGCATCATTTCCGCCCTTGCCATCTCCTGTATCTTCTTCTCCTCCTTGTTCGAGCCCTTGGACGTTAAGCGTGCCGTCATTACGGCTGGCTTGACAACCCAGGGCTTTACTGTCGGTATTATCAAAACTACCTGTCTCACCTGGGTGTCTGAGAACTCACCAACAGCACTGAGGGGTTCCGCAATGGCCTTGTTCCCAACATTCACACTTATTGGGCAGCTTATCGGAGCAATCGTCGTGTTCATTGTCAACAAAGTCGAGACTGCGACTGCCTACCGGGCTGCCTTCGCGTCTCAATGGATTCTGTGTCTGGGCCCCTTTATCCTGTCGTGTCTGATGCCCGACAGCCCGGCCTACCTTATCAGAGCAGGCAAAGAGTCTCAGGCAATTGCGTCGGCTACCAGGCTGTTTGCGCCAAAAATAAACCCCCGCATCGCTCTGGAGAAGATCCGACACACGATTGAGGAGGAAAAGGCATCAGTGACATCAGCCTCGTATTGGGCCTGCTTCAGGGGTACTGACTTGCGGCGCACCATGATCGTCATTCTTGCCAATATTTTCCCTGCCCTGTTTGGTTTGGACCTCCTGTCCAACTCGACCCCATTCCTGCAAAGCTTTGGGATGGAGTCAAGCACCAGTCTGCTGCTCCAGATAGTCGGTATTGTTGGAGGTATGATTGGCAATGCAATTGGTCTATGGATTCTTTCGCGCTCGGGACGGCGCAACATGACCATTATATCCATGGGTGTTACCGGACTCCTCTGGGGGGCCATGGGTGTCACGGGCTTCTGGTCAAGCCCTACGCTCACATATGTCGCTGGAGGAATCATGATTGCTGTCATCATAACCTGCGGCTTGGGATGTTGGCCCGCAGGATATGCCATCACAGGAGAGACAAGCTCTCTGCAACTCCGAGCTCTGACCCAAGGCATTGGTGGCGTGGCAGCCCAGGGTTCCTCCATTACGATTGCCGCTGTCCTCCCTCAGCTTTTCGGTCGAGACAAGGCAGCGCTTGGCGCAAAGACTGGTTTCCTGTTTTGTGGACTTTGTGCAGTCGGCCTGCTTCTGACCTGGTTGTGGATTCCCGAGATGAAGGGCCGCAGTATGCAGGAGATTGACTACATGTTTGCAATGAAGCTGCCTACAAGGAAGTTTAAGCATTGGAGATCGGATACTCATGAGATGCAGGAGGTGTTACCGCTACGTGACAATTAAGTCGGAAAAAAGTGTTTCTTGGGCTGCACGAAACCCCAGAAGCAAAATGTTCGAGTAACTTGGCATAGCGACCAAAGTCTTTATCCTGTATCCAGTATCTCCATACCGTTGTGATAACATCTGTTCTCTCTGTTTTACACTTATAACCACATGCCTCGATCAATAATAAGATCTTCCTTACACAAGAGAGATACACGTATTTTGCCCGGAATCTTTGCAGGGGAATCCTGGCCCGATTACGCACAAAACTCAATTCTCAATTATTCCAGCGCATAATGCGCGTCAATTTCAGCCTTGACGGGTCGTTCTGATGGATTTCGGCTTGGCATTTATATCCATAGGATCAGCCTCAGCACCAGCCATTTATCAGTCTCACAGCACAGCCACAATAGATAATTCAGCACATCTCCGTTGTTTCACCTGATGCCTAATAGCTATCAAAACTTCCACCCCGCACCAGCAGTTGCTAGAACTCGCTCCTCCAAAACGACCGCACGTGAAACCGCAGTCCCTATTCAGAAGATGAGTCTGCTTCCTATCCTCAGCCCGTATATGGACGACATGGGTCTTGAACCACGCGAGCTGCCCTGGGAGGCTCTTGTGGCCAACCTTGAATGGCGCGCAGAGAATCAATGCACATTCCAAAGCACAAACTATCACTTCCAATTCAAGCCGGATCAGAATGATTCCATTCGGAACTTTATCAACACCATGGCAAGCATGATCAGAGAATCCGCAGTCCGAAAGCGACTCCTGTATCCTGATCATTATGATGTTCCTGCTGCAGATGACATCATGATTGACCTGACTCTCGCGAGGAAGATTGCGCCTCTCATCCACAAGCTGCGTGAAGACAGCTTCCACTGGAAGCAGGAAGGTCTGCCTGACTCGGCCTCCTGCCAGCATCGACGTGATGATTGCCTGGGCATGCTGCCGATGGAAGAGCGAAAAATGTCCGCCTTTTTGCGGGTGTTCGATAATCGCCAGACCAACGACACCTCCTGTCCCTTCGGTAGGGCGGCGAACAAGAAGGTGCTATTTAATCTCGAGGTTTTTAAAGCCCTTATCATTTGCGGGGAGATGGACATATTGCTCCGTATCTGCTCGCATCCAGACGTTCATTTCTCAACTTGGCTGGATGGACGAGTTTCTTGCGATTGCGACGACGACGACAATTGTCAAATTTCCGATGAAAATGAATGGGCTTCCATCGCAGATCACGCCCTGTGGTCCTTTATTGCACTGAACTCGATGTCGTGGCTCAAGCGAGACTCGACTTCAGAAGTCACGGAACAGGGAGACTACCGCGACACGGAAGCCTACCAGGAAATGGTATTCGAGCGGACCAGATGGCGTTGCTTGCCCCTAGTTCAGTATCAACACAGGTTCTTCTTTGGCATCACAGACCGGCAATTTCACGAGTGGGAAGGTTTTCGTGACGAAAGGAAATGGAAACGGGTTCTGGACCTTTACGGGATCGATTACTTGTCCTACAGACCTCTCCTGGGCTATGGATCATATGATGATTTCCTCGATTGCCAAGGCAGAAAACTACCCGACCATGTCCACCACACTGCCGCGGAAATTTCGCACGTTCGCTCAGTCCTTGTCGCGCACACACAACTTCCTAATGAGCTGATCGACAGGATCCTCGAGGAAGGAGAATACGATACTCCGAGACGGCTGCTACAGACCCCCCATGACCCCCTCCATCCGGCCAATGGCGAAGAGCTATACCAATACCTCGAGGAATGTTGGGCTCTTCTCGTCAGGTCCGAGATTCTCATCAGAGCCCTCAACACCAGGAGAAGCGCGACGACGAGGGCTGAGGGCGTTTCTAGTGATCATCTCGGTGAGGATGCAGGCCCCGAGATTGAAATGGATGAAGTGAACATCGAGTGGGAAACAGAAATCGGCCAAGTGATACAAAAGCTTTTTGGGTGTGCTTGCTGTCTTGAGAAGCTCAAGAACGGTGAGGATATAGGTTTCGTGAATACCAAGGTGAATAGAAACGCAAATGTGTGCGCCCGGTTTCGTGCGTGTGGAAGATGGCCATATAATAAGTAAGTAGGTGGTGGCTAGAAAGTATTTTACGCACATTGTTAATTGGCTGGTGAGAACACTTGCGTTCCCAATTCTCACACATGGACCGCACTGGCGAGGTGATTGTGATCTAATGCATAGAGCTTATACTCTCTGTGAGAGTGTAGATGCAATTAACAAATGGTTGAAATGAACAATTGGCAATACCCAAAACTCCATTCTATGTGCCCAATATGTGTGCCGTAAAAGTCCACTTGGTTCACATGAAATCAATAGCAACTCCCTCAAACTCCATATCGTAAGCCATTAAATACCCGTCATGTACAAGTAGATACTGTCAGTGGGCTATATACAAGCAATCAAACGACTGAAATATCAGGGGACGTCATGAATGAGTTCTTGTCATGACGGAATTAAGCGGGTTCAATATATGCAAGGAATTAAATTTGATCAAGATCGAAACGACTGAAAGCAAGATTTGCCTAGTTGGACGTGTAGTGAGCCACGTAGCCAACCTCCTGGCGAGAGCCATAGCCATCCAGGGTGGCGCCGTTGGGGTAGCCAGGCTATTATCAACATGTTAGCAAATATCTTGACCGATAGTGTACAAGGAGGTTGTCATGTTTGACTTACCCAGTCACCGCCGACAGCGACGTTGAAGATGATGTAAAGGGAGCTCTGAGCAAGTGACGACCAAACGCTGGTGCTGCCGATACGCGAGCCGCTCACCTGGTGGAACTGGTTTCCATCGAGATACCAGGTGATGGTCTGGCTCAGGTAGTTTGAATTGCGGCGGTCAATCTCCACACGCCATGTGTGCCAGCTCTGGTTAGGGATGCCCGTCGTGCCGGCAATACCAGCACCTTCATTGCAGATTCCTCCGGGGTAGACATCACAGTGGATAGTACCATAGCCGGTCAGGAGACCGTTAACCGTCTCCATGATATCAATCTCACCGCAAGCAGGCCAGCCCATACCGTTACGAATGCTGTTTCCGAGCATCCAAAACGCGGGCCAGATACCCTGCTTGTTGGCAATAGCGCTATCGCCAAACATGATCTGGGCCTCGATACGGGTGATCTTTCCGTTGGCGGGGGTGAAGGTGTACTTGCTCTCGATACGGCCTGACGTCCACCCCTTGGCCTTGGAGGAGTCCCTCCACGGCACGAGTTGCAGGGTCTGGCCACCACTGAGCTGGACGTTGGCGCTTGAGCTAGTGTATACCTGGAGCTCGTTGTTGACACCGAGGTCACCGGTTATGATGTTCCAGTTACCGGTGTTGGGAGACGCACCGCCCGAACCAGAGAAGGTATCTTGCCAGACTCGCGTGTAGCCGGAGTAGGTGGGGGACTCCCAGGCACCGGCGACGGCGGCAAGGGAGAGGAGGGAGGTAACGGTAAAGCGAACCATTTTTGCAGACTTGTCCCGTGTTCGAATAGAGTGTCCACACGAAGATGTATTATAAGTGTATGTATTTCCAAGGGAGTGTGTGTGACGGGAGACCGTCAGTATGTACAAGGAATGTCGGAGCCCTACAGGCAAAGGAAAGACTGATGAACAACGGGTTGGTTCAGACAAAGCCTCTATTAGTTACAAAGGGCATCAGAATCATTAAGTATTCATTTTACGGCCCCTTTTGCGATGGCCAGTCGAAACAGCGCCTGGACCCAAAGAAGAAGCTCAAGCCAACTCCATTGTTGAACCTCCCCGGAGGTGTGGAGCAGGGCAGGGCAGAAGAGAAAGGCAGGTTGACAGCAAGATGCGGCCATCTATTGGTCGCATAAACGCTTAGCATGACCATTATTGCGAGGCAAGCCGCCTTCGTCGTTCATGGAAGGGCGGAAGTCGGGAGAGGCGGTTGACCCCCGGCACTTATTACAACTCTACTAGGCCCGAGGAAGCAAGTTGAACTGGCCCTTGGGCAATCACCCGGTACTGACATGCAGGGACGTGTGCGGCGCGAGAGGCCAGCCTATGAGCATCCATGAGCTTATTACTGACCAGATGCCATACTTTGCGTAATATTCGCAATATGGGCCTTTGGACCTGATAAGAGAGTACCATCCTAAGGGGCAAATCCCACATTCACAATGCAAATGCGGTCTTTGTTCTTCCAGCTCTGCTCTACGCATCGCTTGTCTGGCCAGGAGTCTCGCGCCAAGGTCTCGCGCCCCTGAGACACTACCTGAATCTTGTTATGGCCATTAATGCCACAGCGCCACGCAAGCCAGGGCCGACTCATCAGATAAGTTGCGCTATATTGGGCGTATGGCAAGGCAGGAGCTCTGAAACGTGTGCGCGCAGGGTGAAGAAAGCTTAGCCAAGCCGCAAGGGGATTGGGGGCCAGGGACCGCCATAAGAGGGCAAGGGTTTTAAGAGGAATCGGTCCCTTAAATCCTGAATGTTTACGGTTTAGGAAGGAAAGCAGATGTGAAAGCAGGGAAAAGAGATGACTTTGTTCATTCGGGGAGTTCAGACGGACGAGCTAGTGAGATGATAGGCTCGTGGCCCAGATGAGGATGCATTGATGGGGCAATGGCAAGACCCCCGATGCAACATTACCTTACTGCATCATGCATGTACAGAATGGGAAGATATGGGACTGTGTGTGTGGCGAATGGGCCCCATCAGTTGAGCAACAGTTGGGCACATGTTGCCATGTCATGTCATTCATTGCTGGATGGCTGAATTGACCATCCTGTTTGGTGAAACTTGAAACGCGCCGAATCACCGAATCATCCCTCTTGGGGAGGCAGCCAGCCAAATTTTGTCAGCATCAGCATAGGGCTTCAGCCTGTAAAATCCACCAGGAGCAGTCAGATCAATGCTACCTCCCTATTTGCCTTTACACACGTGCTTGGGCATGCCTCCACGTGATGTCTGTTCCGCTTACACATAATGTGATATTGTGAGCTGGGCCGATTCTTCTCCGTCGTATATTGATTTTTGTGTGCTGTTTCTTTCTTCTTTGGTTTTATCATTCCCACGCTTTGTCGTGAGGACTTTGTTTGCCCCGTTGGCCCACGCTTTTTTGTCTCAGATGGTACCCTGTCGACAAGGCGCGAGACGCCGAAGCTCCATGCTCGTGGGCTAGTACCGAAACGACAAATGATCAGAGCAATGATCAACCCGGTTTCGTGATCATCACCTTGACATTCTAGATTTGACTCGCCTTGATACAGCCCTGCCCAAATTCCATCGATCTGCTCTAGGGTCGCCGCACAGCCGGGAAACCAGAACCCAGAGTGGGAGCACGGTCCGCGAACAGAAACTGTTGCTTTCTTGCCAAAACAGAGCGTTTCAGGGCCAAATTTCCACATTTTGTTTTTTTTTGTACTTACCGTTGTTGCTAAGTTGAAGCAATCCGTGTAGATACAGCCGATGAGTTATGTTCTAGACCTACCGGCTTCCAATGCTTCCATTCATGTGTTTAGCCATTATTGATTTCAACAAAGAAAATAAAATATAACTAGCCTTTCTCAATCAGAGCATCCTAAATTAACTTTCAGGTCTATTCCCATTGTTCGTCGCGCCGATGGGCTCAGCTGCGTACATTCGGTGATATTCATATTAAAGCTATGTCAGTGTTATCGAAATGAGATAAACTACGGAAATCTCAGAACTTGACAACTACACTTGGCACAACTGGCAATGTTTTACTCACGAAGTACTTTGCTCACACACTGTTTTACACTGTCAGGTTTATCTACTACCTAGTACACGGGTGCTTTTATTCTCTTTTATTCTAATTCCTTCTGCACCAGAAAAAAAGGGCATTCAAAGGACATGAAATTAGTCGCGAATTAGGATTATAGAATACCTTAGATTTGCAAATGGCTAAGAAGTCGCTTTAGATTACTTTGTTGTTGAACATTGCGAGCATGTTGGACTACTAGCTCTAGGGTAGGCAGAAAGGTGGTGATCGAAGCCCCGCTCAGATTGTCTCTCGGATGTGTGTTTCCATCTCCACCTTTCCCTTTCCCTCGCGTAGGCGATGCACCACGCGCTTGATTCGGATTCGACATGGAGTTAATGGCTACGTCCGCCGAGGATCGTCCCCTCCCGATGCTCCCGATAGGAACGATGTAGCATCACCTTCCTACGGGAACAGAGCTGTCCCCTCTCCCCCCTTCTCGACGCATCAACGCCTACGACGAATCGAACGGACGTCCGAGTAAACAAACATGCCCGCCTCAGCTGTCTTTGCGCCCAGCGCGACCGCCCTCATCACTGGAGCCGCTGCTGGCATCGGCCGCGCGATTGCCAAGCTCTGCCAATCCAAGGGGATGAACCTGTTCCTTGTCGATATCAATGCCGACGACCTCGAGGCGGCAAAGAAGGCGCTGTCCACCGAAACAAATACCGTCGTCACGGCCGTTGCGGATGTCTCTAGCACCTCGCAATGGGAGTCGCTCAAGGCCACTGCCGCTGACCGTTTCGGGTCAATCGAGCTGCTGGTCTTGAATGCGGGCAAGGGAATGAAGGGAGGATGGGGTGATGAGGACTACTTCCGCCAGGTAATACTCTAAGCATGTCTTTTCTGTCTTGGGATTGCTTCTTCTATTTTGTCGACAGCGGCTAACCATTATACCTCGCTTGGTGTATTACAGACACTGGAGACCAACCTCTTTGGCGTGATCCACGGCGTCAACACCTTCCTCCCCGTCATCAAGAAAGCCTCCGAGTCGAAGCCAACATCGATCGTTATCACCGGCAGCAAACAGGGCATCACGAATCCACCGGGAAACCCTGCCTACAATGCGTCCAAGGCGGCCGTCAAGTCGCTGGCTGAGCAACTGAGCTATGATCTACGGGAGTCGAGCACCAGTGTCCACCTGCTGGTGCCTGGTTGGACATTCACCAACTTGGTAAGCTATTTCCTCTACATCTCCTTGCACTATTAAGAGCTGGAGGGGCTAATATGCGAATGTGACATTACTAGGCCGGCGCTCTTCATTTCAAGGAGAAGCCCGCTGGAGCTTGGCTTCCAGAGCAAGTCGCCGACTACCTGTACCGCAAGATGGAGCAAGACAAGTTCTACGTCATCTGCCCCGACGACGACGTGACCGAAGAAACAGATAAGAAGCGCATGTTATGGTCGACTGGCGATATCGTTTACGAGCGGCCTCCTTTGTCGAGATGGCGAGAAGATTGGAAGGAGGAGGCGGCGGATACGATGGCGAAGACGCAGATTTAGAGAGCCGCTTGTTGGGCGATATTTCGTCCGAGCACCCTCATGGCGGCCACCGGGGGATGGCGACGGCGCCATGAATGGATGAGTGAATGAATGAATCAATGAATGAAAATCAAAATTCCTTGACTGGTCATGTGCCACAGTGCTTCTTGTCTTTCCCTTCCTCACCCCACTAGACCATCAGTCGGTCAAGGAGCCGCAGACCGGAGCACCTTGTGCCCCTCTTTGGCGTCGGGGGGATCGTGGACCGCCGAGATTCATCGTCCCCTAGCCTTCAAAGTGGGTTTGATGGTCAGCAAACTCTCCCTCTATCTTGAAAATTTTTCCAGAACCACCCTCAAGCATGAGGCTCCAACGAATGACTTGACAAACAGAGATCCAGGGGTTGCATTTTGGTGGGCAGAGCGGATCCGAGTCCCCTCTTTCGACCCATGGCGCAATAACGATGCCGCTCGCCGTGCCCAATGACTGCCAGATCCGGCAGGTTTAACCTCACGATAATGCTCACGCTAGGAGGAGGACGACCGCCGCCACTAACAGATCTGTACGGCATCTGCTACTACGAGGAGATAACCATATCTCGCCCGACAGGATCCACGCGGGAGTGGGCTTCTCGTCCCGAGGGCATAAAGAAAAAAGTAGGACTCGGTGTCAATCAGCGCCCACAAATCTGCCACGATGGCAGCTGGATTGGATGAGAGAGCTGTCGAGGGTGTTTGGGGGCGACAACGTCCGTGTTCGTGTGTTCCGCCGGCGCTGCTGCCTTATTACTCGACGTCCATTCTTCCCCTTCGCCAGCCCGGGTGGCAAGCTGTGTTCATTGATTGATTGTCCGAGTGAAGCCAGCCTGTACGTGTGTGTTGTTTTATCCATTCTTATTCACTGCGCTGCTGCTTCGACGGTTGGCTGCCCACTCGCAAGGCAAGCTCACACAGAACTAGGCATTATTCAGTGCCCAAGCAACGCTAAAGATGACAATCACAATGGCTGAAGATGCCTCCAAGGTAGAGGTCGTTTCTCACGTTCGTGCCCTACCAGAAACGCCAGATGACCAGTCCATAAGCGACGAAAGGAGCGGCTGGAGAGTGCCCTACTATGTTCGAGTCAGCTTCGCAGTTTCCTGTGTCGCGATGCTTTTTGGGTAAGTCTCGACTATTTTCTTTGGGATAGAACCCAAATGATGGAGATCCAGCTTATTGACAGAAATCTTACGCAGCATGGACACAGGCAGTATTGGCCCAGTCACGGCTATGCCTGCCTTCAAGGCCACCTTTGGATCTTTCTCTCCCACAATGCACGGTGTTATTGTCTCCTCCGTCCTCATCCCAGGAGCTCTTACTGCCTTGATAGCTGGAGCTCTCGCCCACCGCTTCGGACACATTAAGCTTGTTGCTCTTGGATCATTCATCTACAGCATCGGTGCCGCTGTCGAGTGTGGTGCTCCCATTCTCGGGGTCTTCATTCTCGGTCGCCTCATCAAGGGTGTCGGAGAGGGCCTCTTCCTCAGCAATGTATACGTCCAAGTCTCCGAGATGTCTCCATCACGCGTCCGCGGCGTCATGACAGCCCTGCCTCAGTTCCTTATCACCACCGGTGTCGTATGCGGCTACTTCATTTGCTATGGTACAATCCGCCTGGGCACTTCTTCTGCCGCCTGGCGTGTCCCACTTGCGGTCATCTCTGGCCTCGGATTGATTTTCTCCAATGTGTTTTTCATCTGCCCGCCGTCGCCCCGTTGGCTATCCGCGAAAGGACGGTTTAATGAGGCCCGTGTTGTCGGTGAGAAACTTGGGTTAGAGCCAAAAGAACTGGAGCAGATTCTATCGCAGTCTCCGTTGTTCGATGGCGAGTCGGCCAATGAGTCTGTCTGGCAAACCCTCCAGCAGACTTGGGTCGAGTTTGGCTACGCCTTCTCTAAACCGTATCGCGGCCGAACCGCCTTTGGTTGCTTCATAATGGGGATGCAGCAATTCAGTGGCATCGACGGTGTTTTGTATTATGCGCCCACACTTTTCACCCAAGCTGGACTGGATGGTGATCAGGCTACATTCTTGGCATCGGGGGTATCTGCTATTGTGATCTTGGCCACGACGATTCCTGCTACCCTTTTCGCCGACGTCTGGGGCCGCCGCTTCGCAAGTCTCCTGGGCGGTGCTCTCATTACCCTGCTTATGCTCCTCATGGGGTCTCTGTACGCTGGTGGCCAGGTCGGGGCTGGGCCTGGGAAATGGGTAGTGATTGTTTCCATCTACCTTTTCGCTATCGTCTTCAGCGCGACCTGGGCCATCTGCTTTAGGACTTTTCTCGTGGAGAGCATGCCACGTAAGACGAGAAGCAGTGCCTCAAGCCTGGCGCAGAGCAGCAACTGGGTATGTATCCCCCCAGTTCCGGTATCCCATCAAGTCAGGCCGTAGCCAGCTAACCATTTGCAGATGGCGAATTACATCGTTGCTCTCGTGACACCCATCCTTCTTGCGAAGTCCTCCTTCGGGGCGTATTATCTCTTTGCGTTTTCCTCGCTTCTCACCACCGCCGTGGTTGCTGCCTTCATGCCCGAAACAAGGGGATACAGCCTCGAAACGATCGAGGAACGATACGATGAGCGACAATCGCGAGGCACTGGAGCGCATATTTTCTCATGGTCGGCACTTAAGCAGCGCATCCAAGTCCAAGAATAACAGGCTGAACGCCCTGCCACACTTGCAACACACAATATCCAACACTAACGATTCAAAAGCTTTGCAGCGTCACGAGATAGAATGGGATTCATGACTGGGACGAATTAACATCTAATATTCACGTCAGAAGATAATATGCATATATACAAATAATTGTCCAACAGCTTTCAAAGCTAATACTCTCTGTGAGAACCAACCATGCTTTTATGCGTGCTAATCTTTAAAAAAACAAAAAGTCTCAGACCCGGCTACATAGTTTTTTCTTTCTTTCTTTGTGTATTGTTGGCAGCGCTCTTGGTCCCTGCCGCAGAACCCTTCTTGCAATACGACCTGTTTTACCGGAGTCCAAGCAGAACGAAAACGGCGCGTTTTAGTGATACAGAGCTCGACGCCAAGAGTCCACCGAACAGCAATCTATCCTTGGAGAAAGCCAACACGCGTTTAGTGGTGGAGGTGCTGGTGAAGGTGCCTCTTGGCCTTGTTGCTTCGCTTGCACTTGCCGGCCTCCTTGGAGGTGGTGGGGAGGGCAGCCGAAGAGGAGGAGGAAACACCGGCAGCACTGGTAGGGGCGCTCTCAGCGGATGTGTTGCCGGATCCCTGGGTCGAGCTGGTCTGCTGGGACTGGGTCTGCTGGCCGGCCGAGGAGGAGGGGACGGCGGCAGCAGAGGAGGCAGCAGAGCTGGCGGCGGCGGAGGAAGCAGAGCTAGCGGCAGCCGAGGAGGAGGCACCGGCAGCGGTGGAAGAGCTGCTGGCCGCGGCGGAGGACTTGGAAGAGGAGTCGGTGCCGGCGACGCTGGGGAGGGGGTAGCTGGCGTCGTCGTTGCGCTTGCAGCCGGAGATGTCGGTGAGGGCCGAGGGGCACTGGACGCGCTCGAAGGTGAGCGCGGGGTTGTCGGCGTTCTCGAACCAGTTGAACCGCCACTTGCAGCCGTCCTGGAGGAAGGTCGGGAAGGAGTCGCACTGGGAGACGGAGGAGATGCCGCCGTACTGGGCGCCCGCAAGACCGCCGAACTGCGGGGTGCACCCGTCGAAGATGCCGACACCGCCGCCGGGCATGAGGAGATCGAAGTGGTTGCTGCCGAGGTCACCGCCGGTGTTCGTGGACTGGACGATCATGGTCTTCCCGGAGACGGCGGTGGAGGTGAAGGTGATCTGGTAGCAGGCGCAGCACCATGAGGACTCGGTGCCACCGCTGAGAGCTGTGGCGGCGAAACCGTAGGAGAGGCTGTCGCTGACCTGCCAGGGAGAGAAGTTGCCGCAGGTGTATGCAGTGCCGCCATCACATCCGCTCTTGGCGTCGGGGCTGCTGAGGGGGTTGTTGTTGGCGTCGCATGTGTTGACTGGGGCGCTCACGTCGGCCTTACCGGTCCATGCGCAAGAGGGCTTGCAGCAGTCCCAGTATCTTTGTGAAGAAGAAGAGTCAGTCTTGAAGATTTCTGCCAGTGGCATGACAGATACACTTACCTGGTGGACACGCCAGCGGCGCCAGCGCCAAAGGCAGGGGCGGCAAAAGCAGCCGCAGTAAGGGCAATCTTGGACAGAGAAGGCATGATGGGCCAAGGGTAGAGAAGATTCCAGAGTTCTCAAAGATGTCGTTAGCAGAAGAAGAGCAGGTTGGTTGGGCAGCTTCTAGATCCAAGATCCTCGTGGCCAGCTGCCTATACTTAAGTATATTACACCCACCGCCCTACGATCTACGCAGCGGGGAAAAGAATCACTGTGGATATTCCTGAGAGGGGCCATCCATGTTGGTGATGTGGTCTGCCAGTAATCTCGATTATAAAATGAAAGTTTCAGTTGAACTAGCTCCTATCAGACCATGTAGGACAGCCGCCGCCATCAGACCGCCGAATAATAAGCAAAGCCGTGGCAGACCTGACCCAACCTGCAGCAATTTCCCCACGTGGGTAATGTGGGTTGATATTAGACATGTCAGGCCAGACGAAGTTTGACGGAAACATCGACCGAATAGCCGCCCAGGCTCGATCGGCTCGATGTGAGGGATCCTACATGACTAATGTCATGATTGGAGTTTCAGGTTCTGGTTGTGCCCATTTATATGCCCCTGGCATCTGATATTTGCTCACAATACCCCACCAATCAGTAGCCCCTGAAATCAGACTCTTGGCTCAGCGAAACCCAGATTCTGGGAATGGTCAACTGGGATCGTGCTGCCATTGTGATCAGAGGTATGGCGTTCTGTGGCAAGTTTCAGGGCCCCGCGGAATCACAGTATAAGTTGTCTGATTGCTCTACTAACCACGTGCTGCGGCCAAAGACTTGTTTCAACTCGCCGCTTCCAGGGTTCAACAACAGGATTTTTTGTTGGTATGGAGCATAGTAAGACGGAAGTACAAATATGCAGACCGTCTTATCTGGGCGTAGCTTTCAATCCTCTTCGATTAGTCGACATTGCACAAGGAGTCAGGATGAGAAAACGACGCATGTCAGATGGAAGCCCTCGGCCCCACTGCCTCCCAGGGCCAAACAGCCCGTGCTTTTAGCCGCCGCTGGTCAGTGGCCACTAAATTCCTTCCAAGTCGTTGTCATTTCAGTCGCCTAACGGGTGGTGAACCGAGGCAGGGGAAAGCCCCTGTTGACGGGCGACTACTGGCGGTCTGAGTGACTACTGGCGGTCTGAAATGAAGCGTTCTTGGCCATAATAATCCAGAAGCCGTTCGGAGTCTACTCTCCTGCGGTATGCGGTCGTTTCCCTTTTCATTCAATATTGGCGTCTCCAAAAGGAAATGTGATCATCGCCAACTGTGAGCATCTGCAGCTGTTTAATGAGCCAATCTGGAAGCACCACCGGAACGTAATGAGAGAAAGACGGTGAATTTCTCGGCACCGGCCGCCCGAGAGGTTGGGTATGATGCTCATTAGCTTCTAGAATTGTCAAGGATCAATATGTCTCGATTTCTTTGTGAGGCGGTGACTTCCGGTGCAGATCCCTTTACCCTAGAGATAGTGGTCTCAGTACATGTAAACGAAACGATACTGAAGCACAGCTATCAAATACAATCCACGCAATGTAACGGGAAATAAAATGGCAAGATTTAGAAGTGGCCTGTTTGTAATCCGAACAAAGTGAATAACAATTCCGGTTGGAAGTATTTTTGAATATAAACTTTCATTTGCACCACCTTAGTGTTGCTGGGAGCACATCTGATCAAGCACTGAGAGTGAATTTAAGCAGATAATTTCTTACTCCTGGGCTACCGGGGCATAGTGACTGCCCAGACGTTCCCTCTTATCCGGCTATTGATCGCCGTTACATGCCGTCGAGGCCCTGAGGGTACGCTATTTCCAGCTTGTGTTTCGCTAGGGTCTGAGGTGTGGGATGTGGGATTGCGCAGCTTTGAAACACAACACGCGACACCTTCAAGGTGGTGTGGTCTTGCCATTCTTTCCAACAACCCTCTCCTCATGACATACGACGACCGACACAAAATCGGTTCGTGAGGTTGAGGTTGCGCGGCATTGTACAACAGTTTCACTCGGCGAGCCACACGGGTCGTTCTGGGTGAGACCGAGTCCAAGAGGTCATCATTAGAATTTCAGGGCCAGCTAGCTGTTGATGGTTTGCATTAGCCACCCTCTCTCTATCGCATTGTGGGTGACAAGGGCACGGGGCCACGGGCTACTGAGACGTACTTATGCGCACCTATACAGAAGCTGGCATTCTAAGCACCTTCATTTCAGATCGGAACTCGGCAAACAACAGCAGGGGTGACTGCCTTGCATAACCGACCGAATTTATCTTCTCATTTGGGTAGCATGCAAGTTCCGTTGTCTCTTTGTGCCTCTCAACCCTCGGACACAAGAATGTGATTTATGATTCATGTCGTTCTGTATCGCGGTTGACAGACCGTCGGAAGTTTTGGAAGCCGGTGGTAGATCTTCTACAAGACTTGGCTACGAGCTGATGCGAATATATATGATAGATGCGACAGGAAGGTCGTTGGGAATACTTAGGTTATCGCTACTGGAGGGCCGCTATTTTGTCGAGTGAATTAAGGGAGTCTACGAGAATAAGTCATCATTAACTGTAACGGACAAAGAATGTCCGAGATAAGATCGTTCTCACACCTTCATGGTCGCTTGAGTCACTCTACCGGCAGTGGAGGCCCGGAATCGGATGAGAAAGCGGGGGATTCTCCGAGACCAGACAATAGCGATCAATTTGCTCGTTCGATTAATTCAGCCTCTTGTTTCCATTCACTTCACATTGATCTGTCTAGAATTTTGGAAGTTCTCGTTTCGGCGACACCACAAAAGCCACCATGCCAATCTACCACATAGGTTTGTAATGCCTCATCTCGTATCCCGGCCAGTCCATTTTATGTATGTGAGGCCAAGTCTAACGTAATCAAACCAACAGTGCTCTTCAAACTTAAGCCTGGGGTTACAGACGCCCAGATTGCCGAGATGCGTGCCGCCGGCGAAGCCATGGTTGGGGTAGTCCCAGGCCTCAAGAGCTTCGAGATGGGACCTCCATTAGCCAGCACCGCCCACCGATCGCAGGGCTTTGATATGGGCCTTTTCACCATCCTGGAGACAGAGGAGCAGGTCCTTGCCTATGCAGGCCACCCAGCTCACCAAAAGTAAGTTCGAAACTCCCCCTCATGTGTCGAATGTTGAGACCACTGATCAGAATCGGAAACGTGCAGGGTTCATAAGATTCGGGAGGCTATTTGCGATGATACCTTGGCATACGACATGGTTCTGTAATGTTTTCCGTATAGGCTAGAATAGAAGCTATGAAATAAATGACCAACGTACGAGGGTAGATCAACGAGCCCGTGATGCTGCTTGTTCCCCTAATTCAAAGTCTCATAATGGAGAACCCTGGGCGAAGCATTAACGATGCTACGCTGGATTGGTTTCTCCAGGTTCCCCCGCGCTACCCCTCTCTCGTCATCATCATCAGACCATCGGAGAAGTGGCGTCAAAATTGTTCAAGGAGATACGACCATCGGAGTTGGTGGCGGGGTTTGGTAGATTGATTGTTTACCCCGGATTTCAACTCACCCCGCCGCAATAAACCCCAGGAACGTGGAACACGGAGGCCGGTCATCGGTGCTGGCATGAAATCATTGTAGAAATAAATATCCTGAATACAGGTTTTCTCTTTGAAGTAGAACTGAGCCTCTTCCTTCATCAATCTTATCTGATTATCACAGTGCTCATAGATACCCCCCTATATTCATCTCTAAACATTAGAACATCCCAAAAAATGGCTGCCCAAGGAAGACTAGCAGGCAAGGTCGCCATCGTTACCGGTATGTAATTGGAACTATCCTAGCTGTGGTCATTCTGTCAAGTGTTTGCCAATCTAACAATCACCAGGCGGAGGCTCCGGCTTTGGCCTCACCATTAGCGAAGTGTATGCTCGCGAGGGCGCCAAACTGATCATCGGTGATCTGAACACAGCCGGTGCCGCCCATATTGTCGAGGAATACCCAGGCAACATCGTCCTTCAGCAAATGAACGTCACCAAGCGAGCCGACTGGGACGCCGCTGTCGCTGCCGCCCACGAGAAATTCGGCACCCTCGACATCGTTGTCAACAATGCCGGCACAAGTTACAAGAACAAGCCCACTCTTGAGGTGACCGAGGCGGAATATGCTCGATGCTTCGATGTCAATGTCCTCGGCATCTTCCACAGCGTGGCTGCTGCCTTCCCTGGCTTTGTAGAGCGTAAGGGCGGTATCATGGTCAACATCAGCAGCTGTGGCGCCTCCAGACCCAGACAGGGCTTGGTTTGGTATAATGCAAGCAAGGGCGCTGTATCCAATGTATGGCTTCTAGACACTGATCCTCGTCAATCTTCTCTGCTAACGCTAAATATCTATAGGCTACTCAGGGTTTGGCTTTGGAATTCGGACCTCACCAAATTCGCGTGAACAGCATCTGCCCTCTCCTTTGCGGAACTGGCCTGTAAGTGAATTCCGCTGCTCAGCTATCTCTAGTGCCCAAGCACTAACTGCTCTGTGAATAGATTCGAAAGCTTCGCTGGCGTCCCCGATACTCCCGAGAACCGACAGAAGTTTTTGGGCAATGTGCCCCTCGGCCGCCTTACCGAGACTATCGACGTGGCAAACGCCGCCCTATACCTTGCCAGCGATGAGGCTGCTTTCTTGACTGGTGTGAACCTGAATGTCGACGGTGGAAGGACGATCTAGATACAGCATGAATCATAGTTAGATAAAGCGGCTATCAGTCAATCAAAATATTGCTTGTCATGAGATATGCCCGTCAAAGTGATTGAGGTGCATTTGCCGGGAATCTATTCTGGTGCTGATTTGTTGTTCGCATCGTCGATCTAAAACAACAGTCCGCATTTCATACTCGAGCAGGATGCTGAGTGATATATGCTGAATGAAAAAAAAGTTCTACTTGATAAAAAGGACCGTAAATCAGATGATGATCGCCTCGACCACCAACAACACAGTCTGTCCCATCAATTCTATTAAGAAACATATCTACTGCCGGTAGAATGCTGTATGAGGATACACTGGAATAAATTTGCCATTTTCATGTTGGCACCTTTTGATTTATCGCCGACTATGTATTTAGACAAATTTACTGACGGTTTGTCTGAACTTCCTGGCCAGACCCCAAACACTTAATTCCGTCAACGCATCGAGAGCCCCCTGTTTTGCTTCGTCAAAACTGTGCCTATCACAGATATTCGCTATGGTACCAATAGAAGCCGGGCCCCCATATTCGATCCACCGATGAATCTGCCTCATCGCGTTGGCATCTCTCATCCACGGGATCTCGTCCAATGCTACACGAGGCAGTGCCAAATTCTCATCCATGTCGTCTTCGGTGAAGGTTGCGAATCTGATGTACGCAAGGAGGTAGGCATAGCCCATGAATACACTAAGAGTCTCGCATGGGGTATTGATAGTGCAGTCGCGAGCAATGGCGATGATGACGGCGGCGTGGAAGGCAAGGCGACGAGCATTGGTGGCATTTGATCGGAAAATATGACGGAGACGGTCCTTGGCAGCTTCTGCTGGCCGAGCGGATGGGTGGTTGGCCTCCAGACCCGAGTTACGGAATATGCTGATGATGAGGTCCATGGTTTCATCGCCGGAGCTGATGAGATGGGATCTATGGGTGGTAAGAGTCAAGACACTTGATGAATGTTAGTAGGATGATAGTGAATCGAAATGGGTAAACTGACTTCATATTGACGACATCAGCCGTACACATTGGTTTGCCGAGTGAGGCATCCAATGCTTCAAGGCCATTGATAAGCGTTTGCCGCGTCTGGAGATGAGCTTCTGCCATGGCTTGAATCCCTAAAATACCAGGCGCAGAAGCATCCTGGACCTCCTTCAAATCGTACAGAATACTTCCAATTGCAACGGCACACAGCCTCATCGCCCAAGCAGGCGCATCAGGGGGCACCTTTCCCTGGCTGATAATCTCACGAAGTGTGGGGTAGAATAGTAGTCCGGCGGGAGGGCTCGAGGTAAATGGGACAAGCGCTGCCCATGCCCGAGCCGAATGAGCTTCCCAGATGCTCTCGCTACAAGGCAAACGTGGTGGAAGCTCTGCGATCCGGAACGCGGGCTTCTTGGAGGTCATGGTGGAGAGCGTGCAGTCAAACTCGAAGACCGACCAAGCCATTCGCTTTGCTGTCTCCTTGTCCCTCCAAGCTCGCCACGCCTCGTCTAGTTCGACGTTGCTCATAGCCTTGAGTTTCCGGAAGTCGAGACCTAGAGAGTCAGGGGTTGAATTGATGCTGCTCTCTGACGATAAAAGACCCAATCCTCGCAAGCTTGTTACGAGGAGGCCTCTGGAAGCATCGGCAATCTCATAAAGGCGCCTATTTCCCGTACCGAGAGCATATATCTGGTGCAAGCACGAGGCGGTAATATAAGCCGTATTCCGAAACGCGGAACTGTCTTGCTGGCCCTACAGACGAAACATCAAGTTAATTTCACTTTCCTTTAGAGTTGGAGAAGTGACGGATATGATTTCTTACCATCCAAAAGAGTGCTCGCTGAGTGATCTCAGCAAACAAAGTGGAAACTTCATTTGAGCCTTCAGCGGTGGAGTAAGTGGCCCCGAGGCAGGCCATAGCAGCTAACAGCGGTGTTGGGCACTTCTCAATCCTCCAGGTCGGTATGTGAATTACCGGGAACATATTATGAAACTCTGCAAAATAGACCCTCGTATATTCGCTGAGAAAGGCGACCGCCGGCATGGCCTCGAGAGCTGGCGTGTCGTTGAGTGATGGGATTTGAGGTGCGGAGAGGACTTTGATCAGGTCGCCGAGAATGTTTTTCTGGATCGTGGGGCGGGAGGCAACAGTCTGCTCGAGAATCTGTTTTAGCGGAGGTAATTTAATTCTTCGAAAGCCCTGATTCGAGGTGTAGTCAAAGGGCCATGCTTCGTTCCCTCCTTGGTCAAGGACGCCCGGCCAGTGCTCCTTGTTCTCCCAATCTTTTTGCTGCGTGTGGCGCCTGATTTCAGGTTGGTTTCTGTCGCCAAGAGGTGGTCTATTATTGCTTGGCTCGCCTTCAAAGTTTCTCGGGGATGTGCTGTCTGCTAACATTGGCTGACCACAGACTGAAGGTAGCCCAGTTGTTGAATCTTCTGGCACTTGTCCTACGGACATTCCAGGGCTCGGACCCTCTGCCTCGGTCTCACCACCAAGCAGAGTATTCCATCCGTAGAGATCAAGCTGAAATGGATCGAGAGGAAAGTCAAATATACATGGATCTACAACTGATTTGTCCTGATCCGTGTGGCTGTCCGCCTCAGGATGATCGCCCATCAACTGGTTGAGAGCACCCTGACCATCTGTCGCCGGCTCTCCCGGCCCTTGAAGTGTGTTCTCTACACTATATGGAGGGGGTAGAATCCCCTCTTGTGATATACCTGGAGACCTGGAGAAGAAGAACTCTCTGCTACCAGTCTCACAGCCTGAGGTCGTATCGGTCGTAATGGTAACGTTTGAAGGGAAATCATTGAGAGAGTTACACTCCACCTGCTGTCCTGATACTTGATCACTGTCCTCAATGCTTGTTCCATCGATGTCAGGTATGTTGATGGAACATTCATTCAAGACATTGGCAGCATCAACCAAGTCATCGAGGTTCCCGTGCCGAGCTTCGTCCATGCGGCGTGTTTCTCGGTTCTCGTTTATCGTGCCCGCAACTGGCGTCTTTGTTGTAGGTGGGATGGCTGTCCCTGCGCCATAGATGCATTGCTCAGGATGGTTTCGGCAGCCGGTGCAGGGCAACTCGCGAGAGCATCTTATCTTATATCGGATGCATCGGCGACAAGACTTTCTACGGCCGGCAACACGGGAGGCTCGATCTGGGTCGTGGACGCTTCGTCTATGCCTTTGGTAGACGTCTTTCCGTGAGAAGGATTTGTTGCATATCTGGCAATGGAATGTTTTCGTAGCAGTGCTTGTATCTCACGATCAGTAAGAATCATCGCGACATGCCAATCAAAGGATTTGACTTACGTAGAGTGTCGTTTCAAATGGCGCTGTAGATGCGCAGATCGAGAGAGAGTAATTCCACAGATTTCGCATTCGCAGGATCGTTTATGACTCCCAGCGGAAGGCTGCCAATACGTTAGCTTCCCTCGGGCCAATTCCGATAAATGAATTGGTATCAACGTACTGACGAAGCTTCTGAACGAGGCGAGGAGTCCATCACGGCGAAGCTACCATCTCAGTGATTGATGGTTGGGATCGGAGTACGAGATGAAGAGGCTGCTGATCCCACCGGAGTTGCGCACGAGAAACATTAAGTCCCCCGCTCGAATGCTTTTCAGCGGAGAGTCTGCATGTCATAAATCTGGGCTTGACTCGTGTCAATTCCAAGCTCAATTGTGGAGGGAAACGATTTTCCGCCCACTACCAACGCCAAAACTCACCGGTCTCGCAGGCGGACCAGTTTCCCCTCATCAGTGTGGAGCAAAAGGAGTGGACTACAAGCCTCATTCCCTAGCTAGAACGCGGGGAATCTGGGGAATCATTCGTCTCAGTGCGATTAGAGGCTACGGGTGATAAGATTCTACGCGTCACAAGATGTTGGCACGACGGAGTATGAGGCGGGGTTGTTATTTCCATCAATCCATAATATCCGTGCTCTCGAATCCAGCCAGACGAGGTGGATCCCATCACGAATGTTGTGGATCATGCGCAGGGTCATCGGAGTTGGTGGTGGGAGATATTATCCGGGGTAGTGAAGCTAAGCTTGATGCGTAGAGTCCGGACACCCGTTACTTCACTGGCAAGGATCCTGAGGCATGAACGCAAGACTAGTGTATATTCGACGCAAATAGTTGTTACGTGGCAAGAACTAGTCTACTGAGTAGGTTTTATTATCCAAATCCCGGACTTAGTACTGTCCTTCCAGGGTCAACGTGCCGGTCTTGGTGATGAGGTATTCGTTGATGGCAACGTCTTTCCCAGACTCCTTGCCAAAGCCAGAGTCTTTGATGCCGCCGAATGGTGATTCAGCAGCGGAAGCGTTTCCTAGATGACTCAAGTCAGCATGAATGTTGATAAAAGAATCGTGTAGTTTTGGACTTACCAGTGTTCATTCCAATCATGCCAGCCTCAAGGTTTTCGAGTAACCTCCATGTCCTGTCAATGTTCTTAGTAAAGAAGTATGAGGCTAGTCCCATGGATGTGTTATTGGCATTCCGGACTGCCTCCTCTTCCGTATCGAACGGCAGGAGAGCCAGCAATGGTCCAAATGTCTCCTCGTTGGCCACTTTCATCTCCGGGGTCACCTCATTGATGACTGTTGGCTCAAAATAGTAGCCCCCATCCTTCTCAATGCGCTTGCCACCTGTGAGCACCTTGGCACCTAGATCTGTAGCGTCCTTGATTTGGCTAGCGACCTTGTCCAGGCCAGCTGGAACGGTAAGGGGTCCCATTGTTGTCTCTTTGTCGATACCATGACCGACTCGCAGTCGGCTGACATGCTCGGCAACGAGGTTGGAGAACTTATCGTACACTCCTCGTTGGACGTAGATTCGGTTGGCTGTTATGCAAGCTTGGCCAGCATGTCTGAACTTGAGCGGCATAAGAGCTAAGGGTAAATGTCAGTCTGAGGTTCATCAATTTACAATCAATGCGCATACCTTCTACGGCCTGGTCCAAATTGGCATCATCGAAGATGAGGAATGGACAGTTACCGCCAAGCTCGAGGGTAAGCTTCTTCAAGGTGTCGGCGCAATGGGCAGCAAGTAGCTTTCCGACACGGGTCTACACTCGTCAGCATGGCCTAGCACAAACCGACGAATAGAGCATATATGAAACATACCGAGCCGGTGAACGAAACCTTCTTGACCAGCGGATGTTTGCAAAGGGCCTCGCTCAGAGCTGGGGTATTGGCAAGAGTAGTGGGCAGCACGCTCAACACACCCTTTTCAAACCCAGCTTGCTCTGCCAGGTGCGCCAGACTCAGTGCAGACAAGGGAGTCTCCGGCGAAGGCTTGACAATCATTGTGCACCCGGCCGCCAACGCGGTAGCAGCCTTTCGCAGGATCATGCTGTGGCATGTTAGCCTCTATGATCACTCTAGTTCTCATTCCGGATTACCTACGCGATAGGGAAATTCCACGGCACCAAAGCAGCCGTCACACCAACGGGCTGCTTGATGGTTACTACACGACGGCCAGGAATAGAAGGCGTAAAGGTCGTTCCTTGGATCCTCTCCGCCTCGCCGGCGAACCATCTCGTAAACGTCGCCGCGTACTCGACTTCACCAAGAGCCTCGGCAAGCGGCTTTCCAGTTTCGTAGACGAGGATTCTAGCAAGGTCTTCCTTATGTTTTCGGATCAAGGCGTCCCACTTGGCAAGCTTATCGGCACGCTGTCGGGGATTGACGGTTCGGTACTTCAAGAAGGCATCGTAGGCGGCTTGAACGGCGTTTTCGACATCTTCGGCGGCAGCATCTGTACAAGTGGCCCAAGGCTTTCCGGTGCCAGGGTCTGGGGATTGTTAGGCCGTGAACTATTGAAGATTATGGGATTGGGGCACATACCAACGACTTCGAATCGTTTGCCTGATTTTGCCTCTACCCACTCTCCATTGACGTAGGCTTGGTCTTTGAAAATGCTTGGGTCTTCCAAACCGAGCTGGAAATCATGTATGTTAGAAATCAGATCCATCTTTTAGGATGTACGATCTTACAATGCTGGGTACTTTTCCCGCCGCCATTGTGCTGTCTTCTGTTGTCGTGGTAGAAACAAGCTCGAAAATTGTCAGAGTAAAAAATGCAGCCAGTATGATTGGAGAAACTGCTAGCATAAAAATGCACCTCCCATCTTTTTGTAAACAATGATTCTAGCAAGTGTGAATGATGGCATCATCACCCACCACTTGTTCCGTTCCGATGTAGGAGGGAGCATCTGCCCCGCGACAAGTCCGATCCCACCACCGCATCAACGCTGATATCAGTTGCTCCGCGCAAAACCGCGCGGGGAATGCTTGTCGTATTGAGGGTAGCCATACTTAGCCCTAATCCGGCGCTAGGTATGTTTAGGATTCTAGATCCATTGCTTTGGATATTTGGGTTTGGAGGATATCCGGATTACAGGTGATGCTTTATTGAAAACTGGTCCAGCCGAACAGCAACGCAGGAAGTACATGCTACATCCACCTTGAAATACATTAATTCATCAATCTAAAAGTCTGAGATGTCTTAATTAACTCTTGTTCTTTGTCCCCTCCCGCAATCGCGCCACAAATGTGGCTCTGAAGGTCTCAATTCCAAAATCACGAATGTATATTGTGCCAGCAATGGTTGCGCAGTGTTTTAATGAATCTCTCTGTTTTAGAGGAATTTATTCAAATACTACTTTCTACTATAGAAGCTCCTTGAGGTTCTCCCTAATTGCACTGCCCAACTCCTTTGTGGAGCTCGAACCACCCATATCCTTTGTCCTCAGACCGCTCTCCAAAGTCAAGTTCACGGCATCTTCGATGGCCTTGGCCTCTTCAAACAATCCAAAACTATAGCGCAGCATCAAGGCCGCACTAAGAACGGCCCCAATAGGGTTGGCGATGCCCTGGCCAGCAATATCGGGTGCTGAACCATGTACGGGCTCGAAGAACCCCTTGACCGGCTTCAAGTCGGGTGTCCAGGCAGTGGCGGGGAGATCTGCCAAGCAGCCCGATGGGAGAACACCCAGTGTACCGGGGATGACGGCAGCCAAGTCAGACAGAATGTCTCCGAATGTGTTATCGGCAACGATGACGCCGTTGAACATGGATGGCCTGGTCATCATCAGAGTGGTTGCGCTATCAGCCAATTGATGGACCAATTCCACCTCAGGGAACTCCTTTGTGATAGTCTCTTCGACAATGCGGCGCCAGATACGAGACGAAGCAAGGACATTAGCCTTGTCACAGCTGATGACCTTCTTCACAGGAACGGCAGGTGAGAGTGCCAAGGTAGCAGCCATGCGGGCGATACGCTCGATTTCGCTTCTCTTGTAGCTCCACAGATCGGACGCGTAGTCTGGTTCTTCAACCTTGGGGCCATAGAATGCACCACCGCAGTTCTCTCGCAGGACAATGTACTTGGTACCGCGGACGAGCTCTTCTCTCAGAGGAGATTTGCCCTGGGGAAAGTATTCGGTTGGTCGGATATTGGCGTACACATCCGTCACCTCTCGGAGACGTAGAGTAGCTCCCTCGGGACCTTCGAAGCCGCGTCGCTTGCCGTCCCACTTGGGGCCACCCACGGCACCCATGAGGATGGCATCGCACTTCTTGCCCTGCTCCAGGGTCTCGTCGGTAACGGAGACACCGTGCTCATCGATGGAACAGCCTCCGAACGCCCTAGGGACAAACTTGAAAGTGGCTCGAGCGTTCGGGGAGGCAGAGAGCTGGTCTAGGACAGCAGCGGCTTCTGCCGTGACCTCGGGGCCGATGCCATCACCGCCCAGAAGGAGGATAGAGTATTCTGGCTTAGACATTTTGTATATATATGATTTCGAGATCGTGAAGGGATGGAGGGCTCGTCTCGTTATCGGAATTGTGGAAGATATTTCTGATTCAGCGAGTGAGGTCGGCGACTGCTGGAACCGAACAATGATCTTTCAAACTCGGTGATCTTTTAGTTATCAATAATTATCCTGGGATACAGCCTTAAACATAAATATTCTAATGGTTCTCCGATTTCGCAACAAACACCGAATGTCAACAGTGCCCGGAGGATCACGCGGTGGGGAACATGGCCAACGTTTGAAGTCTCGAGGTATCGGACTTCGAAGTGGTGAAAGTGGAACACTCCCACATCCCCCTCCGATCACGAAGTAACCGCTGTTTTGGCTACTCTAGGGCGGACCACATGACTCACCAGAAGCGTCGGGGTCCCCATGGGGTAGAACAATGTTTGTGGTGTGATTTTCGCAGTTGTACGCAGCCTTGCCCCTGGTTTAGCGTCGTGCCGGGTGATTGGGATGTTTGCTCTACCACTTCCTCCTCCCTGACCCTTGAACTTGAGTATTTAAGATCTCGTTCGTGTCCATTCCTTCCCTTTCGAGCCAGCTTTTCTTCATCACCGTTACTGATACCGCGATTACTGCCATCATGGGTGACGTTACCGACGAGAGCAAACCATCCCACAACCATGTTGACAAACTCAGCGTTGCCAACCCAGAGGAAGGAACAGTATGTCAAACCTCCTGAGAGTGTCTTTCTTGAATACTTACAACGCCAATTAGCTTCCCGTTTACGATGACCCTGAGACGAAGCGCATCCTTCGCAAGGTCGACTATCGGCTGATTCCGATGTTGACACTTCTCTATGTTGTTGGGTTTCTCGACCGCGGCAACATCGGAAATGCAAAGGTTGCGGGCATGAATGTGGACTTAGGTTCGATAACAAAACCCCTTTCTCGATCATGTCTGTAGCAAGTTACTAACCAGTGGCGTGAATAGGTCTGACTAGTTCCCAATACAACATTGCACTCACCGTGTTCTTCTTCCCTTATGCCTTCTTCGAAGTTCCGAGCAACATTGTCCTCAAACTCCTTCGACCTTCTATATGGATCTGCATCATGATGAGCTCGTGGGGCCTGGTACGCATTCACTGAAACTGCTGTTTGCCGTTGTTGGAACGATTTTCTGACTCAGAGTCACAATACACAGGTCATGACCATGCAAGGTCTGGTCAAAGGCTATCACGACCTCGTCATTACCCGATTTTTGTAAGAATTATCTCGGGTGAAGCCCAACTGGGGATGGTTAGCTAACTTATGCAGCCTCGGTCTGACTGAAGCGGGTTTTTTCCCGGCTGCAAACTATCTCCTCACTACCTGGTACGTATGATTCCTATTCCTTCACCTAGTCTTCCACTAACGCGATGTCAGGTACTGTCGATTCGAAGTGCAAACCCGAATTGCAGTCTTTTACTCCGCAGCCTCGCTGGCCGGTGCCTTCTCAGGTCTTTTGGCCTTCGCTATCGAGAAGATGGATGGTGTTGGTGGCCTCGCTGGATGGCGCTGGATCTTCATCCTCGAGGGAATACTCACCGTCCTCATTGCCGTCACATTGCCCTGGACTCTTCCTGACAGCCCGGAAACGGCCAGTTTCCTAACTAGAGAGGAAAAGGATGTCATCCGTCGACGTCTGGAGCAGGATTCGGGAACCTCCGCCGGGACAGTGCAGACAGACGAAAAGTTCCAGTGGAAGTTCCTCTGGGCTGCTTTGAGCGAATGGAGACTCTACTTCGGTATGATTGCATACTGGGGCAATTCGTAAGTTATTTTGATATGATGCTAAGTTGCGAAAGCATACTGATCTTCTCGCAGCGTGTGCCTCTACTCCTTTACGTACAGCGCCCCTAGCATTATCCTTGATTTGGGATACAGTGCCGCGAACGCCCAGTTGCTCAGTAAGTCCTCACTCCGCAATGCTCCATCAGGGCCCGGCTAATTATTTTGTAGCTATCCCCATCTATCTAGTTGGTGTCATCAGTACCTTGGTGTTCGCCCGGCTGGCAGACAAAAAGAGATATCGCTGGCCTTGTATTGTAACACCGTTCGGAATCGCGCTCTGTGGCTTCATCGCTCTGCTGAGCATCCCTCATCCACGGTTCCCCGGATTAACCTATGCTTTCCTATTCACAATCCCAGCAGGTGTTTATCCTCCTCTTGTCGGAATCCTCGCCTGGAGCGGAAACAATCTCGCACCAACCTGGAAGCGTGCAGTCGGAATGGCGCTGCTTATCTCTCTCGGCAACCTTGGAGGTGCCATCGGCAGCAACATCTTCATTGAGCAGCAAAAGCCCCGGTACCCGCTCGGATATGGTTTCTGTCTTGGTATTTGTGGTGCAGCTATCATATGTGTCACGGTTCTTAAATACTCCTGGAAGAGGGAGAACAAGAGGCGCGATGCATTGGATGAGGCAGAGATCCATTCTCGATACTCGACCCAGGAGCTCTTGGAATTGGGTGACAAGTCCCCTCTCTATCGGTATGAAACCATCGAACTTCCATCTAAAACTGATGAAATGCTAATCTCTATGCCAGATACGTGATTTAAAGGTTTTCATCGTTGCGAGAGAGACTGTGAACTGTACAGATCTAGCAGTCCTGGTCAGACCGGCATCGTGATACTCCGAAGGAAGCTGGTGCCTTAGTTATCAAGATTCGGCTTCGAGAGCGGATTAAATATTATACAGGAAGATAGAAAATACACGAAATTCTTTCTTCGAGTCCCCGTTTTTTTTCGTTGTATATCTTTTCAAGGCCTTTGATATTAATCTAATACATCACCCGTGCATCACATTCGATCGCCTAGGAGATCGATCATGAGATCTGAGGCTGAAAAAAGCGCCCAGGCATATTCAATGGAATTCTCGAAAGCTAGCTAGGCAGTCTCATACCACGTGCTCCCTCCCCTCCATCATGAGCCAACGCACTGCTCAGCCACAGGCGCGCTCCACGAGCTGTTATCAGCCTTTCACTAATTTTGTCTCCCGCTAGCGAAAGTCAACTGTGGCGCCTTATTCATTCATTCGCATGTGCTATGCATGGATCTATTTTAGCTTTCAGATTGTAATGCAACCCGGGCGACAGAGCTGGGCTTTGATCACCATTGTCGCTGCCTCTGGAATAAACAAGGACAAATCTGATACTACCTCCAGTCTTCATTCAAAACGATATTCTTTGTCACTGTCTCTACAAAACTATCGCCAATAGCATCCCTACAAGCCACACTGCAGAAGAGTGTGCTAATTCATTGCGCCCACTTGGCTCAATCTGATTGACGCACCATCGATGAGTCAGACCGTGATGCATCTACGACGTAACCATCAGCGCGGGAACGCGTCGATTAAAATCCACCCTTAGAACCCCAATACCAATCCCTACACTCCTCTATTCTCATTCCATCCCAATCCACTGCTCTTGCGCAAACAGGGCTCGAAAGAGCCACATCCTTACTGATCAACACCTACTCCCTCTACTCTCCGGACTAGCCTCTTAATTATTCTTATGGCGACCGTTTCCCTCGATCCCGGGGCTTATGGCTTCACCCTGCAGAATCTCCCCCACGAAATCCAGGCTCTAATCTACAGATTCGCCGTTGTCGAACCTCCAAGATGGGCCAAGAGACACAGCCTCAAGTGTGATCTCACACCTAGCAGAGCCAATGTATTGGAGCCGCCACCTTTCGTCTTCACCGAGGTTCAAATCAACCACAGAGCCACCAAAATGAGCACCACCACCCGCTGCTCGTGTGCGAAACGCAAGGGTCTCTCGCTTTTGCTTGTATCCAAGCTCATCAATGAAATAGCGTCTCCCATTTTCTGGTCGCAAAACACACTCTGCTTCCTGGATGCTGTCGAATTCATCGTTGCTGTCAAGCACAACCTCCGGTCCGAGTACCGGGAAATGATTCAGTCTCTCAGCATCATCAGTCCCGATCACAGCGGAGCCCCGATTCACGTTTCCTTCGCCGGCGAACGCCCAAAGCACATGGACGATTTCTGGAAAACCATCAAAAATTGCCCGTCTCTTCGAAAACTAGAGGTCGCTTACGCCTACATCCAACCGAGCCGCAAAGTCCCAACACACGAGCATCTCGACGAGATACCCGAGATGCTCCCAAATCTTCCCGCCATCTCGCTTTCCTTCCTAGTCCCCATCAACCGGCGAGGTCTCCATTTTGATTATCCTCCGCCTTACTATCATGACGAGTGGAGCCATCAAGTTCTGTATGTTAAATGCTCGCGCCCTCTTTCATTGCTGCGGGAGAACCCGTGGGAAGAAGACGAGCTGAACAATTTGTACCGAAACTTCCACTTCAACTTCCGTGTTTATGTCTCAACTGCGTCCAAAGTAAAATTCTGTGGCGCCGACATAGAGAGACTGGACAACTATAGCGGCTCTTGGCAGATTCCTAAGACCTTGAACGCGGAGAGCAACGTCCGCCGGCTGCAATTGCCGACTGGGGAAACCACAGTGGTCAAGGTGTATGGTTTGCCACTGTCGGCAAAAGCGAGGAATACCAGGCTTGGGTATGCCAAAGCCGAGGCTCGGAAGAGAGAACGCCGTCCAGACGGGTCAAGGGTTGCTGAGCATGTGGCCATGAAATTTGCCAAACAGCGAAAGAGACAAAGTCGCCAAGGGGCAATGGAAAAGGAGAGGGGCGAATGCCAGGAACTACAATTGGCTCGCGGAGTAAGGCGAGTCGATTTGAAGGCTGAGGAGGACAAAGCTGTCAAACACTCGGCAAGAACTGAGAGGGAATCTGTACGGAAAGGCATCAAGGCAGCTGAAGAAAACCGGCGATTGGAGAGGAAAAGGGTAACGAATGGTCCCGTTGCATGAACTATTCTATCTGATAATGGATCAAGTTCGGAGCTATCCTAAATTTCTATCAACCTCAACGGAGAATTTAGCGTCCAGCACGTACCATCACTGGATGGAAACACACAAGCTTGTTATTCCGTCAAGATGATAGCTTAGTAAATTAATCCAAAGAGCTCGCTATTTCTTCTTCTCCTCAATGTGGGAGGAATCAGCCTGCGCATGCTCCATCTTCTCGTTCAGTATCTCTTCATTTTCTTCTTCCTCGATGGCATTTTTATATAGGCCCTTTCTTATGTCTCGCTGCCAAAGCACATAACCTGTTAGGAACAAAGACACCCAGACGACGCAGAGACAAATGCTTGCGGTGAAGCCTCGTGTCCATTGGGGCCCCTCTGTAACTGGGAATACCACGACGTTATACCACGTGAAAAAAGCCCAGCCGATTGTCATCTAGACGCACCACAGGTGTCAGTACATAAAACAATTGCGGAAAAACTCTAACTGTTTCAACAGCTTTGAGACAAAGGATTGGTTCTCACCATAGCGCCAGTGGTGAAACTCTTGGCTTCGTTATCATCTTTCATGATAAGATGTACAAAGGGGAAGAGCATTGGCGTAATGCAGGAGTTGAATCCCATAAGAAACCAAGTAGCGAATTTCATTCCCGTGGGTATATACCAGATACGGAGACAGATGTTGGAAAAGAGCAAGATTGTCCCTGAAAAGAGGACTGGCATCCAGATAGGGTAGACCCTTTAAGAGTGAGAAGTTAGCGAAGAGCACATGACGCCAGAATCGAGCATAGGAAACACTACAAACATAATCAAACACTCACATGACAAACTGCGGGACCAAGATACCGCATACAATCGCCATCAGTTGCGTGCCAGTAGGTAGAATGTTGATCAATTCCACTGAGTATTGGCCCGTGGACTTGACCCAGATACCCATCTGACCGCCAACCCAGGTCGTCAATTGGAAGCTAGTCGCGCACAGATATGTTAATTTCTTGACTCCAAGTGTGTTGCGAGCGTGGAAACGTATGACTCACCTGGTGTAGGTAACGACGGCAAAGTAGAAGTGCCAGTGCGTAAAGACACGCTTCAGCATGCGCTTTCCAATCTTCCCGCTCTTTCGTACACCGTCGTCCTGCATTCTCGCCTGGGCCAGCTTTTGTTCCGACTCTTTGAGCCACCAAATGCGTGGATTAGTTGTTGGCAGACCCGGAAACAAGAAGAAACCGGCAATGGCAATGGGGAGGCTAATGATACCATCCACAATAAAGACCCAGCGCCTAAATAGAAGGTCAGTTGAACTCCAATTTGAAAGAATATGAGAATGGAACGCACCATCCCTCCATGCCAAGCTTCCCATCCAACCCAGCGTGAGCGGCGGCCTGCATATATCCACCAAACGCAGCGCCGATGTTGCTGGAGACGTACCAAACTCCAGCTCGTTTGAATACTTCATCGGCGCGATACCAGGAAGACAGAATATAGAGCGATCCGGTAGCGGCAGGAGTTTCAAACAGGCCCATGAGAAATCTCATGCCGAATATCATTTGGGAGCTGTGATTCCGGCACTGAATAAAAGTAATAATTGACCACAGGGTCTCGCAGATCGGGAGATACCAGCGAGCCAGATGAGGGCGAGAGATGATCATCATGGATGGGATTTCCAGGATCATATAACCAATGTTGTAAAACGTACTGAAAAGGTTGTACTCGACTCCCTTGATATTGAGGTCCTCTTTCATCCCCGAGTTATAGGCATTGGTGATGTTTGATTGATCAAGCCACTTGATAAAGACTAATATTTATTAGTTTGGAAAGCGGCGCATTGTCCATGATATTACTGGAAACATACATAGCAAACAGCTGTCGCCATGGTTAGTACAGTGATGTCATCAGAACAAATGGGGCCGGAACATACATAAGAGGAAGGATGATGCGGTCCTGCTTCTTGAGAAGGGCTATCTCCTCCTTACTGTAGTGGCTTGGGTACCAGTCAAAGATGTATAGCCACGCCAGTTTCAAGCTCTGCTTGGGCTTTTTGGTGGCCGAGCTGACCACGACACCATTCTTGACCACAGGGTGAGAACCAACAGGCTCATCACCATTGATCTCCTGAGTGACTGTGGCCTCCACGGTAATCTCATCACCTGTCTTCCGTTGCTGTTCAGTCGCCATTGTGGCTTAAGACTCGCTCTTCCGGGCCGCTAATGGTTACCCTCAGAGGGGAAGCTAATCCTCGCAAGAGGACACAATGAAAAGGTCCAAGATATCACAGGCGGAGTGGTTGAACTCCCGATGGGATGAATGAACTCAACTGTTGATCTTGATAAGAAGAGGTTTGAACATTGAGAGGATGGGCGGGATTCTTATTCATAGCAAGATTCTCCTCCAAGACTCGTCCCACACCCCATGGGCAAGGCCTCGATGTCCACGGGGTAGCGTTTACTCCACATGGCGCCACCAATTTCCCCGCATGCGAGTAGCATTTCCATGGAACAGGGGCATCATTTGCGGTCTGTAGTAGAAACCCTTAGTAGCCCCAGATAACAAGCCCAGAAAGGATTGGCCTCGGTGTATGTAATGCGGTCTCCGGACGAGCTCCTCTCCGAACATGAGCTTATGACGTTGGCCACCTTTCAAGACTTTGCAAATGATCCGGACAAGTAGTCCGGTGCACCGGAAATTTCGGGATAATTCCAACGAATAGTCCACAGTAAAGCCTTGACAACAGGATCCTTCTTCCATGTTAGGGATGCAACGCGATCTGAAGTGGATAAGATTGGCCACTATGCAATAAATAAGCGCTATGAGAGTACATCCGAAACTCGTCAGCAGACCTTTGATCGATTAAACTTCCTGCATATTCCAGGTTTACACCTCCTCCTTTCTTGCTATGCCACATCACCACATTCTCATTACTTGGAACAGGACACATCCCGCCACGAACTCGGATACCTCAGGCCTGCCCAAAACAGAGAAAACCCCAAAATTGAGCCGCTACCATGCAGAATAACAGCAGCAATGATGCTATATCCTTCAATACTCAGCATGAAGTGCCTGTGGCAAATAATACACTCATAGAATCAGTTCAAACCAACCCACAAGACTCCTCCCACCAGCATGCATCTGATACCTCCAATATGGAACAACCGAAAACACCGCCACATGATAGAGAGTCATTTCAGAGGGAGCAGCCTCATCTGAATATCCTGTCACCGACCGACTCACCCCGAACCCAGCCACTTGGCTCTGATGGCAGTTGTGAAGTCGACAGTCAAAGCTTAAACAGCCCGCTTACAGAACCGAATCCTTCCACCGAAGATGGCACCATCTTCACTGAGGGCATCACAATCAGCACAGAACTCGCGGATCTTTATGCCGAGAATATCCTAGCCAAAGTCTATCGGACAGCGTGCAAGTCCATGATTGGGGAAAGAAGATTCCCCGATTATTTCCCCGAATACGTTCCCCAAGATGGTCCGGATGCTGGGAGTTATACACTGCGTGAAGCAGACTTCTGGACGTGTGGCTTCTTCCCCGGAACCTTATACTCCTTGCTGGAAAGGGCCATCCGTTTCCCCGCACATCTTGGAAGCCCAAATATTACTTCTTCACAACAACCCAACAGTATCAGTATACAGACCATTCGCCTGAATCTCCATGCACTGTGCGATACCTGGTCCAGGCCGCTACACGAAATGACTAGCCGTACAGACACCCATGACATAGGATTCATCGTTATGCCGGCGTTGCGTCTCGATTGGGAACTTACGGGAAATTCACGGAGCCTAGACTCCATCATCCAGGCTGCAAAGAGCCTGGCGACTAGATATGTTCCCACCTCGGGCGCCATCCGGAGTTGGGACTTATTACTGAAGAAGAACCTGGAAATCCGAGATCAAACCGAGAATATGATTCTCATCATTGACAGCCTGTGTAATCTTGATCTTCTGTATTATGCAGCCAGTCACATGCCCAACGGAAAGGAACTCTACGATATAGCCACTTCACATGCGCGAGTGTTGCTTCGAACGCACCTAAGAAAAGAGCCCCCCATGTCCCTAGACAGTCTATCATATAAAGGTGCTTGGTATTCGACATGTCATGTGGCCAATATAAATCCCCGAAATGGAGAGCTCAAAGCACGCCTGACTCACCAAGGTTACGATAACGAATCCACATGGGCCCGCGGCCAGTCGTGGGGTATTCTAGGATACGCCCAGACATACATGTCTACCAAAGATGACGAGTTCCTCTGGGCAGCGTGCGGCTTGGCCGAGTACTTCCTCCACAGACTGAAAACGGCTCCAGATTGCGTTCCCCAAGGCACGCGGCTGGTTCCTCTGTGGGATTTCGATGCTCCAATTGATGATCCCTCGAACCCATTGCGTGACTCTTCGGCTGGCGCCATTGCTGCCAATGGCATGCTAGTGCTCTCGCAGGGATTGGCGGCTGCAGGCCAGGATAAACTCTCCATCAGGTACCGCCGAGCAGCGGTTGAGATTGTCCATGAGCTCCTCGACTTTGCTCAGGGGCCTGAAAAGGCTCGCCTCGTGGGGGGATGTACAAGTGCAATTACGGTTGAGGATGAAACGCCCCAGACCTTTGATGCGATCCTCAAGTTTGGTACAGCTAACAACAACCAATACTCTAAGAAGCGGTATTCCAATCATGGTCTGGTCTATGGAGATTACTATCTGGTCGAATTCGGTAATCGGCTGCTGCGAATGGGTCTCGTGTGAGCTGTGATGAGCACCTTTCTGTTCCATTTATCATAGACATATATCTAGAAATTACAATTTTTTTCTTACCCCAATGATCAAATAGTACAGCGTAGGCACTTACAGGAGATCGTTCTTTCCTGTATAAAGACAAAACAAAAAATCTCCTCTTTAATCAGCCCGGTATTACCACTACGAGTCCATTTCTTGATTATATAAATGATGCTCAACGTGCCAGAAATGGGTAGAAAGAGTGTCATAAAATTGCTTCCAAATAGCCAAGTGACTTACATCAACAGGATGTCACCGCAGCTCAATTTACGACGGTAAATGGGACACGGGTTCAGCAAGTTGTTCCCACTCAATAATTTGAGCCACAATATTCCTATCTCTTCACGAAGGAATCAGCGGGGGCATTTGCTGCAAGGGTGTCGGGCGAGGTCTTACGGACGACGGAGCATCAGCTGCCCTGCCGACCCATTAACCCAGCAATCCAATATTCCCTAGACTGGACAGCCTCATTTTAGGACATGATCCAATAAGCTTATATCGGGCAATTCGTACCGAGGGCCTGGGCCAGCGGGGCCTACCACTCTCACGAAGCACTAGAGGTGCCATGCTCGGGACAATGAACGCGACGCTCGGGTTTAGGAAACAACTTCTTGTACGTGAAGCCTCAAACATATCCAAGACGACAGGGGCAACACGTGATTTTCCAGTGCGTTGTTTTTAATAAAGCCAAAGTCGTGATTCCCGAATGGAGTGATTAGAATGGGTGTACTCGGGCTAGCAAAAGGCTCTTTTTTAAGGTTTTCGTATTCATTGTGTTGAGTTGTCGGGCTCTGGCAGCTTCCATTGCTGTTGAACTTTATTCTCTTTCTCTTAGGTACTCACGCTGGTTAACTCAATACCGGTTTCCCCTCTATTTCTTCTTATCAAATGGTATTATCGATTTTAAAGGCCCAACTTACATTCTTTCAACTCTCTCAGTTGAGTTCGTAGGGATCTCTCGAATATTCTAAGCGATGGGGGGGGGGGGGGGGGGGGTTCTTTGATCGAAGAGATCGCGACTATGGCAAGACAAAAGTTATTTGTGGCAACGGCACTCTTGCTCCGGATCATACTCACCTTCAAAGCCGTGATTATTCTATAATAACTGATGGCGCCTTCAGTACCTCAAGAGGGTTCTATTGAATCATTGTTTCCATCGTCGATCGCGTGGCATAGACACGATGGGGATTTTTTGCGAAGTATCGTCAATTTCAATTTAAAAACTACCTAATCAAATTCAAGTTTTTTTCTTCCAGAATTTTCTGATCGTTTTTTCCATCCTCCCTTATTAGAAACTCAAAAACTCAAAATGAAAAACCTGAAATTAAGTGAAAGTGTTGGCCAGTCTCTTTTTTCTTCCCAACCCCAAACCGAAATCAATCCGTAGCATCCGTAATTTTCGCCCTTCCTTGTCCTTAGTTCGCCTCAATACACCACCCATGGCTATTCACAAAAGTTCAAGCTCCGTCTGGGGTTAGATCCAGCCGCTTTGACCGTTGCATCATCTGTCTCTTGACCCTCAGCAAGTGGAACGTCTCGTTCGTCAGATAGTGCTCCTGCGCTTCCCACAGATACGATTCGCTGACCGCGAAGGCCAGTTCCAACGATGGGTTTAGTCCGATGTCGAGGAGCAGGTTTCTCATCCGTGCAGCGATGCCGCAAACGTGATCTCCGTTCTCGCTGTCGGCTCTATGGATTTTGAATCTCCCGCTCTCAGCTTCCGATTCGTATCCCAGCATCAGCCAGCAGCTGCGCAGTCTAGGGAACGCAGAAAGGAATTTTGGCAGTCCGACAAGCATAGATGGGGTGGTCAGTCGTGTTCCCAGCAGAATGATTTCTCGAGTCTCGGCAAGAGCGAGGGCTTGATCTGTGACGCTGAGACCAAGCAGTTTCATCGGTCCCCAATTGATCTCGGGCTTGGACGTGTCTTTAGTGTATGTCTCATTCCTAAGATCTCGCCCCTTGCGTTCTTCCTTCCTAAGACGCCTCGCAGCAAGTTCTTCAAGCGCGTATACTCGATGACGCACATACTCGTCGGCTCGCTGCTCGGCGGGCTGGTCGAGAAAGCTCAGTCCTTGCTGAAGCCTTTCGCCAAGATTTGCGGACATCATGATGCGTTTCTCAGCGAAGAAGATGGGCTTGCCCAGTCGTCGGAAGCGTCGACAGGTGGAATTGACGATGAGCCAGTCCTTGATATGCTTGGCCTGGGTAGCGCGCGCCGCGGGTGGGCGAGGCGTCGTTTCGAGGCGCTCATCCATTTCTTCGGCCGAAGCAGGTGACGTCAATAAGTCCGCCAGGATGGGGTCTGGCAGTTGATTCCATCCGGGGGTTTTCTTGGTCATGTGGAAGCGCGGAATGTCGACGCAGTGCTCCAACCAGAGCGGCGCGTTTTCCACGTTTTCCTCTGCTGCGACCGCCTGCTCCGGATTGGTGTCGCCTGTCGCCATGCTTCCGGTGAGGAGATCGCGGAAGATCTGGATGAGAATCTCATCTGGGACGCGGTCAATCATGCATGGACCTGGAGGGGAGCTCATCGCGACGTCGGGGGGCGGAGACATGTAGTGATGGCGAGTGAGCTGTCTTCTTTCGCGCATTCGTCCCGACTTGAGATTCAGCGGATTCGATCTGTCGCTGCAGCCTCACTCGGGGACAGTTGCAGTGATGCCCAAGAGCAAAAGAAGCTTTTGGGGAGACACGGCTGAGTGCTCCACCCCTCTTTCGACAATGATCAATCATCGCTTGATTCTCGCTTACGAAAAGGCTGGGCTGCTTGCTGACTAATTGCTGCATCGGGTGTTTGCCTGTGTTATGCCGAGACACGGTAATGAATTCGTGCGACGGTTTCTAGGTAACATCGGAAGAAGGGCGAATATTAATGCAGGGAGGAGTGGAATTGGTATCTATTGGTGCTACGTGATTCGGAGCTGAAAGACTCGTGCTGCTCTAAGCACCGAAGCGAGCTCTTCAATCTGTCATCTTTTCAATACATAAAATCAGCAGCTAAAATGTCAGGCTGGGTTGAGATATCCAACTGCCTCTCCATCAGGCTGGCAGGCGCGTTAAAGAGGTATACGATGCGACAGAGGCTACATTTTCTATATTTTTTAGGTAACCATTGTCACGAAGATGCCAATCACTGTTTCTTTGAAGGAAGATAGATCGAATCCAGTGGTGCGCAGACGACAGACTGTTTCGCAGTCCAATGAGAGTCTAGCATGTGATTATCACCACGCTTCAAATCGAGTCATATAAACTTTTTAAGAAAAGGACTAAGTGGAGCACAAGATACCCCGGCTTTTGCCGGTTTTGACACTACAGGGGTGATATCTTGAGCTCAGCCTAGCCTCCTCAAGCATGGGGTTTGGCCCACCATGTGTAGATATTTTCTTGGCAAGGACGATCGATCTTCGCGGAGGGTTTTTATTTATTTATGGATTGCTAACTGGAGAAATATTTATGTTATGAAAGGCGGCCTGTGGGATTTCACCCGATGTCATGTTACTCTCCCCCGCATTACACTGCGTGACAGCATGCAGTCAGGAATTTTCATCACAATCACCATGACTATCAACCCACGGCTTACGATGAGATCACTGTATACGCCGGTGTCTAAATACCGGCATTCATACATCCAACGCGCGCGTAGATTTATGAACAACTTGTGTGTGCGTTGTGCCCGCAATTATGTTATCAATGAAGGTATGCGTCGATATCTCAAGTGTCCCACCCGTCTCCGATGAATCATCCCTGCCAAACCCAATAGATGCACGAGGGTTTCGTGTTCTATAGCGAGCTGAACTTGCTGGTAATGTCAAGTAATGACAAGTAACGGGCGGGGGAATCAAGGGCATGTTTACCTTTATCCACTTCCGGCGTAACTATTAGGCGTGAAGTTGCATTTCATGCATTTTCTGGAACCAACCAAGGGCTGTAACTAAGCAATGATGATACAAACAGCATGCTACCAGGTACGGTTGGCCAACTGGTAACTCTACTAAAACACGGGGGATGCCACCCTCGTGGAGGCAAACAGATATTCAATGGAGCCAGGCGGAAAGCATCAAAAAAATGAGTATTTTCTAGCTTTCTTAGGTAGTGTTTGAAGACAAGGCCATTTATGGACAGTCTCGCGAATTCCCTCATCTCACTAATGCTCTACATGTCAACCGTGTTGGCATTTTCCGCAGATGGTGCAGTCAGGAAAACAACTCTTGACTCCCTCCATGGCCAGGCGCTAAATGGCCTGAGGAGCGATACTACCTTGTTGGGTGAGCAGCTGGAGGTGGGATATGCATCAGAGCCCACACTTGGCATAGTGAGTGCAAATATGCACTCAGACGCGTGAGCTGACGCCCGGAGCATGATTATTTCCAAAGAGGCCAGCTGCAGAGCCCTTCGCCTCCATCCCCTCGGTGTATCGTATTGATCTGATTGATTGGCAAACGGTGGTGACGGCATGTGTTCACTTCTGCTCATGTGACAGCCAGTAACAATTATTAACCCCCCATCCCGTCCTATCCCGTCCCATCCATCCCTCCATCCATCCTCGCATGATTCCCTGATTGACGTGTTAATGCCCATCCATCGCCGTTGCAGAGCCTTATTGCGCCCACCGAGTTGTTTCCATCTCCAAACCCGCCCGATGGCCTGACACGCGTCACCATGGACGGCTTATACATTGCAGCGGCAATTATTCACTTCATCGAATACGCCGGCCGTCTCGTCGCCTCGAGCCAGTCTAGACAGAGCCCATCGAATAACATTCCTCTGGAGCATCGTGAATTGGGCTCCATCGCCAAGTGTCTCCTGTCAAGCAGCCGCCAAATCGAAGAGTCGCTGCGATCCCAACATCGCGAACACACTCATACCAACATCGGCATCCTGCAACATCAGACCGCGAGCCATTGCCAAGGCATCGCAGAGGAGCTTCTAGATGCCATCGAACTTCTTCAGGCGGCGGGACCCGGGACGAAATGGCGATCTTTCCGCCAGGCCCTCCGTGTTGTATTGAGCGATCCCAAGGTGCAGGCCTTGGATAGAGGCTTACGCTCCTTGCGCCATCAAATAATCGTTACTACGATTGACAGCCTGAGGTATTTGACTGTTTTTTTTTCATCCATTTTTCCTCGGTTTTATCCGTCCCAGATTTTGCTGATATCTGCCCAACAGACTTGAAGCATCCAGGTTGAGCCGCGCCCAGGCGGCCCTTCGCCACGCCTCCGAAGGAGCACCGCCAGCTCCAGATCGTGGTGTCTCGGTGGGAGATCGGTTCGTAAACGACAACAGGCTCGGGGACGCCTGGCGAAAACTCATCGTGCACTCCATCCTCGAGAACCAACGAAACCCCAACGCGATGCTCCCCCCGTTCCTCGGCCTCAAGCCCAAGGGTGCCTGGGCCCGTGCATACGAGGGCGGCGTCCGGGCAAGGGTCCTGCACCGACTCACATTCCGAAACATGGAGGATCGCGAGCGGCAGATCCCCGAAGCGGACGACGGGACGTTCGGATGGGTCTTCCGTGACCCGGCCATCCACGATAAGCCCTGGTCGAGCTTTAGGGACTTTCTGCGCTGGCCCACGAGCAAGATATATTGGATCACTGGCAAACCGGGGTCTGGGAAGTCCGCCTTGATGAAGCACATACGTCAAAGTTTAGAGACTCGAAATTTGCTGAGATATTGGAGTGGGGGCCGGAATGTCCTCCAGGCGAGGTTTTACTTCTGCAACAGCGGAGAGAGCATGCAGATGTCTATCGAGGGTCTACTGCAATCATTGCTGCTGGACTGTCTCAGACCGATTCCCTCGTCGATAATCCAGAGAGTTCTTCCAGCCCGGTGGGAAGTTGCATGCCTCTTCGACCAAGATGACGTTCCTTGGAGTTGGGAGGAACTGCTCGACGCCCTGCGAACGCTGTTGATGGATGTCTATGCACATCAGAAGTTCTTCTTCCTGATCGACGGGCTCGACGAGTATCTTGGAGAACAGCCACAGCTTATTGATCTGATCATGGAGTTGGCGGAGGAGACAAACAACCTCAAGCTCTGCGTCTCAAGCCGACGCTGGCCACACTTTCACGACGCTTTCATGGGAAGGCCGCATCTGGTCCTAGAGGACCTTACCGATGCCGATATCGGTCACTATATAGAGGCCAAGTTTGAGGAAAGTTCGGCCTTCTGCCAGCTCCGACAGAGACAGCCGGAGAATTTCGAAAGACTCATGAGAGACACTTCCCACAAGGCAGAAGGTTGCTTCCTGTGGGCCCAGCTGGCCATAAAATATCTCACCGATGCCCTATCAAACGGAGATAGGATGGGCGATCTCGAAAATCGGCTTGGGGACTTGTTCCCAGGAGACATCGAGAGAATATTGGAAAAGATTATCGAGTCGTTGGATGAAGAAGAGCGGGATCATGCTTCTCAGATTTTCCAGATCGTCAGGTCTTGTGACGATTTCGCCACCGTCCTCTGTGTTGCCCTCGCAGATCTCGAGGACACAGGCCTGGCCAAAATGACGTCTGCGAAAGTGATGCCTATCCAGTATAAAGAGTCACTATCCAAGATAATGAGGAGAACACTGATCAATAGATGTCAAGGCTTGCTTGATATTCCCGCACCAAACATGGACGAAGACGACAGCGATGAATCCGATGAGGAATCTGAGGACGAGAGTGGCAATGAATCCGATGATGAAGCTGACGAGGAAGAAACAAGCGACGTATCGTCCTCAAAACAGAACACAATCACCAATCCCATATCTCATCTGGAGATAAAGTATCTCCATCGTGTCGTCAAAGATTACATTGAGAGCCCTCACATTTGGGACTGGATTGTCAGCATGAGCTCCGTTCGCTTCGATCCAAATGTGTCACTCTGCAAAGCAAACATTCTTCAATTCAAGGGACTGGATCCTTTGTCTCTCTCAATGTCCGAGTTCTGGTTTCACGCTGAAATGGCGATCAAATACGCTGTTCGATGTATGAATGTAGAAGGCAACGTCAGGGAAGTTATTGAACTATTAGACGAGGTGGACTCAACTGGAAGCGTCCTGACATACCACTATACCAACCCAACATTCGTCGACCGGCCCGGCGCATCCCTTGGAGAATACGACCATTGGGCCACCTTCTTCCTTCCTAGCATCTCACACCCCAACTTCAGCCATTTGATGGTGGCATGTGGGGTGCACCAATATCTTACCCGGCGTCTGCGCAAGGAGGATGTGCGAAACAGCAGGCTCACTGGGGAACCGACCCCATTGCTGATCACGGCGGTGCAAGAGTTCGCAAGCCTATCTAATTGCGATGAGTTGGCAGGCCCTCATGTACGAGTCGTGGAAGCTCTCATGAGGAAAGGGGCCGATTGTCTCCAGGTCTATCACGGCCGCTCAGCCTTCAGCTTGGTGCAAAGAGCGAGGAAGTCTGAGAAACAAAAAGCGGTCTATGAAGAGATATTAAGAGTGTTCGAGCGATTTTCCAGGCGGCCGCTACCTGTGCCAATCAACTTGGACTCTTCAATGGCCGTTGCGCGACAGGACTCTCAGTTAGGCCCTTATCAAGGGTCCGATAATGATTCCATTCGATCGACTGATGGTCTTGCCGAAGGTCAAAATGGACGAGAAGAACCCGGAGAAGGCAAACGCCCTTCCCAGCAATACAGAAGTGTACACATTGAGGGTAAGAATATCAAAATGAGAGAAGTAAATGAGAGGTCCGAACTTGGTGTACAACGCCGTCCTTCAAGCAATCGATCGAATTATTCTCATTCTCTATACTCTAGAGGAGGAGAAACAAGTCGGGTCGGAAGTAGGATCGGTCAGTTCTCAAACTTCCAAACACCAAGATCGCTACTTTCTTGGGACCAGCAGCAGTCGTCTGGGTCGCAACTCATCACGCAGAGTCAACAGAACTACCCGATGAGCAACCCTTACTCCAACGATCTAGTTCGCACATCTCAGGCAGCTGCCCCCAGACGACGAAACTTTTTCCCATCACGGTTCTTCAACAATCCATTTGCGCGACAGGGGAATTCCTACTAAACCCGCAAAAGTCGTGCCTCAAGAAAGAGAGAAGCGCAACTCTCTCTGCCAACAGAGGCATCGGTTCATATCTATTACATCTTTCATCTATTATAATTTCGGCTTACGAAATGCTCACCAAATCATCAAGCAGCAACTCACATTCATCTATACCTTCTTGGTGGCATTTCGCGAGTTGAACCCAGCCATCCCATTAAATTTCCATCTATCATGTTTGAATAATGCTATTGTGGTGGCGGCAGGACGAACACTTCTGTACGAATTTACGAAGGCTTAAGTAACGACCATTCATATTGATCACTGACTGGGAGAACAGGGCATGAGGATTGTTTGGGTCAAAGGACAAGATGTAGGGTGAAAGCTGTTTTCAGTCAAGGTAATTTCTGGTTCTCCCATGGCGATTTCTTCATCCACGACAGCGTTCTAACCGCGTACCCTGTGTTGGATCCCAACCTATACCCTGTCCAGTTTGCTGAGAAGCTTTTACAGGGCGAGAAGTGGCATAGAGATTGTTTATTTTTGGTGGGTGGTGCAAAGGCTTTGTCTCAGTCAATGTCTACTTTCAGATTGTTTGTGAAGGATTTATTCAAATGTAGTATCATATGTCATGATAATGAAGAGCTAAAATTCTAACTTTATGTCTGTGTCGGGGCTACCTCATGCTCATCAGGACGCGTCATGCTGATGTAGGCATCGTCGACACACTGATTGCCATCAATGGCATCACGCCATGCGAGATTAATTTACTTATTTATCAACCATTTCATGAACTTTTGGGATTAAATTGAAACATTTTCAGATATTTATTCTGTCTCGTTGACTTTGAAATGCTGAGACAACTGAAATCGACTTAGGATTTTTGTCATTCGATCCACCGCATTATGATCCTTTTAACATTCAAACGCTTCGTTCGTTCCTCACTCCAGCCTCGTCATTAAAACCCCCCAATAATTTCAATCCTCATTCCTCTCTCAACCACAGTTTTATCTCTCTTCCACTCCGTCAGTCTAGGTTCAATCTTTCCCGAGCAAAGACCGCCAAGCCATGTTCAATGCGTCCAATTTCAGTTATCATCGGTCTCGGAAAAAGGAAGCAGTTCCTAAACTTCTTCCTCATACAAGCGATGTTGCATCTCGGTTTTCAGTTCTTCGAATCGTCCTTGACATGCTTCGACTTCCTCCTGGGTGAACCAGACGCTCACCAACCTTCGAGCGAGCTCTTCGCTTCGAACGACGACTGGCTTAGAAACACCGCCTTCGAACATTAGGCACATTCTGCCTACTCCAGATCGAATCACCAGATCTTCGATCGACTTGGTGATAGTTTCTTTAGCTCTCATAACGAGGTCGCTGTACTGCCTTGAGAAGCTGGGGTCTTCCATGACTTCATCGACGGTTATATGATGATGTTGTAGGAATTCCACAATGCCCCTAGCAACCTCTTGGGAGATTGCGCGACGAATATCGCAACCCGATCGAGGAACTGAGTTGATGGGATGTCCTTCCATCAACAGACTTGTAAACTGGCGAGAGGCCCCGAGATCGAGAACATATCGCACGGTGCCTCTATATCTCTCGAAATTGTTCCAGGTATAAAGCTTCTCTTTCCAGCCGTACTGGGCACCAGTCAAGTCCATCGCAAATTCTTCATTGCTGTGAAGTTTAATGTAGAGTACCGCGTGATCGACATCTTCGATCTCGTCGTTCCCAACAACCTGAAGTGCGGGATCTTTCGGCTGAACGCTAATCTCCCTTAAGGTGTGGCAAAAAGCTGCCAGACCAATATTAGTTATTTGTAAGCTCTCGCTTTGTGGCAAAGGATGGGGTCACTTGCGTTCGAGAAGAGCCTTAATAAGAGGCAGGCCGGTGCTCAAACTATCAACACACATGTTGTAGTATAGCACTGCGTTTTCCGCCACGAGTCCTAAACCTTGCGGCACGATGCTGCCAGGGAATGGGTAGAAGACCGGGTGTCCCATTAAGGGACACGTATCTCCAAGTTCTGTTCGGGGTACGAGAAAGATGAACTTTCCATCGATCCTTGTAAGTCGGTATTTGCTTGTGTATGTCTCGCGACAGAAGTTGTCCCAAATTTCAGACAATGCAGCGACAGCCCTTCCAAGTTTCTTACGGTCGTGACAAATTAGTTGATGGTTTGGCTGGTCTTCCGATCTACATTGCTCGGAACAGTAGGAGGTTTCGATGGATCCGACGTCCTCGATCTTGCATTCCGGGCATATGATGGAGCCTGCTGGTTCAGCGCAGTTGGAGCAGATCATCTTGCGATCGTTAGGTGGATGTGAAAGAACAGTTCAGGGAACTACTCGAAACTCGGCGTTGTGGTAGGTCTGGAAGCTGAGAAGCAACAAGGAAGTTGACAGGGATGTGGAGGTTGAGAAGGAGTGAGGAGGAAGCGATCAGAGAAGCAGGCAGAGAAGTTAACTAAGGGCCAGAGTGAGGAGACGCGTCACTATGTCAACAGTTAACGGCAGTGACAGCGACTTCGTTACCCTGCTGTTTCCAGCAGCTCAACTACAGGCTGCTATTGTAGAGCCCGGGGGTACCTAGGTACCGCAGCTGTTAAGGATTTTGTGTTCTGACTCCAGCAAACTCATACGGAGCACCATGTTTGAAATTAATCATTCTCTATGTAATCAACCCAGACTCCGGAAGCCTCGTGTTGCTCTCAAGCGCGATGACACGTTCTATTAAGAACCAAGTTCTGTCTAAAGTTGTTAAAGTAGAGTGCTCAACCCGATCCACGGACAAATTATGAGCTTGAAAATTGAAATCTAACATCTTTTATCGCCCAACTATAGCCATTATCTTTTTTTCTTCTTCCCTTCTTTCTCTTCGGACCTCCCAAGTACGTCGCTAGCTCTGCATGCCCAGCCAGTCTTGCATCTGATCTCGCTTCATCTTATCTTGCAGTTACTGGATAAACTTCCTGCGACGGTGGGGAACAGCCCAAGAATTTCGGCATTATTCTCACGTTCAACATTATTCATATTTTTCAAAGTATCTCAGTGCTCGGCCGAAGGGCTCTGTGGGATGGCAGCGAGCGAGCAGTGTTCCACAATGCTTCTTTTACAGTAGGTAGCACAGAGTAGGTATGACCCAATAACTAACCTAACCCTGTGAGTTGGCATTCATCCAAGAGTGGACCGAGCAAGAGTTGATGTGAAATCCACTGGCTCTCAATCACGAATAGCGCGAGGTGACTCAACATTTCCCCAGTGTGTCAGCATATATATTTCTTTCTTTCTTTCCTTCCCTCTTTCTTTTTGCTTTCCCGAGGAACAAACTAAGTAAAAATGTGCTAACAGCCCGTGAATGAAACCCCAGGTCGGTCGTACGGACTAGCCGTACTCCGTGTAACGTGCTGGAATGCATGTCAGCAACTGCGGCCAACAACTAAACAAGTTCCATTATCTGAATCAAGCCTAGCTTGCACATGTGTGCACTCTCGGAAACCTTCTAGTGCCAATACGACCCATGCACCGCTCCAGAAATTATGCAAGTCTTGTGCCCGTGACCGTGATCCTGGCTGTCACATGAAATAATAGCAGCAGATTCCGGCGACATGATGGATAAATAAAACACTGATCTTTTCCATCTTGCGCCCGAGCTCGAAAATTACCTTTATATTTTGATCTGGTTTTCTAGCGTTTGTGTCTTTTTTCCTTTCGTCTGTTGGCGACTCAGAAGCCCGTAATCAAATTCCAGACGAGCATTACGGAGCAATGGACCAGGCCTCTTCAATCCCGAACAGCCGCTACAATTGAGAATTGAGATGCAAGACACGATGCAGGGACGATCCGAAGGGCTTATGAGTGCCCTCCTTCACCAAAGCGCCGACTTGCAGGCCGCCTTTTCTTCGATGCAGTCCCCAGCCGAATCTCAAGCAGATGCCTTTGCCGCCACCTCATTTCCCGAGACCCCATCAAATGAAACCTCGCGAGCTCCATCACCGTTGCAACACGGATCTGAAATGAGGCCAGAAGCCAGTGATGAATTGGACGCAAATCTGGCAGCCTACATGTCGGGGGACATTCTGGGCGACAATGGAGATCCCGATCCTCTGACATATCCCGCATCCCAGATTTTGGGCCATCCCTCGTTTGCAGACTCTATGATCTTCTCCACTCTTCCGCCGGCCAGCTCGATGCACTTCCCAGACCAAAGTTTCCGTAGGCAGAGAGCGGCATCAGTCGGTGATGGTACTACTCAAGCTCGGTATGATAACATCAACACATCGCCATCGGTGTCTTTTAAGCATGCAAAGATAAACCATGGTGATTCTCCTGGTGTCCCCAAATCCCAGCGCTACGCTTGTCCCTATAACAAATGGGATCCAGAAGGATGTCCTCTTTGCTGTATGCCGAGTAATAAGAACCCAGGAGGAGGGGCAGAAACGTTCTCAAGAGTCAAGTGAGCTTCCCAACTGCCAAGGTATTCCCATCCTAGACCGTACTGACTTGCTAAGGTCGCATATTCTCCGAAATCACGACGAATCGGTTCGTTGTCGGCGGTGCTGGTCCTCTTTTGTAGGCAGGCCTGAAGCATTGAAAGAGCATGTCAAATCCGGCGATTGCATATATAAAGCCCGTCCGAAAGGATATTGGATGAACGAGTACCAAACGAGCTATGTCCGTGGTCAACGCTTCGAGGGAGGGGGTGAGGAGAAATGGTATCATCTTTTTACGGTTCTCCTACCACACGTGAAGATTTGCGATGATCAAGGGAACAATTTGATAAGCCCTTGTATGTCGACTCGAGCGAACAGAATCGAACAGGGCTCGAGCTGTCCACTAATAGGTCTTTTCTAGATTATACACCACTGTCCGAACGAGGTAGTGAGCAGGCCATCTTAGGGGCCCTGCAGGCAGATGCCAAGCAGGCTGACTTTCAACCCTCGACATGGCCATTTTCAAGTCACACTTCCACAATGGGCTCTCTGTATGCTAAGTCAACCACCCATATCCAACTCAAGGATTCATTCCCTCTAACAGGTAGATAGTCGTGCCCAGTATGAAAACGCATCGCTGCAATCCTCGTCCTGTGCTTCTCCAATAGTGATGGAGGATGTATTGTCTGTAAATGCCAGCTTCCCTTCTCTGGACTCCTCCGCACATAACGGTCCTGTCATGGCATTGAGTCCCGATTCCGGGCCGATGCCGTCTTTTGTTTCGACATCTGCCCCTCGGCCAATACCGATTCGGGGCTCTCATCGGATCGATGGTTGTATAGACGAAGCGAGCTCCTTCAACACCATCAATGCACCTGCCTCCATGCCACATATTCATTCGAAGCGGTTGTCCAACAACTTCCTGAGTTACGATAACGACAGGTTGCGTCGTGATAATCGGCAGTTGCGCCAAGAGAGGAATGATCTACAGAGACGAATCGATGCTGTGCGCGCGAACATCGATCCGCTAAACCAGATAATCGAATCTGCGCTTTATCAAAATGGGATTCCTTTAGAGGTTTCGACGAAACTGTTTGCTGCAACCGAGACGTTGAATAATCTTAGACAGGCTTTGGGTTGAGCAGCTCACCAAGGCTCCCCCAAATCCATGGGCGGAACAGGTTTCATCTCAATTATTTCGGCCAGCGTCGATGTATGTGAGAGCCAAGAAACGACTCATATATTCGATATACGACGGTAGAAGGCATGCTACAGGCAGAGGAACGCGATAAGAAAGGCCTCGAAGTTCTAATGATTATATTGAATGAATATGAGTAAATGAATGAACGATTGAACGATTGAACGATTGAACGATTGAACGATTGAACGATTGAACGATTGAACGATTGAACGATTGAACGATTGAACGATTGAACGATTGAACGATTGAACGATTGAACGAATAAACCAACATACATCCAGATGAGTTCAAACCTAGATCTGAGATAACGTGTGGGTTTGTTTTCGGTGGCATAATACGAAGTTGTACTAACTCATTGGGACAGACTTTCAATATCTCAAAGACGGTTCGATATTTACACCATTAATTCTGCAGGCCAAATAAGGGCACTCCTCTTGGATAGTGGGTTTAATTAGATGCATTAATCGAGGAGCAACGTTATATTATGCCTTGTTTCAGCGAGGACCTCGACGTGGCAGGAGTATAAGGAGGGTGGATAGGGAGAAGTTGCTTTGCCTACATAGGTACGCAAAGCGAGTTCATGTTTATCCTCTCAGTGTCTACTTTGTATTATGATCAGCAAGCCTTAATATATCACAGGGTGCTTAACTACCGATCTGGTAGTATGTTAATTACCGCGTGCCGATTTCTCCACCTCATCAACGCATCAACAAGATGCGAGGGGAGATTATGCCAAGCAACGTTTCATCTAATGGTGATCCAGGACACTGAAAACCTAATCTTTCGATCAATACTATCCTACCCTCCCGTTGACGTAGACCATAGTCTATAATCCCATGGAACGAGGGAAATTATTGCTGCTGATTCTCCTTTTCATCGGTAAATTTCCATCGTTCTGAAACACGGGATTCCCCCATGCGCTCCACTGCCGTTTACCAACAAAGCAGCTGGACAGTTGATGGACGCTAGCATGCAGGCGCCTGTCCTTGATCATGAAACACGCATTGTGGCGAGTAAGCATACACACAGCCAATGATCGAATCATAACGGGTGGTCCGGGATATGATGTTTCTAAATTGCATGCTGTCCATGCGTGAAGGAGTGTCAGCTCCTGATTCTTGTATAAGTCGTTGGGTGATCGTCCTTCAGCGTGGCTACAAAGATCTCTTTCTTCTTCTGTATGTAACAACCCGTGTTGTTGCTTGTTGTCGACCCTTCTCTTCTTAACACTCTTTTCACTTTGCAGACTGGCCTTTCGAAAATGCGCAGTTCACTCATTTCTGCTTTTGTCCTCGGATCACTTGCCGCCCAGGCGGCTGGCAAACGTTCCAGGGGATCATTGTGCAAGTCACTGGTTACTGTCACGGAAACCATCACCGTAACTGGGCCTCCCCCGCAACCCACAAGCACTGTTCCCAGCTCTGCAACTTCTGTCTCTGTGGCACCAACCTCCCTATCACAATCACAGGCTCAGTCTAGCTCAACCACCCAGGTGCAAACTGAGGAGCCAAAACCCACAACGACACTCGTCGAGCAGTCATCCTCCTCCTCTGTAGCTTCATCATCTGCAGAGTCGATCGCAGTATCGTCCTCCTCGTCTTCGATCGCCAGCCAAGCCCCTGCGTCCTCCGCGTCGAGCGCAAACCCAGTCGCAAGCCAGACTTCGACAGCCCCATACACCAGCGCCACGGAGGTCGACGTCAAGGTCCCTGCCACGGAACAATGCGGTGTCGACGATCGGCTGCACTTCACCGGCATGCCGTGGACCCTTTCCAACAACATGTACAACTCGGAGAGCATGGTGGGCACGCAGTGCACCAACTTCGTCCGAGCGCTCGCGGCATCTGATGGAACGAGCCTCGTTGAGTGGACCAGTACAACAGATGTTCAAAAGATCGAGGACACGGCCAACATCTGCAAGGGATACTCCAACTTCGGTGACGGGCCCGACGACAAGCCCCGTCTGCGTGACATCAAGTCCATTCCTGCGTATTTCAAATGGTCTAGGTCCGTTGAGGAGGACTTCAAAGGTGGGCTCTCTTCTTCCATACACCCCTTACTGTTCTTACTCTGCTTCCCATGATAAATATTTCATAATAACTGATCAATATTATTCAGGTGCTCACATCTTCGATATGATGACATCTGTCGAGAAAGATGTAGGAGAACAGCCCAACACCAAAGAGTTCATGCTATTCCTCAAGATCTGGGGTGACCAGCGGGTAATGGGTTGGGGTGATGGCGCGATCGACACCTTGGAATTGTTCGGTCACACTTTCAAGCTCTATTATGGTGTCCACTCCACCTCGGGGCAACAGGTGTTCAGTCTGGAGCCAGACACTCCTTTCGAAGGCGAGTTTGAAGGCGACCTGAAGGAGTGGCTCAATTTGATGGTGGAGAAGGGCCATGTGACAGACGACGAGTACCTCAACCACTGGACTGGCGGTGTTGAGATCTTCTATGGCAAGTCGACTCTGAGTGCTACTAGCAACTTGAGTCTTGTTGTGTAAGGAGTCTGGCTTGTTGGTCTGCGCTCGAGGAACGGAGAATGCCGAACCACAAACATAAATTGGACAATTGGAAAGTTTGGTATAAGTTATGAACACATTCCCATGAGCAGTGAAATCACTAACCTAAATCATTCGGTGAGAACCACCAATTGTTGACGAAACTCCTTTAATCAGTTTTCTATGAAGTATATGCTCCCAATAAGCGTATGGATATAGTACACAAGATAAGTATTACCGCAAAAACGCCAGCTCTCTGTATCAAATCAAGCAAGAACACGCTGACAGTGGGGAATTATTCACCGCACTCCCTATGATAGCCAAGCCAAATAGGTTTCCAGGGCAAGCCAACAATACAGTCAAGCCCTCTCGCTTCTCGTGGTCCCAACAGCTCATTAGCCTTTTCCTATTGCACTTGGATGGTCTGTATTACCCCATACGATGGAACATATTAATGATTTCTCCTTCTCCTATTCAGAGAAGAGGCAATCGGAACAAAAGCCAGTTCATGATGAAAGCACCCGTTTCTTGGTGTATCCCATGATCGATTTATGAGTTCCAGTTGGCACCGGAGTCACTCTAACAAGGACTGAACCGTGCAGTTGAACCCTAACCGCCCGGCCAGTTCGTGCCACAATACTTATTTATGTCTATTGTTCAACTCGAGTGGGAATGAATGGACGGGTTCGACGTTGACCAGCAACTGGAGGCGGCTTTCGTGAAATCGTATCGGTCGTTGAAATGTGGTATTTGATTTTTATTCTCAGGTGTAATCTCGGGACTTGTTCTTCTTCGTTACCGGCATCTCGTCGAGATCGTCGTCCAGCGATTCGAACTGTTGTAGCTGTTGCAGGTGTTCCATCTCTATCGCAGGAACCTCGTTGGCCGGCTTCTCGAACACCGGTTGGAGAACAGGAGAGCCGGCCATTTCGTGGATGTTATTGCTGTCGATCTCCGTGTGTTGTCGACCGATGCTGAACTTGTCCTTGGGCGGTAGCGGTGGCGGGATGTCTTTGAAGTACGCAACACCGGGCGATCCCAGCATCTCGTTGATATTCCGGCCGTCAATCTCCGAATACCGCGTGTGTATCGTGGAAACCTCGTTCTCCATCGCTGACTCGGTCACGCTCTCTGCCACTGAACGGAGGACCGGCGACCCAACCATCTCGTGAATATTCACGCTGTCGATCTCCGAGAACCGCCTGTGGAGCGAGGGCGGAGGCGAGCTCTTTACCGAATAATGCTTCGTTGAGGGAGGGTGCTGGCTCAGGGCGTCCACGTCGCTCATTATGTCGGACTTGGCTTGTTCGGACAGAGCCTTGGTCGAAATTGCCCTTCGAGACGTCCCAGATCTTACCGATCTTGCAGCTTCTGACCTCGCAGCTTCGGACCTAGCCTTGTGAGGTACTGCGCCTTCCGATCCCGTGTCTTCCTCCTCGATGCGATGCTTTCGTCTCCAGAAGAACCACACGATACCCAAAATGATGCCGAGACCGGCGAGCGCACCGAACACGGGGCCGGCAATCCATGCTTCTATGATAAGGGATGCCCATTAGTTTGACATGCCATCGCCGGCATCTTACGTCTGATTCCACTCACTGCTCTTAGGCTCATCGCTCGACGTGTCCGCGGTATCGAAGTCTGTGTCGACGGAACTGGTGACGGTCGCTGCCACCGTGGGCGCATATTTTACATTAACGATTGTCGATGTGGTGCCATCCCCCATGCGTAACGAGCTCGTAACCAGGTCGACATCGATATTACAGTATGCGAGGTATGTCAATAAATCCGACGGAACGGCACCGGGCGATCGCTTTTCGATACATCGGGAGCAAGGGATGTAGGCATTCTGGAATTTCGAATCGGCGCCGCAGAGGTCGGTTTTGGTCGAGTTTTGGGCGACTTCGAAGGCCGTGTCTGGAGGCGGTAAGATCAGCACAATTTTCCCACCTTTTTGTCGGAAGTACCCGCAGGCCAGCCGAAGTCCTACTCACCACACGACTTGGTGCACGCCGAACTTATCGTAATGCCATCTCGAAGCCAGATTGGTGGTGCCGCTGCTCCAGCCGGCATCATGACGAACGGCCAGCAAAGGACTGGCGAAGGATAGACTGTCAAAACGGAGGAACGAGCAACCAAACGGGGAGACCCTCTAGGCGGGTGCGTAGGTGGCGTGAGCGGGCTCTGGATTGGTTTTATTGCTTGGCCATTGCCTGTGCAACCCTGCCTGAGAGCAATTTAAAGGGGCTAATTGGATCGTCGTGCGTCGTTAGTGCTGGCAAGCCGCCGGTGCGCTGCTGACGGACGCGCCATTTCAGCAATAAACATTCCCTCCATGTAACCTCATAATGGCACCAAATATGTCCCGATTTGGGCAATGGCAGCAAAAGACCTGTGCCTGGCGCCGGGGGTTTCAGGTCGCTGCCGCCTGCTTACATCTGGTGCCCGTTTCCCCAGCATGAAAAGTCCGAGGTAATGAGCGTCGGAATGGCTTCAATTCACCTCCGTCGAGCATTCCAGAGGACCATTTCATCAATAACTGTCAGCCATCTAGCTTGGACCCTGACTTCTCATCCAGAGGGCTGCCACCTAGGGCTGGGTCTGCTGGTGGAGAGGACATGGTTCACCTGCCAAGTGCCAAGGACCAGCCACCATAGTTTCCGGTGAGCCAAATGAGAGACCCCACGTCCAGTCCAAAATCTGACAGTGCCGCTGAGCCAGACGGCCTGTTCTGCTGCTTCGCCGCCAGAGCGCGCGCTCTGTGCCTGTTGATTGCTAGCCGTATGCCACCTGCCGATCCGGGACATTGCCATGGTCAAAATCAAGATGCTTCTCGCTTCTCTGTCGTTTTGACGTGTATTGATGCGTTCAACACCTCGTCAAGCTTTGTTGGTGATGACTGCTCTGTTGGTGATTCAGTGCTAGCCCTGCATATACAACACAACACACTGGGACCAACAGTGGGACAATGCCGCCAAGTTACAAGAACCCCATGCCGAACAATTCATCACTTTAGTGCGCTTTCACCATGTGTCGGGTGCAGAGAATCTCAGACAGTGCCTGATCAGTGATTCATCACATGGCCTAGCCGGACATCGCCCCGGAAGCCATTCGCCCTAGTGTGAATTGTCACACTTCAAATGCGGGGCCCCTTTTCAGGAAATCTCGGAATCTGGTTACTAAAATCACTAAACGCTCCTAAGGCTGGTCTAGACTCGTCACCCTGGATCTCTCCGCGCTTTTGCTGGCGATTCATGGGAATTATTCCTGCGTATCGGTCCGGCGTTGACGTAGAGACGCGACTTCTTGTGTGTACCCTAACTAAAGCTGATAGTTGAAGAATGACCTAACTTGGTAATTGAATAATAAACAGACATGCTGCGGCAGTATGTCAGGGCGAGAGCCGCCATGCATCAATTGATCATTGTCGCTACAGTCCGCGCAGGAGCAGCCTGGGTTTTGCTACATCTTTGTTCCCCAGAGGCGGCAACCAGGCACTACCCATGAAAATTACAGATATTCCTCAGCTATCATCTTGGGAAGTTTAACACATGCGCTGTGTGTCTGCGTATCGCGTATCGCGTATCCAAGCTGTTTGTTAGCTACAGGGTATGTTGATCTCGTGTTGACTTGGCATTGCGCGATTCTCGGTATGTGAAAAACGATTATCCGATTAGGTACGCAATTGTATCGTCACGTGCTGGAATCACAACCCCGTCTCTCATCGCCTTGGGATAAGCGATGTTCGTAATAAATCCCAATTTAGTACAGCGATCATGTTGTAGAGTGAACTGAAGTTCCCGTGGAACAAGGTAGTATTTGGTCCTGCATGTACGTACTAGAGGCGTTCGCTGCAGCAGCATTTGGTGAATTAACGTACTACGAAAGGGAGGCGAGAAGCGGGACAGTGAGCTGTGGAATCCAGGGCCAAGAACTCCAATTCCTTCCGTCGCTCGGCCCGGCGTAGCCAGGCATTCAGCGTCCATCATCATCGACTGTAACGAGGAGCAGTGCCACTTGGATGCAGTTGGCTCCACTAGCTAAGATCTCGTTCGGGAGAAATTTACCTGTTGATATTCTTAGTAATCTAGGACTCCGTTTGGACTGGACAAGCGGACGATGACTCTCCGAAGATGCGAGCTTGATGAGGTGTAGGAGGCAACTGTCTGGAGAGTCGGAGGGACACGCACGCAGTATTGACATCAGAAACATGGCAACGGTGATGAAAGAGTACATGTATGCTGCAATAAATGTTGGTAGTAGGTTTAATCATGACATTGATATTGATAATTTGTAACCACCCCGCAACCATCATTAATCATATGCATCGAAATGTTTGACCCAAGGCCCAACATAAGATTAAAAATAATAAAGACAACGTGAGAGAAAATCTCAAGTAAACTCAAACATACAAGAATACTGCATCAGAAAATGCAGAAAGGCATCTCTTTCCATCGCCATGACCAATACCTCGTTGGTGATAATTGCCAGTAAGGGTCCAGGGTAGGCAATAGTCCGCAACGAGTGTTTGAGGGAATGAGACCAAGGTTCTATAATTAGATCATTGGATCAACGGAACATATTTCATCACAGAAGGACGCTACACAGTATGTGCATCGCCCGTTCGTTGGTGGATGAAAGGCAAAAAATAACCTGTTATTTTGATTAGATCAACCAACGAGTTTGTTTCTAGAACCTGAACTATGGACGGGCATTTCCTGGCATGGTTAGTAGTTCTGCTGATTGTTCTAAAAATGAACAGCCGACTGCGTAACCCGGGCTATGTCAGCATTTCCCCACTGAGCGCAGCATGGACAGCTGCTAAAAAAACATACCAAAGCGGATCTTAATAAGCTGTTCCCGGTACAGAGGGCCTGTGCTGAACAGCGCTGTTGACCAGAAGTTGCTCTTTGGTTCGCCACCCCCGTCACAGGCAGAAAAGATCCTGTTCGTTGGCTCACGTACCTGACTAGTTACCAAATATGCCAGGGGAGCGACCTATTTGGGGCATGCCTAGCGGGCTGGACCGTTGGATCACTGCCGAATGCTCACAGTGTGTCCGTCTTGGTCTTGAGCGCCCCTCAGCTCGCATGAGATTGAGGCCCCGTTAAGGAGCGGCACCCATGGTAAAGTCAACAACTGGACCAACTTCCGTGGTACAAGCCTAGTGTATGGGCAGCTTGGTGCCTGTGTTGCGTAGCCTGTAAGTCATTTCGTCTCTTCGGGACATCGCCAACAGGTGGATTGCCTCCATGCCATCCCTTGCCACCACTCTGCTGATCACGTCGTTTTGCTGTCGTGTGCCTTCTCCACAGCCTCGAATACTTCCGGCGACCCAGGCTGGTCACTCACCATCTCGAGATATATAAACTGCTCTCCCGCTGCCTCCAAAACGAGATGAAGCATCCAGCATTCAACCACCCACCTCACCCATAACAGCACCATCTTCACATCTAGAGCCGGTCTCTACGATAATTCACTTCAATCTTCCCTTTTTACCAATTTACAATATTGCCGGTCAATATCAACTTTTTTACCACCTTCAATTCTTAATTTAATCAACCCTTTTCAACCCTTTTAAATCAATCAAAATGGTCTGCTCCAAGAAGATTACTCTTTCTGTCACCGCCGCCGTCCTTCTCGGCGTGGCTGACCATGCAATTGCTGCCCCCCTTCCCCGCATGGACGTTGCTCCCCGAGCGGAAGGCAGCATTGGTGCTGCTTATGAGGCGCCCCTCGTCCAAAGAGAGGTGGAGGCCCTGGATGAACGTGACGTCGAGGAGGTCGAGGTCCGCGATGTCGAGCTCCCAGCCGAGCGCGATGTCGAGGAGGTCGAGGTCCGAGATGTTGAGGAACTCGTGGAACGTGACGAGGACCTGGAGGAGCGCGAGTTTGACGAGCTTCTCGAGCGGGACTTCGATGAACTGATCGAGGAGCGTGAGTTCGACGAGCTTCTCGCGCGCGATGTCGAGGAACTGATCGAGGAGCGTGACTTTGATGACCTCCTTGATGAGCGCGATGTTGAGGATCTGGAGGAGCGTGAGCTGGAGGAAGCTCTTGAGGAGCGCGACTTCGACGAATACTTGGAGGAGCGTGAGTTCGATGAGCTCCTTGCGCGCGACCTCGAGCTCCTCGAGCGGGATGTTGAGGATATCTATGAGCGTGACGCTACCGAGCTGAGCGAGCGCGACATCGAGGAGATGTACGAGCGTGATCTTCTGCTCGACGAAGATGCCTATGAGCTCGTCCTGCGCTCGCTGGCTGACGAGATTGATGAGCGTGACATCGCTGACGAGATCTACGAGCGTTACGACCTCGCAGACCTGGAGGGCCGTGACCTTCAGGATATGGAGGAGCGTGACCTCGACGCCGTTTCCGAGTGGATTGACTTTGCTGTCAAGCGTGGCCTGGACTTTGACCTCGAGTAAATGTAATATTCGGCAGAGTTGTATACGCAGGAGGAAGGCGCCCAGGATGATTATGGCTCATCAATTTAATTCATAGATATATACCCCAAACTTCTTAAAAACCCAGAAAATCAATAAATTCAAATACTCCTCATTATTATCTACAATTGCCGCCCGCAATATCTCGTGACATTTATCATCCAAATTCATTTCATCGGCAGTGAACTGCTGAAGACAAACATTACCATCTAAATGGCTGATTTCCTGGATCCCACTTTGTTATCCTGTTGGAATGGGGTGGCAGCGAGAAGATTCCTATGGCCCAAATTATCATCTAAAAGGATGAAAGGCGTGTACAAAATCCCCAATTAAACGCCGACAAGCCTTTGTGGTAGCAGCATGTTTTGTGGCCTGGGGCCTAGGGGATCATACTCGTGCTTGGCTACTGAGAGAAGTCTACAATCTGCAAAGCGCGGGGTAATTATGTGCATATTTGGCACTGTTTGTTCTTCATAGCCCGAGAATGGGGCTGTGCCCTGAGTGATTGGGCATTCTGCTCCACGAGGAGGAGGCGGGGGACTGGCTGCGGCAGACTGATGCTGCAAGGTTGTGTCCTGCAAGACTGTCAAGTTTAGGACCTGACGTCTTATTCGTATTAAACCGATCCAGCTCCTTCGTTATCGGTCCCGGAAAACAACAATGGTCTCGACCACCTGCTGAGGGGAAATCGGATGTGCATGTAGCCTGTCGCTTCACGTGGCAGCCCTTGATAACCCCCATGGCCAAGTTGACCGGCGAAACGAGCCCTTGTTAATGAGCTATACTGTGAACGGCCATAGATTCTAACTAGCATGCTGAGCTACGTATGGATTTTCACGAGTGCAGGACGGTTCGGTTGCAATAGCGGCCGGGAGGAGTCGGCATTAATTGCCAGATTCGCGGTAATGATGGCATGTTCCCACCAGTGAATGCAGACGATGTAGCATCCCGCCTGGTCTTGCAAGCTGGGATGAGGGGGTTTGCTTCTGGAAGACTCTGGGAATGGCGGTATGAGCTTGAGAGACGGGGATTTAATCCGCCGGTGGCCATGGGAGAGAGACATGGGCGAGAGACATGGGCGAGAGGCAGAACCTCGCCAGATTTCATAGACACGATCATTCGACGGACGTTCAGGTTACACCATTTGATTGACGATGAGTGAGCATCGAGGGAGCAGAGGCCGCTCTGGTGGTGGAGTTCGGCTAAAAAGCCCGTCATCAATATGCACGACTGAACAAACTACGAACATTCCCCGACGGATGCCTCGCTGCTAGTATGCACCTCTGGCGGTGACCGAAACCTTGATTGCTGCTGACGGCGTCATGCCCCGATGCATCATGCATCATAGGATGGGTCAGCGCTCTTGTGAATGACCAGTCAAAGGCAACGGGATAGAGGCGGGACAGCGCATCGTCTTTATCCTTGTTCTTCGCCGGTCATAGAACAGGCAGGACGCAGTAGCTTATGCGCGGGGACTGGAACGAGTGGACACCAATTATTCCAGGATACACGGCCGAGTTGCGCACCTCATGATGAGATCTACGGGGTTTGCTGGTGAGTAGGGGAAAGGCAAACTGGATATAGCCGTCGATAGAACCAATCGCAAGGAAGCCAGTGCTATTTAGGCCAACCATCAATGCCATTGAAAGAAGAATTCATCGTCAAGCAGACGAATGTTCTGCTGCAAAACATCGGCTCCCCCACCATAAACCTTACATCCCTGCTACACGAGGAAAACGGATGGTTCCATCGGAAGCAACCCATGTCTACCATACCATAGCAGTATCTTTCTCAAGGACCTGAGTAACCCGCAAGCTTTACATGCCGAGCTGAATGTGGCCGAAGCGGCCATATGATGCTGTAGAGGGTCAAGTTGGGCTTGGGATGCCGCTCGAATAAGCTTTGCCTGGTGTCCTCGAGATCCATCGTTTCCGGCGCGGGCCGGGATCCTAAGCCTTGGGATGAAGCCAGACAAAGAGAGGAGAAGGCGGGCCTTTCTGCACGTGTTGTGAGGGAACCCACACGTTTCCCCCATCCCCTCACCACCTAAGCCCAGACCAGGAGGGATATCGTACCACCCTTACCGTCTGCATGCTTGGCTGAGCGGCGAATGTGCTGTGCCCGCATTAGGCCAGCATTAGGCCAGCATTCATCTACAGCATGGTAGTCCTGGCGCACATAAACCCAGTAGGGGTTAATCCGATCCAATTCGTTAACGCAGGGTCCTTCTCTGAACCCCAGTAACCAACCTACCCATTAGATCAAGCTGGTATGGCACATGATGGATAGTCAGGTCGGGGAAACCCATAAGCAGTGAAAAGTGCTTGGGGCTGCGCACCCGCTGCTTAGTTTCCCATCCCCATTTCCACTAAACAGTCTCGGATTCGAGCTTGTGATACAGCTTATCTCTTTGCTTGTTTTATCTTGACCAATTCCCCCGTGCCTCGAGTTGAGATGGCCGAGGAGAGTGCTCGTCCAGTGGCCACACAGGCTACCAGTTCTGCGGCTCCCGCCCAAGCTGCTGCTGCTCAGACCACGGTGGCCGAAGAAACCACTGCCGATGGAGATACGCACATTGCGGCGTTGGTAGGCGCCCCCAGGGGTCACACCACATCTGTATTAGCATTGAATCTGACATGAATAAACCCTTTATTGTCATAAATAGGAAGCTGAAGCTATCGATGATGAAGATGGAGACTCTGCCCTTGGAATTGTGAGATGCCTATCCAACCACCTCATGGGACCTGCACGAAAACATAACGGCCCGACCCGTGAAAACCGGACTAATTCCATGTCGATTACCTAGACCGACGATCAATTGTCCTCCGAGTCATTGCGGTCCAGCATCTACCATTACCATATGGAAAACGGTCGCATGTATCATTCGCTAAGCCAAGGAAGTACGTCTTGTCTCGGCTTATTCTGGTAGGACATGGCTAATTCTATGATAGAATACATCCTGCCCAATGACGAGGTTAGCATTTAACTCGCAACGCCGGAGCATGTGATTATATGTTACTGATTTTGGGTCCATTATTTAGGAGGAGAATGACCGGCTTGGTACGACTCACACAATAGCTGACGTCCATTCGATGGATTTGTGCTAATATGAGAGCTGTAGATATCCAAAACCACCATTTTCGGGTCACCTTTGATGGACGTCAATACTTTGCCCCAGGCGCAGATAGTGCCAAGCGTGTTCTTGATGTTGGAACCGGAACCGGTATATGGGCTATTGAGTTTGGTATGATTTTGACTCCTTTGATCCGTCTAAGAAAATACTGACCATTCTACGTAGCTGATGATCACCCTGATGCCACGGTTTGTTACACTGGTTCTTTGATATGGAGATGTATCAGTATTAACAGATACAACAGGTCATCGGAGTTGATCTTAGCCCAATCCAACCGGAATTGTAGGCCCTCGCCTTTACAATTTGCTTCAGTCACTGTCTTGCTAACTGATGCGCTTCACTTGATAGCGTCCCTCCCAACTGCCAATTCGAGGTCGATGATTTGGAAAAAGAGTGGACATGGACAAAGCCATTTGATTACATCTTTAGCCGCATGATGATCATGAGCTTCGCGAGCTGGGACAACTACTTGGTGCAAGCGGATAGGTAGGTCGCCCATATTACTTCCCCTTTGACCAAGCATTGCATGTTATTCTTGGAGCAAGCAACGAAGTGAGATGAAGTCAACTGATAATATTATTAGGCATCTGGCACCTGGCGGGTGGATCGAAATGATTGATATCTACTTCCCAGGTGGTTCTGATGATGGGACTTTGACAGAGGATCTCAATCTCTTCAAATGGAACGAGTACATGCGCAGGTCCAGTGTTGAGCTCGGCCGTGATTGGATGGAGGTGCAAAACCACAAGAAGCGACTCGTCGACTTTGGGTACCAGAATGTCCAGCAGAAGAACTTCAAGTGGCCTATCAACACGTGGCCCAAGGACAAGAAGCACAAGGAGGTCGGCCTGTGGACCCTTGCCAACATCGAAGCCGGCCTGGAGGGTCTATGCATGGCTCTGTTTACGAGAGGTCTGGGATGGACCAAGGAGGAGGTGGTGTCTTTTGTCGCCGCTGTTCGCAAGGAGATGAGAGATCCCCGTATTCATGCCTACTGGCAGATGTAAGTTGCTGGCTGACCACACCAGTTTTAGTTTTCTCTTGATTACATGGCTGACGAGTGATTTCCCAGTGTTGTTATTTATGGACAAAAGCCATATGATAAGTAAACAGATTACCTTGGGAAGAACAGAATGTTACTGGGTTGATGCCGGCGGCGTATGGTTTGTATGGCTCGGGCGATCGCGTATAAACGGGTCGATCACATATATAGGCATACCGTGAAGAAGAAAAAGCAAATAAAAATCCAAGTGGCATTGTTATGTGATGAATAGTTGAAGATGGTCTCCCTGAAACGCACATAGTAGAAGTAAGGCGGTTTGATTTGTTTGGTAGCCGCTCTTCTTATCTTGACTGTGCTATTTATACACTATAATGAGTCTCAAATCGGAATGAATTCATTGATTTGATTGCAAACCCATCAATGCCTCTAGCAACAATCATGTTGATAACAATAACTATGGGAATCCCAACTCGAACTTCACCATTGATGCCGGTTCGTATCCGATATACTTATTCCCTTGGAAGGGGGAAGGCCCATCCCCATAAATATAATCCTGAATTTCATTAGATACGCGGACGAATGGTCCGCTCATAACCAGTTTCTGACATGTGCAGATGGTCAATTTGATCCATTCTTGCTTTTGCCGGCGACGCCAATCCAGCTTGTATTTGGCCTCACCAAGCACCTGCCCATAACTCCCCTTTCCAGACCGGAAATGGAGTCTGTCTAGCTCGACGGAGCGCAGGGTGCGAGGCATTGTCCCGAGAAGAGCAATCAAATCCTGTGAGCGAACGCACATACCTGAAAGGCCAAAATGGCGGAGCCGGGGCCAGCATTCAACCGGAAAGACATGAATCAAGGGAGGGATGTGATCACTGGGGATTATGCTCGTCTGGACGCCGGTTGTCTGTAACCACACTGAACTCGTCTGCAGCCTGAAGTGCTCCAAATCTTTTGCGCCGCTCAACGCCTGCCGGAAATGCCCACTACTAAATAGAGGTGCCTGATGAGTTTGACCTTCTACGGCAACGGCTAGGTCTAGGCGACGGAAGCCTGGGCGGCGGATCAATGTGGTTAGGTCACGGAGCTCATCACACGGATCTTCGAATATGCGATGGCTGATCCCGGTCGGGAAGATTCCTGCATCCAAGACGAGTTCTGAGACTCTGCACTCGCTGCGTGAAAGCTCGGCAAGCAATTTGAAAACGGTACGCACCCCTTGCCACATGTTTTTCTCCGATTCTGTAAGCCGGTGCCAGGGCTCAGAGAGTTCATGATTGTTCACTATTCCGAAAGGGCCATCGAGAGTCCAACGATAAGGGAAGGGATAAATGAACCCGTGTGGGAACTCGCGGACCATGGGGGAGGGGTATCGTGGATTGTGCACACCACCATGGGCGTCGGGCGTGATGGTGATTCGCTGAAGAGCAGGGAACCGGCTCACACCAATATGCAAGGCGTTCACATGACGACCAGACTGGCGTAATTCATCTTGCGCCCGGACGAGTTCTTTATAATACTCATACGAATCTCGGGTTCGCTCATGCCTGCGAGGGCCTATGTCGTCTTTTTTACTGTTTGACCACATTTGCTCGATATCCAGTCTCCGGCCCTCAGCATGCTGCACGAACCATGTAGTTGAGGCATCATTCTCTGAGAGACCACCGTGACTGGTTTTTCTCGGTGGAAAGGTGGTAAAAACTGCGTCATCCCAGACAATCTCGGTGACGAAGCGGCGCAATGTCTCGTGAGCTGCAATGGCTAGAAAGACCTCAACATTGCGCGGATTGGCCGAGAGGAAGACGCGATCTATTCGTGGTTCTAGAGAGGCACACAACTTTCTCGATGACAAGCGCATATGCTTAATATCTGTGAGATCGACATGTGACTGAACGAGTAGGAGAAGCTCGGTTGGCAGAGTAACTAACGACATTGTGACTGCTTTTCATGAGGATGAAGGGAAGAAATCGGCTCTCGTCGCTCAAGCTGAATGAGAAGTTAGTTACTCGATAGTCTGGTAATCTATGATGCCCAAAACGTCGACATGCAGAAGCGGGGTGGTCGTCTGGCCTTCAGTGCGTTGTCAAATCGTACCAATTAGGTCAGAAGCTTTGCCTCGATTTCCTTATTTGATAGGTATCCTGTTTAATTAAGAAAGTATCGATATCTTTCTCGTGACTCCGAATGGTGGCAACGTCATATCATTTACTAGTGACATGTACGGGATGGATGATTGTGATGAATGCATATTAAAATCCAGGTATCTACTGATTATAAACCGCCTAAATAATCATGTCTCATGCGACTAGAAATAGATCACAAATTATCTTGTGATCCCGTGCTGCTATCAGGGTGATAAGACATTCTACGAGGTATATTCCATCTCGGGATGAACTATGACACCAATGCTCTGTAAGTGCTGTAGCTTTTTTGTTGTATATGTTCCGCTAGAGAATGAGTCACGGCATATGCTTGATAATTTACATAGGAGAGAGATCACGGGACTTGATGATGAGTAGACTTCTTGTGACATGACACTGAGAGATAACTTCAGAGACTTGGAATCAGAGCTTTCGTCCAAAAGAGACTCCGAAATACAATTGTGATAAGGGAGGTGGAATCTCAAGTCGAAGAACTTTCATAATTCTATGGGTTCGGCAATAGTCGAAGGGGGAACATTACCGCGCTAGAAACATCTCGAAGCCAAGCCGGTAGACCCAGTGGTTGAAGATCTTGGACTGAGAGAAGATCTGTCTAATACAAACCGGGTATGAGTCTGTAGATCCCATGTGTAAATAAATCTGGCCATTATTCCGAGCCTTTAAGGTGCGAGGAGATGGAACGCGGAATATCACCGTCGAGCTGGGGTGGCTGGATTGCATCAAGGGCGCGATTTGACTTTTTGCAGAGTGGATAGCTATCCGTTAGTAAACGATTGACAGGAATCGGGTCTGGCCGTGGCAGAGATCGGGAGATCGCTGATTAACCCGATGCGGTGGTCTAACTATGTAGCCATAGCATGGACCGTTGGCGAGAAACTCGGCGATAAGTTTAATACGCCAAAGTAATGGGATAAGCATACTTCGTGACAATAATGCAAATAGCGGAACCGGAGAGGAGCCTTTCGTTGTAAGTCATAGGAAGTAGGATAATTGAACTGCTGGATACCCTAGTGTTGAAGGTTAAGATCGCTGGGAGTCGTTGCATCGGTCTCGGTGAAGACTGCCCACTTGGAGGTTCTGAAAGAATTACTGCATGAACCCTCACTTATTGCTTTTAGATTAGCCTCCCGATCGGTATCGATCATCTTTGTCAACTGGATCGGAAGAACCACCGATCTTCTAAAGAAGAAAGTTTACTTGCTATGAATGAAGCAACGACCCGCTCAATGTTCGCACCAACAGCATCTGGCTATGGGGTTAGTGTTGATGAACACTGGGTTGCATATTTTCTTTTCGTCTAAATGATTTTTTGGCTGCTGGCTCTGAATATAACGGGGCAGTTCGACACAGAGTGGCGGGATATAAGTACGATCAGCCAAACCCCTTGCTGACGATCGTCGACTTTGAGCCGATGGTAAATTTGGGGAATCTGCATTACCCCCAACAAGAAAAGAGGAAAAAAGAGGTGCTCGCTTACGGTGATTCGATTTGACCTAATCATCTTCGGTGTAGTTTCGACAAAGGTTCGTTGGTGCCAAACTTAAAGATGTTGACATGGCGCGAACTGAAGCCAACATTCCTACCAGAAGCGACTGTGGGGTCTTTATACCCGGCCTTGACAACCACTAGTTCAATCAGACACATTTAAGCTAGTGAAATATCTCCCAGGGCCAAGATTTAATGAACCTTGCCTACCGCTCTGACATCAACAGTGAAGTGTTATGGCATACCTACTTAGGGTTGCGACCTTCACTCTGCCGATGGCCGTTTATTTTGGACCAAAAAGATTGACGAGATGACTGTATTTTCTGGAAAAGGGCTTTTGGTATGAGTCTTGTTGGTCCCCACTGGGGTTAAAGACGGTAGAGACTGATCTAAATCTAGGCCGTCGAATGGACGCTTCTTGGCATTGCGCTCATCCTTCTCATCGCACGACTCAATCTACGAATTCGATATCTCCGATCAGGATTTGTGATTATCGATTTATTTATGATTGCAGCCTTTGTCGCGGCTGCTTCCTTGACATCCGGCGACACTTGGTTGTATCACATGAAAGTGTACAAGGCAGATGTGGATTTTCAGATGAATAATTGGAGTTCATCAGTTGAAGAGAAAATCCAAGTTTTCAAGGTATGTGAGAGCATATCGCCAAGATTTTATAAAGACCAACAAAACTGAGTGAATCCGGAGGCGTTCTTCAGTTTATACTTCCCCTTCTATGTCGAACAATATCTCAACAAGGGTACTCTAATTGCATTGTACTTCGAAATATTCGGCCAACATATGGGAAAGACGAGAGCCTCCTTATTTGCTCTTTCGACCTTCTGCATCATTGGATTCACAACTACTGTGCTGATGAACCTGTTTTACTGTCGCTTCGGCTGTTACTGGTACGCCTGTTTCCCATCTCTAAAAGATGTCTGGGGTCGCTGATCTCGTTTAGGTCACTTAACAATCCGTGTGATGCAAGTTGCGTCATTATCAAAGACAATGTGGGCTGGGCTTTTCATTTCTCAAGTGGCCTTCTCAGTAAGTATCACTTGGTGGCAATACAAATCCAAGTCGTTAACCTTACCAACCTAGTCTTTGTTTTGCCCCTGGTTTACATTAACCGGTTGAATATGTCAAAAACACACAGGATTAGCACCGGTATTATTTTTTGCCTTGGCTTCATCAACCTCTGCATCGCCTTGGCCAGGTGGTTCGTCGTCCAGTCTGTGTTCTCACCGAGCCCTTCTCTTCCTGTCGGCGGTACGTTTCTCCCTGCTTATGGATTTTGACCCAACGAAACTTACGTCCTATCACAGAGGCACTTGCCGTGTCAGACGCCCATTCAGCGCTCATAATCTCCATTTTACTATCACTCCGGGCGTACCTGAGAATATTCCGGGGAGAAGACCCCGAGACTCGCCATGCACGCCTCACCAATACCAGTATCAGTGTCAGTGGCCCGGGCTCCCAGGCATGTGCTATCCGTAAAGAGATTACTACATGTCAAGAAATATCCTATCTTAGCGTGTAAGATTGATCATCCTCTCATCATTAGAACATTCAGAAATTAACTGATGGGGTCGACAGGGATGAGCAGGCCTTTTTCCAAGGGAGAGTTCCGGATGTGTTTTGTGACACGAGGTCAATCAGGACGGTATCCGTGAATGGAAATGCGGTCTGAGATTTGAGGTGACTTGCAGCTTAGGCCTGTTACCTTTGATAAGAGGTACTTGAGCCCCCTTCGCACCTCGACCCGTGGTAAGAAGGCTGGCGGTGTCTCAAGCCAGTTAGAGATGTTCCACGCATATGAGTGAATGACGCTACACACATACTTCAAGTTCCTCAGCATTACTCGGTGGGCTGACGAATGATATTTCATTTAGAGAGACATCAATAAGAAACTTTATATAGAATCATCAAATAACTTCGTTATCTCTAAAACACCTAAAGGTGTATGAAATATGACATGGCCGCGATGGAGTGCAATTATCTAGTGCGCAATGAATGAAAAAGATTCCAAAGAGATACAGTCTAATGCAGTCTAAAGAAGTAGAGCCAAAGTGGAATGATCAGAGCCAGCTGTAAACAAACATAATACACCAACATCTCAATACCAAAACGGTTCGAAATAAGACCAAAGAGAAATGGCATGAACGCTGCACCAATTTGGCCCATGGAATTAACAAACGAAATGCCCGCAACCTGCACCTCCCTTGGGAGCAGCTGTGTCATCATAATAATGCCAGAGGGATACAAGGGCCCGAGGAGGAAGCCTAACAAAGCCATCAGAGCTACTGAGACGGCTGGGATGGTTGAAACTGCAAAGGCAACTTGAGAAAGAAGAGCTAGACAAAGGAAAGAGGTGACCAGAAGTTGAACTGGCACATATCTGGTCATTACTCCTAGGGAGAGTTTCCCTGCTGCTAGGCCGAGGTGAAATAGGGAGACGCAAGCCCCCCCAAGCAGATTTGAGCCTTCGTTTACTCTATTCATGTACGCGATGCCCCATCCTGTCACGGTAACTGTGGATAAGAGGTCAGGTTAGGTTGGGGTAAATTGTCTGGGTGGGAGGATGGCTCTCACATTCGACGCCCATGAACGCAAATACATAGGCGCTTCCAATCCATGTGGCAGTATATCCAAAACTGGACTGAGGACTCGGTTCTTCATCGGGTTCTACTTCGTCTCGAATGTTCTTTCGCCCATTTTCGACGTGGAATGACTCGACATCATGTTGCCAAAAGGAATACGCTAGGCATGGTAGCTCGAGGAAAACAAAAGCGGTCTGGGAGAATCAAATTAGCCATGGATTCGGTCGTTTCTTTCTCTGCCTTAGATTTCCCATACAAGAACATAATACCAATTGTACCACGGTCTATGGGCAGCCGAGGTGATGGTGTTTGCCAGAAAAGGCCCAGAAGCGGCACCGATCGAAAACGCACCATGGAGCAGGCCAATGACAGTCTTGGCGGGCTTCATTCCCCCGACCCAGGCGTAGAGCGACCCATCCATCAATCCAAAAAAGCCAACGGCGACGAGGGAGGCCAGGAGAACGGGGAAAGGAGGTGCCTGGGAGGCAGTCAAGGCGTAGGTCAGTTGGCATACTGGTGCGATTATAACGGCGACGCGACGACCGCATTTCAAGTGGAGAGAACGGCTGAAATAGGCGGCGAGGAAGAACCCAACAGGTGGGCAGAGGAAGATTATGGATATGGCTTTATCGGAGAGCTGATAATATTCCTCTAGCTGTATTGGAAGGCGGATTGTTAGCTTGTTGCTTGTTAACGAGTCGATCGGTCGGAGGGCGGCGTCGTACCTGCGGTAATATGGCCTAAAAAGAACACCGTTAGAAATGTTTCGAATGTTGTCGTACATGACATCACAAGATGAGACAAGCCAAGACAAGCCAAAGAGGGCGCAAGAAGGGAGCGATGATGGCTGTTATAGGGTGCAACTCACGCCCAAGGTGGAAGCTACCAGTCCTGCAACGAACAGCGCGTATACTCCAGAGGCTATTTCAGCGAGTGGAAGTGCCTCCTTGGTCGGTTCCAGGATTTCTGAGGACAGGAGCGCTTCTTCCGTTCCACGATGCTGGTCGCGACCCCGCCCGGCGATCAACGGTTCCGATTCCATCGCTGCGCCTCTCGCTGCACGTGGAGCAGTAACCGGTACAAGGTAGCGATGAGGGAATAGGACGGAGCCCGGGGGAAGAGAAGTTGGCGACGGCAGATACCAGCGAGGGTGATGGATGGAGGGATATTAAAATGGCTGGATGGTGGTGCTGGATGGAACTCGCGAGGCAAGCAGGGGGCCGATGGCGGCATCTCTCCCTTCGACTGCGTTAAGACTCGTGGGTCAAGAGATGGAACTGACTAGGATAGCCATGCCCTGTAAGAGTACCTATGATATCGTTGTATTTCAATGAGACGAAAAGTACCTTTACTTGGCTAATTTTGTCTATCACCTGGGTTCAAACCGACTGGAGACCTGTATAAGGTAGATAAGATAAGATAACACCGAGGCGGAAGAGTGGCCAATCAGATGGGCGCGATCGGCGATAAGGGTCACGCTTATCGCCTTACGTCATCCTCTTGTTCTTTGTAGCTCCTCGGAAATCTGGACTTGTAAAATAGCTTGAGATAACTACACAGTCGCGAGGCTTGACGAGTCATGAAGGGGCCCTTACTGACGCTTGTTATCAAGAATAATATCCCTCATATATCCATAGATGGCCATATGCTTTCATAGGGGGGTCGCGGTCGAAGGGGAAATCGAGCTCGAAGCTCATTCCGTCTAGCTTCGCCCTCTAGTCTGAAACTGACGATGGATTGCAATAGCCTACATGTATCACAAAAACCGTCATAATTTCACTGAGTATAAAAGCTAGATAAATCCATATCATTAAATAAAAAATACTGATGTCAAATTTCCGAAACACTGCACTTAAAATCCACGTCCGCTATGCCTTTCGGCAATGGTTAACATCCAGCCGACAAAGACAACACCGTAGTCTCTCTGAGCCCATCAAGGTATTGGTGATGCATTCACACCTTCAATCTATTCTTCCAGCACAATACGCGAAAGGGGCGAAGGATTTGACTCAGGATGAGCGGTTTCTTGGTGCTCAAGTAGTTGATGAAAATCTGACCAATTCCTGCCGCAGCATCGGAAACCTTTCAAGTACTCGACCCCTTTGGTACGTATGGAGAGAGAAGAGTGAACTGAAGAGGAAGCCTTGGACGAAGATACCGACCCACGCCAAGGTTTGGCTGCGCTGAGCATTCTTTCAAATTCTCCTGATCCTAGTCCCGATGATGATTTTATTTCGGCCCATTCCCTCTTCCTATTGCGTTCCTGAGGGATAGCGATGCGATCAACTTTAGGCATAGGGTTATCGGTACTTTCTGGGAGAGGCGGTGATAAAGTAAGACTGACGTGCTGATTTTTTTGATGAGATGCAGGTTCGTCGTCTGAGCAGTCTGACATTGTGAATTCATCATATGCCGTTCCAAATGATTCCTCTATAGTAGGTAATGCTAGTGATGAGTTTGTCTCGCTATTTTTAGACGTGGATAGGGGAATTTCATGATGATGAGTGACCTTGACGCATCGCAAAATTTCCAATAGCTCCTTATCTCCAGTAAGGTCATTGGATATTCTTGGTGGCAGCTGGCCATCACTTGACCTTGGCCACGGATTAACCTTTCCAGTCGCCAGTAAAATACGTATGATGCCCAAATACCCTGCGTCTATAGCGTAGAATAGTGGCGTCTTCCCTGCATTATCTTTTCTGTCCAATTCGATTTGGTATTCAGAAGAGGAGGGATCTTCTTGAATCCCGTGCTCGAGTAATTGTGCAACTATTGAAGTGAGGCTAGCTTGCGCGGCCCAGGATAATGGGCTCCTCCCGCATTTATCTAGAACGTCAAGCTTAGCACCGTGCTGTATAAGAATTCTAGCGATAGATGTCTTTGATTTTGAGCACGTAAGTCCTAATGAGGTTCGCCCAAGCTTGTCCTGATGGTTGATGTTCACAATATCGATCAAAGAAGAGATCCTCTGCTCTGTTATCCAATTCTCCTCAACGCCTCTATGGATAATGGTTCGGCCATACGAGTCCAATTCACCGCTGAATTTTCTCATTAATGGCTTATTCGATAAATCTTTTTGACGAAGCATGTTTAGAACCATATGTGCTGGAGAAAGTGATGGAAGCATGTTCTTCGCTTTCATTTTCGGTAGCTCGGTGAAAAGGTCATATACCGTATCATAGTAAGATTTGATGGCAGCGTTTGAAGTCAATGAGCTTGCCCTCATTGTAATCGCATACTGAAGGCGTATAGACGCTTCGTAATTCGAGAGGGCCGTTGCCTTCTCTACTAGCGAAGCTAAGGCATTTGTTATAGAACTGTCCTGGCAGCCTTGACAACCAAAACACTTGATGTGAAGGTTGAGGGTTAAGAAAAGAGATAGAAGAAGGAACGACATCTGGTCAGATTCTGAATCCATCACCAACTGCCGAAGTTCTCGGAATACTGCGATTCGGTTTGAGCAGATTTCTTCATGTAATAGAATGTCGCTTTGGCGAAGCTGAGGGAGATTTGGATTAGGCTTGTGGTTAAAATAAAAGATACTGAGGTTAATAGCCATACTTCGATTCCACCTGTATATGATTTAGCGAGCGGATCGCGCCTTTTAGTAGCTCGAACTCACAGTTCAACGTAGTCACTGAAAGTCACGTTGGATTTGGTCATGTCCCATCCATTACCAATGGGTAATGTAGGCTCAGAGGATGCGCTCGCCTGCTGGCCAGCTAGAACACTTTCTGAACAATCGAAATTCTTCTGCGCACATCGATCGCATTTCTGCCCAGGCCATACTCGGTCCCCGGGCTCACACTAGCCGTCTGGTCAACATAGAACAGCAGGTAGAGAACGAGAGATGCAATATACCTTCTGTTTATCCTTTCTACATTGCGTGCATTTTTTGTAGTTCAGTCGCCTGGGTCCGTCCGTCATTTTGTTGCTTGTCTTTTGCAAGTTGCCACGCTATTCGATACGTCAAGAGGAGCCTGGCTTCGGAGTCGACAAGGTGAAGCTAAAATCTGCGATTTAGGAAGAGACGGCTGGTTGAGGCGGTGTTGAATGGGGCTTCGAATTTTGGTATCGAGGAGAGAAAGATGTTTATTTTGTAGGAAAAGAGAAATATGAGATCTTATGATTGAACAAGCCCTGGACTGAGAGTTGATTGGGCGCAGCCTGCAGTAGGTCATCGCAGTCATCGCACAGCTGCGTTAATGACTTCTAATTGGTTCGCCAACCAACAGGTAATTCAGGTTATGCCGTGCCCATCACAATTCATAATATAATGCATACATTTCTCAGCTTAGCGCTCTCGCAGTCATCGCACTGTTACATCGGAGATTTCTTATTGGTTCGCTGCGAGCCACACTAAAGGTGGTAATTCAAGGTATGCCGTGCCTATCGCAATTCACAACATTGAATGCATACATTGATGTTTTATCGCAGTGCCCATCGCACTCTTTGCTTCTAGGTATCTTTCCTTGTGAGCTACGGGATATTGATATGAAATCTCTTGTTTGTAAAAATGAGGTTAACTATTGGTCACTCTTTTTATCCATGTCCCTGTGTGTTTCGGGAAGCCCTTTTCTTGGTCTTGCCGTCTATAGGCACGATGTAGTTTTAGGCCAAGTTCATGCTCTTCCCTTTGAACCTCTGAAAGTTGTTCTTTGATGGCTTCAATCTTCTTCTTTTCCTCCTCACGCTTTCGCCGATCCTCAGTACTGGAGAATAGCGAATCTTTCGGCAATAGTGATATCATTTGGTTGATGGATCGAACCAAGTTGACCCGTTGATGTGCAAGCATTTGTAAGTTGGAAGTCAATAAACTAATGCGATCCTGGGTTTCAAAAACTGCTGGAACCATGGGCAGCTCTTTCTCTGACTCTGCCGCCTCCTTTTCGTCTTTAGCATTGGACATGGTTGTGTTCTGACCCGAAATATTATTGGCATTATCAACAATGCTAACCAAATTATTACTCCCAGGACTCGGTACAGGTGGGATCTTTATAGGTAGTTCGGCTTGTTCATCTGATTGGGGTGGAACAGTATCCGAAGACGATTCTATTGATTGCAGCATTTGTCGCTCAATAGAGTTTCCACTGACTCCGACTGCACGTGTATTACCGGCGTTTTGTTGACCGAGTGCTGGGGTATCCGAGTTTGAGGTAGATAGGCGAAGCGCATGCGAATCAGTTCCGGGATGAATCAACTGACTGGTTGGAGACTGATGAGATGTTAGACATGATTTTCTTTCAACGTCCTGAAATGCTAGGGGATGGAAGTCCAAGGGTTCTTTCTCCATCTGATTGGGTTGTGCATTCCCTGATGGTGTTGTGTCTTAAGATTCTCTATCTTCGCCGTGTTACTTACTGCTTCAACTTGCTCTGTACTAAGCTCTCCTTGAGGTGCCTTGTTTGCTTCTGTGGCCATAAAAATATCCTTGGCATTTGAGGCTTCTATTCCTGGCTGTTGGGGTAAGGTCACTGATAGCGGCAATGACTTCCGCCTAATTTCTAGATTCTTCCGTGGGTATGTTTGTATGTCGGAATATCCCCTGTGAAAATGTGTTTGTACTGAACTATTAATCTGTTCGCGAGTTTCTTGATTCTCAGAACGCTCCGTAGGCCACGAAGCCGAAGCTGTCGTAGGGACCGTTGTTTCTGAATCTTCTAGCAGTGGCCGCTCGTCCATTGTTGAAGCCCTTAATTGAGGACTGATTGCTAATTTGGGCTGTTTAAATGATTGAGAAGCGGAAATAGAAGGGGAATTCTGGAAGTGAGATTGCCTCATTGTTCCAACGTCTTCCCGGGAGCTCCTTGTCGGCCAAACCGCTGAGGGTCCTGTCGTTCCCTGGTGGCGATACGGTATATCAGTGGTATTGGAGTTATCTGCAAGGGGCGTGTTGGGCTGTTGCCCGTACGAATTAGGGATGTCTTGGTCGAACCATGGATGTTCTAGTGCATCCAATGCGGTGAGTCGGTCTGTGGGATTGCAGACAATGAGCGATTTCAAGAACGCAATCCCCCCATCACTTACTGACAGGTCTTTCAGAATAGTCTCAGGAAATTTCATCTGCCCGAATGCAAATTTTGAAAGCCTTGCCACATTTCCAAATGTGGCTTGGCCAGTGAGGACCCTGAAAAGAGTCTCTCCAAAGCACCACATGTCAGTGGCATAGAGGTTACTGCACCTTTCAGTATCACTCATCACGAATCCATGGAGTTCAGGAGGCCAGAATACAGGCGTTCCGCGCCTTGTTGTAGTTGAATTCATCTCAGGCCCCGAGCTACGTCGACTGATTCCGAAATCAGCCAGCTTAACTGCCCAAGGGCTCTCTGGCGGGTGGCTTTGAATAAGGATGTTCTTGGGAAGAAGCATATCCTGTTAGTAAGGCTCGGATAAAAGTATGGAATGTATCTGAGGTTTATCTTACCGCAGGTTTTATATCTCGATGTGCAAAGTACTCCTCGTGCATGCTGGAAATCGCTTCCATGACTTGAGATGCAATCTCGCGGGTCTGGTCCTCTGGAAGTCGATGGCCCGGGCACTTATCGAAGAGAAACATTTGCAAATCCCCGAGTTTGCAGTACTCCATTGCGATGTGAACAGTATCTTCGCTTGTGAACCACCCAAGAGATTTGACAAACAGATCTCCATACTGGTGAGCACCAAATATACATGTCAACAAAAATTTATCTCAAGGCATCGATAAGGGACATCCTTACCCGCAACGAAGAAAATTTGGCAATTGTCTCGAGCTCGCGAACATAAAAGTCGCGGTTGGACAAGAGCTCGGCTTCTGGAATACGGATGTTTTTGACGGCCCGGAGCTGTGTTGGGAGTCCCGTTCGCGTCGACTCCCTGCATTGCAAGTCCACTGACCCGAATCCACCGGCGCCTATCGTCTTGATTCGAACCCATACATCCTCTTTCTGTTCGAGACGGCCTCTAGTTCCTCGGGGGTGGACGATGTATTGTTGTTGCCCGTCAAAACGGAATACCACGCGTAGCTTCGAATCTCGTACGGATTCGGGGAGACTTTCGAGGTGGTCGAGGGCTGCCATGATGGCACAAGGCCGTCCAGTTGCACTGAATGCTATGGAATAGGCGTGATTACAACAAGAGGCTTGAGAACTTTGGAATCAAACGCATCCACCGTCGCTCGCAATCAAGCGTGGCTATGCAAAGAAGTCAGTCAGCCTTGGGAAGCTGAAATCTGGCTGGCACAGGCGAGCGCTTACTGAAGCGGGGTTACTTCACCAAAAATAAATGTCACATGCAGATCAGACTTGGCGGTTAGGAATAAATATCCAAGAAAAAGAGATGGAAATTCATACAAGATAGCAACTAGATCAGCTAGAAGCTCGAGGCATCCTGTAGACAACATCATTCTAGCCTAAGCAATTTTCTTCTCCCGTATTGAATATGCGTAATATGTTATAGATTAATGTAGGCAACTTGAGGTGGGATAGCGGCGCTTAGGCAGCAATGCCCCCCTGTCCCCATGCCGTGCTGACATTTGATGTATAACGTATCATTGAACGGAGTGAGGTGTGAGTTGTCTCCTTCCCCTCAATTTTTTAGCTGACTCTCCTCATACAGTGCTAACTGAATTTCATATATTTCTGTAAGGCCTGGAGTTCAGAAGTGTCTCTTTCTATATTGCCTACAGAGATCGCCGATCAGATCATCCCTTTTGAGAGCATCGCCCTCACCTGTAAGTCACTCTTCCATATCTACCAACCATTAAACAATAGATACAGCAGAAAAAAAAAGACATTTCAAAAGCTTTAGTTAATCACAGCATTTGCCCAATAGTAGATGCAATACGTTGGGTGATGAATCCACTTGCTTAATTCTTTGATACTCGGATAATACCACCGCGTTCACTAGTTAAAAAATACCATACATCTTCGCCCTCCTCTACATCATGCTAAGAGATCCTGCCATCGGCCGCTTTATCCGTTCGCTTGATCTCAAGCACTGCTGAGTTCTGCTTCCTTTATCTCATACTCATTATAGCATACACCGCGTGCACATTCAAGGGCGACCCTTGTCTAGAGCAGTAAAGACAAGATACACATCCGCTAATTTCTATCAAACTCTCTATCTAGTTAGGATCTCCTCAAAGATACTTCAATCTTCAACTTAGATACAATATCTATCACCGAAGCGGAAATATTGCTTCTTACTATATTACCTTACATCACAGATATAGCCCTTTCCAAAGCATAGGCTTATTCTATTCCATTAAGTAGGCTGATTCAGCTAGCAGCTATAGTTAAACGCGAAAAGCGAGGCCCCTCTATCATACCTACAGGTTATAAAGCCCTTTGTTGGACATGGCTTTGACTCCATTGCACCCCACTCCCAGCTAATGCCTTTCCTTGTATTGGATTCTCTTGGAGAGTTTAACATAGGTGGTATCCAGGCATTTGAAATCTCCCCACAGCAAGACCACTTTCGGCCCGGCTGTTTTAGCCCCCTCTCACGATAATTAGACTGAATAGGTCTTGCATTAGTGCTATCGAGCTACCTAGGGTTGCTGTCCCCGACACTAAAACTGAAATGCTTACGCCGGTCCCACTGTTTGCCAGCCGCAGTTCACACTGCATCCATGCTTTATCGTAGTGCCCATCGCACTCGTTGGTCGTAGGTATCCATCCTCCGCATTTTCCATGATGCTCCGAGCCTGGATCGAGCTTGAGAGCACGAGAAGCCATCTTTCATGTGTGTCACGTCACGGAGCAGCAACTGACGCGGCGCAGCGAATGCTGGAAGAAAGATTCGAAGCAACGATTTATAGTCCATATTGCATTAGTTAGATCAGGTATTCAAGCAGCTCTAACCCTTTGGTTTAGTGCAACTTTGTACCCTCCCATTTCTTTGCTACCTCCTATTCGGAGCCCTCTGCAATGCTGTTGGCGGCATGTCTCTGGGGAGCATTCTCAGTCGGGGATTGCCAAAAGCTAAGCCAAAGTATTTGCTGGCTTCCAGTATCACGCTCTTCAACAGTTTGTCAGCTCCATGTTCTGCTACGCAAGTATGAAGAAAGGCGGAGTTTCATGTACCTCTTTTTTTATGTTGCAGATGGCTCTGGATGATAGCTGTGATGGCAAGTGCAGCAGCAATGGAACCGAAGATAATAGTAAACAGGACCTCGGACTTCATGTTGATATTCCTAAGACGGGCATGTATAATTGTAGGTACTCCAAAGTAAGAAGAGTATGAAAGGGTGCAGGTTCATCTGCTGTTCTCCCTGTAAGGCTCTTGCATAGTATTTATGCTGAATA